>OZ014520.1:144652539-145852539 GCA_963966055.1 Lathyrus aphaca | reverse complement strand
AACTCATCACATCTTCCCTCTGATTAGGGGTAATGAGAATACCTTAAGTGTGAAGTCGTATTCTCACACTTAATCACCTTGATGTAGGATTAAGATCATTAACCTATTTGTGATTATTTAGATGTTTTTGGTGTTTGTGTTTAGTGTTGAGTAATGAGATTAAGCCATAATCAGGGATTAAACAAACTCATTACACCATCCTAATAGAAGGATAATAGATGAGAGTGTTTAAGCTGAGGAAAGCTCCTCAACTTAATCCATGATTAGGGATTAAACTCATGACAAAACAAGCCTTTATTAGATGGATTTTATTTGATGATATGATGATGAAGTGAGTTTTATGATTTGTAAGACAACTTGAGGGGGACTTGTCCATTAACACTAGGGTTAGTCCTTCTTAACCAATTAAGGAAGAATTAGAACCCTAATGCAAGGCCCAAGTTACAAGTGTGATGTCTTGATGATTATTAAGATGGATTGATTAAAGGAGTTAAACACATTAAGGGTTTAACACTTAGGATTAAAGTTATACACTCCATCCTAATAGAAGGATGCAGGCATAAGCTTAATCACAAAGCTTTAAAGCCTTTAGGGTTTAGTCCCTGATTATGAGATGAGAAGAGAGGACTCAAAAGAGACACAAAGGTAAAACTAAGAGGGGGACTAATCAAAATCCTAATCATTGTCATGCTTGGTTGTTCCTAAGGTTTGTGAGGTTAATAAGAAAGATCTTCAATGGAACCACCAGGAAGCAGATGAAAGGATCAGGAGAAGCAAAGTAACTTGCTTCACTTAAGAAGACAAGTCACTTGAGGAAAGAAAGTAAGAAGAAGAAGAATGAGCAAGCTCAATCTCAAACACATAACAAAATGCAGCATGGATGCATAAGAGGGATGAAAAGAAAATGTGGGAAGTGAAGGCAAATCCACTTCCCAAAGTCACTTACCACCTGAAATGTTAATAAAGGAATGCCATGCAATGCCAAATGAGATGAGATGACATGGTGAGAAACAAAACCAGAAGTACATACATGATGTTAATGATGCTATGAGATGCTACAAACATGAAACAACACATGGGGATGATCATACAATGTTCATGGATGCAAATGAAACAAGTTAAGAAACATGAACAAACATGAAAAGTTATGAGATGCAAATGACATACAACATGTCATATACATGATGCAATGATCAAACATGCTTTCAATGTGTCTTAAGATGTCACATGAATCAAAAGAATGCATAAAATGCTATGGCAAGTCAAGGTATGAATGCAAATGCAAGATGGATGCATATGGAAGCCCAAATTAGGGTTTATGATCAATACATCAAACACAAACCAAAATCAGAAGCAAACATCAACATAAAAAATTGAAAATGCACTCAAAGAATCCCTAAACCTATACTAACTCACTGCCCAAAGGAAAAGTTCCAACTCTTAACCTAATAAAAGTTATGAATTTCCTAAAATTTCTAGGGTTTTAGGGTTCCTTAACAAGAAAAAATGCCAAACAAATAAAAAATGCAAGATCAATTCATGCCAATTTAATCTCACAAACTTCATGCTAAGCACAATGCAATGCAAAAAGAATCAAGGTCCAACTCTTAATGGTTAGGCAGAAGTGATTTTTGGAAATTTGGATCAAAATAATGCTTTGAAAATGAATTAATTCCATGGAAAATTATCAAAATGCATCAAGATCAAAAAAGAAATTTGGTTTGAGGGTTGGACAATGTTTCTAAATGTTTTTAAATGTTTCATGAATTTTTTGGTGATTTTTAAATACCTAAAAGTATTTTTAATTAATTAATTCTCATTAATTAATTAAAAATAAACTTTTAAATATTTAAAAATATTTTTTATGTGCTAAAAATAAAAATAAAAATATTTTTGGTTTCTGAAAATTAATAAAAGTTTGTACAAAAATTTTCAGAATTTTTAAAATTGTTTTGCTATTTTAAATAAATTGGAGAAAAGAAATGCAATTAAATGAAAAATAAAATGAATTAAACTGAAAAATGGAAAAGTATGCAAGATCAAGGGCCAGAATTTAAACATACACGCGCGCGAATTGACCTGGCGCCATATCCAAGGGCTGAAATTCAAACTTCCCTAATTAATGTAATTAACCCTAATCCTGCCCTAATCACTTTCAGATGACCGGAACAGTGGTTCCGGTCATCTTCTCCGGCGGGACAAAACACCTAACTCTCTCCACACGCAACGAAAACGAAATCTAACTAAACAGAAATGATCCCCACTTAAAAACGAATCAAACCCCTCAATCAAACAACATTTCTCATTCCTAAATCAGCCAAATCGAATCAAAATAGTTTTAGGGCAAAAAGTTTCAGAGACTGCATACATACTCATTTTTCACTCATTTTCGAAAGCAATCACATATTCATGATCAGGGAAGCATGTAAAAGCTATTAAGAACTTAAAAATCCATTTCTGGAAAAAAAAGTTCATGAAGCTACCTGAGTTTGAAGCTTTTCAGTCTGCAACTTTCTGGCCCCTTCTCTTTGTGCAATCCACTCCTTTTATGCCCTTGATGAACTTCTGATGCTTAGAGAGAGTTTGTGATGGCTGGTTTGGAAGTTTGAACAAGTTCTGTTCAAGGTCAGGTGAGAATCGTATCTGGCTTATGTGAGGTTTCAAGGATGAATGAAGGCAGGGAAATGATCAGAAGGATGTGGTGATGAGTTCTATGAAGTTTGTTTGTGAGTTTGTAGCTTGTATGAGGAATTTCGAAGGCTTTTGCAAGTGAGGGTGAAAATGTGAATGCTGAGTTGTGGTATGTTTCAGGCCTGCCTCTTGTTGTGTTTAGCTTGCATTTTCTTTGTATAAAGAAATGTGATTGGTCAGAAGAAGTGACATGTCCTTTTGTGATAGGTATGGGTGATTTTGCAAAATGTCAACTCTTGTGTAAGAAGGGCATGGGCTACTTGCTAGCTTGGTACAAAATGGGTGTGATGTGCAGCATGATGAGGGAAAAGGGCTAGGATGGTTCAGCAAACTAGGCAGCAAGTGGGTGAGGAGATATGATGACTTTTGCAACTTGGTTCACTTGTGCTTTCTTGTGATTTTGTGCTATGTACATGAGATGGTTCTTGCTGAATTTTGTTGCATAATGTTTCATTTGGTCATGGAAATGCATAGAAGTCAGCTAGTGATCACACAATTCATGGGAGGATGATTTTGCCAAGAATCCCTCTTTGTACCTTTATGAAAAATGACTTAAAGATCTTTGAAAATCAAAGCACAAAAATGAAAAATCCCTTGGGCCAATTCTGATTTTAGGTCATGTGTGATGTTTGTGTAAAGGTTTGACATCAATTAGAAGTCACAAATTGCCTTGGTGCAAGAATTTGCAAGTTTTCCATTTGGTGCATGACTTGAAATTTAGTGATTTTTGCCAACTTTGACAAGCCATAACTTTTGATCAAAAATGAATTAGGTCATGTTCTTGTACTTTTTCAAAAGGGAAAGATCTATTCTACAACTTTCATGACCAAAGTTTTTCCATTTGAAGCTTTCTTGAATCAAAAAGTAAGGGTTGAAAAAGTTGCCTAAAATGACATTTCCATTAAAAGTCAAACTTGCCCAAAAAGTCAACTTTGCAAAAGACTTGAAATTCTTGAATTTTGTAAGTTTATAACATCTTCCATGATCAAATAAAGATCATATACAATCAAAATGATGAATAACACCCTTTGGTTGGGTCATTGGGGGCCTCAGATGCCCTGATTTTGCACTGACTTGTTCAGAAAGTCAACCTTTGATCAGATGACTTCCCCAAGGAATTTCTTCATGAAAATTGATATGCATACTCCCTATATCATATAGAGACCAATAGAAACAAGAATGACCAAAAAAATTGGAGTTATGGCCTCTGAAACCAAAACCCTAATTTTAGGTCATCTGTGCAGTTAAACCTGGCTCTGCTTCCATACCAATCCCAGTTCTTGTGATTTTTTGACATTCTTGACTTTGAGAGGATATAATATGATGCTTGAACACACATAGACCCCTTTGAAGTGATTGATGGCCTTTGGAGTGGCTCAAGAGGCTCTTGGATTGCTTAGATCACAAACCCTAGATGCAGATGACTTAGAACCAATGCAGTGAATCAAAAATGTGGTATGAGGTGTTATGATTGTGTTTATGTATATGAAATGATCACAAGCCATGGTGTGAATGGGTGAGGGCAAATTTGGGGTGTTTACAGCTGCCCCTATTCAAACATGAGTTAGCTGTGCAGGATGTAAGCGACGGCTTATCAGGCAAACAAGATAACTTGTGGTTGAATACCAAAGACAGTCCAAAATTTGCACTCACAAAATGAAGAAGGAAAGGGATATAGATTGTAGAAGAAAATAAAGTATATTGTAAAGTGTGGGCGATGGAGGACGACCGTCGAGCAGAGGACGACTGCTGGGTAAAGAGCAATGACGGGGACGGCCGACATGCAGGAAAAAGTGCGGGAAATGAAGCAATGACGGGGACGACCGACATGCTGGGGATAACAAGAACTATGATGGGGACGGCCATCAAGCAAAGCTGCAAGATTCTCTGGGGACTAATGAAACATGACGGGGACAGCCATCAAGTTCATAAAGTAAAGTAACCAACGATGGGGACGGCCATCGGGCTAAATTGAAAGGAAAAGGGACCACGACGGGGACGGCCATCGGGTTAAAGAATAAATGAAATAAACAGATGATGAGGTACGGTCATCAAAGGTGAAGGACGATCACCTAGCAGGGGACGGCTGCTCTGTTGGGTATAAGATGAGGGACGGTCATCTAAGGTGGAGGACGACAACCTGGCAGGGTACGGCTGCCGAAAATATCGCGACATAGGACGAATGCCGGATAAAGGGTCAACGATGGGGACGGCCAACGGATGAGCATGATGTAGGACGACCATCAAGAGGTGGAGGACGACCACCTAACAGGGGACGGCTGCTCTCGAGGTTTGTCATGACATAGGACGAATGCCAGATAACCAAAATCAACAATGGGGACGCCCATTGGATAAAGTGATGAAGGACGATCATCAAAAGGTGGAGGATGACCACCTAGCATGGGACGGCTGCTAAATATCACGACATAGGACGAATGTCGAATAGAAAATCAACGATGGGGACGGCCATCGGATGAGCATGATGGAGGACGACCATCAAGAGGTGGAGGACGACCACCTAGCAGGGTACGGCTGCTCTCAAGGTTTATCATGACATAGGACGAATGTCAGATAGAAAAAGAATTTGCTTCGTTGGCGATCTACTAGGGAATATCCAAGAAACAAAGGGTATAAGTGTTTAGATGTTTGTGTATAGATTAAAGATGCGGACGAGCATCCTTAAGACTACGATATGGACGAGTATCGGGTAGAAACAAATACTGACACGTGTTCAGAGATGATGATACGGACGAGTATCAACTGGTTAACAGAGAACACGGACGAGTGTTGAATCTGAAGGGACTTTTCTGGGGAATAGTAGACACAGACGAGCGTCTATATTCAAGAAGACAAGAGTGTTTGACACAGTGTATGGATTAAAGATGCGGACGAGCATCCTTAAGACTATGATACGGACGAGTATCAGGTAAAAACAAACGCTAGACGCATGTTCTGAGATGATGGTACGGACGAGTACCAACTGGTTAACAAAGAACACGGACGAGTGTCGAGTCTGTGGGGATATTCATGGTGTATGCAAGATACGGACGAGTACCTGTATAAGTAGTAAGTATGAGTGATGTATAGATGAGTGTTTAACTGTTGGGGAGAGTGACACGGACAAGTGCCAAAAGGAGTATAGTATAAACAAGTATCTGATATACAAAGTGTTTAGGTTACTGTACTGGGGAGAATGGCACGGACGGATGTCAAGAAAATTATAAGTATTTGTGAGTGCAAAGAGGATGTCTTTGGCTTCCCGCTGGGGGTATGACACGAACGGGTGTCAAAAAGGTATCTGTAATGCGAATGGTACTGTTTGCACAGGGTGTTCAGGCGACTTTACTGGGGAATAATAAACACGGATGGGTGCCAAAGAGAGTATATACTGGTGTTTGTGAATGTGAGGCAACTGCTTTTGCTGGGGAATTTCCGCTGGGGATTTTGGGGAGGGAGTTTTCTGTATGTTGATGGATCATCATTATTCACAAGTGTTCGCTTCGAAACATGGCTTATGATTATGCTATATGTTTGATTTCTGCCGTAATGCTCCGTACTAGATGGAATGCTACGCTTTGTGGGTGAATATGATGCGGATGCTATGATTATGCAAAGGTACCAAACCGGGATTCGGATCCCGATGCTCCGAAGATCCTCAACCGATCTGCTTGAAATGGACATCCCAGCTGGGGATGAGATCATTTGATAGATCTGATGAGATGCTATTGCTTGGGGGAATAGGTTACTGATAGACCCATCCTGATAATGAGAGACCCAGCTGGGGTTTGTAGAAGCTTTCGTCACTCTGTTGTGATTCCTTCATGCGTTGCTCTTCTGGACAGAGGCTGAAATTCTGTGGGGAGATGGTTCCCTGACTTTTGTATTCGGCTGAGGAGGAAATGGCAACTCGGCTGGGGAGAAAGAGGGATCACTGAAAGATATCCCTAGAGATTCTGTTGAGGAGGGTTCTTGACTCAGCCGGGGATATGGGCGCCTTCTGGTACTGCCCTGTTGGAGAAGTGATGCCTGGCAACTCTGATGGGGAGGAGTAACAAGTGGCAACTCGGCTGGGGAGAAAACACTTTGAGTGTTAAGACCGAGCGAGCATTGAATTGCCAGCTTGCTGGGATGAAGCTTACATGCCCCAAGTGGCGTTCGGATACCTGCAATCCTGCAAAGATATAGAAACGCACAAATAATCCCGAGGTATCCCTTACCGGATTCCGTCATAGGAGTTTAGACACTTCTGAGAGTAAGTATATTTCCTGCAAGCACGTGACCTTTATTATATATATCTTTTGAAGATGAGCATCTGTATTTATGCAATCAGTTTTTTTTTCTTTAAGACATCAGACATTTTTGCAAATAAAAATGTACAAGACGAAACATGACTGAAAATCTGATTTTATTAATTCAAATGCCCTGAATTGGCAAGATACATCAAAGAAACATATCCCCTGAAATGAGGAGATTGTTACACATTGAGAAACAAAATGCTGGCAATGTCGACGACGCTTTAAGGAGCTTCCTCTTTTGCTATGACTCGTATGACTTTTGACGTCCTTCTCGTCTCTCTTTCTGAAGAAGGCTGATTCTGATTGAAGCTTGATCCTTTCGAAACTTACCAAGTTGTAAGCGATACAGACAAATTCAGAGTGCAGTTGTTCGCTTATTCCCTTATTTTGCATGGATCGCCCTTCCGGGTTTTCAATCCATCGGGATACCCATTTTTGCCTGAGTTGTCCAATGCGGCTTTTCAACTCAGCGGGTGTACACGTTTTTTTTGTTTATTTTCCCTTATTTTTGCCCGAGTTTTTTTATTCTGTTTCTGACTCGCCGGGATGCCCTATTTTTGCCTGGACTTACATTCTGTTTTTATGTCCAGCGGGTCATTTTATGCGAAGTATTTTTTAACTGCATCTGAATTCACAGGGGACGGGAAGTCTTCACCATCCATAGTGCTGAGCATCAATGCTCCACCAGAGAAAACTTTCTTCACTACGAATGGTCCTTCATAGTTCAGAGTCCACTTGCCCCTGTGGTCTGTATGAGGAGGGAGGATTCTCTTCAGCACAAGATCTCCCACTTGGTACTCTCGGCGCCTGACTTTCTGATCGAAGGCTTTCTTCATTCTCTTCTGATATAACTGCCCATGACAGATTGCAGCCAATCTTTTCTCTTCAATCAGACTCAGTTGTTCGTATCGGGACCTGACCCATTCTGCTTCGTTCAGCTTAACATCCATTAGTACCCGTAGAGAGGGTAATTCAACTTCAACAGGTAGGACTACTTCCATACCATACACAAGTTGATACGGTGTTGCCCCAGTGGATGTCCTGATTGATGTGCGGTACCCATGCAAGGCAAATGGTAGCATTTCATGCCAGTCTTTGTAAGTGACCACCATCTTCTGCACAATCTTCTTGATATTTTTATTTGCTGCCTCAACAGCGCCGTTCATCTTTGGCCTGTAAGGAGAAGAATTGTGATGTTGAATTTTGAAGTCCCGACACAACTTTGCCATCATTTTGTTGTTCAAGTTGGAACCATTATCAGTAATGATTCGCTCGGGAATTCCGTATCGACAAATGATATCTCTCTTCAGAAATCTGGCTACCACTTGTCTTGTAACATTTGCATAGGATGCTGCTTCGACCCACTTGGTGAAATAGTCAATGGCAACTAGGATGAATCTGTGACCATTCGAAGCAGTTGGCTCAATCTTGCCAATCATGTCAATGCCCCACATAGCAAAGGGCCAAGGTGAAGACATCACATTCAATGGATTGGGAGGCACATGCACCTTATCCGCATAAATCTGGCATTTATGGCATTTTCTGGCATAGGCACAACAGTCAGCATCCATTGTGATCCAATAATACCCTGATCTTAGCAACTTTTTAGCCATGGCATGCCCTCCAGCATGGGTACCAAAGGATCCTTCGTGCACTTCATGCATTAACAAATCTGCTTCCGTCTTGTCGACGCATCTGAGGAGTACCATATCAAAGTTTCTCTTGTACAGGGAACCATCAGTGTTCAGAAAGAAACTACCAGCAAGCCTTCTTAAAGTCTTCTTATCATTGGAAGATGCCCCAAGTGGGTATGTTTGATCCTCCAAGAAGCACTTAATGTCATGGAACCAAGGCTTATCATCTTTGACAATGTCTGCTGTGAATACGTATGCTGGTCTGTTAAGTCTGGATACTGAAATTTGAGGTACAAAGTTGGCAGCTTGAACTTTGATCATTGACGAAATGGTAGCCAGAGCATCTGCAAACTGATTTTCGTCCCGAGGGATATACTCAAGCTTGACCGTTGTAAAGAAAGTCAATAACCTCCTTGTATAATCCCTGTAAGGTATCAGATGATCCTGGTGTGTGTACCATTTGCCGTTGGTTTGATTAACTACCAGAGCTGAATCTCCGAATACGGTCAATATCTTGATCCTGAGGTCGATGGCTTCCTCAAGACCCATAATGCAAGCTTCGTATTCAGCTTCGTTGTTAGTGCGGTTAAAGGTGAGCTTTGCCGAGAAAGGCATGTGAACTCCTTTAGGTGTAATGAGTACTGCACCAACACCACGACCATTCATATTAACAGTCCCATCAAACATCATAGTCCATTCTTCTTCCGGGTCAGGCCCTTCAGTGTGAATAGTGTCATACCCCAAATTTGTCCCACCTTTTCCAATTTTTATTTTGATGACCATTTGACTTAAGGCCATTGTCTTTTAAGATTTAGTTCACAAAATCTGGTGGTCAGGCACTTTGAATTAATAAGTTTTTTTTGGGTGCATTAATGAAGTGTTTAGATCATTTCTAAATGGCTTAGAGCATTTTTCAAGATTTTATTGGTAAGGATTTATTTGGATTATACTTGCAATAAAGACTAAGGTATCATGTAGAATTGATGACCTATTGGTTTCAAATTTAGTTGCAAAGAATTAGTGAGCTTGGTTTCGTGAATTTCAAATTGGACTTCATAGTATCAGGTTGGGCGTGAATTCATTTTCATCTTGGGCTTTGATCCTTGTTATTGTTGCTGAATTGTCATTGTGGAAGACGTCGCTCACAAGCTTGACATCAATATAATGTTTTAAAAGAGCTATAAGTGAAGCCATTTAAAGTCATCAAAGTTGTGTTCAAATGATATGTATTACAAGCCACAACGTCAAGACTTGTATCAAAAGATATGTCCATTGATTCAAGGGCCATGTTTCCTTCATCCATACTAGATTCTATATCATGAAGTTTGTTTTTATCAAAAATCCACTTGTTACAAATTGTGGAAGAATAAATACTACTTGGTACTAAGAGAAGACATATGAAGTTTAAAATTCTAGAAATTACATGAGAAATACCGCGGAAGGTTCTCTTTCTCATTAATGCACAGAATTATTTCAAAAGAAAAAGCAAAAGAAATTCTTCATCAAGACTATGGTTGAAGATGATGACAAGGAAGTGGTTGTTCAAGCTTGCACTAATGTGGCTGACATCCTTAGAGACTACGGTTATGCAACACTTGAACCATACTTGCCCAAGCTGGTACACGCAACTTCATTGTTGCTCTAGGAAAAATCTGCCTGTCAGTTCACACGATGAAGCTCTTATGGATGAAGTTATTGATCTACTTCCTGCATTTGCAAAGGCTATGAGTGCTCAAGTTGTTCCCATTTTTGTAAATCTTTTTGATCATTTGATGAAATTTGCAAAAGCTTTCCGTCCCTCCCAAGATTCTCCAAGTTTCCTCATCAACACATGAAACAAAGAAAAAGCAAAAGATTAGAAACCTGTTGCAAACAGAATATGAGGAATATGCCAAGAGATATTACACCAACAACCCTACACCAAACACGTAATCATAGCTGAGAATTCCGCATTATGGTAAGGAACAGGATTCCTAAATAACAGAGTCGGGAAAGTCCAAATAGCAGCAGAAGTAGTGTGAAGGATATCCTGCAATTGCAGCAGATATTAAGACAAATTGCACTAGAACAAAGCCTGAAACAACACTTTATGATCAACAAAACCAGTACAAGAAGAATGATCATTAAACCTCAAAATGTCATATAACCAAGTCACATGGTTCATTCTCAATACCTCACTTAACTCCCAATCACAATTCTTGCCTTACACCAGTAAAACATGAATTCAAAAAGAAAAAAGAGAACTCAGAGGTATGTAAAAAGAGACCCGAATGTGCAAACACGAACAAACAGTAGCAAAGGGAGGGAATAATTGGTCCTAAGGCTAAGTACTGCAATGCAAAGAGAATAAAAGTCGTTACGCAGACATATAGGCCATTGATAGCTCAGTTGTGACCAAGCATAACTTCAATTCTCTCTAAGTCCTTTCTCCATGAATTTCATCAAGCCTGACAAAGAGAGTTAAAACAGAATTCAGTAAGGAACCAATTGTTAAACTCAGTAGAATGGCCAAATGGATTATATAATGATTAAAAATCACACCAAGGAAAGAGTTTTTTACCATAGCTCACATTAGCAAAACTTCAAAGAGAAGTGAATTCATGACAATCCTATGGGAATGCTTCCATGCCTGTCAAGTTTTGAGAAAATACATGAGTAACAAATGATAGAATGTGTGCAGCCAGACAGAGTCCACAATAAGAACAAATTTAAAAGGGATAAAGGATTGCTTCAACCTAAATGCACTCACAATGTATCAGAATACAGCTCCAAGAATTTTCATTGCGGCAGCCCCGGTTATGCTTATCTTCAACACGTAGCTTCAGCTCTAAGACTTGCCACACTCGTCATTTGTGGGCCTTTCTCCACAGTGAAACGGACGTCTACCTGCGAAAAAGACACATTGGTTGCACCATACAGTTAGTAGCAATAAGAAGTAAGAGGGGCTTATGATAACTGAAAGAAATCAGCATGGGAAGATTTGAACCAGTCCAAAAAAATGTAATGGAGCCACAAACTATCCCTCTCATCCATAAGCCATTTGTTCCGCAACTTCAATAGTTTGAAATCCTTACCACTTGTAGAACATCAAACACAAGGAAACAATTAAAGGTCAGCAGCCATGGTTCATGATCCAAGTTCCATGATTTATATCATGATATTGTCTACTCGAAAGCTTCATCTTTCTCCATGTGAACTTCACCAAACCTGATAAGCATTCTTAAGGAGCAGGTGTAAATGAAATAAAAAGGGAGAAGAAAATGTTAGCAAAGTGAAGAGATATCAGCAACAACATAAAAATTCGGTGGAGCCAAATGATAAATTTGAAAAGTAGTAGCAAGAATTCAGATAACAGTAAAACATCAAAATTCATTCAGCAGTAAAAACTCATATTCACTGAGTTTGCAACAACACAGCCAGCTGAAAAAGGGGGGACCACGTTCTAGAATCATTATTAGCACTACAGACAAAAAACAAATAACAATGAGTCACAATATTTGGTCCCCACACAATATCAGCAGAAAAATATCACTCAAGATTTGTTCCTAACGGCTTGTTTCTCACTCATGAGCCCTCACTCACACGCATCACTCAAACCTCACACAATTTTCATTTCAATCTCACACGTATTCCTCTATATAAAGGCAATCATTGGCAATGATTGAGAGGGGGGCCGACACCTGAAAATAACCCTAGCCGCAAATACACAGGGGGCCAAAACCTATACAGGAACCCTAGCCACCAAAAATACACAACACCGACCTATATCCGAAAATCCTAAAAAAGAAGGCAGCAATAACCATCCAAAAACCCTAATCCGTAAAGTTCAGAACCTAGGAATTTCTCAGAGTTTTCATTGAACTCTGAGAAAATTCGAGCTAAATTTCACAACAACAACAAAACAGAAAGAAATAATGAAGAGAAGCTAGAAACGAGAAGAAGCGAAAAAAAAGGGCAAGAAGAAGCGGACATCTGCATACCGTAAATCGTTTTCGAATCAGAATCTTCTACTTGTGGGTAACCTTCCCTTGCTTTGTTCTCCTTTGTTGTTGATATAGATTTCAATGTTTGATGTGCTGTTTGATTACATGATTATGTGTGTTTGATTTGCATCTTCCGTATGTTTAACTCCTTGGAGACGCGATGACAATGATAATATGACGATGTCCGTGAACACTGTGACCGAATCATTGAGTTTGAGGTTCGGAATAAATGAAAAAGCCGATGAAGGTTTCTGAGGCTCTTTGAATTTGGGTTTCAGCTTCTTTGTTGTAAAAGGAGAATAACCAGTTGCTTCTATTTTATCGTTTTTCTCCATAAACTTGAAAAGGTCTTTAGCTGATGGTTTAGGCTTGGTCTTCAGTTTTTTTTTCTCTTTTTTTTTTAATAGCATTTAATTTAATGTATTTTCTTTAAAAAGAATCTAATGGGTTGTTCATAGACACATTGCACAATGTCCACTGTGTCAGCATGCGTTAAAGTTGCAATTGACTCGTGTGGGCATAAACGGATAGGGTTTGATTCTCTTGTGCATTCATGAATATGTCTTGGGATGCTGATTATGAATCGGGTCCTTAGGTAACCGAAACAGCCAACACTTGCTTCATGGGCTTGTGATTTATTTTCATGGAACAATCAGCCCATTTTCCCTAAGTTTAGGTTTGTTTTTTTTAAATAAAAATTTTTTCTTTTGTTTTGATATCATGAATAATTCTACATATTTAACTTAATAAAGTATTTATGTTTCTCATTTAATAAAAAAATATTTTCTTTTGTTGATTAACTATTTTAAATTTTTTTTTATTCGATTAACTAATTTTATAATTAACCAAATTAAATATCCTTATTTAACTTGGTTAATTAATCTTTTCACCTTTGTTCGATTTTATGTGTGTAGTATGAATGTTTGCGTATGCTCGATCCTCCTTGCTTGTGACATGATGATATGACTGCTTGTGTGATTACTTTTGCATTTTTGACGATAAATTGCTAAGTAAAAAACGAACGCACATTAAGATTAGTCATTTCAAAGATAAACGAAATCTTTGGTCCAACGCCAAATAAACATCCATATGCACTTCACTTCATACACACACGTAAGTCGATCGTTCCTCGATCGCCATCTGCACGAACTTTGCACCTTACACTTTTAGCATTTTCCAACTTAATGAATCAACGCATTGCGCTTGTTTTCCATAGCTAGTCTTTAGCTTATTTCCTCACTTTGCGAGTCGAGCACATTGTGCCTCGCTAACAAAACCAACAAATAAACCTCCACTTGCATTCACCTTAAACTTCAAAAACCGAAATGTTACTTTCTTAGATCCAAACCCTTGATCCAACATCAAGCGGTCTTAGGAAACAAAACACTTCAATAAATACGAGGAAAATTGCACGCCACGAGCCTTAAGCGATAGAAAGGGGGATAACGAGCTTTCGTTACTCGCTCCGATTATTTCGACGCAGGACACTCGCCTTGTTGGGCGAGATAAACTATCCATAGTCTTTAGTGCAAATGGACTCTTAAACCCTTTCATCGAAGAAAGGTAATAAAATCAACAACCATCACCTTTACCAGGCCGAACTACGAAGCTCTGACTTTCCCATTGCACAAGGGAATACGTAGGCACGAGGATCTCAATCCTTGCCGAGCCCCTAGGATCAATAAACCCCTTAGTTCAACAAGTAATCATAAGTATAGACATCCCTTCACGCGTGACAATCTAGATGGTTCCCATCGAGTACGATGGATGTAGGAGGTGCTAATACCTTCCTCCTACATAACCGACTTCCGAACCCCGACAATGGTTTGCGATGACCTTGTTTTATCCCTTCTCAGTGGTTTTATCTATATTTACCATTTCCCTCTTCGGAATAAATAAAATTAGGTGGCGACTCTCAAGTCAGCCCAGCCGCGACCGCGTTCGCGAGGGATCGTATTTTTCGAGGTACGACAGCTGGCGACTCTGCTGGGGACTGGTTCACCCCTATGCAAGTCGAGCCTAGTCTAGGTTTCCACGCTTGTTTGGATGTTTGATTATGTGTTACTTGTTTATCGCTTTCTTTATTGCTTTACATTTTATATCCTGATTGTGGATCTTTGGTACTGGATTGATACTTTGATCAAAACAACTTGAGGGAAAGGCTCTATACCCGGGTCTATGAGTGTAAACATAAGTTAGCGAGGTTGTGTAGTATGGGCTCCCGAGAGAACCTCTCTCGTGGGTTGTCGATACGAAAACCTCACTCGGAGTAGATTTTAATGGAAATACTGACAACCGTCAAGCTTTTGGCGTGTGTGCTCAGTTGTTTTCATTAAAATTCGTTGACTCTGAGGACCTTTAGAACCTTTTGGTTAAAACATCGGTTGATGGTTGCGTAGTATTAGGGCACCAGGGTTCGCCCTCGCGTGGCTCGATACGAAAACCTCACTTGGAATAGACTTACTCAATGGAGTTGACTGACTGTCAAAATATATAAAAATTGACACGTGCATCAAACAATTGAGGAAGGTCCATAACTCCAAGACTTTGTTCTAAACCTCGTGTCGATGATCACGTAGTATAGGGCACCAGGAGATTTCTCTCTTGTGTGGCTCGATACGAAGATCTCACCCAAACGAAATCCATATGGTGGAGTCAATTAACCGTCATGTTAATGGCGCGTGTAATGAACATCCATATGAGTTATTAACTTTGGGATCCCTAAAACTGTAGAGGTCACCTGGTGAGATCCTTGTGAGGAGAATAATTAAAGTATCCTTCATTCCATAACTCTGGTCCTATGATCCTGGATCTTAAGTTTCACTTGCATACCATTTCATACGCATTGCATATCATTTTCCCAGAACCAAAGAACTCATCCATCCTTTGTCCATAATCCACAGTTTGATTTCTCGACATTTGTATCAGACTTAAAGTAGCTTTAAAGACCATGGATCCGTTGGAGCGAAGCCATGCTAATTTAAGAGGAGATGTAGACTCAATGAAGAAACAGGTGGAGCAACTTGTAGAGGCCATGATAGCCTTGGCAAAAAGAGAGGACAACATTCAACGAACGGCAGTTGGGGATTCTATTACACAAAAGTGTCACATTGTTAGGAATGAGAATTCTTCATCAGTTGACGCCATGGAGTATCATAGTTTTTCAATCTCCGCGCCTAATCCCAGAGGGTCAAACCTGGTATTGAATGCTGAACAACCTCAAAATCCTGAGTTTGCTGAAAGATGTCGTGTGTTGGAAGAGAAATTTGAGGCCTTAAAAGGACATGATGCTTTTGGTCTGAACGCTTCTGACTTATGTTTAGTGCCTGATGTGGTAATCCCTCCTAAGTTCAAAATGCCAAAATATGAGAAGTACGAAGGAGATAGTTGTCCAAAGAATCATTTGGTGATGTTCTGTAGAAAAATGACCACTCATACTAAGAACGATAAATTGATGATTCACTGTTTCCAAGACAGTTTGAGTGGAGCATCATTGAACTGGTATACACAGCTAAAAAGTAGCCACATCCAATCATGGTTGGACTTGTCCAGTGCTTTTATGAAGCAGTATGACTACAATCTCGACATGGCTCCAGACCGCATGCAACTGCAAGGGTTATCTCAAGAAAGCGATGAACCATTCAAAAAGTATGCTCAAAGATGGAGAGAGTTAGCTGCTTGTGTTCAACCACCAATTTTAGAGAAAGAGTTGGTTGGCTTA
Organism: Lathyrus aphaca; assembly: GCA_963966055.1. Lineage (NCBI taxonomy): Eukaryota > Viridiplantae > Streptophyta > Magnoliopsida > Fabales > Fabaceae > Lathyrus > Lathyrus aphaca. The sequence continues at coordinate 145,836,215 of OZ014520.1, read as the reverse complement.
TTTATGGATAGTTTGCAAAGTCCGTATATCGAAAGAATGATAGGCAGCTCTTTTCCTGGCTTTTCACAATTGGTGTCAGTTGGAGAACGAATTGAGATCCTACTCAAGAGTAGAAAGGTACAGGACATCTCAGACGTCCAGACTAGTGAAAGCGAATCAATTGTCAGTTCCCAAGAAACAGAGGAGGAAATTAATGCAGTCTGGGAAACTCTACAAACCCCACCTCCAGTGCCTTATCAACAGCACCCATGCAGAGGATCTTATCAGTATCGACAACAGGTTGCACATCAAGAGCCAATGCAACAACAACGTACTCCGCAACGGCGTCCTTACTACGCTAAGAGACCAAAAAGGCATTTTGATCAATTACCAATGCTTCACAGTCACATACTTCCACGTTTGATTAATAGTGGATTGGTAGAGCCAAGGAAGATAGATCCAGTGCCTCTTCCACATCGACCAAACTTTGATCCTAATGCTTATTGTGGCTTCCATGCCAACTCACCGGGACATTCAACTGATGATTGCCAACAATTCAAAAATAAAGTCCAGGATCTGATTGATTCCAAGGTAATCTCGTTCACACCTCAAGGAATTCAAATCCACAATCAGGAAGGCTCATCAATCCATGTCATGGAAGAAGTCGCTGAGATTACATGCGAAGATGGTTCTCAAAATGATCTTGAAGAGCAATTCTGAATTAAGGCTTCCCAACAGCAAATCAAAGCCTAGTCCCTCAACACTGGCAATCTTTAGCTCATATCATTACTTTGTATTTGTAATTTCTTTTCTATTAGGTGCTACTTGCTTTTAAGAACTGTTGTCTTTAATGGTAATACTAATCTAATGGACATGCATGTTTTGAACGAATCCATTCATATTCACTCACATTTCCCACTTATTGCGAAAATCACAAAAATGCACTTTACCTCCTTTATCATATTGTTTAGCAAATATTTGAGGGAGGATGACGAAAACGAAATACTCATAATTGCTGATAATATGCTTTCCGAAAGAACCTTGTTGATGATGTACAGGCATTGTTTCAAATTCCCAAACACTGGAGATATAAGGAGTTAATCCCTAGACAACCACTTCGAGCCTAGAAGTAGGAGTTTATTTCGAATATTCAAAACCCTTACGCTTAACCCGGGGCAGGGTAGTGTTCAGTTAACCTGACTTCACATCCAAACTACAAGGTGAAACATCCCATTTGGAGATCAATGAATGACCAAGGACTTGGCAGTCACAATCCTTCAACACAAAAAATCAGAAAAATAGAAGAGCCCGCTAAGTTGAGCATCCTAATAGGAGACTTAGGCAAAAGTTAGGGCAATCCCGATGGATTAAAAATTTCAAAAAAATTGTCCATGCAAAAATTAGGGATCAAAAGCAAAATAGTAGAAAGAGGTCCTCAAATCCTCGACAAAAAACAAAATAAGTTGCAGTGACCATCTCATCCAAAACCAAAAGGGTCACTAACATCCCAGAAAAATAAATAAGGTGACTGCCATTAAAAAAGGGGGTCTGGAACAATCATCTTCAACCATTACACCTTCAGGCTCTCATAGGAGACAAACATGTGTGTCATTTAACTGAACGTAGGACTGGAGAACATCACGAAGATGGGTGGGTACAAAAATATTTGAGCCTATATCCTTTGTTTCATAACCGTGAACCAGACCATGATACAACCCTTAAAAGACCTAATTGAAGCAGGGTTTATTTTGAGAGCATATCTCAGCAAGGTTGCGTAAGCTGACTCCTAAAAGATTTGCTGATCTTCTCCTTGTTTATTTCACAAATCAATTGCTAAATCAGCATTACGTTTGGACAATCGATCCATTCGTCACACACTATCACATCATTTAAGTAAATGATTTTTTTCAAAACTCGCATGAATATTGCATTAAAATTACCATATTTGTACAAATAAATTTTAATTGCAAGTCAGTACTTAGCATCTAAAGAAATTCCAAACAAGGAAAAGTCAAAGATGAGCTTGAGAATTCATTGGTGTTGACTCGAATCAAGATCACTCCATATCAGGGGCAAGACTTTCAATGACTATGTGGACCTGAGAATTGGTGGGTCGAAAATCAAATCTCCAAGCATTAGAACTAGACTATCCCAATTAGTAGCCTATCTGGGACAAATAATTCATGATCACCTAATTCGGGGCAAGTCCTTCTAAAGACTCAGACAGGGGCAACTCTCCATGAGACCCAGATACTGGGGCAACTTGTAAAGTGCTAGGATATGGCACAGTTATTCTCAAGGCTCCAATTCGAAGAAGATTCCTTCAGAGTCCCTACAGACTGGGGCAAGGCAGTTATAAAAGGATGCCTTAGGGCTAAGCCAAAGCATAATCAACATGCATTGATTATGTCGCTACGCTCATTTTAAAGTCATCATGACATCAGTCAAAGAAGTTGAAGTTCTCGCAGCAACTTACAACTTCAACAATAGATCAAACTTGGGGACACCACAAATGGTCGCATCCATCCTCCGATCAGAGCATCGTCGGATACCAAGTGTCGAGAAGTCAATACCCTCCACCACGCCAAAAAAAAAGTCCAATTATATTGGCAACCACCAAAAATCTTAAAGTCCAATTTCATTGGCACCCTCATAATTCCCAAATGTCCACTATGGTGGCAACTACTAGAAAGCCAAAAGTCCAACTATGTTTGGCACATCTCAAAGGTCCAACAGTGTTTGGCACAACGCAAAGGTCCAAGTCCTCTTGGCATTTCTCACAATCCAATCTTATTCAACCCCGTGTTGATATCTTTTGCTTTTCAACTCTGTGTTGATATCTTTGTCTTTTCAACCCCGTGTTGATACCTCGATGCCTTTTCAACCCCGTGTTGATATCTTTACCTTTTCAACCCCGTGTTGATATCTTTGCCTTTCCAACCCCGTGTTGATACCTCGATGCCTTTTCAACCCCGTGTTGATATCTTTACCTTTTCAACCCCGTGTTGATATCTTTACCTTCTCAACCCCGTGTTGATACCTTTCCTTTCTCAACTCCGTGTTGATACCTTTCATCTCTCAACCCCGTGTTGATACCTTAACCTTTTCAACCCTGTGTTGATATCTTTTCAACTCCGTGTTGATACCTTTCCTCTCTCAACCCCGTGTTGATACCTTTAAGCTTTTCAACCCCGTGTTGATACCTTTGCTTTCTCAACCCTGAGTTGATACCTAGTGAGTTCTTTTCACCCTTGCTTTCAAAACCACTAAAAAACCGAAAAGTTCACCCGTGGAGTGGCATCTTTCCAAAGTCCAATTTCGTTGGCATCTACCAAAAAACCTTATATCGAGCATATCCAATCATTTGCATTGTCACATGCATGACATGCAACATTCTTGTCTGAAAACAAGAATGTCATCAAACACAATCATATTAATCATTATCATATAACAAAGCATTTGCATTAGAATCATTTATCATTGCATTCTCATGAATCATCGTGCATCATGCAATGTACGAGGTCTTATCAGGATAGCACAGTAGGATCCAGGACATGCATCCAAGATTTTCCTTTCTCAAAGTTGAGGGTATTCCTCTGAAAGGAGCTGATATCCCGCATAAGCTTATGGATTTATTTTCCCCAGCAAATCATTCTTCAAGCTTTATAGTTGATGATGATTTTGTCCACCATCTTCGTTGCTCTCCAAGCAGAGAGCATCCTGGAAGATTTGATTGAGATACTGCTTTGAAATCCTCCGAAGAACCTTGATCAGAAGGTACTGCTTCGCAAGATCTGAAGAATCTCATGTTATGGTTAAGATGATGTCCTAGTGACATTGAAGATTCTTGAATATAAAGAAACTACTTCACATGTCTAGAAAGTCTTATACCATGGGAGAGAGATACTGCTCTAAATATCCCCAAAGAGCCTTTATTGTTAAGGTACTGCTTTGCCTGGATTAGAGAATCTCGTTGGATCAAAATACTGCTTTAGAATTCACCGAAGAACCTCGATCAGAAGGTACTGCTTCGCGAGACCCGAAGAATCTCATGTTCGGTAAAGACACTGTTCTAGTATCACTGAAGATCCTTAAATATAGGGAACTGCTTCACATCTAGAAAGTCTTGCACTATTTATTCGAGATACTGCTCTAAATATCCCCAAAGAGCCTTCATTAGTAAGGTATTGCTTTGCCTGGATTAGAGAATCTCATGTTGTGTTTAAGATACTGTTCTAGTATCACTGAAGATCCTTGAATATAAGGAACTGCTTCGCATAGTCTAAAAAAACCGTATATCATTTTATTCGAGATACTGCCCTAAGTATCCCCAAAGAGCCTTCATTGGTAGGGTACTGCTTTGATGAGCTAGAGAATTTCAATTGTTCGAGATACTGCTTTGGAACCCTCCGAAGAACCTTAATCGAAAAGGTACTGCTTCGCAAAACCCGAAGAATCTCATATTGTGGTAAAGATACTGTTCTAGTATCACGAAAGAGCCTTTATTGTTAAGGTACTGCTTTGCCTGGATTAGAGAATCTCGTTGGATCAAAATACTGCTTTAGAATTCTCCGAAGAACCTCGATCAGAAGGTACTGCTTCGCAAGATCTGAAGAGTCTCATGTTTGGTAAAGATATTGTTCTAATGTCATTGAAGATCCTTGAATATAAGGAACCCCATTTATTTGAGATATTGTTCTAACGTCCACAAAGAGCCTTCATTGGTAAGGTACTGCTTTGATGGACTAAAGAATCTCATGCTTTGTTAAGACGTTCGTTCTAGAGTCACTGAAGAGCCTTGACTGAAAGGAACTGCTTCATACGACCTGGAGAAATTTATTGGGATACTGCTTTGTTAATACAAAGAATTTCGGACATTCTGTACAATCTACCGTCTCATCCTCTTATTTTATTACTACATCGCATTTCACACCTTCTCAGACAAATTCTGGGGTCTGTTTGTATCTGATTGACTTTCAACCTAAAATTTGAACGCCATGCAGCATTTCAACTTCTTCGGTTTCAAGACGATCAGATAGGGGCATCTGTCATACCCCAAATTTGTCCCACCTTTTCCAATTTTTATTTTGATGACCATTTGACTTAAGGCCATTGTCTTTTAAGATTTAGTTCACAAAATCTGGTGGTCAGGCACTTTGAATTAATAAGTTTTTTTTGGGTGCATTAATGAAGTGTTTAGATCATTTCTAAATGGCTTAGAGCATTTTTCAAGATTTTATTGGTAAGGATTTATTTGGATTATACTTGCAATAAAGACTAAGGTATCATGTAGAATTGATGACCTATTGGTTTCAAATTTAGTTGCAAAGAATTAGTGAGCTTGGTTTCGTGAATTTCAAATTGGACTTCATAGTATCAGGTTGGGCGTGAATTCATTTTCATCTTGGGCTTTGATCCTTGTTATTGTTGCTGAATTGTCATTGTGGAAGACGTCGCTCACAAGCTTGACATCAATATAATGTTTTAAAAGAGCTATAAGTGAAGCCATTTAAAGTCATCAAAGTTGTGTTCAAATGATATGTATTACAAGCCACAACGTCAAGACTTGTATCAAAAGATATGTCCATTGATTCAAGGGCCATGTTTCCTTCATCCATACTAGATTCTATATCATGAAGTTTGTTTTTATCAAAAATCCACTTGTTACAAATTGTGGAAGAATAAATACTACTTGGTACTAAGAGAAGACATATGAAGTTTAAAATTCTAGAAATTACATGAGAAATACCGCGGAAGGTTCTCTTTCTCATTAATGCACAGAATTATTTCAAAAGAAAAAGCAAAAGAAATTCTTCATCAAGACTATGGTTGAAGATGATGACAAGGAAGTGGTTGTTCAAGCTTGCACTAATGTGGCTGACATCCTTAGAGACTACGGTTATGCAACACTTGAACCATACTTGCCCAAGCTGGTACACGCAACTTCATTGTTGCTCTAGGAAAAATCTGCCTGTCAGTTCACACGATGAAGCTCTTATGGATGAAGTTATTGATCTACTTCCTGCATTTGCAAAGGCTATGAGTGCTCAAGTTGTTCCCATTTTTGTAAATCTTTTTGATCATTTGATGAAATTTGCAAAAGCTTTCCGTCCCTCCCAAGATTCTCCAAGTTTCCTCATCAACACATGAAACAAAGAAAAAGCAAAAGATTAGAAACCTGTTGCAAACAGAATATGAGGAATATGCCAAGAGATATTACACCAACAACCCTACACCAAACACGTAATCATAGCTGAGAATTCCGCATTATGGTAAGGAACAGGATTCCTAAATAACAGAGTCGGGAAAGTCCAAATAGCAGCAGAAGTAGTGTGAAGGATATCCTGCAATTGCAGCAGATATTAAGACAAATTGCACTAGAACAAAGCCTGAAACAACACTTTATGATCAACAAAACCAGTACAAGAAGAATGATCATTAAACCTCAAAATGTCATATAACCAAGTCACATGGTTCATTCTCAATACCTCACTTAACTCCCAATCACAATTCTTGCCTTACACCAGTAAAACATGAATTCAAAAAGAAAAAAGAGAACTCAGAGGTATGTAAAAAGAGACCCGAATGTGCAAACACGAACAAACAGTAGCAAAGGGAGGGAATAATTGGTCCTAAGGCTAAGTACTGCAATGCAAAGAGAATAAAAGTCGTTACGCAGACATATAGGCCATTGATAGCTCAGTTGTGACCAAGCATAACTTCAATTCTCTCTAAGTCCTTTCTCCATGAATTTCATCAAGCTTGACAAAGAGAGTTAAAACAGAATTCAGTAAGGAACCAATTGTTAAACTCAGTAGAATGGCCAAATGGATTATATAATGATTAAAAATCACACCAAGGAAAGAGTTTTTTACCATAGCTCACATTAGCAAAACTTCAAAGAGAAGTGAATTCATGACAATCCTATGGGAATGCTTCCATGCCTGTCAAGTTTTGAGAAAATACATGAGTAACAAATGATAGAATGTGTGCAGCCAGACAGAGTCCACAATAAGAACAAATTTAAAAGGGATAAAGGATTGCTTCAACCTAAATGCACTCACAATGTATCAGAATACAGCTCCAAGAATTTTCATTGCGGCAGCCCCGGTTATGCTTATCTTCAACACGTAGCTTCAGCTCTAAGACTTGCCACACTCGTCATTTGTGGGCCTTTCTCCACAGTGAAACGGACGTCTACCTGCGAAAAAGACACATTGGTTGCACCATACAGTTAGTAGCAATAAGAAGTAAGAGGGGCTTATGATAACTGAAAGAAATCAGCATGGGAAGATTTGAACCAGTCCAAAAAAATGTAATGGAGCCACAAACTATCCCTCTCATCCATAAGCCATTTGTTCCGCAACTTCAATAGTTTGAAATCCTTACCACTTGTAGAACATCAAACACAAGGAAACAATTAAAGGTCAGCAGCCATGGTTCATGATCCAAGTTCCATGATTTATATCATGATATTGTCTACTCGAAAGCTTCATCTTTCTCCATGTGAACTTCACCAAACCTGATAAGCATTCTTAAGGAGCAGGTGTAAATGAAATAAAAAGGGAGAAGAAAATGTTAGCAAAGTGAAGAGATATCAGCAACAACATAAAAATTCGGTGGAGCCAAATGATAAATTTGAAAAGTAGTAGCAAGAATTCAGATAACAGTAAAACATCAAAATTCATTCAGCAGTAAAAACTCATATTCACTGAGTTTGCAACAACACAGCCAGCTGAAAAAGGGGGGACCACGTTCTAGAATCATTATTAGCACTACAGACAAAAAACAAATAACAATGAGTCACAATATTTGGTCCCCACACAATATCAGCAGAAAAATATCACTCAAGATTTGTTCCTAACGGCTTGTTTCTCACTCATGAGCCCTCACTCACACGCATCACTCAAACCTCACACAATTTTCATTTCAATCTCACACGTATTCCTCTATATAAAGGCAATCATTGGCAATGATTGAGAGGGGGGCCGACACCTGAAAATAACCCTAGCCGCAAATACACAGGGGGCCAAAACCTATACAGGAACCCTAGCCACCAAAAATACACAACACCGACCTATATCCGAAAATCCTAAAAAAGAAGGCAGCAATAACCATCCAAAAACCCTAATCCGTAAAGTTCAGAACCTAGGAATTTCTCAGAGTTTTCATTGAACTCTGAGAAAATTCGAGCTAAATTTCACAACAACAACAAAACAGAAAGAAATAATGAAGAGAAGCTAGAAACGAGAAGAAGCGAAAAAAAAGGGCAAGAAGAAGCGGACATCTGCATACCGTAAATCGTTTTCGAATCAGAATCTTCTACTTGTGGGTAACCTTCCCTTGCTTTGTTCTCCTTTATTGTTGATATAGATTTCAATGTTTGATGTGCTGTTTGATTACATGATTATGTGTGTTTGATTTGCATCTTCCGTATGTTTAACTCCTTGGAGACGCGATGACAATGATAATATGACGATGTCCGTGAACACTGTGACCGAATCATTGAGTTTGAGGTTCGGAATAAATGAAAAAGCCGATGAAGGTTTCTGAGGCTCTTTGAATTTGGGTTTCAGCTTCTTTGTTGTAAAAGGAGAATAACCAGTTGCTTCTATTTTATCGTTTTTCTCCATAAACTTGAAAAGGTCTTTAGCTGATGGTTTAGGCTTGGTCTTCAGTTTTTTTTTCTCTTTTTTTTTTAATAGCATTTAATTTAATGTATTTTCTTTAAAAAGAATCTAATGGGTTGTTCATAGACACATTGCACAATGTCCACTGTGTCAGCATGCGTTAAAGTTGCAATTGACTCGTGTGGGCATAAACGGATAGGGTTTGATTCTCTTGTGCATTCATGAATATGTCTTGGGATGCTGATTATGAATCGGGTCCTTAGGTAACCGAAACAGCCAACACTTGCTTCATGGGCTTGTGATTTATTTTCATGGAACAATCAGCCCATTTTCCCTAAGTTTAGGTTTGTTTTTTTTAAATAAAAATTTTTTCTTTTGTTTTGATATCATGAATAATTCTACATATTTAACTTAATAAAGTATTTATGTTTCTCATTTAATAAAAAAATATTTTCTTTTGTTGATTAACTATTTTAAATTTTTTTTTATTCGATTAACTAATTTTATAATTAACCAAATTAAATATCCTTATTTAACTTGGTTAATTAATCTTTTCACCTTTGTTCGATTTTATGTGTGTAGTATGAATGTTTGCGTATGCTCGATCCTCCTTGCTTGTGACATGATGATATGACTGCTTGTGTGATTACTTTTGCATTTTTGACGATAAATTGCTAAGTAAAAAACGAACGCACATTAAGATTAGTCATTTCAAAGATAAACGAAATCTTTGGTCCAACGCCAAATAAACATCCATATGCACTTCACTTCATACACACACGTAAGTCGATCGTTCCTCGATCGCCATCTGCACGAACTTTGCACCTTACACTTTTAGCATTTTCCAACTTAATGAATCAACGCATTGCGCTTGTTTTCCATAGCTAGTCTTTAGCTTATTTCCTCACTTTGCGAGTCGAGCACATTGTGCCTCGCTAACAAAACCAACAAATAAACCTCCACTTGCATTCACCTTAAACTTCAAAAACCGAAATGTTACTTTCTTAGATCCAAACCCTTGATCCAACATCAAGCGGTCTTAGGAAACAAAACACTTCAATAAATACGAGGAAAATTGCACGCCACGAGCCTTAAGCGATAGAAAGGGGGATAACGAGCTTTCGTTACTCGCTCCGATTATTTCGACGCAGGACACTCGCCTTGTTGGGCGAGATAAACTATCCATAGTCTTTAGTGCAAATGGACTCTTAAACCCTTTCATCGAAGAAAGGTAATAAAATCAACAACCATCACCTTTACCAGGCCGAACTACGAAGCTCTGACTTTCCCATTGCACAAGGGAATACGTAGGCACGAGGATCTCAATCCTTGCCGAGCCCCTAGGATCAATAAACCCCTTAGTTCAACAAGTAATCATAAGTATAGACATCCCTTCACGCGTAACAATCTAGATGGTTCCCATCGAGTACGATGGATGTAGGAGGTGCTAATACCTTCCTCCTACATAACCGACTTCCGAACCCCGACAATGGTTTGCGATGACCTTGTTTTATCCCTTCTCAGTGGTTTTATCTATATTTACCATTTCCCTCTTCGGAATAAATAAAATTAGGTGGCGACTCTCAAGTCAGCCCAGCCGCGACCGCGTTCGCGAGGGATCGTATTTTTCGAGGTACGACAAATAGGCTCTTCATGATCTTTTGCTTTGATGAACATGATGTCTTCATCAGGGAAGTCAAATCTCATAGGTTGGTAATCATCAATAGGTTGCTCAGCAAGATATTCAGACAATACACTGCCCTTGATGGCTTTCTGAGAAGTGTACTAGATGTCATATTCTGTAAGGATCATTTGCCATCTTGCAACCCGTCCGGTAAGAGCTGGCTTCTCAAACATGTACTTAACGGGGTCCATCTTTGAGATCAACAAAGTAGTGTGGGTCAACATATACTGTCTCAGTCGGCGAGCAGCCCACGCTAAAGCACAGCAAGTTTTCTCGAGCAGTGAATAACGTTGTTCACAGTCGGTAAACTTTTTGCTTAGGTAATATATTGCATACTCTTTTCGACCAGACTCATCATGCTGGCCCAGCACACACCCCATTGACTCTTCTAATACTGTCAAGTACATTATCAGAGGTCTTCCTTCAACTGGAGGCATAAGGATTGGAGGCTCTTGTAAGTATTCCTTGATCTTGTCAAAAGCCCTTTGGCAGTCTTCATTCCACCTGACCGTTTGTTCTTTTCTCAACAATTTGAACAAGGGTTCGCAGGTGGCCTTAAGGTGAGATATGAACCTTGAGATGTAGTTCAATCTTCCTAGAAACCCTCGAACTTCTTTTTCGGTCTTCGGTGCAGGCATCACTTGAATGGCCTTGACTTTATCAGGGTCAACTTCAATCCCTTTCTCGCTTACAATAAAACCCAGCAGCTTACCCGATCGCACCCCGAATGTGCACTTGTTGGGGTTCAACTTCAGTTGGTACTTCCTCAGACGCTTGAACAGCTTTAGCAGATTTACCAGGTGATCTTCTTCAGTAAGGGACTTGGCAATCATGTCATCCACATAACATTCGATTTCTTTATGGATTATATCGTGGAATAATGTTACCATAGCCCGTTGATATGTTGCACCGGCATTCTTCAGTCCAAATGGCATTACCTTGTAACAGAACGTGCCCCAGGGCGTGATGAAGGTTGTCTTCTCCATGTCTTCAGGTGACATTTTAATCTGATTGTATCTTGAAAATCCGTCCATGAAGGAGAATACCGAGAACTGAGCCGTATTATCCACCAATACATCAATGTGAGGTAATGGGAAATCATCTTTCGGGCTGGCTCTGTTCAGATCCCGGTAGTCAACACACATTCTAACTTTGCCGTCTTTCTTAGGCACAGGCACAATATTAGCAACCCACGGTGGATAGCTAGTCACGGCAAGGAACCCGGCGTCCCATTGCTTTTGTACCTCTTCTTTGATTTTCATTGCCATGTCTGGGCGAGTACGGCGCAGTTTCTGTTTAACTGGCGGGCATTCTTCTCTCAAAGGCAGCTTGTGCACAACAATGTCGGTGTCCAACCCTGGCATATCTTGATAAGACCAAGCAAACACGTCCACATACTCTTGAAGCAAGTCAATCAGTTGTCTCTTCACTGAGTCTTGTAAGCAGGCCCCGATTTTAACTTCTTTCACGTCCTCATCTGTACCAAGATTAATTGTCTCTACTTCCTCCTGATGAGGAGTGATAACCTTTTCCTCTTGTCTCAACAATCTGGCTAGCTCTTCAGGGAGCTCATATTCTTCTTCAACCCCTTCATCAGCTTGATTGATTGGATTGTCAAAGTCATACGAAGTCAAAGCCGTGCTGTTGTCGGTGCTGTCTGGAAGGTACTCTCTGCAAGGGTTCAGTTTGTTCATTTTAGTGATTGATTTTAATCTTGTTTAGAAAAGTGAAATAAAGTTGTCATTTTGAAAACATTGCCATTTATTTTTTGTACAAAAAGAAAAATGGAAAAACAGTGAGCGGAAAAGGAAAAGACTCATTTGCAAAAGATGTCTGATATTTCATTGATTAATCTTGTTGCACAAAAATTACAGATGGCCCGATTACAAAATGAGTCTTGTCATCTTGGGCAAGATGCAAGACTTTTATGCATGCTATAAAAATACAGGAAATAATAATTACTCTGCAGGAGTAACTCTTATAATTCCCTGGGAAGACCAGTTTGAGATACTGCTCCCCGGGATCTTTGGACGGATCCAACTCTCCAGGTCGCGGTCGTTTTCATCCTCGTCTTCCAAATTGTTGACAGCATCAGGGGTGAGCATCCCCCCACTAACAAAGTTGGGCTCCTTAGCAGCCTCTGCTTGATCTTGTTGAGTTGGTTTGTAACCCAACCCAAATCTATCCTCTTTCTTCTCCACAGGTAACAATTTTCCCCAGCCTTGGGCAGTTCCTTCTTCAACAACCTTTCGGGCTTGTTGGTAAGATGTTATTGAGGTTCCAGGTACAACAGAAGTTTCATTTATGTTCAAGGCCTCAAACCCTTGACTCATTGTTTCGTGGATCTCCCCATCCATCTCAATATATTTGTAGGTAGCCAGGTGGCTAACAAAAATATCCTCCTCTCCACAGATAGTAACAACTTGGCCCTCCCACTCGAATTTTAACTTCTGGTGAAGGGTTGAGGTCACGGCGCCAGCGGCGTGAATCCATGGCCTACCCAATAGACAGCTGTAGGCAGGCTGTATATCCATCACGTAGAAGGTCGTTTTGAAAGTTTGTGGGCCAATCGTTATAGGCAACTCAATCTCTCCCAGAACCGATCTCTTAGAACCATCAAAGGCTCTCACTACCAGGTTGCTGGGACGTAATGCCAATCCTTCATATTCCAGCTTCACAAGGGCTTTTTTAGGTAGGACATTGAGGGATGATCATGTGTCTACCAGCACATGGGAAAGAACTGCACCTTTGCATTCCATAGTAATGTGCAAAGCCTTGTTATGATTGTGGCCTTCTGTAGTCAAATCAGTGTTGGTAAACCCTAGCCCATGACTAGCATTAACATTTCCAACTACAGCTTCCAACTGATTGACGGTGATCTCTTATGGCACATAAGTTGCGTGCAAGACTTTCAGTAGTGCATTCCGGTGAGCCTCGGAGCACATAAGCAATGATAGGATTGAGATCTTGGAAGGCGTCTGGTGAAGCTGGTCCACTATCTTGTAATCGCTTTTCTTGATGATTCTCATGAATTCATCAACTTCTTGATCAAAAGGTGTTTTCAAAGCTTCCTTAACAATTTGCTCTTCTTGCACCAAGCTCTTCCCTTTTGCCTTGGCAGCAGCTTCTGCCTCAGCAGTGGGTCTTTGAATTTGTGGAGCGAAGAGACGTCCGCTTCGAGTGAAGCCTCCGCCTCCTCCCACATTATCTATTTGTGGTGCAGGGGTTGATGATTCAAGAGTGATTTTCTGTCCTCCGCAGTATAGATCAGAGCTGTAATGCCAAGGGATGGCATTACTGCTCTCATAAGGTACTGGTCCAGGCACCGTAATAGTGACTGGACTGATGGCAGCTGCAGAAGGGACTGTGATAGTCTGTGGATCATAGTATATTGTGACCGGTGCTCTGATAGGAGTGGCACTTTGTGAGTTGTATGCAGAATCATTTTCAGGATCATAATAAATTGTAACTGTTGAGACATTTGCGGCTGAAGTTGTAGGAGACATTGTGGGAAGGATGGGTGTTGTCGTTGTAGGAGATTCTGAACGAAGGGGTGCTGAAGTTGTAGAAGGGATGTTTGCTGATATCTGGTCCGTTGAAGTAACAGATGAAGCATTTGTTGACGAGATTGAAGAGTTGCTTTGAACAATGGTTGTTGTATTTGTAGAAGACTCGGGGATTGCTGCTGATGAGATTGCTGGATTGGTAGGAATTGATGTTGTGATTTGAAGCAGGCCACTCTGGATGAGACCATCTATGCCATCTCTCAAGTTATCACAACCATTCACTGAAATGTTGCAATAAGCACACCCTAACTCACATCCCGGGAATATTTGACATTCGAGGAGTTGAGCTTTAATCTCCACCAAAGGTGTCCGAATCTGACCCACACTGGTTATTAAGTAAGACGGTTTGTCTTCTTCAATAGCATTGATTATGGGACCACCATGGTTTGGCATAGGGTTCTTGTTAACATTTGGTGGTGGTGCAAAGTTTAGAGCCTTAGAGTCTACCAGGTCTTGTACCTTCATGTGCAAAGCTCTGCACTTCTCTGTACTATGGCCAGGTGCATTTGAATGAAAAGCACATCTGGCGCTGGCGTCATAATTTCTGGGTAGACTGGCAGGATCCGGAGGTGCCAATGTCCTTAGCTCAACCAGGTTGAGTTTTAGGAGTTGTGGCAGTAATGTGGCATATGGCATAGGGATCGGATCGATCACCCTATTGGCCTGAGAAGGTCTCTGTTGGAACGGTCTTTGCTGATTGTTGTTGTTGGTGTTGTTGTAGTTTCTCTGAGGAGGATACTGATTTTGTTGCTGATAATTTTGTTGCTGTGGTTGATAAGCTGGTTGTGGATGAATTGGAGCGGGAATGGTGACTGCTGCCACAGACCTATGAACATATTGGGGTCTGCCCTTGTTGGTATGGATAGCATTGGTCTCACCAGTTCTTCTTGGGCCCGCAAAAGGCTTCCTTGTGTTGCTGGATGAGCTGGCACCGTTGTCAGAAATCTTGCCCATCTTTAATAGACTCTCAATTCTTTCTCCAGCTATAACGACATCTGCAAAGCTGGTAGAAGAAAAGGTAGCTAGCCTATCAATGTACGTTCCTTGGAGGGTGTTCATAAACATATCTGCCATCTCCCTCTCTGACATAGGTGGCTGGACAGCAGCAGCCAGCTGTCTCCATCTCTGAGCGTACTCGCGGAAGCTTTCCCTGGATGACTGTGACATCCCCATCAGGAGGGTCCTGTTGGGTGCCATATCCAAATTATACTGGTATTGTCTAATGAAGGCCTCTGCCAAGTCTTTCCAACACCTGATGGTTGCTCTAGTCAGATGTGAGTACCATTCCCTTGAAGCTCCTGTTAAGTTATCCTCAAAATAAAACATCCATAGCTTCTCGTCCATGGTATATGCTTTCAACCTCCCCAGAAAGGATTGTAAGTGGGTCTGTGGGCAGGAAGTCCCGTTGTACTTTTCAAAACAAGGAGGCTTAAACTTATGGGGAATCCTGACCCCGTCCACTAAGCCCATATGTCCGTAACATCAAAGCCCAAAGAGTTTTGAGACTCCAAGGATCTTAATTTTTCAGCAATTTCGTCCAGCCTTCTGTCATAGGCCTCATCCCCAGCACCCATTACTGTGAACTGATCCTCCTGGGGGTCTTCTTGCAGCACTCTGCCTGCAGTGGCAGTCCCTTGTACATTAGCAGGAATGTTGATCTCTGGATGAAGGTGGGGTCCAAATACAGGGGGGTTGACATGAGGTTGGACCCTCTCATTGTTGCTTGTCCCAGCAGTCCCTATATGGGGATCTTCCTGATTCTGCCTTTCTACCATTGCTCTTAATCTCTCTTGGCTCTGAGCCATATTGTTCATCACCTCCATAAATTGTGTCATCTGAGCCCTCATTTCCAATCTTTCATTGGCCATTTGGTTCCTGACCTCTGTAAGGTCCTGTTGTACCTGGTCCATCTGTATGCCCGGAAGATTGTTGCGAGTGGGATATCTGTGTGGACGGTTGAGTGGGAAAACCCGACGTCGAGCAATAGTTCCTGAGTTCACAACAGAGTTAGTAACAATAAAACAAAAATCTACAAAACAAAACAAAAGGTTAGTATGCAATGCAGTATGCTTATTTATTTCCAAGGTATCCGGCTTGGCACTTGGTTTTGACCTTTCCAGACCCTTGAAGATACTGTTGATGTTGCTTTGAAGGAAAATCAGATGGAACAAACTGATACATATATTACAAAAAGGCAAATGATACATAGTTTGTTTTTTACAATACATGCCCCCTGAGGGGTCAAAATACAACACAAGAAAATAAAATTACATGAAATGAAAACAACAACAAGCAAAAGTCAAACACCAAGACCAAACTCATCCTCCTGAACTTCTTTGAGAAGTGCTTCAGTCACAGGATCAGCTGGACGCTCTGTGAGATTCCTGATAAGGAGATTCCTGGTAGTAACAGCTGCAGTTAGCTTCTTGTGTTGACTCTGGTCCTTTGACCTCTTCACTCCAGCTCTAATCTTCAGCTCTGAGATCTCCCTCTGGGCTGCTGCCAGGGCTTCCTGTTGCTCTCTTGCACTAGCTTCTAACTGCTCAATCTTGTCCTGAGTCCTCTTATCTTCTAGAGTACGAGCTTCGGTGATTCTGACCCACCTAGCTTGACTCTCCTTCAGATACAAATCAGTCCTGGCTTTTTGGAACTGGGCTTCCTTGCAGGCATTCTTCAAGATCTGCTCTCCAGCCCTAGACTTCTTGATGTAATCCTCAGACTTCTCAATCCTAGTCAGATGCTCCACCTTCAGCTTCTCTAACCTCTCAATATCCAACCTACCATCACTCCTCTCCCAGAGGGTCTTCTGTAGAGCCTGAGTCAACTTCTCATTTCTTTCTTTAAAACTCTCAAACTCCTCTAAGCTGACAGTGGCAGGAGGTGGTGCTGAGGATGGCCCAGGTATATCCTCCATGGTGAAGGGCATCCATAGCTTCTCGTCCATGGTATAAACTTTTAAATATTTAAAAATATTTTTTATGTGCTAAAAATAAAAATAAAAATATTTTTGGTTTCTGAAAATTAATAAAAGTTTATACAAAAATTTTCAGAATTTTTAAAATTGTTTTGCTATTTTAAATAAATTGGAGAAAAGAAATGCAATTAAATGAAAAATAAAATGAATTAAACTGAAAAATGGAAAAGTATACAAGATCAAGGGCCAGAATTTAAACATACACGCGCGCGAATTGACCTGGCGCCATATCCAAGGGCTGAAATTCAAACTTCCCTAATTAATGTAATTAACCCTAATCCTGCCCTAATCACTTTCAGATGACCGGAACAGTGGTTCCGGTCATCTTCTCCGGCGGGACAAAACACCTAACTCTCTCCACACGCAACGAAAACGAAATCTAACTAAACAGAAATGATCCCCACTTAAAAACGAATCAAACCCCTCAATCAAACAACATTTCTCATTCCTAAATCAGCCAAATCGAATCAAAATAGTTTTAGGGCAAAAAGTTTCAGAGACTGCATACATACTCATTTTTCACTCATTTTCGAAAGCAATCACATATTCATGATCAGGGAAGCATGTAGAAGCTATTAAGAACTTAAAAATCCATTTCTGGAAAAAAAGTTCATGAAGCTACCTAAGTTTGAAGCTTTTCAGTCTGCAACTTTCTGGCCCCTTCTCTTTGTGCAATCCACTCCTTTTATGCCCTTGATGAACTTCTGATGCTTAGAGAGAGTTTGTGATGGCTGGTTTGGAAGTTTGAACAAGTTCTGTTCAAGGTCAGGTGAGAATCGTATCTGGCTTATGTGAGGTTTCAAGGATGAATGAAGGCAGGGAAATGATCAGAAGGATGTGGTGATGAGTTCTATGAAGTTTGTTTGTGAGTTTGTAGCTTGTATGAGGAATTTCGAAGGCTTTTGCAAGTGAGGGTGAAAATGTGAATGCTGAGTTGTGGTATGTTTCAGGCCTGCCTCTTGTTGTGTTTAGCTTGCATTTTCTTTGTATAAAGAAATGTGATTGGTCAGAAGAAGTGACATGTCCTTTTGTGATAGGTATGGGTGCTTTTGCAAAATGTCAACTCTTATGTAAGAAGGGCATGGGCTACTTGCTAGCTTGGTACAAAATGGGTGTGCTGCGCAGCATGATGAGGGAAAAGGGCTAGGATGGTTCAGCAAACTAGGCAGCAAGTGGGTGAGGAGATATGATGACTTTTGCAACTTGGTTCACTTGTGCTTTCTTGTGATTTTGTGCTATGTACATGAGATGGTTCTTGCTGAATTTTGTTGTATAATGTTTCATTTGGTCATGGCAATGCATAGAAGTCAGCTAGTGATCACACAATTCATGGGAGGATGATTTTGCCAAGAATCCCTTTTTGCACCTTTATGAAAAATGACTTAAAGATCTTTGAAAATCAAAGCACAAAAATGAAAAATCCCTTGGGCCAATTCTGATTTTAGGTCATGTGTGATGTTTGTGTAAAGGTTTGACATCAATTAGAAGTCACAAATTGCCTTGGTGCAAGAATTTGCAAGTTTTCCATTTGGTGCATGACTTGAAATTTAGTGGTTTTTGCCAACTTTGACAAGCCATAACTTTTGATCAAAAATGAATTAGGTCATGTTCTTGTACTTTTTGAAAAGGGAAAGATCTATTCTACAAATTTCATGACCAAAGTTTTTCCATTTGAAGCTTTCTTGAATCAAAAAGTAAGGGTTGAAAAAGTTGCCTAAAATGACATTTCCATTAAAAGTCAAACTTGCCCAAAAAGTCAACTTTGCAAAAGACTTGAAATTCTTGAATTTTGTAAGTTTCTAACATCTTCCATGATCAAATAAAGATCATATACAATCAAAATGATGAAGAACACCCTTTGGTTGGGTCATTGGGGGCCTCAGATGCCCTGATTTTGCACTGACTTGTTCAGAAAGTCAACCTTTGATCAGATGACTTCCCCAAGGAATTTCTTCATGAAAATTGATATGCATACTCCCTATATCATATAGAGACCAATAGAAACAAGAATGACCAAAAAAATTGGAGTTATGGCCTCTGAAACCAAAACCCTAATTTTAGGTCATCTGTGCAGTTAAACCTGGCTCTGCTTCCATACCAATCCCAGTTCTTGTGATTTTTTGACATTCTTGACTTTGAGAGGATATAATATGATGCTTGAACACACATAGACCCATTTGAAGTGATTTATGGCCTTTGGAGTGGCTCAAGAGGCTCTTGGATTGCTCAGATCACAAACCCTAGATGCAGATGACTTAGAACCAATGTAGTGAATCAAAAATGTGGTATGAGGTGTTATGATTGTGTTTATGTATATGAAATGATCACAAGCCATGGTGTGAATGGGTGAGGGCAAATTTGGGGTGTTTACATTAGGGATACCTCTCATGTTGCCTAATCAAAAGGTCAAGTAGGGTGTATAAAGCAAAGTCCTTAATTTCACATCATCTAGTCCCTTAACAGATAAAAGATCAAGTCCCTTTCGAATGGTGCCTTCGTAATGATCTTGTCCCTTTCGAATAAAGATGATAAGTCCCTTTCGAATTGCTTATACACCCCACAGTTTCCTAAATAGCAGATGACCCTTCATTTGTTCCTCACATCCAAGGTAATGACTACCTATTCCTTAATAATAGGGATAGTCTTACCATTTAAAGGATTCAAGAACAGAAAAGACTTAAAACTTAGGGTAGGTTCCTCTTAGATACTTGCTCACTCTTCAAAACATTTCAAACACTTCATACATTTCAAACAAATTTTCAAAACAAAGGTTTTATACGCATCCGTACATGGATCATTATAAAACACTTAAGAAAATTTTTATTCACACACTTCACATTTCAAAAACATTTTAAAGTGAACTAAGTAACTAAGAGCCCATGGATAACCATAGATGTAAAGGGTTCTAACACCTTCCCTTTACATAACCTACCCCCTGACCCAAAAATCTTTTAAAAGGTCTTTCCTGTTCTTTTATGCCTTTCCTTTGGATAAAATAAAAGTCGGTGGCGACTCTTGCTATCCGCAACATAACTAAAGTCAGTTCTCCCACCGTGTTACACTATGATGCTTTTGAGGAGATCTTAGCCTTGTTGATTTATGGCTTAGTGTTGTTCCCCAATCCAGATCAGTTCATAGACATTCACGCCATCAACATATTTCTGACTCATAATCCAGTGCCTACATTACTTGGAGACATCTTACACTCTCTTCATACTCGTACTACGAAGGCACGAGGAACTCTGATGTGCTGCATACCTTTGCTATCTAGGTGGTTTATTTCTCACCTTCCTCGATCAATGATGAAGAATGAACAAGGGTTCAGGTTGTCCAAGAGGATTATGTCAATTTCTCATTCAGATATTCATTGGTGCTCTCGATCTATGGAGAATGTTACTATCATTGACCGTTGTGGGGAGTTTCCTAATGTGCCACTCCTTGGCATAAGAGGGGGCATTACTTACAACCCTTCCTTAGCACTACGTCAGTTTGGTTACGCTCAGAGTGATGGTCCTCATGACATGTTGATTCAGGGTATTGTGTTTGACTACGACAACGATCTACAAGGTTATCGTCAAAGGTTCATACGAGCATTGGGGAAAGTGAACAAGGTTGACAGCAAGACTCTGGAGCCCAAGTACACTATTCCTATGGAAGCTTATCTCAGATGGGTACGAGCTCGTGCTCAGACTCTTATGATACCATATCCTGTTATCCTGCCAGTTACTATGGAGCCTGTTGCTGAGGGGGATACCTCTTATACCATCCTTCACCCAGACATGCCCACTGACATGGAAGACTTACAGAAATCCTGGATCCAGTTGAAGGAGCAAAGGGATACTTTCGAGACTCATTACAAAGCAAGTCAAGAAAGAATCCTGGAGCTAACAAAGCAACTTCACGAGGAGCGGAATCTCAACTCATAC
Organism: Lathyrus aphaca; assembly: GCA_963966055.1. NCBI lineage: Eukaryota > Viridiplantae > Streptophyta > Magnoliopsida > Fabales > Fabaceae > Lathyrus > Lathyrus aphaca. The sequence continues at coordinate 145,815,456 of OZ014520.1, read as the reverse complement.
CTCGACATAAAGAGGAGACGTCCATGGGAGACTTAAAACCCCATATTTTGTATTCATTTTATTTTTATTGTACGCCCAAGGGGCAAACAAATTTATTACTAATAAAAGTTTACTTTCTTGATTGTTTAAACAAATTTAAATCCTGCGGTCCTTGAAAACATTGCATACGCATTTATACACCATATCATTGCATCACAGGTTTCTTATGTACATGTATCTTATCTTCTCGCTGTTTATTTCAGCAGAAATGGCTCTTGAACAAACAGTCAAAGATCTCCAGGCACAGAATGCCCAGTTCCAAGAGCTGATCCTGAACTTGTCCAAGGGACAGGATGAATTGAAGACACTGCTGGCCAAGAAGATTAAGAAGACTAGAAGGTCAGGAGGCCTAATCAACATGGGAAGAAGGTTCAGAGGTCCTGTCAAGACCAAGGAACAGGTTGAAGAATATGAATCTGAAGAGTCTGAGAAAGAGGGAGGCAGTCTCCATAATACAATGGGGGATTCTGATTCTGAAGCTAACTACTATCATAATCCTAATGAAGATAAGTTCAAGATGCTGGTAGATAGAATGGATGCTATGGAATTGCAAAAGTCTTCTGGGCTGGATTTTGAAGACCTGAGTTTGATATCTGGGGTGGTTATACCCATTGGTTTCAAGGTCTCTGCTTTTGTAGTGTATGATGGTGTTTCTTGTCCCAAACTGCATCTGAGGTCTTATGTCCGGAGAATCCAACCCCATACTGCTGATAAGAAGTTGTGGATCCATTTCTTCCAAGAGAGCTTGTCTGGAGCTCAATTGGAATGGTACTATCAGTTGGAGAGTGTCAACATCCGTGATTGGAATGATCTTGCTGAGGCCTTTTATAAGCAATATCAATACAATGCTGATCTAGCCCCTACTCGCATGCAACTACAGAGCATATCTATGGGTGCTAAAGAAAATTTCAAGGAGTATGCCCAGAAGTGGAGAGATTTGGCTGGTAGAGTACAACCTCCTCTAACTGATAGGGAGTTAGTGGATATGTTCATGTGTACGTTGAATGGCCCTTTTTATATTCATCTCATTGGAAGCTCGTCATCTAGCTTCACTGAGTTGATAATGATGGGAGAGCGCGTAGAAAGTGGTATAAGGAGTGGCAAGATACAAGTGGGTGTTTCTTCATCAAGTACTGCAAAGAAGCCCTCTAGTGGGAAGAAAGAGTCAAATGTTGTTTATGGTCAACCTGATCGTAATAGGAGGCACCAATCTGTGAGTGTGGTTCATATCTTCAATCCTACTCCTACAACAACAGAGCCACCACAGGGCAATCAACAGAGGCCTAGAAGACAGTTCACCAAGCTCAACATGTCAATGGCCCAAGCCTTGCAACACTTGTTAAAGGGTGAACTCATCACTTTGAAGGACCCTCCTCAGAACCCCAATGTTACCTCTCCCAGGTACAATCCTAATGCACGATGTGCATATCATTCTAATTGTCAGGGACATGATAACAATAATTGCTGGATATTGAAGAATAAAATTCAGGATATGATTGATGCTGGAGAGATTGAGTTTGACCCTCCGGGTACTCCAAATGTGATTACTGCTCCCATGCCAAATCATGAGAAGACTGTTAATGCCATTGATGAAGTTTCACATATTTCCTCAGTTGCAGATGTGACTACACCATTGTCTGTTATTAAGAAGAAGTTGGTACAAGCTGGGTTCTTTCCAGGTTGTAATAAAGATTGTTTCTATTGTGCTTATAAACCGGATAGTTGTTGGAAATTAAAAGACGGTATTCAACACCTCATAGACAATTACACCATATTGTTTGAAAGGACACCTTCTATAGAGAGCATGGTTGAACATATAACTCAAGGTGCGAAGGTTGAAGAGGTGGATATGGTTGATAAAGTGCTAGTGAGGATTACTTCCAAGGGCCCTGTCAAAATCACTCATAAGGGTCCAATCAAGATTACTGCTGAAGGCCCTGTGAAGATTGTTGCTGAAGCTAGAGTGGCTCCTATGATCATTACCACTCCTGGTCCTATTCCGTACACTTATGATAAAGTTGTGCCTTGGCATTATGGTTCCGATGTTTATATTCATGGTGTTAAGCAGGAATCCTTAGATGATAGACTTGTTGTTGATGAAAATCTTGATATTGATAATATTGCTGGATCTAGTAAGATCACGAGAAGTGGAAGGATTTTCTCTCCTCCGGCTACCTCCCAGAATACAGTTACTCCAACTACTACCTCCACTGTTGATGCTCGGGGAAAAGGTCCTGTTATTGAACCAGTACAAACTGATGTACCAACTGCTGATGATCTTTCTAAGCAGATGGAAGAAGTACTAAAGATCATTCGCAAGAGTGATTATGACGTTGTTGATCAATTGGGGCATACTCCCTCCAAGATTTCCATGTTGTCTTTATTGTTGTGTTCTGAGGCTCATGCTAAAGCCTTGATTAAATTTTTGAAGACTGCTCATGTGCCAAAGGATATTTCTGTAGATCAGTTTGAAAATTGTGTTGCACACTTGACCTATGATAATGGGTTAGGTTTCTCCGATGCTGATTTGACTCCTGCCAAGAGGGATCATAACAGGGCTCTACATATCTCTATTGAATGTAGGGGCACTACCCTGTCACATGTATTAATAGACAATGGTTCTTCGCTGAATGTGTTGCCCAAAGAAGTTCTGAATAAGCTTAGTCCTGAAGATGCTGTGTTGAGGCCCAGTAATATAGTGGTGAAGGCTTTTGATGGTTCGAGAAGAGTGGTGCACGGAGAAATAGATCTCCCAATCAAAGTAGGTTCTCAGGTCTTCAATGCTACCTTTTATGTAATGGATATTCGTCCTTCGTATTCTTGTTTGATTGGGCGCTCCTGGATCCATGGGGCAGGTGTTGTGACCTCCACCTTACATCAGAAGCTGAGATATCCAGTAGAGGGAAAGGTTGTCACTGTTTACGGAGAGGAAGGATATATGATTAGCCATGTGAACACATTTAAATATCTTGAATTGGAAGGGGAATATGTTGAGACTCCGTGCCAGACGTTTGAAGTGGTTCCTTAGGTTGTTCCTAATGTTGAAGCTCCTCCTGTTGTCAAGAAAGTTCCTGTGGTCACCAGAGTACCTCCTACAATGGCCTCCCTCAAAGATGCTAGAGCTGTGGTGGATGAAGGTGGTTGTACTATTTGGGGTCAACTTCCTGACATTCCTTTCAAGTCTGACAAGTTTGGTTTGGGTTTCACTGCAGAGTCCCAGAAGGCTGTTCGTCGTGCTCGTGCTGTTCGTATCACCAATCAAGGGATTATGAAAGATAAGATCAATGTTGTGGGTGACTATGATGAAGACTACAACTTGGATGCTTGGATTTTTCCTACTGTGGGTGATGGGCTCAATAACTGGAAAGCTGAAGATGTTATTCCTATCTCCTTTAGTCAGGAGTAAATACTATTACGGTGTTGTTACTTTTAAGTTTGTAATTTTTGAACAATTGAACTCTTAAGCCTTGTGCCTTACCCGGGGCATAATGGTATACTTGTTTCGGGATGTCATTTCATTTGCATACTTCATTCAATAAAAATCAGTGGACGTTTCGTTTTCGTAAATATTGTGTTCTTTGTCTTTCTTTTATTATTCTTTTATCAGCTATGTGTTCTTACACACACCCACATCACTAAAATGCAGATCCTCATCCACTCTGGATCCTGTTGATAACAGTTCTACTATTGCCAATTATAATTTCGAGAATCCGATCTATCAAGCTGAAGATGGAAATGAGGACAATTGTGAAGTACCTGTAGAACTTGTTAGGTTGTTACAACAAGAAGAGAAAGATATACAGCCACATGAAGAGCCAATCGAAGTGGTGAATTTGGGAACTAAAGAAAACAAGAAAGAGGTCAAGATAGGGGCTGAATTAGAGGATGGTGTTAAGAGCAGATTGATTCAGATGTTGCATGACTATGTGGAGATCTTTGCTTGGTCTTATGAAGATATGCCAGGTTTGGATACAGACATTGTGGTTCACCGTTTACCAGTAAAAGAAGACTGTCGTCCAAAGAAGTAGAAGGTTCGTCGCATGCATCCTGAAATGTCAGAGAAGATTAAGGCAGAGGTAATGAAACAATTTGATGCAGGGTTCTTAGCTGTGACTTCTTATCCTCAATGGGTTGCAAATGTGGTACCAATACCAAAGAAATATGGTAAAGTACGTATGTGTGTAGACTACAGGGATTTGAACAAGGCCAGCCCCAAAGATGACTTTCCACTTCCTCATATTGATGTTCTGGTAGACAACATTGCTCAGCATAAAGTATTCTCTTTCATGGATGGTTTCTCTGGTTACAATCAAATCAAGATGGCACCTGAAGATATGGAGAAGACTACATTTATTACACAATGAGGCACTTTTTGTTATAAAGTGATGCCATTTGGTTTGAAGAATGCAGGGGCAACATATCAGCGTGCTATAGTGGCTTTGTTTCATGACATGATTCACCATGAGATAGAGGTATATGTGGATGATATGATAGCCAGGTCCCAGAATGAAGAGCAACATCTTGATCATCTGCATAAGCTATTTGAAAGGTTGAAGAAATACAAATTGAGATTGAACCCAAACAAATGTACTTTTGGAGTTAGATCTGGTAAACTCCTGGGTTTCATCGTCAATGGAAAAGGTATTGAAGTAGACCCTGCTAAAGTAAAAGCTATACAAGAGATGCCAGCTCCCCGTATTGAGAAGGAAGTTAGAGGTTTCTTGGGACGACTGAATTACATTGCCAGATTTATTTCCCAATTAACTACTACCTGTGAGCCAATCTTCAAGTTGTTGAAGAAAGTTCAGGTAATGGAGTGGAATGATGAGTGCCAGACAGCCTTTGATGAAATCAAGAGATATCTTCTAGAACCTCCAATTTTGATGCCACCAGTTGATGAAAGACCCTTGATTATGTACTTAACAGTGTTAGACAACTCAATGGGGTGTGTGTTGGGGCAACATGACGAGTCTGGTCGAAAAGAGCAGGCAATATACTACCTTAGCAAAAAGTTTACCGACTGTGAAACAAGATACTCATTGCTCGACAAAACTTGCTGCGCTTTGGCATGGGCTGCTCGCCGACTAAGACAGTATATGTTGACTCATACTACCTTATTGATTTCGAAGATGGATCCAATCAAGTACATATTTGAGAAACCTGCTCTCTCTGGACGAATAGCAAGATGGCAAATGATCTTGAATGAATATGATATACAGTATACTACTCAGAAGGCCATTAAGGGTAGTGTGGTAGCTGATCATTTGGCTCATCAAGCAGTGGATGATTATCAGTAAATGAGTTTTGAGTTCCATGATGAAGACATTATGATTATTACAAAAGAACCTGGACAATATGACGGACCTGAACAAGGATCCCGATGGACTATGGTTTTTGATGGAGCTTCTAATGCACTTGGTAATGGTGTTGGTGTTGTGATCAGTTCCCCTGAACGTTGTCATACCCCGATTACTGCAAGACTTTGTTTCTATTATACCAATAATATGGCTGAGTATGAGGCATGTATCCTGTGTATCAAAGTTGCCATTGATATGAAGATTCAGTTCCTGGATGTATATGGAGATTCAGCCCTGGTAGTAAGTCAGATCAAAGGAGATTGGGATACCAAGCATGATAATCTCATTCCTTACAGAGAGCATATGTTGTCTTTAATCCCATATTTTAAGGAGATTACCTTTGGACATATTCCACGAAGAGAAAATCAGTTGGCAGATGCATTAGCCACCATGGCATCTATGTTTGAGATTAGCTGGGATGATGAAGCTCCCAAGATTACTATTGATAGATTTGAGAAGCCTGCATACTGCAATGAGATTGACACTGAAGAAGCAGAGGAGAAGCCTTGGTTCTATGAAGAAAAAAGATATCTTGAAGCTCAGGAGTTCCCTGAAGGGGCATCTGTCAAAGATAAAAAGTTTCTGAGGAGGTTTTCTGCTAAATTCTTTTTGAGTAATGGAATTCTGTACAAGCGCAATCATGATTCAACTTTGCTTCGTTGTGTGGATAAGAAGGAAGCAACTGAGATTATGGAAGACATGCATGATGGGATCTTTGGCACTCATTCTAGTGGTCATACTATGGCAAAGAAGATATTGAGAGCAGGTTATTATTGGTCTACCATGGAAGCTGACTGCTATCAACATTCCAGAACATGTCACAAGTGTCAAATCTATGCTGATAAAGTACATATACCTCCATCACCATTGAATGTGTTGACTGCTCCTTGGCCTTTTTCCATGTGGGGCATTGATATGATTGGTGATATCAAGCCTACTGCTTCTAATGGACATCGTTTCATCCTGGTTGCTATTGATTACTTTACTAAGTGGGTGGAGGCAGCTTCATTTGCATCTGTTACTAAGAATGTGGTGGCTCGATTCATTAAGAATAATCTCATATGTAGGTATGGCATCCCTGAAAGAATTATTACTGACAATGGTTCTAATCTGAACAACACTATGATTATTGATCTCTGCACGCAGTTCAAGATTAAGCATCACAACTCTTCTCCGTATCGTCCGAAGATGAATGGGGCAGTAGAAGCTGTTAATAAGAACATTAAGAAGATTCTACAGAAGATGACTGTTACTTATAAGGATTGGTATGAGATGTTACCATTTGCTCTTCATGGTTATCGTACTACAATACGTACTTCAACAGGGGCAACCCCATTCTCCTTAGTATATGGTATGGAAGCAGTTCTGCCCATTGAAGTTCAGATACCCTCCTTTAGAATCATGAAGGATGCAAGCTTGGATGAAGATGAGTGGATTCAGACTCGACTTGACCAGATAAATTTGATTGATGAGAAGAGGTTAGCAGCTGTTTGTCATGGTCAGATGTACCAGAAACGGATGATCAAAGCTTTTAATAAGAAGGTTAAGCCAAAGGTATATCAGGTTGGTGATTTGGTAATCAAGCGTATCATATTACCTCAGGGAGATCCTAGGGGCAAGTGGACTCCTACATATGAAGGACCATTTATGGTCAAAACAATGTTCTCAGGAGGTGCCATGATGCTTACTACTATGGATGGTGAAGACTTCCCACAGCCTGTAAACGCAAACATAGTTAAAAAATACTACGCATAAAAAGAGACCCGCTAGGTTGACTGGCCTAGGCAAAAATAAGGGCATCCCGGTGAACCAAAAGGGTTCGGGAAAAATTAGGGATATATATATATATATATATATATATATATATATATATATATATATATATATATATATATATAAAATGTACACCCGGCAAGTCGAAAACCTGAAAAGGCGGCTTGGGCAAAAAAGGGTATCCCGGTGGATTGAAAACCTGAAAAGGCAATCCAGGCAAAAGTTAGGGATTAAAGCGTATGACTATGTCTCGTTTGGATCACCCATGTAAATCCTACCAGTTGTGGTACTTAGTTCAGACTCTAACAGATAAAGATCAATCCAATTGTTTCCGTCTCGACAGCAGAAGATGAGATACTTGAAGATAATGGCAATAGTAGAATTGAAACTCAATAGGATTATTTCTCACATAGCTGATTTTCTTTGTTTTGTAAAAATTTTATGACAAATTCCTCTTACTAGGATTTATGTCTCCTTGTACAAACATGCATATGTATAGGTCATTTTGTGATATAAATAAAATTTCATCTTTGAATCCAGATTTACTTTTACCCTATTTACATAAGCGAAACGTCCATTGGTTGTGTTTGAATGTATGTATGTTTTTGAATATGATTGATGTTTACCAGAAATGCATAAAATGCTTAATATGATTGATGTTTACCAGAAATGCATAAAAATGCAGTAATAGTATTTACTAAGGACGAACGAGGGAAGGGATTCAACGAAGCTTCGCCAGTTCATCCTCATAGGACAGCTACAAATCCCCAGTAGGGCAAATCTATCATCATAGATACTTCGAGTTACATCTCCTCTTGAATTTATGTCCATCTCTTTTATCCTCAGTCGGGATATTCAGGAACTTATTCCTTCAAAAGGAGTACGACGAATGAAAACGGGAAGTTATGAATACTATATCATCAAACGAGACGGGAACGAGTTCCTCATGTTCTTCAGCAAAGAATCGGGATTTATTTTCACTGGCCAGCAGTTGTTATACAAAGATATCCAGACGCTTCAGGCTGCATGATTCATACATACATCATTTACATCATCCCATAACATACATATCCATAAATACATAATACATTACTTAGGTGCATCATACTACGCATGCATACATATTGCATAAACTAACACTCTCCTTGCAGGATAATTATATGCAGGTAAAACAATATCAACAATTTACAACAGGTCAGAAATGATCCTTACATTACTTAAAACGTCCTCGGAGAGTAGGCAAACGGTCTGTAAGAAGATCCATTCCCTAATCCAGGATATTTCCATAAGATTTCATTCTTTTGGCCCTTGAATAGCAGGCAAACGGTCAGTAAAAAGATCCATTCCCTGGTTCAAGATATCTTTCAGAAGAACTAATCCTAACGTTCTTTTGGCCCTTGAATAGCAGGCAAACGGTCTGTAAAAAGATCAATTCCCTGGTTCAAGATATTATTCAGAAGAACAAATCCTGACGTTCTTTTGGCCCTTGAATAGCAGACAAACGGTCTGTAAAAAGATCCATTCCCTGGTTCAAGATATTATTCAGAAGAACAAATCCTGACGTTCTTTTGGCCCTTGAATAGCAGGCAAATGGTCTGTAAAAAGATTCATTCCCTGGTTCAAGATATTATTCAGAAGAACAAATCCTGACGTTCTTTTGGCCCTTGAATAGCAGGCAAACGGTCTGTAAAAAGATCCATTCCCTGGTTCAAGATATTATTCAGAAGAACAAATCTTGACGTTCTTTTGGCCCTTGAATAGCAGGCAAACGGTCTGTAAAAAGATCCATTCCCTGTTTCAAGATATCTTTCAAAAGAACAAATCCTGACGTTCTTTTGGCCCTTGAATAGCAGGCAAACGGTCTGTAAAAAGATCCATTCCCTGGTTCAAGATATTATTCAGAAGAACAAATCCTGACGTTCTTTTGGCCCTTGAATAGCAGGCAAACGGTCTGTAAAAAGATCCATTCCCTGGTTCAAGATATTATTCAGAAGAACAAATCCTGACGTTCTTTTGGCCCTTGAATAGCAGGCAAACGGTCTGTAAAAAGATCCATTCCCTGGTTCAAGATATCTTTCAGAAGAACAAATCCTGACGTTCTTTTGACCCTTGAATAGCAGGCAAACGGTCTGTAAAAAGATCCATTCCCTGGTTCAAGATATTTTTCAGAAGAACAAATCCTGACGTTCTTTTGACCTTGGAGAATATGCAAACGGTCTGTACAAGGATCCATTCCTAAGATACCTCCAGAAGAGATAATCATCACGAAGATTTATTTCTACTGGTCTATTCAACAATTCAAATCATGTTGCATAAACGATTCATAGACGGCCTATACGAAGACATAGTACTGATATCCAGTATCAACATAAAGACATCATCACATCCTGATACTTTAGATGGCATCTCCAAGCCCATCTCCAGATGGCATCTTTAAGCCCATCTCCAATTCTTCCAAGTGGCATCTTCAAGCCCACTCAAGCATATATGATTAATCATCAGTGTTATTTTACGCACCAGCGAGTGCAAATTTTTGGGCTTTTGTGTTCAATCCCCTTCAACCTTCCAGGTCACGAATGGCACATATAACAATCTAACCCCTCAGGTTTCAGAAAATTGAACAGGGGAAGTTGTTGCACCCCAAAATTTGCCCTCCACAAGACAAGTCATTGTGTACTAAGAGGCTCACAAGGTTCACAAGGTTCACAAGACATCTCATGAGGTTCACAAGGTTCACAAAGTTCACAATTAGTCAGAAAATTTGACAATTCCCTCAGACAATGCATCCTCCTAAGCACTTCATCTTAAACTAGGGTTTTGACTTTCATCAGGCTAAATGAACTTCCAAGACTTTAAGTAAGCTTCATAGCAACCTATATGTCTTCAAGAATCCCTATGTCAAGTTTCAAGACTTTCCCCAAAGGTTTGCTCAGTCAGATGATCAAATAGGCTAAAATCAATCAAAGCAGCTAAAAAGTCAAACTGAGGACAATTGTGGTCAAACCAAAGTCAAACTTCATGATTTTTTTCCAACATCAATTATATGAAGTAAAATTCATCATTTGATCAAGGGTTGATCATGATTCATCAAGGAGATTTCAGATCATCAAGAATCAGGAGTTTCTAAATTAGGGTTTTCACAGGAAAAGTCAACTGAACTTTGACCAGCCATAACTTTCACATGCTTCATCAAATATTTTCCATCCAAAGCTCATTTTGAATGAAATTGAATTCTCTACAACTTTGTGTCTCACAAGCCAAGCCCAAAAATGCTTCATTTGGAAGGTATGAGCTAAGACATTATAGGTCCTTTTAAAAGTCAACAAAAAGTCAACAACTTCCAAAGAGCATAACTTGAGAATGGTAAAAGATATGGACATGAGACCAAAGAGGTTGGTTATAGGACTCTTTAAAATTTCTAAAATGTCCAAGAACACCCCATAGCATTAAAGTTGAAGGATTTGTGCCCTTGCAAAGTTGGGAAATTTTTGAGAGGTTTATGAAGAAAATGGGGTCTTAAAACCATAATTCTTCAAATGGGCTGACTTTTTGGTGATCCAATATGTTCCATGACATCATGCACGAAATTAATTTAATATTTTCATAATTTTATTCATTTTATTTTTATTTATTATGATTTTTTATATTAAAAATCATTTTAAATTCAAATAAAATATAAAATGGTGAAGATTTAAAATTATTTTGTTTCTAGAATGTCATAAAGGTTATTTGGATCTAATTGATACAAAAATTATGAAGATTGTCTTAAAATAGCAAGTTCATATCAAGAATATTCAAATTTTTAAAGCTAATCTTTTTCAATCTTTAATGATCCAAATATCCATCAAATTGGTGAAGTCTTTGACCTAATTCATTCACCCATATATATACAACATTTAGCAAACCATAGAGCACGAATTTGCAGCCTCTAAGACCAATTTCAAACTTTACAAAATCACTTCAAAAACTCACATTCGGATTCCAAGGTAGAGAGAGTTTCATTGAGTTTTGAGCATTGCAACATGTTCTATGATGATCATTGAACATATTTGGATCATAAACAACATCTAAAACCCTCGCATTCATGCAAACCGAATCAACATTCATTCACTTTTTGAATTTTTCGATTCTCATAATATTTACTTTATTTCTGGAATTTGATCTTATATTTGTGTTTGTGATGATGCTTGGAGTCTTTCTGGACAAATTAATTCAATTTTAGGTACAAGATTGAAGAATCACCATGGCTAGGGTTCTTCGGCCATTTTAGGGTTCTTTGATTTATCATATATAAATGAATTCTGGAAACATGGCTGTGTTGTATGGACCTCAAGGAATGTTTTGCACCCATTAATTTCATAAAATGTTGTTGTTTGCTTGATGTTTCATAAAACGCAGGTTGTCCTAGGAAAACAAATTCGCAGCAAAAACCCTAGCAAAATTCGCAGGAAATTTTGCAGGTCTGGAGGTAGAAGAAGACCTGCGCGCGTTTTTCATAATTTGAATTTTGTTATATGTTATAATGAATTTGTTTCGTTTATATGTCACACACAAGCGTGTGTCCCAGTGGTAAGTGTAACACGGTGGGAGAACTGACTTTAGTTAAATGTTGCGGATAGCAAGAGTCGCCAACTTTTATTTTATCCAAAAGGAAATGGCATAAAAGAACAGGAAAGACCTTAAAAAGATTTTTGGGTTCGGGGGGTAGGTTATGTAAAGGGAAGGTGTTAGCACCCTTTACATCCATGGTTATCCATGGGCTCTTAGTTACTTAGCTCACTTTAAAATGTTTTGAGAAGTGTAGTGTGTGAATAAAATTTCCTTTAAGTACTTTATAATGATCCATGTACGGATATATATAAAGTCTTTGTTTTGAAAATTTGTTTGAACAAAATGTGAAGTGTTTGAAATGTTTTTGAAAAGTGAGCAAGTACATAAGAGGAACCTACCCTAAGTTAAGTCTTTTCTGTTCTTAAATATCCTTTAAATGGTAAGACTATCCCTATTATTAAGGAATAGGTAGTCATTACCTTGGATGTGAGGGACAAGTGAAGGGACATCTGTTATTTAGGCAACTGTAAGGTGTATAAGCAATTCGAAGGGACTTATCATCTTTATTCGAAAGGGACAAGATCATTATGAAGGCAACCATGAAGGACTTGATCTTTTTATCTATTAAGGGACTAGATGATATGAAAGAAGGGACTTTGCTTTACACCTTACTTGACCTTTTGTTTAGGCAACTTGAGAGGTAACCCTTAAGAAGTGAGATGGCGATCCAGGATCGACTTACGTGTGTGAGTGTACCAATTCAGATATTTATCTTTAAATTTTAATGATCTAAATTCAGGTTTACATACAAACATATCTTGCACTCCCTATTTTACTAACCATAGCATTTAAAAATAAATAATAAATATTACTACAACTATTACATAAGGGATACAATTACATTATAATAATTAAAATAATTAAAATAAATAAATAAATAAATAATTAAATGGGTTAGTAACAATAAACAAAAATAAATATAAGAAAGTTAATAATAATAAACAAAATAAATAAATATAATGTGGTTAGTATAATAATATAGAAATAAATTAAAAATTCACAATAAATCAAATAAATATATTTTTTAAGAATTTTAAATAACAATTATATACTAATAAAATATGATTAATAGTCTAATTATTTAATTTTATACACATATTATAAAAATATTTGATTATAAGCATACACAATAATAAATTAAATTTACAAAATAAAATTAGGTTTTTTAACTATTTAGAAAAATAAATTAGGGTTTACTATTTAATTAAATTATTTACATGTGAAAATTATATTCAATAATAATTATAAACCAATTATAAAATAATGTACATACTTAAAATTTACAAATAAATAAATTAAGAATTATAATATAATTAAGATTTATATAAACAAAATATTAGGGTTTTGGAAAATATTAGGTTTTATAGAATTAGGGTTTATAAACAAAATTAGATTTTTATATGAAAATATTAGGGTTGATTAATTAATTAAATTATCTACCTAAAAAACTATATACAAATTATAAAATAAATATACATAATTAACATTTACAAATAAATAAATTAAGAGTGACAATATAATTAGGATTTAGAAAAGAGGGTTAGGGTTTATGAATTTAGAAAAAATAGAATTAGAGTTTTATTAAAATAAATTATGTTTATAAAGAAAATAATTAGGCTTTATATATTTAATATGCAAAAATTATTAAATAGTGTACAATTATATAACATAAGTTTTTTAAGAGAAAACTTATTTACATATATTGATTTTCTTTTTTAGAAAAAAAAAGCATTTAAATTAGTTTTAGAAAATAATATAAAGAAATAATAAGAAAGTAAAACAAAAATAATATAAACCAAAAAAAAAACAGGACCTGGGATTTGATCCCAGGTCCTTTACCTGGAAATACAATGACCTTGCCACTGGGCCAGCGTGCACTAGTGATATGGAAATAGCTTCAATTCTTCTTATTTTTATCCTACAAGAATCACTGAAAAAATAAACAAAACAAAAAGGGCCTGGGGACGATTCGAACCCAGGACTCCCCATCCATCACCCAAGCGCATCAACCAACTGAGCTATCAACACAATTGTGAAATAAATTGCAAACAATTTCATAAAATATTAAAACAAAAATTCAAATATCAGCTGCGCGCCAAGATTCCATCTTCTTCCTTGAGACTTGCGAAATTATCCACAGAATTTCCTGCGAATTTACCTGCACACGAATTTTACAGAAAACCTAGATTTTTGAAACACCATGAAAATCGTACCAATCTTAACAATTACCAACCCAGATCAATCATTCATAGTTCATACATTCTTGTCATGGTCTTATAATTCATTTAAATTAAGTAGATGGTGAAACCCTAATTCAAAGGTTCAAACCCTAACAATGGCTTCTCACGCATTTGTCCACGAACCTGCAAGTTTTTTTATCCAGAAACGATCTACATACTATCACAAACAATATTTCAAAGTCAAAACACAATAATATTGCATGAATTTAATGAATCGAAAATTTGAAAAATCAAGAGAAAGTTGATTCGGTTATGGCATATGAGTGTGATTCAAAGGCATGTGATGAGTGGTTTCGATTCAGGGATATCCAGGGGACCTCTTTGTGTTCTTAAAATACCTTATAACTCCTTGCAATGTGAAACCCGAAAATTGATTTTTGAAGGATTTTTTGAAATTTGAAATTATGGTTTGAGGCTGCAAATTCGTGTCCATTGCATTGTGATGTGTTTGTGTATAAGTAGTGAATGCAATTAGGTCAAAATAATGGGCTGTCCTTTGGATATTTTGATCAGGGAAGATTGAAAAAGATCATGCCTTAAATTTTAAATATTCCTTGATACAACCTTTCTATCTTAAGCCAATCACCATAATTTTCATATCCATCTGATCCAATCCATGTTTATGACCTTCTAGAAACAATATCTCACCCAAATATTTGATTTAAATATTTGATTTTGATTTAATTTGTTTTTTAATGAATAAAATTCAAATAAATACTAAATAAAAAATAAAAATCATGAAAATGCTTGGATTGGGTCGTGTGGGATGATATCTTAAGGATTGGGTTGCACAATGGTAGGCCCATTTGGAAAAAATTGATTCTAAGACCCCTTTTGTTCAATATTTTCCTCAAAAATTTCCCAACTTTGCAAGGGCACAAATTCTTCAATTTTAATACTATGAGGGTGTTCTTGGACATTTTGGAAAGCTTAAAGAGTCCTCTAACCAACTCCATTGGTTTCATGTCCATATCTTTTACCATTCTCAAGTTATGCTCTTTTGAAGTTGTTGACTTTTTGTTGACTTTTAAAAGGACCTATAATGTCTTAGCTCATACCTTCCAAATGAAGCATTTTTGGGCTTGGCTTGTGAGACACAAAGTTGTAGATAATTCAATTTCCTTCAAAATGAGCTTTTGATGGGAAAAATTTGATGAAGCATGTGAAAGTTATGGCTGGTCAAAGTTCAGTTGACTTTTCCTGAGGAAACCCTAATTTAGAAACCTCTGATTCTTGATGGTCTGAAATATCCTTGATGAATCATGATCAAACCTTGATAAAATGATGAATTTTACTTCATATACTTGATGTTGGTAAAAAATCATGAAGTTTGACTTTGGTTTGACCACAG
The DNA here is from genome assembly GCA_963966055.1 of Lathyrus aphaca. NCBI lineage: Eukaryota > Viridiplantae > Streptophyta > Magnoliopsida > Fabales > Fabaceae > Lathyrus > Lathyrus aphaca. The sequence goes on along the minus strand of OZ014520.1, from coordinate 145,800,085 downwards.
TTGACCTCAGTTTGACTTTTTAACTGCTTTGACTGACTTTGACTTATCTGATCATCTGACTGAGCAAACCTTTGAGAAAAGTCTTGAAACTTGTCATGGGGATTCTTAAACACATATAAGATGTTATGAAACTCACTTGAAGTCTTGGAAGTCCATTTATCCTGATTAAAGTCGAAACCTTGTGAACCTCATAAGATGTCTTGTGAACCTTGTGAACCTCATAAGATGTCTTGTGAACCTTGTGAACTTCATGAGATGTTTTGTGAACCTTGTGAACCTTGTGAACTTCTTAGCACACAAAGTCTTATTTTGTGAGGGAAAATTTTGGGGTGCAACAGCTTCCCCTGTTCAATTTTCTGAAACCCGAGGGGTTAGATTGGTATATGTGCCATTCGTGACCTGGAAGGTTGAAGGGGATTGAACACAAAAGCCCAAAAATTTGCACTCACCGGTGCATAGAGTGATACTGATGACTAGCTGTATATGCTTGAGTGGGCTTAAAGATACCACTTGGAGAAAAGTTCTTCAAATATATCTCTTGGAGAATAAAGTAGTCCAAAGTATGAAGATATAGCTTTTGGGAAGATAAACAACGTCCCAATATTACCTTGGGAAAGATAAACAACGACCCAAGGTAGTGATATGACCCTTGGGAAGATAAACAACGGCCCAAAGTCATGATAGCTTTCAGGAGGATAAACAACGACCCAAAATAGTGATATGATTCTTGGGAAGATAAACAACGGCCCAAGGTTTGATAACACTTTTGGGAAGATAAACAACGGCCCAAAGTAATGATATGGCTCTTGAGAAGATAAACAACGTCTCAAGATAGCCTTCGGGAAGATAAACGACGTCCCGAGATAATGAGATAACCTTTGGGAAGATAAACAACGGCCCAAGGTAACCATACGACTTTTGAGAAGATAAACGATGTCTCAAGATAGCCCTCGGGAAGATAAACGACGTCCCAAGATAATGAGATAACCTTTGGGAAGATAAACAACGGCCCAAGGTCATGATAGCTTTCAGGAGGATAAACAACGTCCCGAGGTATAAGTTGTTGATATTGTTTTACCTGCATATAACTATCCTGCAAGGAAAATATTAGTTTATGCATTATGTGTGCATGCATAGTATGATGCACTTAAGTAAATGTATTATGTATTTATGGTTATGCTATGGTATGATGTAAATGATGTATGTATGAATCATGCAGCCTGAAGCGTCCGGGTATCTTCGTATAACAACTGCTGGCCAGGGAAAATAAATCCCGATTTGTTGTTGAAGAATATGGGGAACTCGTTTTGTTTGATAATATAGTGAAGAATATGAGGAACTCGTTCTCGTCTTGTTTGTTCGATAGTAAGGTATTCATAACCTGCCGTCTTCGTTTGTCGTACTCCTATTGAAAGAATAAATTCCCGACTATTCGTATGAGGATAAAAGAGATGGATATAAATTCCAGGGGAGATGTAACTCGAAGTATTTATGAAGATGGATTTACCCTACTAGGGGATTTGTAGCTGTTTTGTAGGGATGAACTGGCGAAGCTTCGTTGAATTCCTTCCCTCGTTCGTCCTTAGTAAATACTATTACTGCATTTTCATGCATTTCTGGTAAACATCAATCATATTAAGCATTTTATGCATTTCTTATAAACATCAATCATATTCAAAAGCATACGTACATTCAAACACAACCAATGGACGTTTCGCTTATGTAAATAGGGTAAAAGTAAATCTGGATTCAAAGATGAAATTTTATTTATATCACAAAGTGACCCATACATAGGTAAGTTTGGTACAAGGAAACAGAAATCCTAGTAAGAGGAATTCGTCATAAAATTTTACATAACAAGAAAATCAGCCATGTGGGAAATAATCCTATTGAGTTTCAATTCTACTATTGCCATTATCTTCAAGCATCTCATCTTCTGCTGTCGAGACGGAAATGATTGGATTGAGCTTTATCTATTCGAACTTGAGTAAGTAGCACAACTGGTTGTAGTTTTATGGGTGATCCAAACGAGACATAGTCATACGCTTTAATCCCTAACTTTTGCCTGGATTGCCTTTTCAGGTTTTCAATCCACCGGGATACCCTTTTTTGCCCAAGCCGCCCTTTCAGGTTTTCGACTTGCCGGGTGTACATTTTTTATATATATATCCCTAATTTTTGCCCGAACCCTTTTGGTTCGCCGGGATGCCTTTATTTTTGCCTAGGCCAGTCAACCTAGCGGGTCTCTTTTTATGCGTAGTATTTTTTAACTATGTCTGCGTTTACAGGTTGTGGGAAGTCTTCACCATCCATAGTAGTAAGTATCATGGCACCTCCTGAGAATACTGTCTTGACTACAAATGGTCCTTCATATGTAGGAGTCCACTTGCCCCTAGGATCACCCTGTGGTAATATGATACGCTTGATTACCAAGTCACCAGCCTGATATACCTTTGGCTTAACCTTCTTGTTGAAATCCTTGATCATTCGTTTCTGATACATCTGGCCATGACAAACTGCTGCTAACCTCTTCTCATCAATCAAATTTATCTGGTCAAGTCGAGTCTGAATCCACTCATCTTCATCCAAACCTGCATCCTTCATAATTCTTAAGGAGGGAATCTGAACTTCAATGGGCAGAACCGCTTCCATACCATATACTAAGGAGAATGGAGTTTCCCCTGTTGAAGTGCATATTGTAGTACGATAACCATGAAGAGAAAATGGTAACATCTCATGCCAATCCTTTTAAGTAACAGTCATCTTCTGTATAATCTTCTTAATGTTCTTATTAGCAGCTTCTACTGCCCCATTCATCTTCGGACGATACGGAGAAGAGTTGAGATGCTTAATCTTGAACTGCGTGCAGAGATCAGTAATCATAGTGTTGTTCAAATTAGAGCCATTGTCAGTAATAATCCTTTCAGGGATGTCATACCTACATATGAGATTATTCTTAATGAATCGAGCCACCACATTCTTAGTAACAGATGCAAATGAAGCTGCCTCCACCCACTTCGTGAAGTAATCAATAGCGACCAGGATGAAACGATGCCCATTAGAAGCAGTAGGCTTGATCTCACCAATAATATCAATGCCCCACATGGCAAAAGGACAAGGAGCAGTCAACACATTCAATGGTGATGGAGGTATATGTACTTTATCAGCATAAATTTGGCACTTGTGACACGTTCTGGAATGTTGATAGCAGTCAGCTTCCATAGTAGACCAATAGTAACCTGCTCTCAATATCTTTTTTGCCATAGTATGACCACTAGAATGAGTTCCAAAGATCCCATCATGCATATCTTCCATAATCTCTGTTGCTTCCTTCTTATCCACACAACGAAGCATAGTTGAATCATGGTTGCGCTTGTACAAAATCCCATTACTCAAAAAGAACTTAGTAGAAAACCTCCTCAGAAACTTCCTAACTTTGACAGATGCCCCTTCAGGGAGCTCCTGGGCTTCAAGATATCTTTTGACTTCATAAAACCAAGGCTTCTCCTCTGCTTCTTCAGTGTCAATCTCATTGCAGTATGCAGGCTTCTCAAATCTATCAATAGTAATCTTGGGAGCTTCATCATCCCAGCTGATCTCAAACATGGATGCCATGGTGGCTAATGCATCTGCCAACTGATTCTCTCTTCGTGGAATATGTCCAAAGATAATCTCTTTGAAATGTGGGATTAAAGACAACACATGCTCTCTGTAAGGAATGAGGTTATCATGCTTGGTATCCTAATCTCCTTTGATCTGACTTACTACCAGGGCTGAATCTCCATATACGTCTAGGAACTGAATCTTCATATCAATGGCAGCTTTAATACCCAAGATACATGCCTCATACTCAGCCATGTTATTGGTACAATAAAAACAAAGTCTGGCAGTAATCGGAGTATGACAACCTTCAGGGGAACTGATCACAACACCAACACCATTACCAAGTGCATTAGAAGCTCCATCAAAAACCATAGTCCATCGGGATCCTTGTTCAGGTCCGTCATATTGTCCAGGTTCTTTGGTAATAATCATAATGTCTTCATCGGGGAACTCAAAACTCATTGACTGGTAATCATCCACTGCTTGATGAGCCAAATGATCAGCTACAACACTTCCTTTAATGGCCTTCTGAGTAGTATACTGTATATCATATTCTGTCAAGATCATTTTCCATCTGGCTATTCTTCCGGAGAGAGCAGGTTTCTCGAATATGTACTTGATTGGATCTATCTTCGAAATCAATAAGGTAGTATGAGTCAACATATACTGTCTTAGTCGGCGAGCAGCCCATGCCAAAGCGCAACAAGTTTTCTCGAGCAGTGAGTATCTTGTTTCACAGTCGGTAAACTTTTTGCTAAGGTAATATATTGCCTGCTCTTTTCGACCAGACTCGTCATGTTGCCCCAACACACACCCCATTGAGTTGTCTGATACTGTTAAGTACATAATCAAGGGTCTTCCATCAATTGGTGGCATCAAAATTGGAGGTTCTAGCATATATTTCTTGATTTCATCAAAGGCAGTCTGGCACTCATCATTCCACTCCATTACCTGATCTTTCTTCAACAACTTGAAGATTGGCTCACAGGTAGCAGTTAATTGGGAAATAAATCTTGCAATGTAATTCAATCGTCCCAAGAAACCTCTAACATCCTTCTCAGTACGGGGAGCTGGCATCTCTTGTATAGCTTTTACTTTTGCAGGGTCTACTTCAATACCTTTCCCACTGACAATGAAACCCAGGAGTTTACCAGATCTAACTCCAAAAGTACACTTGTTTGGGATCAATCTCAACTTGTATTTCTTCAACCTCTCAAACAACTTATGCAAATGATCAAGATGTTGTTCTTCATTCTGGGACCTGGCTATCATATCATCCACATACACCTCTATCTCATGATGAATCATATCGTGAAACAAAGCCACCATAGCACGCTGATATGTTGCCCCTGCATTCTTCAAACCAAATGGCATCACTTTATAACAAAAATTGCCCCACTGTGTAACAAATGTCGTCTTCTCCATATCTTCAGGTGCCGTCTTGATCTGATTATAACCAGAGAAACCATCCATAAAAGAGAATACCTTATGCTGAGCAGTGTTGTCTACCAGAACATCAATATGAGGAAGTGGAAAGTCATCTTTGGGGCTAGCCTTGTTCAAATCTTTGTAGTCTACACACATACGTACCTTACCATCTTTCTTAGGTACCGGTACCGTATTTGCAACCCACTGAGGATAAGAAGTCACAGCTAAGAACCCTGCATCAAAGTGTTTCATCGCCTCTGCTTTAATCTTCTCTGACATTTCAGGACGCATACGACGAACCTTCTGCTTCTTTGGACGACAATCTTCTTTTACTGGTAAACGGTGAACCACAATGTCTGTATCCAACCCTGGCATATCTTCGTAGGACCAAGCAAAGATCTCCACGTAGTCATGTAACATCTGAATCAACCTGCTCTTGACACTATCCTCTAATTCAGCCCCTATCTTGACCTCTTTCCTGTTTTCTTCAGTTCCCAGATTCACAACTTCGACTGGCTCTTCATGTGGCTGTATAACTTTCTCTTCTTGTTGTAACAACCTAGCAAGCTCTACAGGTACTTCACAATCGTCCTCATTTCCATCTTCAGCTTGATAGATCGGATTCTCGAAATTATAATTAGCAATAGTAGAACTGTTATCAACAGGATCCAGAGTGGATGAGGATCTGCATTTAAGTGATGTGGGTGTGTGTAAGAACACATAGCTGATAAAACAAAAATAAAAGAAAAGAAAGACAAGGAACACAATATTTACGAAAACGAAACGTCCACTGATTTTTATTGAATGAAGTATGCAAATGAAATGACATCCCGTAATAAGAACACCATTGTGCCCCGGGTAAGGCATAAGGCTTAAGAGTTTAAATTGTTCAAAAATTACAAACTTTAAAAGTAACAACACAGTAATAGTATTTACTCCTGACTAAAGGAGATAGGAACAACATCTTCAGCTTTCCAATTATTGAGCCCCGCACCCACAGTAGGAAAAATCCAAGCATCCAAGTCGTAGTCTTCATCATAGTTACCCACAACATTGATCTGATCTTTCATAATCCCTTGATTGGTGATACGAACAGTACGAGCACGACGAACAGCCTTCTGAGACTCTGCAGTAAAACCCAAACCAAATTTGTCAGACTTGTAAGGAATGTCAGGAAGCTGACCCCAAATAGTACAACCACCTTCATCCACCACAGCTCTAGCATCCTTGAGGGAGGCCATTGTAGGAGGTACTCTGGTGACCACAGGAACTTTCTTGACAACAGGAGGAGCTTCATAATTATTAACAATCCAAGGAACCACTTCGAACGTCTGACATGGAGTTTCAACATATTCACCTTCCACTTCAAGATACTTAAAGGTGTTCACATGGCTAACTATATATCCTTCCTCTCCGTAAACAGTGACAACTTTTCCTTCTACGGGATATCTCAGCTTCTGATGTAAGGTGGAGGTTACAACACCTGCCCCATGGATCCAGGGACGCCCAAGCAAACAAGAATAAGAAGGATGAATATCCATTACATAAAAGGTATCATTGAAGACCTGAGAACCAACTTTTATTGGGAGATCAATTTCTCCATGCACCACTCTTCTCGAGCCATCAAAAGCTTTCACCACTATATTACTGGGCTTCAACACAACATCTTCAGGACTAAGCTTATTCAGAACTTCTTTGGGCAACACATTCAGCGAGGAACCATTGTCTATTAGCACATGTGACAGGGTAGTGCCCCTGCATTCAATAGAGATATGTAGAGCCCTATTATGATCCCTCTTGGCAGGAGTCAGATCAGCATCGGAGAAACCTAACCCATTATCATAGGTCAAGTGTGCAACACAATTTTCAAACTGGTCTGCAGAAATCTCATTTGGTACGTGAGCAGTCTTCAGAAATTTAATCAAGGCTTTGGCATGAGCCTCAGAAAACAATAATAAGGACAACATGGAAATCTTGGAGGGAGTATGCCCCAATTGGTCAACAATGTCATAATCACTCTTGCGAATGATCTTTAATACTTCTTCCATCTGCTTAGCAAGATCATCAGCAGCTGGCACATCAGTTGGTATAGGTTCAATAACAAGACCTTTGCCCCGAGCATCAGCAGTAGAGGTAGTAGCTGGAGTAACTGTATTCTTGGAGGTAATTGGAGGAGATAAAACTCTTCCACTTCTCGTGATCTTACTAGATCCAGCAATATTATCAACATCAAGGTTTTCATCAGCAACAGGCGTATCAGCTAAGGGTTCCTGCTTAACACCATTGATATAAACATCGGAGCCATAATGCCAAGGCACCACCTAATCAAAAGTATATGGAATAGGACCAGGAGTGGTAATGATCATAGGAGCCACTCTAGCTTTAGCAACAATCTTCACAGGGCCTTCAGCAGTAATCTTAATTGGACCCTTATGAGTGATTTTGACAGGGCCCTTGGAAGTAATCCTCACCGGCACTTTATCAACCATATCCACCTCTTCAATCTTCGCACCTTTAGTTATATGATCAACCATGCTCTCCACAGAAGGTGGGGTCCTCTCAAACACTATGGTGTAATTATTCATGAGGCGTTGAATTTCGTCCTTCAACCTCCAGCAGCTATCTGGCTTATAGGCACAATATAAACAATCTTCACGACAACCTGGAAAGAACCCAGCTTGTACTAACTTCTTCTTAATAACAGACAATGGCGTAGTCAAATCTGCAACTGAGGAAATATGTGAAACTTCATCAATGGCATTGACAGTCTTCTCATGATTTGGCATGGGAGCAGTAATCACATTTGGAGTACCCGGAGGGTCAAACTCAATCTCTCCAGCATCAATCATATCTTGAATTTTATTCTTCAATACCCAACAACTATTGGTATCATGTCCCTGACAATTTGAATGATATGCACATCGTGCATTCGGATTGTACCTGGGAGAGGTAACATTGGGATTCTGAGGAGGGTCCCTCAAAGTGATAAGTTCACCCTTCAACAAGTGTTGCAAGGCTTGGGCCAGTGACATGTTGATCTTAGTGAACTGCCTTCTAGGCCTCTGTTGATTTCCATGTGGTGGCTCTGGTGTTGCAGGAGTAGGATTGGAGATATGAACTGCACTCACAGACTGATGCCTCCTATTACGATCAGGTTGACCATAAACAACATTTGACTCTTTCTTCCCACTGGGAGGCTTCTTTGCAGTACTTGATGAAGAAGTACCCACTTGGATCTTGCAACTCCTTATACCACTTTCTACGCGCTCTCCTGTCATTATCAACTCAGTGAAGCCAGAAGATGAGCTTCCAATGAGATGACTGTAAAAAGGACCATTCAACGTGCACATGAACATATCCACTAACTCACGGTCAGTTAGAGGGGGTTGTACTCTTCCAGCCAAGTCTCTCCACTTCTGGGCATACTCCTTGAAATTTTCTTTAGCACCCATGGACATGCTTTGTAGCTGCATGCGAGTAGGGGCTAGGTCAGCATTGTATTGATATTGCTTGTAAAAGGCTTCAGCAAGATCATTCCAATCACGGATGTTGACACTCTCCAACTGATAGTACCATTCCAATTGAGCTCCAGATAAGCTCTCTTGGAAGAAATGGATCCATAACTTTTTATCAGCAGTATGGGGTTGGATCCTCCGGACATAGGACCTCAGATGCAGCTTGGGACAAGAAACACCATCATACACTACAAAAGTAGGAACCTTGAAACCAATGGGTATGACCACCCCAGATATCAAACTCAGGTCTTCAAAATCCAGCCCAGAAGACTTTTGCAACTACATAGCATCCCTTCTATCCATCAGCATCTTGAACTTATCTTCATTAGGCTCATGATAGTAGTTAGCTTCAGAATCAGAGTCCCCCATTGTATTATGGAGACTGCCTCCCTCTTTCTCAGACTCTTCAGACTCATAATCTTCAACCTGTTCTTTGGTCTTGACAGGACCTCTGAACCTTCTTCCCATGTTGATCAGGCCTCCTGACCTTCTAGTCTTCTTAGTCTTCTTGGCCAGCAGTGTCTTCAATTCATCCTGCCCCTTGGACAAGTTCAGGATCAGCTCTTGGAACTGTGCATTTTGTGACTGGAGATCTTTGACTGTTTGTTCAAGAGCCATTGCTGAAATAAACAGCGAGAAGATAAGAAACATGTGCACAATAAACCTGTGATACAGTGATATGATATGTAAATGCGTATGCAATGTTTTCAAGGACCGCAGGATTTAAATTTGTTTAAACAATCAAGAAAGTAAACTTTTATTAGTAATAAATTTGTTTGCCCCTTGGGCTTACAATAAAAAATGAAATAAATACAAAATATGGGGTTTTAAGTCTCCCATGGACGTTTCCTCTTTGTGTTGAGGTATGAGTTGAGATTCCGCTCCTCGTGAAGTTGCTTTGTTAGCTCCAGGATTCTTTCTTGACTTGCTTTGTAATGATCCTCGAAAGTATCCCTTTGCTCCTTCAACTGGATCCAGGATCTCTGTAAGTCTTCCATGTCAGTGGGCATGTCTGGGTGAAGGATGGTATAAGAGGTATCTCCTTCAGCAACAGGCTCCATAGTAACTGGCAGGATGGCAGGATATGGCATCATAAGAGTCTGAGCACGAGATCGCACCCATCTGAGATAAGCTTCCATAGGAATAGTGTATTTGGGCTCCAGAGTCTTACTGTCCACCTTGTTCACTTTTCCCCATGTTCGTATGAACCTTTGACGGTAACCTTGAAGATCATTGTCGTAGTCGAACACAATACCCCGAATTAACATGTCATGAGGACCATCGCTCCGAGCCTAACCAAACTGTCGTAAAGCTAAAGAAGGGTTGTAAGTAATGCCTCCTCTTATGCCTAGAAGTGGCACATTAGGAAACTCCCCACAACGGTCAATGATAGTAACATTCTCCATAGATCTAGAACACCAATGAATATCTGAATGAGAGAGTGACATAATCCTCTTGGACCACCTGAACCCTTGCTCATTCTTCACCACTGAGCGAGGAAGGTGAGAAATAAACCACCTAGATAGCAAAGGTATGCAGCACATCAGAGTTCCTCGTGCCTTTGTAGTACGTGTATGAAGAGAATGCAGAATGTCTCCAAGCAATGTAGGCACTTGATTGTGACTCAGAAATATGTTGATGGCGTGAACGTCTACGAACTGATCTGGATTGGGGAACAACACTAAGCCATAAATCAACAAGGCTAAGATCTCCTCAAAAGAATCATAGCTCATAGCCTTCAAGAACACTTGAGCCTTCTCTATCAACACCTTAGCAAGAATGCCCTTAACTCCGCTTCTCGTTTCTAGAACAATGTCTGACTTCTTCAGATGTAGAGCTGCAGCAATAACCTCAGGTTTAGGCTCCTTTTCCAAACCTGTGAATGGTTTCTGATCAAGGACAGGTATACCCAGAAGTTTAGAGAACTCTTCCATTGTAGGAACCAGCTGATAGTCGGGGAATGTGAAGCAATGGTGCTTAGGGTCAAAGAACTGAAACAGAACACGCATCATGTCTTCATTGAATCCTGAGGAGACTAGATCCAATAGGTAACCATGTCTCTTGATGAACTGGGAGTTTTCAGAAACTTGGGAAACCAATTCCTTAAGCTTAGGAGGTATGCCTACAAAGTTGATCCTGATAGTGTTTCTACGAGCAGAAGCCATGACCTGTAACAAAGAACAAAGATAAATCCTTTGGTCCTTGAAATGGTTAGTGAAAATGCTATGCTTATGATGCATGATGATGTCATGATGTTATGCTCAATCACAAACATGTGGCACACACAAACAAGTCACACAATTGCCCTAGGTTTAAAGGCTTGCATGAGGTTTAAAGGTAAGTACCCTCCCCTGAAGTTTAGTTGGTTCATCCTGTCCTATAAAGTAACCAGGTTCTAAGGGATCTCAATATCATTGATCCTTCACAAGGGTGGTTGTTCAGTAGGCAACTTACTTGCCAACCAAAACCCTCAAAGTTTAGAATCTCAATGAGTGTAGCATCGAGTATCAACCAACTTCAGTCTTCACCAAAGCCGGTTATCTCACTACTTTCTAAAGGCCAAGATGGGATAACTAGGGTTCTAAAAGTTAGTTAGTGCATTGACAACATATGGCAGCCTCATATTATCCTCAACTTGACTTAAGGAACATAAGCACCAACCAAGAAGTCACACTAACTATGGCCACCAGATCAACCATATCGGTATACGCCGTACAGTTTCCTTGGTCTATTGCCATTTACCTAAGGTACACTAGATCCGGGTTAGGATCTTTCACACATAAGAGCACCCAACAAGTAAAGTAAAGCAAACAAAGCAAAAAAGTTTAAAGTGATCTAATTCCTAAGGGTACCCCTCTTTTATTAAATCCCCAGCAGAGTCGCCAGTTCTGTAACACGGTGGGAGAACTGACTTTAGTTAAATGTTGCGGATAGCAAGAGTCGCCACCGACTTTTATTTTATCCAAAAGGAAATGGCATAAAAGAACAGGAAAGACCTTAAAAAGATTTTTGGGTTCGGGGGGTAGGTTATGTAAAGGGAAGGTGTTAGCACCCTTTACATCCATGGTTATCCATGGGCTCTTAGTTACTTAGCTCACTTTAAAATGTTTTGAGAAGTGTAGTGTGTGAATAAAATTTCCTTTAAGTACTTTATAATGATCCATGTACGGATATATATAAAGTCTTTGTTTTGAAAATCTGTTTGAACAAAATGTGAAGTGTTTGAAATGTTTTTGAAAAGTGAGCAAGTACATAAGAGGAACCTACCCTAAGTTAAGTCTTTTATGTTCTTAAATATCCTTTAAATGGTAAGACTATCCCTATTATTAAGGAATAGGTAGTCATTACCTTGGATGTGAGGGACAAGTGAAGGGACATCTGTTATTTAGGCAATTGTAAGGTGTATAAGCAATTCAAAGGGACTTATCATCTTTATTCGAAAGGGACAAGATCATTATGAAGGCAACCATGAAGGGACTTGATCTTTTTATCTATTAAGGGACTAGATGATATGAAAGAAGGGACTTTGCTTTAAACCTTACTTGACCTTTTGTTTAGGCAACTTGAGAGGTAACCCTTAAGAAGTGAGATGGCGATCCAGGATCGACTTACGTGTGTGAGTGTACCAATTCAGATATTTATCTTTAAATTTTAATGATTTAAATTCAGGTTTACATACAAACATATCTTGCACTCCCTATTTTACTAACCATAGCATTTAAAAATAAATAATAAAAATTACTACAACTATTACATAAGGGATACAATTACATTATAATAATTAAAATAATTAAAATAAATAAATAATTAAATGGGATAGTAACAATAAACAAAAATAAATATAAGAAAGTTAATAATAATAAACAAAATAAATAAATATAATGTGGTTAGTATAATAATATAGAAATAAATTAAAAATTCACAATAAATCAAATAAGTATATTTTTTAAGAATTTTAAATAACAATTATATACTAATAAAATATGATTAATAGTCTAATTATTTAATTTTATACACATATTATAAAAATATTTGATTATAAGCATACACAATAATAAATTAAATTTACAAAATAAAATTAGGTTTTTTAACTATTTAGAAAAATAAATTAGGGTTTACTATTTAATTAAATTATTTACATGTGAAAATTATATTCAATAATAATTATAAACCAATTATAAAATAATGTACATAATTAAAATTTACAAATAAATAAATTAAGAATTATAATATAATTAAGATTTATATAAACAAAATATTAGGGTTTTGGAAAATATTAGGTTTTATAGAATTAGGGTTTATAAACAAAATTAGATTTTTATATGAAAATATTAGGGTTGATTAATTAATTAAATTATCTACCTAAAAAACTATATACAAATTATAAAATAAATATACATAATTAACATTTACAAATAAATAAATTAAGAGTGATAATATAATTAGGATTTAGAAAAGAGGGTTAGGGTTTATGAATTTAGAAAAAATAGAATTAGAGTTTTATTAAAATAAATTATGTTTATAAAGAAAATAATTAGGCTTTATATATTTAATATGCAAAAATTATTAAATAGTGTACAATTATATAACATAAGTTTTTTAAGAGAAAACTTATTTACATATATTGATTTTCTTTTTTAGAAAAAAAAGCATTTAAATTAGTTTTAGAAAATAATATAAAGAAATAATAAGAAAGTAAAACAAAAATAATATAAACAAAAAAAAAAATAGGACCTGGGATTTGAACCCAGGTCCTTTACCTGGAAATACAATGACCTTGCCACTGGGCCAGCGTGCACTAGTGATATGGAAATAGCTTCAATTCTTCTTATTTTTATCCTGCAAGAATCACTGAAAAAATAAACAAAACAAAAAGGGCCTGGGGACGATTCGAACCCAGGACTCCTCATCCATCACCCAAGCGCATCAACCAACTGAGCTATCAACACAATTGTGAAATAAATTGCAAACAATTTCATAAAATATTAAAACAAAAATTCAAATATCAGCTGCGCGCCAAGATTCCATCTTCTTCCTTGAGACTTGCGAAATTATCCACAGAATTTCCTGCGAATTTACCTGCACACAAATTTTACAGAAAACCTAGATTTTTGAAACACCATGAAAATCGTACCAATCTTAACAATTACCAACCCAGATCAATCATTCATAGTTCATACATTCTTGTCATGGTCTTATAATTTATTTAAATTAAGTAGATGGTGAAACCCTAATTCAAAGGTTCAAACCCTAACAATGGCTTCTCACGCATTTGTCCATGAACCTGCAAGTTTTTTATCCAGAAACGATCTACATACTATCACAAACAATATTTCAAAGTCAAAACAAAATAATATTGCATGAATTTAATGAATCGAAAATTTGAAAAATCAAGAGAAAGTTGATTCGGTTATGGCATATGAGTGTGATTCAAAGGCATGTGATGAGTGGTTTCGATTCAGGGATATCCAGGGAACCTCTTTGTGTTCTTAAAATACCTTATAACTCCTTGCAATGTGAAACCCGAAAATTGATTTTTGAAGGATTTTTTGAAGTTTGAAATTATGGTTTGAGGCTGCAAATTCGTGTCCATTGCATTGTAATGTGTTTGTGTATAAGTAGTGAATGCAATTAGGTCAAAATAATGGGCTGTCCTTTGGATATTTTGATCATGGAAGATTGAAAAAGATCATGCCTTAAATTTCAAATATTCCTTGATACAACCTTTCTATCTTAAGCCAATCACCATAATTTTCATATCCATCTGATCCAATCCATGTTTATGACCTTCTAGAAACAATATCTCACCCAAATATTTGATTTAAATATTTTATTTTGATTTAATTTGTTTTTTAATGAATAAAATTCAAATAAATACTAAATAAAAAATAAAAATCATGAAAATACTTGGATTGGGTCGTGTGGGATGATATCTTAAGGATTGGGTTGCACAATGGTAGGCCCATTTGGAAAAAATTGATTCTAAGACCCCGTTTGTTCAATATTTTCCTCAAAAATTTCCAAACTTTGCAAGGGCACAAATTCTTCAATTTTAATGCTATGAGGGTGTTCTTGGACATTTTGGAAAGCTTAAAGAGTCCTCTAACCAACCCCATTGGTTTCATGTCCATATCTTTTACCATTCTCAAGTTATGCTCTTTTGAAGTTGTTGACTTTTTGTTGACTTTTAAAAGGACCTATAATGTCTTAGCTCATACCTTCCAAATGAAGCATTTTTGGGCTTGGCTTGTGAGACACAAAATTGTAGAGAATTCAATTTCCTTCAAAATGAGCTTTGGATGGGAAAATTTTGATGACTCATGTGAAAGTTATGGCTGGTCAAAGTTCAGTTGACTTTTCCTGAGGAAACCCTAATTTAGAAACCTCTGATTCTTGATGATCTGAAATATCCTTGATGAATCATGATAAACCCTTGATAAAATGATGAATTTTACTTCATATACTTGATGTTGGTAAAAAATCATGAAGTTTGACTTTGGTTTGACCACAGTTGACCTCAGTTTGACTTTTTAACAGCTTTGACTGACTTTGACTTATCTGATCATCTGACTGAGCAAACCTTTGAGAAAAGTCTTGAAACTTGTCATGGGGATTCTTAAACACATATAAGATGTTATGAAACTCACTTGAAGTCTTGGAAGTCCATTTAGCCTGATTAAAGTCGAAACCCTAGTTTAGGATGCCTTGCTTAGGAGGATGCATTGTCTGAGGGAAATGTCAAATCTTCTGACTAATTGTGAACTTTGTGAACCTTGTGAACCTCATAAGATGTCTTGTGAACCTTATGAACCTCATAAGATGTCTTGTGAACCTTGTGAACTTCATGAGATGTTTTGTGAACCTTGTGAACCTCTTAGCACACAAAGTCTTATTTTGTGAGGGCAAATTTTGGGGTGCAACAGTAAGGTGTCTGGCTTGGTATGCGAAGGGGCTTGGGTTCGAAACCAGCCTCAGGGCATTTTTTTTGTTCAATTTATTTTGTTTTACAGGACAAGAACAAAAGCAAATGGAAGCAGGCTACTATCACCACGCGCAGGCTGGCCCAATGGTTATCCCCTTGCATGTCCAGGTAAAGGACCTGGGTTCAAATCCCAGGTCCTCTTTTTTGGCTTTTCCTTTTTTATGTTTATTTGTTTTATTAATTTCTTATATTATTCCTTAATTAAATTAATTTCTAAAAAATATTTAAAAATATATGCTAATTAGACTTTATTTTCACAAACCTAAATTAATATGTATATTTGTTTTTTTGTTTTTTTTTTAATATTTATATGTATATGTTTATTGATATTGTATATTAAATTAAAAAACTAATATGTTTATATAAAACCTAATTATTTTTTAAAACCTAAAACCCTAATTTATTTTTCTAAACAATTCAAAACCCTAAATTTCCTTTTAATTTTAATTACTTATTCTTTTTTAAATATACTTAATAAATATTTCTAATATATATATATATATATATATATATATATATATATATATATATATATATATATATATATATATAATTGAATTATTAATTATGTTTATTCATGCAAATAAATTAGTATATAATTATTATTATTATTCTCATCATAAAATTATTTAAAAATTGTTTATCTAAAAAATCTAAAAAAATTTAATTGATTTGTATATTATTATGCTAACCTCTTTTTTTTCTCTTATATTCATTTTATTATTACTAACCTTTTATTTATTATATGCTTATTATTTAAATTGTTTTATTATAATGTAATTGTGCAAGCTATGTAATAGTCGTATTTTTTTTATTGTTTAATTATAAATTGCTATGGTTAGTAAATTAGGGAGTGAAAACATGTTTGTGTTTAAAAATTGAATTTAGATCACTAATTTTAAGATAAATATTTGAATTGGTACACGCACACACGTAAGTCGATCTTGGATCGCCATCTCACTTCTTAAGGGTTACCTCTCATGTTGCCTAAACAAAAGGGTCAAGTAAGGTGTATAAAGCAAAGTCCCTTCTCTTATCAATATCATCTTGTCCCTTTTAAAGATTATAAGATCAAGTCCCTTCGAGGTTGCCTACGATAAATGATCTTGTCCCTTCGAATAAAAGATGATAAGTCCCTACGAATTGCTAAAGACACCTTACAGTTGCCTAAACACAGATGACCCTTCACATGTCCCTTACAACATCCAAGGTAATGACTACCTATTCCTTAATAATAGGGATAGTCTTACCATTGAAAGAACATACAAGAACAGTAAAGATTTAATCATTAGGGTAGGTTCCTCTTAAGTACTTGCTCACTCATTCAAAAACATTTCATAAACACTTCACATTTTCAAACAATTTTCAAAACAAAGTCTTTATATATATCCGTACAAGGATCATTATAAAGTACTTAAGAAATTTTTTAATCACACACTACACTTCTCGAAACAATTTAAAGTGAGCTAAGTAACTAAGAGCCCATGGATAACCATGGATGTAAAGGGTGCTAACACCTTCCCTTTACATAACCTACCCCCCGAACCCGAAAATCTTTTAAGGTATTTCCTGTTCTTTTATGCCCTTTCCTTTGGATAAAATAAAAGTCGGTGGCGACTCTTGCTATCCGCAACATTTAACTAAAGTCAGTTCTCCCACCGTGTTACAATGTGATGATGTGGTCATCGGTGTGCGACCTGGATGATTAAAAGGGTTTAGGGTTTAGTGACATTACACCTTCATACCAACGAGGACAACGAGTGATACGACCTAGGGGATGTGGAACCGGTGGTTGATATGCCCAACTCGACCGTCATCATTAAATTATGTAATTTATTTTTAATTATTTATTAATATAATCATATTTTTCATTATTTATTAAAGTTTTTTATTTTTTTTAATTAAATTTTGCAAAATCACACCGTCTCCAATTGAATTGGAGATCCTTCAAATTTTTTACACACAGTCGCCAATTGGATTGAAGACTGCATATAGTGTCTCCAACTTGTGGGAGTTAGGGTCATCGGTATGCGACCTAGACGATTGAAAGGGTTTAGGGTTTAGTGACATTACACCTTCACACCAACGAGGACAACGAGTGATAAGACCTAGGGGATGTGGAACCGGTGGTCGATATGCCCAATCCGGCCGTCATCATTAAATTATGTTTGCACTTTGTCAAATGGAGCAAGGGAAGATCAAATTTCAGGTGATGTTTGCACTTTGTCCACTACATTCCTCGCATTAATCATCAAACTTTTGGAAAAAAAAGTTATGTTGCTTCCGGAGCTGTATGTCCGGAACGTGTTGAAGATGAAAACTTTCAGAGGTACATCTACGGAAGTTTCCCTAAATTGTATTTTTATAGTAGAATTTTAATTTTTGTTTATTTTTCATATTGTTTACAAATAGAT
Source organism: Lathyrus aphaca (assembly GCA_963966055.1). Taxonomy (NCBI): domain Eukaryota; kingdom Viridiplantae; phylum Streptophyta; class Magnoliopsida; order Fabales; family Fabaceae; genus Lathyrus; species Lathyrus aphaca. Next base: position 145,782,143 of record OZ014520.1, on the reverse strand, counting down.
ATGGTGCACCCTGATAATATCTCAAAAGATTTAATTTCTACAAAAGATGTCTCAAGGATGTGACATCAAGATTCGTTGGTATGTCGCAAGTTTCTCCTACACCGACGACAAAACATCTAGGCGTACGTTCAAACTCATCGATCTCACCCCACTTGAAGATATCATTGACAAAACTCACTATCTCCTACCTTACAATGACAGAAGAAATGTGCGGAATCTCGAATACCATTAGCCTTCAGCTGACAATGAAGGGAACGCCATGTTCAGCAAATTTCAGCTCAATAATGGAGATGATGTATGAGCGATGTGGTGAACATGTTTTGGTTTCGAAGAGAAAATTCCTCTTGAATTGGATGCAACTGTAGGAAGAACGGTCGATGATATCTTGAAGATGTGCAAGCGTCCACCAGGTTATTGAAATGTAGTATTTAATTTTCTATCGAAATTATCAATGTAATGTCTATTTTATTTTATGAATGTTGATTTTATGGTTTATAGTGTTCATTTGTTGAGATATTGTCTTTGGTTTATTTTCGCAAGTATGCATACGGAAAACTTTCGGAGATGCATCTACGGAATTAATAAAAAAAACATTAAAAAATATGAGTCAGAATATATATATATATATATATATATATATATATATATATATATATACTTTAGGATATTTTTGGAAGCACACATGGTGCGTTAGAACCCCAAGGGGCGGGGTAAGAAATTACCAAAATTATACGACCATCAAATATTTGAAGATAAAGATGTTCTTTTTTATTAAAGAGCCCAAATCTATTTATTGGGTTGCAAATCTATTAATTGGATCTCATCCCTTAAGAGTGATGAATTCTTACACAATTTGGAATCACTTCAATCCAAAATTTATTTTAAGAAAATATTTAATGCATTTTATGGATTACTACCACACTCTCGTAAAAATACAATAATATCCAAGGATTCTTGAGATATATCTCTGGACGCACCCTAAGAATTACTACATTTTTTAGTTTGACCCTAAGAAAATGAAAAAGTTACAAAAATACATCTTCGTGTAACTTACAAAGATGCATCTCCGGACGTTGTTTGATAAAAAACGCGCCAAAACCCTTTCTCCTTTCTCACTTAAAAAAACACTCTTTAAACCATTCAAGTTTCTCAAACTCTCTCAACTCAGATTCTCTTAGTATCACTCAACTAACTTCAAGCTTCTTCCATCAACATAAAGTCCATCAAAGAGTTTACAATATCATTCAACCAACTTCAAGTTTCTTCCATCAACATTAAGTACATCAAAGAGTTCACTCAACACTGAAGTAAACTCACAATTTGTAAGTTTTTTTTTTTTCAAAACTTTTTTCAGTTGTTTATAAATTTGTAGAAAATGATGATTAGGTTATAAAATAGATAGTTTATTCATGCTTGATAGTTTATATATAATGAGAAACATGTTTGATATGTAGTTTTATTGATCAATGCACTATTTTTGTTATTTTGATTTCCAGAAATTGGAGAAGCATTTCCGAAGTATTTTAATGCATTTTTTTGGCAATTTTCGCTTGTACTCATTGTATAATGCTCGTGTGGTTTACTTACAAGCATTATGGTTGATAGGCAAGATCAATTGAGGCAAAAAAAGGATTGCATAAAAATCATCTGATTGGAGGGAAAATAGACAACCATCGTAGGCTCCTATTACCTCTAGCCCGGTTGATGTGGAGGCGTCAGCTTCTAGGGCTCAAGTATCTCAACCTTCTTCTTCTCATAGGATACAGATGTCACATACTCATGCATCATTGCCTACATCTTCCTATAGGTGGCTAATTTCACTTATTTTGGCATCTAATGCAGTCGAGGTATTTGAGGCACCCTAGGACCAAGAGGTAGCAGTGTTATCTAAGGCACCCCAGGCCCAAGAAGCAACAGAAGTACCTGAGGAACCTTAGGTCTGGGAGACAACAAAGGAACCCCATGTATCACGTGGGTTTGGAGGAGGTCCGTCAAACTTGTCATTGTTGCCTACTTACCCGGACCATACTTCCAGACATGTCCAAGACAAAGAGGTAAAATTTAGTTGTATTCATTCTTTTTAAATCATGTTTGTTATATTATTAAAAGTTTCTAAAGATGATTTACAGTTAACCATGGTATGATTTTTGCATTTGTAGATAGATGGCATATAGAGACATAATCATTTCATCGTTCACACAGTGAGGTGTCTATGACACTAGACGATGTCTCGTGTCTGTTGCATCTTTCGATTAGGGGGAACTTTTAGATAATGGGAAGATTAACAGAGGTGATGCACTGAATATGATGGTAGACTATTTGGGAGTTGACCCAAAGGCTTCCATGAAGGAGTTTGAAACCACCCGAAGGGCTCATGCTAGGTTTCGATTATTGGAGAAGGTGTATCAAATGAGCTACTTATAGCACATCATGTTGTTGGCGATGATGAGTAGGTTGCACAACATAAAGCATACACTATGAGAACACACTTGTTGTATTTGGTTAGGACTAAAATTGTTTGTGGATAAGAGGTCCAATTTTGTGGATGTCATCTACATGTGATACTTTGATGGCTTCGAGCGGATCCATGAGTACAAATGAGGGGTTATTTTTGTTGGTCTACTTGTATTCCAAGTTATGTGAAGGTTTGTATGTAGAAAACCAAATTGGTGACATGCAACTCATACTATTAATGATAATATTCTTGGTCTTTTAGTGTTTGTGTCATTCTCACCACACGTTTGCAACACCATTACTAATGATGAATTTGTTCTAACACTTTTCAGGATTGAATCCTCTAGCACTTCCCACACATACATGTTTGGTCATGTATTTTAATATACATTGAGGATATTCCAAAGGCTTTTGCATTCTCCCCGCTCTGAGGGAATATGGTGACAGATCCATATCGGGTGCATCTTGGCCGCTTGGTATCAAAAGACATAAAATTTCATTCTTACATCGCTAACTGTGAGATGTGCTCCTTGGAGGACATTTCCTACAACTCTGGATGGTTGGATTGCTGTTCACATTTTTCACAACCTCATCTACCTGAGCACTTCAGGTGACAGTTCAACTAAATGTAATATATTCCTAGAGACCCTTATGTGTCGGCTCCTCCCTTTATGACGCGTAGAAATATGAATGATATATTTTAAAAGCTCTTAATATTTGACTAAAAATTGGTAAAATATGATGTTGAACAATATGTTCTAATATGAAATATGTGAAGAACAGTGTAAACGGTGGGAGAACTGACTTTGTCGTTATTGTTTTCACAAAAACTATGTCGCGGATAGCAAGAGTCGCCACCGAATTTTATTTCATCCAATTTAGGAAAGGTATAAAATAACAGGAAAGACCTTTAAAAGATTTTGAGTTCGGGGGGTAAGTTATACAAAGGGAAGGTGTTAGCACCCTTTTGTATCCATGGTTATCCACAGGCTCTTAACTGCTTAGCTCACTTTACTTTGTTTGAAAAATAGTGTAGTGTGTGATTAGAAAATATTTTCATAAAGACTTTAACTTTGTAATGATTCTAGTACGAATTTATACGAAGTGTTTAGTTTGAAAGAATTTGAAAATGTGAGGTGTGGAAAGTATTTTAAAAAAGAAAGAGTGAGCAAGCACTTAAGAACTACTTACCCTAAATTTGTAAAGTCTTTCTTGTTATTTCGTTCCTTTAGGGGTAGGAATATCCTTACTATTGGTTAGTAAGTAGTCTTAACCTTGGATGTTAAGGGACGGGCATAGGATCATCGTATGGTCATAGAAGGTAACCTTACATGGGTATCATAGTAATTCGAATGGACGATCATCATTTTCGTAGGGTCATTGAGAGACTAGATCTATTATTATTAGTATTACTATACTAAAATTTTAATTCCTTCTCGCACCTTATCCACTTTATTTTTATTTCTTGCTCCTTTATTTTTTATTATGCTTTATCATCCATTATCATGTTTATGTTTCTTGTTTTTATTTTGATTGTGTTGATTTTTCTTTTGTCCATTTGGACACAAAAATATTAATAAAGGATTAAACCTCTAAAAAAACTTGTGACTTTAATTTTTGGACTATGGTTAATATCCTTAGCATTGGAATGAAGATTTTGGACTTAGATTTTAGGATACTATTCCTTTGCTTTGATCTTTATGAAGTTGGTAAATCCGCCTTTATTTGGCCACTTGCTAGCTTATAAGGATAGAACTTTTGTGCTCATAATGGGAAGCATCTTCAAGTTTGGTTAGGCCTTTCCTTCTTTATCTCTTTTATATTTTTTTAGGATAGTCCCTTCATCTCCTCCCCTTCTTTAATTTTCAAAACTTCTCCCTTTTTCTAAAATCTTCTTTGTATTCAAATTTAAACTGCTTTCATGATCAAACCTTGACTTAGGTCAAGTGGTTTTACTTTTTTTACTTCTTTTCTTAAATAAATGCTAAATTACATAAGCATATTAAAACTTTTTTCAAAAGACTTTAAAAAAAAAACTCATTTAATTCTTTTTGTGCCTTTGTGCACTCTTCTTTTAAAAAAAATTTACATGTTTAGATATGATTCATTCTTTCTAGCGAAATTATTCGCTAAAGAATGACGACTTATCTTTACATTTTAAAATCAATCCAACACACTAATTTTTCACTATTTGTACCATGAACTACGGGGTTTTGATTTCGCATTGCACTTTGTGGGTACGTAGGCATGAGACGGTAAACCTCTCCAAACACAAAAACATTAAAAATTAATTTTTTCCTCATCCCTCCACTCTCTTTTAACAAACCTTTTTCAAACCAAAAGCAGTAAATTTTTCAAAGGGCTCCTGTGGAGTACCACATACATTTTTGGTGCGTAAAACCTTCTCATTTTGTAACCTATCCCCTTACCCGGTTTCTTTGCTTGTTTCTTCTAGCTTTTTGCTTTTAGATTCATTAGGATTTATTCACTCTTTTTTCCTTTTCCACTTGGAATAAAATAAAAGCGCGGTGGCGACTCTGTTTACTTTGAGTTAAGTTAAATAATAGCTTACACTCATGATTTTAGCACTACAACATGTATGGATCATGCACCTTCATCAAGCAATATGCAACATTATCTGTTATACATACAAGTACCCGAAACATGCATCGATTATGAAAACAGTGCAAAACAGGACTTTAATTCATCATTAACATGTTAATAATGAAGTTCAAACATGGTAACAACATTCACAATTCATCATGAGCACAAATTCACCATTATGCAAAAATCAGAAGTAAACAAACATGCATGTCGAAAGATGTCGAAGCTACAAGAACCAACACCAAAACAACTTCTAAAAACTCCCTAAAATGAACCTAATGGTCTGTGATGATTAAAGATGGAATGATATGCAAACATGCAAGAAAATGCACAAAAAAGTCAAAATTGTCCAGTGTTAATCGGTTAATAGATATGTTAACCGGTTAACACTGATAAATTCTGCAGATTTATCAAAAAAACATTGTGTTAATCGGTTAACGGATGTGTTAACCGATTAACACTGAGCACGAAATTAACACATAAATGCACCGATACAACACTAATAGGAACTACAAACACATCAAGAAATTGAAACCTAAAAATTTGAATAATCAACGCATCGTAAATCAACAAAACGTGAAGAGCACATATGTCAAGAAAACGCGAAATAACTTAAAACAGAAGCGAATTTGAGTTTCACCAACCTATAAAGCGGAGGCTTGCTTTGGTAATTGTTGCTATGGAGAATCAACACACTATAGAAGAGAAAATTGTAGATTTGAAGCTCTTCCGCAAGAATACGCAAAATAAATGCGATTTGATGAACTTTGATGAACTTCTTCAAAAATCACTTCCAAGATGAGAAAATCTACACCAAAACAGTTATGTGTTAATTGTGAAAAAATGAATGGTTCCCCTTTGGTTTGGAGGGTGGATTGGGTTAGGAACTAGGCTTGGAAACTGGCTTAGGAGTTAGGTTTTTAGCTAGCTTAAGAGTTATTAGGAGTTAGTTAGGGAGCTTCTAGAATATTCTTGGAATATTCCTTTGGAATATGGTAGATTGTTCTAGAAGGTTCCATTGGAAAATGGTAGAGTGTGATACAGGGTGGAATGGAAAAGTGAGAAAAGCCCACCATGCTGAATTTGAATTTTTTTTACCAAAATTCACACGCGTTAACCGGTTAATACAAGCCAAATTTGAGTTTTCCCTCCTTTTGGTGGAAAACCCTGAAAATGTACTTGTGTCGTCCGTTCTGAGCTCATTTTGACCCCGAGTCCTGATAATTGATATTTCCACTGAATAACCCTCGATCACATGCCTTATGCGTTAACCAATGATGCATGATTTTTTAATGCAATGAAAGAATATGCTAAATGACATGGAAATGAAGTATAAGCTACTCGAAATTGGTAATAAATAAGAGGGAAAAATGTAAGGGTGTTACACCTAGTCGGGACAATTTCTCGTGCTTGTAATTTCTCGAGATGCTTCCTTTGTTATTCTACGGATTTGCCTTCGCGAAGGATGTAACCACCAAACTCCATTTTTGCTCCTCGAGGTTGAAGATGGAGAAATGGGTATTTATAGAAATGGTTGAGAAAATGGGATTTTGATGTATTTAATGGAGGTTGGTGGATATTTGAATTTGGAATGGGTGGTTAATGAGGAAGTTATGAAGTTTTGGGGGTTTTAATGGAGGTTGGTGGTGGTTGGGAAGTTGAGAAGATGGAAGTTTAGAAGAGAAAGGAGACAAAATGAGGGATCTTTAGGTTCTGCCCCGCCTAAAGGTCCCAGAACAATGGCGGGTGCCATGGCCTCTATGGTGGGTGCCATATGAACAAAATGGTTGGGTCGGGTTTTCTTTTGGTTGTTGGGCCTCTTACTCTTTCTTTTCTTCTTGGGTGGTGCAAAAAGTGTTTTCATCATGCAAGATATTTTTAGAACATAAAAATAAACACCAAGAATAAACGATTAAAAAAAGAAAATAAAAAACATAAAGTGCATAATATATATATATATATATATATATATATATATATATATATATATATATGTATATATAAGAGCGAATTACCAAAGTACATCATGGATAAAACATAAGGTAAATGCGAAAATGAGGAAATATATAGATATCAGTCTGAAAATAAAAATAAGTAAATGAAAATAGTAAGGAAATAATTGTAGACACCCTAAATTTGCCCTCTGGTTTTTGCATCTTTTTTTTTCCGTTGCTCGTTTGCATATCATACGCATGTTGCACATCATTTGCATGAGCTCCTAAGGCATGGGATCATGGTCATCCGGGGATTAAGGTTTCACACCTCATTTGTAGATTATCAGAAGGATTCAAGGGCTTGGCTATGCCGCTTCATCGGTATCATTCTCTTATTGTTCCTGTCACTAAATTAGGGTTTATTTCCCTGATTTAGCGGTAGCCAAGGATTTCACGTCTGAAAGGACTATTTGCTATGCATCTGGACCGTCATCAATTCAGTGGTTGATTTATCGAACAGTGCATGTTCAAGTCAAGTTGTGTTGTGTGCTGGACTTATCAAATTATCAAGTTGTGATTCATGAGAAGTTTGGTTCAGGAAATTAGACTGTCAGTTATTCTATGCTTCTTCTGTGGATTTATTTTCCCGGAGATTGATTTTGACGGATTTAAGGTGATTCAAGACTTATTCGGCCACGAATTCAGAGGATGATTAGCTCAGATGGTTGTTTGCTTCGGTTACAAATTGTTCAGTTGTTAGTGTGCTTCATTGCTTTTACCAGAAGTGTGTGGAATAGTGCAAGTGGTTTCGTGGTTGTGTGTATGTTGGTGGTTGTCGGTCCATTCCATAGAAGATCAATTCATACCCATTTCTTTCTTATCCATTTCTCAAGTTCATCCATTATCCGAATTTTCTCATTATTCATATTCCATCCGATTGGTTCTTTTATCCAATAACCATTACCCTTATTTTCTGATGTCCATAAATTCATCTTATCCATATGATACCCATATACCATTATTTTTCCTAAACCCATTTTCCTAACCATTTCACATACCCAATCACGTTTGTAAAATCCATTTATTTGTCCATATTAAAAGAACTTTAAACATTTTTGTCCAAATATCCATCTAAATATCCATTAAGCATTTTCTTTTTATTCATTTTTATACCAATATCCAAATATTAACCATTTCATTTTAATTATCCATTGTTCATCCAAATATCATTTCCAATTTCTATTTATAAATCTATACTCATTTTATTTTCTTTAAACCAATGTTCATATTTCCAAAAAAATCATAGCCTTACAAATGTGATTCATTCTTTTTCCAAGCCCATTTAAATTTAGGGTGAGCCCATTATCCAAGAAAAATGTTTGACCTAGGTATAAATAACAAAGTTGTGATCCCAAGACCTAGACACACAAAAAAGGCTGCGCCTCTTTCTTATCATTTCTTTTTACAACTTTTCTAAAATCACTTTTGACCCTCTTCAACACAAAAAAAAAAACCTCCATCTTCAACACAAAAACCACACGCCAAATGCAACCTCATTCTTCTTTTTCTTTCCCATCACACCTTTCCTCACTATACCACTCTGGATTTTTTTTAAAACTTTTGAACCTTTTCTGAATAACAAAACAAGCCTCAATCCCCTCCTTCAGACCCTCATACAAACACAAACCATAAACCATATTCATAGCCATCACCCCATCACCAACGATCCTTCACACTATCAACAGAACCAACAAACGTGAACCCTTCAACAACCATTCATCCACCCTTAACAATATACACAGAACCCACCTTTAACTTCAATCCTTTTCCATCCAACAACTTGAGCCACAGCCAAGACATTCGGAACGCAAAAAATCTGAGAACTCACCTTCTCCATTCACCACTCAACCAAATCCGTTCGCACACCGAATCCAAAACAACACACAAATCCTGCCGCCACAACAAACCAAAACCTGTTTCCTCACCACCTTCATTCTCATCAACCTCATAACCTTCATCACTCTTCATTTCTGAACAAAATAAAACCAATCCTTCTGCTCATATCACCACCCCTTCACCGAATCAACAACAACAACAAAACTTCAACAACAACGTCCATTTCTTTTCATCTCGTAAACACTAAATCGCATCCAAACAACAACACTCAGAATCAGAATTCGAGTCAGAAATCAGAAGAAGAAGAGTGAGATTGAGATGGAAAGAACGTCAGCGAGATCGTCGTGATCTCGAGCGAAAACGAACTGTAAACTCCTTCCTCTTTCTCCGTTTGTCAACAACAACGAATCTCCTTCATCGTACCTCCAACAACGAGCAGAACACAGAAACAGAGCGGTGAAGCCGAATCGAAGCCTTGAGGGAGAATGTGTCGCAAACGGCCTAAGACGAGCGGAGATCCTTGATTTCTAACGCGGATGATGAAGGAAGTCGCGTTGCTGACGGCGGCGCGGTCCGTTGATTTGATGTTTCATTTGTTTAAGAAGGAGAAGAGCCGAAGCAAGCCACCATTCGCGATGAGTAAGAGGGATTTCTCGAGAGGAACAAGCCGTTGAGAGAGATAACCATGATGCATTTTGGCCAGGAATCGCGACAAAGTCCTTTTAGATCCGTTGGCGGCGGCAAGAGTTCTTTGAAGAAGGAGGGTTTCGAAACAGGGCATAGGAATTGAGAAGAGTTTGCTGATTGATTTGTGTTTTGTTTTCCATTTATGTCCATCCTTTCTTATTAAATTTTATAACATTTTCTTTTTCTGTTATTTTATTTTACTAATTATTGTTTTTATTTTTGTGAGAAGCTTCATGGTTTTGTGGCTATTGGACCAAATCAAACCAGGCCCATCAGTTGTTCTTCTTCTTGCACCCTCTTCAGAAGCCTGCGGCCTCCCCCTCTCTCTTTATCTCGTTAAATTATTTCTCTTAACTTTTTTGTTTAATCTTGTTGAAACAATTGTTATCTAATTCTTATTACTAATTAGTATTTATAAAAAAGAAAAATAATAATAATAACTTTGAATTAGAATTTTATTAATAGTTGTTTTGTTAGAGTTTTAGTTAGAATTTTATTGATATAGCTTTGTTAACTTTAATTAGTGATTTTAGCGTAGTTTAAATTTAATTTTTCCCGATTTAATTGATTTAATTAATTAGAATTTTATTTGATTCTTGTTCTAGTTTGGCTTGATATTTTGTAGGTCTCTTGTTTGATTCCGTTGATGAACGATAAAGCGTGGCGATGACCTTGTGACCATTTGTTTTCGTAATTTTGTTCGGGAGAATGAAATCTCTAATGAAATTTGCACTTAACTGTTGAATCTGCTTTAGACTTGAAACTTCTTGATTTTCTTTTTGCAAAATTGAAGAAGGCAACGGACCTTCTCCGTTAGGTAACGCTATGGCCCGATTTTAATTATTGCATGCTGTTGCATCTGGAAGTCCTACTGGTGTAGGCTCTGTTTGTGCATTCCTTATCTTCATTCTTATTATTGCATTCTCATCTTATTTTCTTATTTATATTTCATCCGACTCATCCTATTTCATTCTTCATTCTTATTCATCTCAATTCTTCTTCCTCTCTTATTCATTCTCGATTTAAGGTGTGCTTAGGCCACCTTGGCGCTTCTTTTTCTCTTCTTCTTTCTTTAGGATAGTAAACCTCACAAACCTAGGACCATCCGAGCATGTGAACATTAGGATTAGACTTTCCCCACTTAGCTTTTACCTTTGTGTCTCTCCTTGAGTCATCTCCCCTCACCTCATAATCAGGGACTAAACCCTAAAGGCTTTAAGACTTTGTGATTAAGATCATGCCTGCATCCTTCTTTTAGGATGGAGTGTATAACTTTAATCCTAAGTCTTGGACCCTTAAGGTGTTGAACTCTCTTAATTAATCCATCTAATAATCATCAAGACATTACACTTGTAACTTGGGCCTTGCATTAGGGTTCTAATTCTTCCTTAATTGGCTAAGAAGGACTAACCCTAAAGTTAATGGACAAGTCCCCCTCAAGTTGTCTTACAAATCATAAAAAACACTTCATCATCATATCATTAATAAAATCCACTTAATCAAAGGTTTGTTCTGTCATGGGTTTAATCCCTAATCATGGATTAAGTTGAGGATCCTTCCTCAGCTTAAACACCCTCATCTATTATCCTTCTTTTAGGATAGTGTAATGAGCCTGTTAAATCCCTGATTATGGCTTAACCTCATTACTTAACACTAAACAAAAATCACAAAAACATCTAATTAATCATAAGTAGGTTAATGATCTTAATCCTACACCAAAGGTGATTAAGTGTGAGAATCTGACTTCACACTTAAAGTATTCTCATTACCCCTAATCAGAGGGAAGATGTGATGAGTTTACCATATCCATTGATTTAGGCTTAAGCTCATTAACTTATGACAAACTTTCAAAAGCAATAAAAGACTGAAAACTCAAAAACAAACAATAATCGTCTCCTCCGGGATTCTTTTCTCATCACCTTCACTCACAACCGAGAACTTGCTTCTTCCGTCTAATGCAAGACAGTTCGCATCTGTGCCAGACAGATCATACACTTGAGCATAGGCAAGTAAGCAGTTCACAAGTCAATTCATCTTTCAGTCTCTTTGGGTCGAACTACGGTGTTCTGACTTCCTCATTGCACGAGAGGATACGTAGGCATAACTTAACGGTTATCGAACAAAAGTCTCTGTACATTCCCCCTCCTTCCAGCTTCATTCTTTAGCCTCATATTCTTGAGCATTTCATCCCTGATCTCACACTGACACTGTACATTTATACACATCACATTTCTTTACACTGACACTTGTACATCTTTTCCAGCTCTTTTATGCACAAATAGCACTGACACTACCCCTTTAAAACACAAATCTTTTAAGCGTGGATCCCGTCGAGTACGGCGGACAATCTGGGTGCTAATACCTTCCCAGGTTGTAACCAACCCCCTTTCTCAGTCTCTCTGGTTCGCAAACCGTCTTATCCGTATCTTTCTAGGTCTATGCAGCATTGCCTTTCCTCCGGGATAAAAATGCCTAGCTGGCGACTCTTTTCATCTCCAGTGAGTTCACGGCTGTGTGTTCTCATTGTCCCTCTCGCCGACCGTTCGCGTCTGTACCCTTATCTGACCCTGGCGTCACTTATCGGGAGCGACAGCTTGGCGACTCTGCTGGGGACCCTTATACTGCAACCAGGGCTTCTGGTTCTTTTTGTGGGTTCCTCCTAGCGCTTGTTTGATTTGTGTTTACTGGGGTGTTATGTGCTTGTTTGTGCTTTATTTATTTTTGTTTATTGCTTTATGTACAGTTACTTTACTGCTTTCTTTACTGCATTTATATATCATACTGTCATTGTTGCTGGCTGGATCTGGTTATTTGCTTTGGTGGGTGGGTATTTCATTGAGAGTTGAGGTCCTATACCTGGGACCTGAGTGACACCTAGGCTAGAGTGAATCATATTCTTTCCCATTCCATTTCGGTCTGGTGCGGGAATATGAAACACGGTTCAGATGTGGGTTTCTTCTTGAGAACTCTGTGTTGCAGATTTCCTGCAGTGCTAGGGCTATCTGGGAAGCCTGCTAAGTCTGGATGACCTTTAGTATTGACCTTCAGAAACTGAGGTGAATTAGAGGAGGAACTTTTATGGTTATTGTAAACACTGTACCTCCGGGTTAGAAGTGTTTACACTTCTCATAACTGATCCAAGTCTGAGGATCCTTGTTTTAGAACACCACCAGTGAGGGGGTTGGGCTGTTTACAGGTTTGCAGGAGCCCATGACCTCAACATACCCTCATTACCAGTACAATTGTTTGATCCGGTCACCATGATCCCGGAGTTCTTCAACCTTTGGTTCTCGGTTACTATGTTGGGTTATTATGCAGATCTTGTGGTTACAGACACTTGATTCTTGGCAGTATCCCAGATTCCAGGCAGTTTCCAGCTGTGATCCCATGTCTTTGCATCTTTTGCATCATCATATTGCATTTTGCATCTGCATCTGCATTGCATTTTCCTCCTCCAGAGAGCTCATCCTTCCTCTTTTGTCCATGACCAGCCAGCTGATTTCCCGGTACTCAGTTTGAACAAGTGGTAACAGTTAGAAGACGACAGAGTGTGTGAAGCTAGACTGAGCAGTGCCAAGAGTTAAGAGGGTCAGTTTGAAAGCCGTCAGCATCTATGTCAGAGAACAACCGCCAGAATGTTGAGCTTCCACCTGGTTTCACTTCAATGACCAATCCTTTGTATGGTCTTTCTCCTGATGAAGATCTTCCACAAGTGAACAATCTTGCTCAAGCTCAGCCTGCACAGACCCGGATCTTGAATCAGAATATACCTGAACCATCTGCTGTCCGAGGTGGACCTTCATCTTCGACTGATACTGCGAATTATCAGAGTTTTGCCTTCCCTATGCCAGACTTCCAAGGGGCAATCCCTCTTGTGAAAACCAAGGATCCACCAGTTATTGATCCTGCTGAAAGATTTCGTGTGTTGGACGACCGACTCAAAGCCTTAGCGGATCCTGATGCCTTCGGTTTTGATGCTCTAACTCTGTGTTTGGTGCCTGGTCTTGTCATTCCTCCAGGTTTCAAAACTCCAAAGTTTGAGAAATACACTGGTGTCAGTTGCCCGAAGCGTCATTTGGTGATGTTCTGTAGAAAAATGACTTCTCATGCCCGCAATGATAAGCTGATGATTCACTGTTTTCAGGACAGTTTAAGTGGGGCATCTTTAAGTTGGTACATGGATTTGGAAAACAGTCGAATCCGATCTTGGAATGATTTATCCAGAGCTTTCGTAAAGCAATACCAGTACAACATGGACGTGGCGCCTAATCGCACGCACTTGCAGAGCCTATCCCAGAGGAGTGGTGAATCTTTCAGAGAATATGCACAGCGGTGGAGAGAATTGGCAGCCCAAGTGCAACCACCACTTTCAGACAGAGAATTAATTGACCTGTTCGTGGGCACCTTGCAGGGTCCATACTTGGAAAGAATGAGTAGCATTGGGACGACAAGCTTCTCTGATTTGATGATAGCTGGAGTACGCATTGAGAGCATGCTCAAAAGTGGAAAGATACAAGACTTTTCGAATATCCCAGCTAGTGAAGGTGAGTCTGTTGTTAGCTCCCAAGAGGAAGAGTGGAATGACGTCAGTGCAGTCATGGCAAATATCAAATATTCTAGACCAACATCTTCTCAGAGATCATCTTTTCCTGAATCTGATTACTCTCATGGGCATTCGGCAATGCTCAGAGCACCATATCAGAAGCCTTGGACTCCTCCTCATCCAAATCTGCAAGCTCATGGTCGAAGACCTCAGAATCAACTTCAGAGCCAGCCTAGGCCTCGCAACAATCTGGAAAGAAGGAATGCTCCTCTTCATCCAGTCCCCATGGCATACAGTGAACTCTTGCCACATCTAATTCAGAGCTCTTTGGTGGTTACTAAGCCTCTCAAGCCGTTGCCAGAGCCGTACCCTCCAGAGTACAATCCTCATGAGCAGTGTGGGTATCATGGTGGATCAATGGGGCATTCAACTGAAGATTGCAAAGCTTTTCAAGCCAAAGCACAACAATTGATCGACAAGGGCTACATCTCCTTCCCAGAAGGAAGCTTGGTTGTGCACGTCAACCTCTCGCCTGATTGAGTTCAAAGACTTCAGAAGAAGCGTCTCCTGATTCAGTGGCTCGGACAAGATGTCATCAGAGTTGGTGATCACTGTATCCTTTTATCATTTGCGTTGTAGTTTCTTTCCTGTTAGCAGCTACTTGTCTTTTAAGCAATGTTATTTTTGAATGGTAATGTTAATGTGGTGATCTTGCATTTTTTGAATCAATTATGTCGCATTCGCTCATTTTTTTTCTTTCCTTGCATCAAAAAACGAAAAACAAAAAAAATTGCATCCATATGCCTCCCATTTATTTCGCTGTTGTTTAGCAGGTTTGAGGGAGGATGATGACAACTGAATACCCATAATTGTTCAAGGTATGCTTTCAGGGTAGAACCTGCTGACGATGTACAGGCATTGTTTCAATTCCCAAACACCGGAGATATAAGGGAGATAGACCCTCGTCAACCCCTTTGAGCCTTGAAGTAGGAGTTTCTTTTCTAAACAGAAAAACCCTCACATCCAAACCGGGGCAGGGTAGTCATCAGTTAATTTGACCGAGCGTTCAAATTTCTAAAGGAGTGTGCATCCGAGGATCCATTACCTTTATTCATTACACCTCAAGAGGTCAAGGGACGTGAAACCACAATGGTTACCCCTCAACAGCAAAGGAATGGGGCAGTCAACCCTTTCAGCAAGTCATGACAAGCCAGTGTCACACGATTTGTTCAACAAAAACAACAAAAAAAGAAATAAAGCCCGCTAAGTCGAAAAAATGTGTGAAAACATATGACTTAGGCAAAAGTTAGGGCATCCCGCTGGACTTCAAAATCGAAAAATTCAAAAAAAAAAGAACCAGTCCAGGCAAAAGTTAGGGAGTAAAAAATGATGAAAGAAAAGTTCCATAAGAACAAAATCGTGTGACCACAGACAAAGACAAAGGGGTGATTGTTACTCCAAGAAACCTCATTGGTGCTTAAACCGTCAACGTCGTTGGTTCCTCAATCATTACAAAACCCTTCTGAGAAGCGAGCGCTTAAGTCATTAGTTGAATATAGGACCGGAGAACATCAAGGAGAATGGGTGGGCACAGATAAACTTTGAGCCATAAATCTTTCCTTCTAAAACCGTGAACCAGACCACGTTACAACCCTTGAAAGTCCTAATTGAATCGGGTTCAATTCTGAAAGCATATTTCGACAAGGTTGCGTAAACTGACTCCTAACGATTTGCCAACTCAACACTACGTTTGGACTAATCGTCCATTCGTCACACACTGTCACAGCATCAAAATAAATAAATTTTCAAAAACTTGCATGTGTACTGCATTAAAATTACCATTTGTGAATGTACAGTTTTAATTGCAAGTCAGTCTGTGACACCAGGGAAGTTTCTACAAAAAAAGCAATCGCGAGGGAACTTGATCATTCAACAATGATGACCAGAATCAAGAGCATCTTGTCAGCCTATGAATCAGGGGCATGTTATCCAGTGGTTTTGTTGACCAAGGAATCTGTCGGGGTAAAGAGAGCTCCATAGCTTTAGTTGATTGAGGAACATCATTCAAAGTCAGTTGTACAGAGTTGAATCTACCAAACAGGGGCAGGCCACCCTAATTTTCTGCTGACCAAAGATATATTCTTCCAATCCTCAGTCAGAATGAATCAATTCGCTTCCACGCTCATACCGGGGCAGGACGCTTCCAGAGATCACTAAGTGCAACTCTCCTCGAGAGGACATCCAAGGCCGCCATGCCAAGAATTGGATAATCAGCAACAGTCTGTTCAGAGACTCACCCGACAGGGGCAAACTTTAGCTATGCAGAGCAAGTGTATCAGTAATCTCAAGTTCAAGACGAGTGTCGGGAAATCATGCTACCCACCGTCGCCTTTGTCACCCTTCTCAACCAGAAGCCTTGTCACCTATGACTTTTTTCCCCATCCTTGGGAGTTTTTCTGGCCTTTCATAATCATTGCATAAATCATTGGCATACGTTATTCATGTCGCATATAGAGCATATGCATCATCATTGCATTGAGCATAACCCCCACAACATCAGATCTCATCCAGGGCCTCGTAACCCCAACTTATCAACCTTTCAAAGTCCAGTTCTCGTCTGGCAAGCCTTTTCAAAGTCCAGCTCTCGTCTGGCAAACCCTTTTAAAGTCTAGACCTCGTCCGACAGACAAACCCAAAGTCCAGTTCTCGTCTGGCGAACCAACTTCAAATACCAGTTCCCGTCTGGTAGGCGAATCTTTTAACCAGTTCTCGTCTGGTCACCTTTTCATTCAACCCATCGAACGCCAGTTCCCGTCTGGTATTCATTCTTTTTTTCAGAGTCAATTCTCGTTTGACAATGAACCCCAAGTAGTCAGTTCTCGTCTGACGACTTATTCTTTGCCCATCAGTTCTCGTCTGTTGGCCTACCTTTAATAAATCAGTTCCCGTCTGTTAATTCACCTTCAAAAGTCCAATTGCTTGGCAACCAAACAAAATATATATATCTATCAACCTGGCCCTAGCGCCCAACCATCCCTGTTTCATATCATTGGTTATGAGCATACGTCTGCATTGTACATCATTTGCATTGCATCTTCATACCGCATGGCTTCTGTTTTAGCTCTAATGTGGGGTAAGAATCGTTTCAAGATGCAATCTGGGGCAGTTATCTCAAGACTTGTTGAATTTCTGCGAGAGTTTGAAGACACTGGGGCAATTCTGGATGCCAAGTCTTCTGTAAAATCCTCTGAAGACGATCTTTTTATGGATGATGCAGTATGGTATAATTGAGGAGTTAAGGGAATGCTTGGTCACTCTGGATGATCAGTATGCAGTTGTTGAGCTCAGAAGTTTGAAGCACTGTGTTAATTCTCAGGGAATGTCTGGTATTTATTTTACCAGCAGGGCATTGGAAGTTTATTTCTTCCCCGAACATAAAGATCTTCTTTCAGCCGACAAGATTCCTTCATGAGGAGTTGGTTATTCGCATACAGTCGAAGCCAATTTTCTTTGGCACATCTTCCCAGCACAGTCATTGTACTATACTTGGGGCATATTCTGATTCTCCAGCAAAGTCTCTCCTCAGCAGAGCATTGCCAAATCTTTTCTCAACCATGCCAGAAGGTTGACATCCCCAGCTGAGTTGGAACAGACGATATCCCCAACAGAACTTCAAGGCTAATTGAGTCGTTCTCATCACCAAGCGGACTTATCTATCCACAGTGAAGTTTTCCCAACAGGCAGCTGAAGGCCTTGTTTCCCCACAAAGTTAGAATTATCAGAATTCCCTCCTCAGCAGGATTGTGTGATCAAGCATCTTCCCTAGCCAAGTCTAAAGATGATCTTTCCCCATAGAGTCATCGAGGTTCTCATTTCCGAGGGATTTCCCCAGCATAGCAAGAAGAATTCCTCCCCAGTGGAGTCAGAGCAGGATGATCAGATTCCCAACAGATGTTCAGAGCAGTTAAACGAAGTATACCTCACGCAGAGTCGTCTTTCCTCCAGTGAAAACCTCTCCAACAAGCATCAGGTTGCCAACACTTCGTTCCCATCAGGGTTAAAAGCTTTCAACCCGTCAGCAGTATACAGAATGCTTCCCAAATTCCCCAGCGGAGAGTTAAAGCTAAAACAGTTGCCTCACACTCCCGAACGCCAGTATATACTCCTTGTGGCACCCGTCCGTGTCATATCCCTAGCAGAAAGCCAAAGCGTCCCCTTTGCACTCACAGATACTCATATATACAATCCCTTGACACCCGTCCGTGTCACCTTCCCCAGCACAATAACCTAAACACTTTGTATATCAGATACTTGTTACTATTATACTTTTCTCTTTTGACACTCGTCCGTGTCACTCTCCCCATCAGATAAACACTCACCTATACATTATATACTCACTACTCATTGGTACACCTACTCAGATACTCGTCCGTATCTTATATACACCATGCATATCCCCGCAGATTCGACAGTAGTCCTTGTTCTTTGTTAACCAGTTGGTACTCGTCCGTACCATCATCTCAGAACATTGCGTCTAATGTTTGTTTCTACATGATACTCGTCCGTATCATAGTCTTAAGGATGCTCGTCCGCATCTTTAATCCATACACCATGTCAAACGCTTGTATCTTCTTGAATATAGATGCTCGTCCGTGTCTACTATTCCCCCAGAAGAACCAGCAGATTCAACACTCGTCCGTGTTCTTTGTTAACCAGTTGATACTCGTCCGTATCATCATCTCTGAACACGTGTCAGTATTTGTTTCTACCTGATACTCGTCCGTATCGTAGTCTTAGGGATGCTCGTCCGCATCTTTAATCTATACACAAACGTCAAAACACTTATACCTTTTGTTTCTTGGATGTAAACGCTCGTCCGTGTTTACTTTATCCCCAGTAGATCGCCAACAAATTTTCTTTTTATCTAACACTCGTCCTGTGTTATGATAACTTTGAGAGCAGCCGTACCCTGCTAAGTGGTCGTCCTCCACTTCTTGATGGTCGTCCTCCATCATGCTCATCCGATGGCCATCCCCATCGTTGATTTTAGAGCAGCCGTACCCTGCTAGGTGGTCGTCCTCCACCTCTTGATGGTCGTCCTCCATCATGCTCGTCCGATGGCCGTCCCCATCGTTGCCCCTTTTTATCCGACATTCGTCCTATGTCGTGATTTTTAGCAGCCGTCCCCTGCTAGGTGATCGTCCTTCACCAATAGATGACCGTCCCTCATCTTAACCCTTTCAGAGCAGCCGTCCCCTGCTAGGTGATCGTCCTTCACCTTTGATGACCGTACCTCATCATCTGTTTATTTCATTTATTCTTTAACCCGATGGCCGTCCCCGTCGTGGTCCCTTTTCTTTTTAGCCCGATGGCCGTCCCCATCGTCGGTTGCTTTGCTTTGTGAACTTGATGGCCGTCCCCGTCATGTTTCACTATTCCCAGAGAATTTTACAGCTTTACTTGATGACCGTCCCCATCATAATATCTTTTTTCCAGCTAGTCGGCCGTCCCCGTCTTTGCTTTATCTTTTATCCCCAGCATGCCGGCCGTCCCTGTCATCGCTTTATTTTCACACACTTTTCCCAGCATGTCGGCCGTCCCCGTCATTGCTCTTTACCCAGCAGTCGTCCTCTGCTCGACGGTCGTCCTCCGTCGCCCACACTTTATAATCATACTCTATTTTCTTTTACAATCTATATCCCTTTTCTTCTTCATTCTGTGAGTGCAAATTTCGGGGTCTTTTTGGTATTCAATCACTGTTTATCTTGAGCGTCTAATAGCCGTTGCTCTCATCCTTTTCAGATTAACAGTTGCTTGAATAGGGGCAGCTGTAGACACCCTAAATTTGCCCTCTGGTTTTTGCATCTTTTTTTTTCCGTTGCTCGTTTGCATATCATACGCATGTTGCACATCATTTGCATGAGCTCCTAAGGCATGGGATCATGGTCATCCGGGGATTAAGGTTTCACACCTCATTTGTAGATTATCAGAAGGATTCAAGGGCTTGGCTATGCCGCTTCATCGGTATCATTCTCTTATTGTTCCTGTCACTAAATTAGGGTTTATTTCCCTGATTTAGCGGTAGCCAAGGATTTCACGTCTGAAAGGACTATTTGCTATGCATCTGGACCGTCATCAATTCAGTGGTTGATTTATCGAACAGTGCATGTTCAAGTCAAGTTGTGTTGTGTGCTGGACTTATCAAATTATCAAGTTGTGATTCATGAGAAGTTTGGTTCAGGAAATTAGACTGTCAGTTATTCTATGCTTCTTCTGTGGATTTATTTTCCCGGAGATTGATTTTGACGGATTTAAGGTGATTCAAGACTTATTCGGCCACGAATTCAGAGGATGATTAGCTCAGATGGTTGTTTGCTTCGGTTACAAATTGTTCAGTTGTTAGTGTGCTTCATTGCTTTTACCAGAAGTGTGTGGAATAGTGCAAGTGGTTTCGTGGTTGTGTGTATGTTGGTGGTTGTCGGTCCATTCCATAGAAGATCAATTCATACCCATTTCTTTCTTATCCATTTCTCAAGTTCATCCATTATCCGAATTTTCTCATTATTCATATTCCATCCGATTGGTTCTTTTATCCAATAACCATTACCCTTATTTTCTGATGTCCATAAATTCATCTTATCCATATGATACCCATATACCATTATTTTTCCTAAACCCATTTTCCTAACCATTTCACATACCCAATCACGTTTGTAAAATCCATTTATTTGTCCATATTAAAAGAACTTTAAACATTTTTGTCCAAATATCCATCTAAATATCCATTAAGCATTTTCTTTTTATTCATTTTTATACCAATATCCAAATATTAACCATTTCATTTTAATTATCCATTGTTCATCCAAATATCATTTCCAATTTCTATTTATAAATCTATACTCATTTTATTTTCTTTAAACCAATGTTCATATTTCCAAAAAAATCATAGCCTTACAAATGTGATTCATTCTTTTTCCAAGCCCATTTAAATTTAGGGTGAGCCCATTATCCAAGAAAAATGTTTGACCTAGGTATAAATAACAAAGTTGTGATCCCAAGACCTAGACACACAAAAAAGGCTGCGCCTCTTTCTTATCATTTCTTTTTACAACTTTTCTAAAATCACTTTTGACCCTCTTCAACACAAAAAAAAAAACCTCCATCTTCAACACAAAAACCACACGCCAAATGCAACCTCATTCTTCTTTTTCTTTCCCATCACACCTTTCCTCACTATACCACTCTGGATTTTTTTTAAAACTTTTGAACCTTTTCTGAATAACAAAACAAGCCTCAATCCCCTCCTTCAGACCCTCATACAAACACAAACCATAAACCATATTCATAGCCATCACCCCATCACCAACGATCCTTCACACTATCAACAGAACCAACAAACGTGAACCCTTCAACAACCATTCATCCACCCTTAACAATATACACAGAACCCACCTTTAACTTCAATCCTTTTCCATCCAACAACTTGAGCCACAGCCAAGACATTCGGAACGCAAAAAATCTGAGAACTCACCTTCTCCATTCACCACTCAACCAAATCCGTTCGCACACCGAATCCAAAACAACACACAAATCCTGCCGCCACAACAAACCAAAACCTGTTTCCTCACCACCTTCATTCTCATCAACCTCATAACCTTCATCACTCTTCATTTCTGAACAAAATAAAACCAATCCTTCTGCTCATATCACCACCCCTTCACCGAATCAACAACAACAACAAAACTTCAACAACAACGTCCATTTCTTTTCATCTCGTAAACACTAAATCGCATCCAAACAACAACACTCAGAATCAGAATTCGAGTCAGAAATCAGAAGAAGAAGAGTGAGATTGAGATGGAAAGAACGTCAGCGAGATCGTCGTGATCTCGAGCGAAAACGAACTGTAAACTCCTTCCTCTTTCTCCGTTTGTCAACAACAACGAATCTCCTTCATCGTACCTCCAACAACGAGCAGAACACAGAAACAGAGCGGTGAAGCCGAATCGAAGCCTTGAGGGAGAATGTGTCGCAAACGGCCTAAGACGAGCGGAGATCCTTGATTTCTAACGCGGATGATGAAGGAAGTCGCGTTGCTGACGGCGGCGCGGTCCGTTGATTTGATGTTTCATTTGTTTAAGAAGGAGAAGAGCCGAAGCAAGCCACCATTCGCGATGAGTAAGAGGGATTTCTCGAGAGGAACAAGCCGTTGAGAGAGATAACCATGATGCATTTTGGCCAGGAATCGCGACAAAGTCCTTTTAGATCCGTTGGCGGCGGCAAGAGTTCTTTGAAGAAGGAGGGTTTCGAAACAGGGCATAGGAATTGAGAAGAGTTTGCTGATTGATTTGTGTTTTGTTTTCCATTTATGTCCATCCTTTCTTATTAAATTTTATAACATTTTCTTTTTCTGTTATTTTATTTTACTAATTATTGTTTTTATTTTTGTGAGAAGCTTCATGGTTTTGTGGCTATTGGACCAAATCAAACCAGGCCCATCAGTTGTTCTTCTTCTTGCACCCTCTTCAGAAGCCTGCGGCCTCCCCCTCTCTCTTTATCTCGTTAAATTATTTCTCTTAACTTTTTTGTTTAATCTTGTTGAAACAATTGTTATCTAATTCTTATTACTAATTAGTATTTATAAAAAAGAAAAATAATAATAATAACTTTGAATTAGAATTTTATTAATAGTTGTTTTGTTAGAGTTTTAGTTAGAATTTTATTGATATAGCTTTGTTAACTTTAATTAGTGATTTTAGCGTAGTTTAAATTTAATTTTTCCCGATTTAATTGATTTAATTAATTAGAATTTTATTTGATTCTTGTTCTAGTTTGGCTTGATATTTTGTAGGTCTCTTGTTTGATTCCGTTGATGAACGATAAAGCGTGGCGATGACCTTGTGACCATTTGTTTTCGTAATTTTGTTCGGGAGAATGAAATCTCTAATGAAATTTGCACTTAACTGTTGAATCTGCTTTAGACTTGAAACTTCTTGATTTTCTTTTTGCAAAATTGAAGAAGGCAACGGACCTTCTCCGTTAGGTAACGCTATGGCCCGATTTTAATTATTGCATGCTGTTGCATCTGGAAGTCCTACTGGTGTAGGCTCTGTTTGTGCATTCCTTATCTTCATTCTTATTATTGCATTCTCATCTTATTTTCTTATTTATATTTCATCCGACTCATCCTATTTCATTCTTCATTCTTATTCATCTCAATTCTTCTTCCTCTCTTATTCATTCTCGATTTAAGGTGTGCTTAGGCCACCTTGGCGCTTCTTTTTCTCTTCTTCTTTCTTTAGGATAGTAAACCTCACAAACCTAGGACCATCCGAGCATGTGAACATTAGGATTAGACTTTCCCCACTTAGCTTTTACCTTTGTGTCTCTCCTT
The DNA here is from genome assembly GCA_963966055.1 of Lathyrus aphaca. Lineage (NCBI taxonomy): Eukaryota > Viridiplantae > Streptophyta > Magnoliopsida > Fabales > Fabaceae > Lathyrus > Lathyrus aphaca. Next base: position 145,758,631 of record OZ014520.1, on the reverse strand, counting down.
GAGTCATCTCCCCTCACCTCATAATCAGGGACTAAACCCTAAAGGCTTTAAGACTTTGTGATTAAGATCATGCCTGCATCCTTCTTTTAGGATGGAGTGTATAACTTTAATCCTAAGTCTTGGACCCTTAAGGTGTTGAACTCTCTTAATTAATCCATCTAATAATCATCAAGACATTACACTTGTAACTTGGGCCTTGCATTAGGGTTCTAATTCTTCCTTAATTGGCTAAGAAGGACTAACCCTAAAGTTAATGGACAAGTCCCCCTCAAGTTGTCTTACAAATCATAAAAAACACTTCATCATCATATCATTAATAAAATCCACTTAATCAAAGGTTTGTTCTGTCATGGGTTTAATCCCTAATCATGGATTAAGTTGAGGATCCTTCCTCAGCTTAAACACCCTCATCTATTATCCTTCTTTTAGGATAGTGTAATGAGCCTGTTAAATCCCTGATTATGGCTTAACCTCATTACTTAACACTAAACAAAAATCACAAAAACATCTAATTAATCATAAGTAGGTTAATGATCTTAATCCTACACCAAAGGTGATTAAGTGTGAGAATCTGACTTCACACTTAAAGTATTCTCATTACCCCTAATCAGAGGGAAGATGTGATGAGTTTACCATATCCATTGATTTAGGCTTAAGCTCATTAACTTATGACAAACTTTCAAAAGCAATAAAAGACTGAAAACTCAAAAACAAACAATAATCGTCTCCTCCGGGATTCTTTTCTCATCACCTTCACTCACAACCGAGAACTTGCTTCTTCCGTCTAATGCAAGACAGTTCGCATCTGTGCCAGACAGATCATACACTTGAGCATAGGCAAGTAAGCAGTTCACAAGTCAATTCATCTTTCAGTCTCTTTGGGTCGAACTACGGTGTTCTGACTTCCTCATTGCACGAGAGGATACGTAGGCATAACTTAACGGTTATCGAACAAAAGTCTCTGTACATTCCCCCTCCTTCCAGCTTCATTCTTTAGCCTCATATTCTTGAGCATTTCATCCCTGATCTCACACTGACACTGTACATTTATACACATCACATTTCTTTACACTGACACTTGTACATCTTTTCCAGCTCTTTTATGCACAAATAGCACTGACACTACCCCTTTAAAACACAAATCTTTTAAGCGTGGATCCCGTCGAGTACGGCGGACAATCTGGGTGCTAATACCTTCCCAGGTTGTAACCAACCCCCTTTCTCAGTCTCTCTGGTTCGCAAACCGTCTTATCCGTATCTTTCTAGGTCTATGCAGCATTGCCTTTCCTCCGGGATAAAAATGCCTAGCTGGCGACTCTTTTCATCTCCAGTGAGTTCACGGCTGTGTGTTCTCATTGTCCCTCTCGCCGACCGTTCGCGTCTGTACCCTTATCTGACCCTGGCGTCACTTATCGGGAGCGACAATAATGAGAGAACGTTGTCACTGAATTGGATGCTCCTCTGCCTGATCTGAGCGTCACACTGTGGCTAACTCACTGCGCAAATCTGCGATCTCCTGATATAGGAGATCCGACTCTGTAGCATAGGTCAAATTAGACACCTGAACCTGTAAAGCAAGATCAGCAACCTCCTGACGAATTCGAGTAGTCTCCATACGCAGATCGGTGAGTTGTGTGTGCACATCGGGTCTCTGAAAAGAAAATTTGTTTGACAACACGGTGATCCGGGGCGAGGTAGTGTAGGTACATACTCTAGAGTAGAAGGAGGTCGAGGCTCATCAACCGTCTCTCTGGAACCCTCTAAAGCATAACTCCAGTTGGCAGGATCATGGACGTTGGTCATTATGGGGTCATGCAGGGTGAAATAATGTATGGTCTTGCTATCAATCAGAAGCTTAAACTGGGTAGGTTTAAATGAGTCTCTCCTCATCAGCCCCCAGTCCAAACAAAAATCAATATTCATAGTGGTATACCCATAATAGGAAGTCAAATGATATAACTTACGAGATATACCTAAAGCAGTAGCAATCTGAGTCATTGTACCTCCCACATGTATGATACCTTCGGAGGATTTGGTGGTGCATTTGAGGTTGTCAAGTAGAAAATTCCCACAGGCTACAGGGCGCGACTGATTCGCACAGAAAAGGAAGAAGATCTCCTCCTCAATAACATGGATGTCAACGTCAAACTTTCCCAGGAAAGTGTGGGCAAAGATCATCTGGAAGTATCGGAGATCTAGATTATGAATGATGTGAGATAATTGGGTGGAAGGATCAAGGCCTCTTACACCTGTAATTTCGCTCATAAAGTATCTCATGGGTAACTCGGGAATGGCATCTGGGGTAGTCTGAAAACATAGCAAGTTGTCGAACTCCTTCTGGGTGAAAGATGACTTTGTACCGAACATCCTAAAAATAACATAATTGTCCTGACCTACATACGTCTCATAGTTGAACAAATTGAGGAACTCTAGGGTGAGGTCCCTATTGGTAGAATTCATGTCGTCAGCGTACTCATCCCACTTGAGTTGGTTACACAGAAACCTTATAATGGGCTAGAGGCCCAAAGATTCCATGCAAGCCTGGTCTGGGTAGGTGCCATGGGTTGCTGAGAAAGGATCTCATAGCGCTACTTTTGTACGTAATCTCTGAAAGAGACGTGTATGTCATCAAAGGTATGCATCCTGGAAAAGTATTGTTAGAGAATGGGACCTGGAAGCATAACATTATGAAGGGTTAGTATATACAAGTAAATAATTTAAAATAAATGCATGAGAACAAAAAATAATACGTAAATAAATAAAAAATAAAGAAAACTGTGGGTTGCCTCCCATGCAGCGCTTGTTTAACGTTGTTAGCTTGACGAGTAAAACTCATATATCGGAAGTAGGTATGGGTGGATCGATCAGGTTGTGGTTGTAGTAGTTTATAAGAATGTCACCTCCTTCGTATTGTTTTAACCTCTGCCCATTTACAATGAATGGACTACACGAGTTGTTCTTGATTTCAACTACTCCGAATTTTAGGATCTTAGAGACCTCAAAAGGACCAGTCCATCTTGATCGTAGCTTGCCAGGAAAAAGTCGCAACCTAGAATTAAAGAGGAGAACAAAGTCACCTATATTGAAGTCCTTTTTTACGATTCTTTTAGCATGACATGCTTTGGTTCTCTCTTTGTATATTATGGCATTTTCATAGGCTAACTGGCAAAGTTCTTCTAGTTTATGAATATCAAGGATGTGTTTTTCACCAGTGGTCAAATAGTCTAAGTTTAAAGTTTTAATGGCCCAATAGGCCATGTTCTCTAATTCTAAAGGTAGGTGACATGATTTTCCATAGATCAATTGGTAAGGGGTTGTTCCAATAGGGGTTTTAAAGGAGGTTTTGTAGGCCCATAATGCTTCTTGCAGCTTCTGAGACCAATCTTTCCTAGATTTTGAAACGGTTTTTTCTAGGATTTTTTTAATCTCCCTATTAGACACTTCTACTTGGCCACTGGTCTGTGGATGGTAAGGTTTTGCTACTCTATGTTTAACTCCATATTTTCTTAAAAGTTTGTCAAAAAAATTTGAAATGAAGTGCGATCCTCCATCGCTTATAACAAGACGGGGTACTCCAAATCTAGGGAAAATGTAATTCTTAAACAACTTAATCACTACCTATGTGTCGTTTGTGGGTAAGGCTATAACTTCAATCCATTTGGACACATAGTCGACAAAAACTAAGATATATTTTTTCCCAGTGAGGACGAAAATGGCCCCATAAAGTCAATACCCCAAACATCAAAAAGTTATACTTCCTGAATGTTCCTTAAAGGCATTTCGTCACGTCTTGAGATGTTCCCATTACGCTGGCACCGGTCGCATTGCACAATGTAAGCATGAACATCACACCAAATGGTGGGCCAGAAAAGGCCAGCTTGAAGAACCTTAGTGTGTGTTTTAGACGTGCTTGCATGTCCCCTATAGGGTGCAGAGTGACAATGTTCTATGATTTTTCTTACATCCTCTTCTGGAATACAACGACAGAAGATATTGTTTTTACCCCTTTTGAAGAGAAATGGCTCGTCCCAATAAATATTTCTTACATCATTAAAGAACTAATTTTTCTGTTGATAGTTAAGGTCAGGAGGTATGATATCAGCGACAAGATAATTAACGAAGTCAGCGTACCAAGGTACATTACTTACTGCTAAAGATTTCTCATAATGCTTATGAAGGTCTAGGTTGTTTTCTTCAATGATTTTTATCTTGGCTATTAATCTGTCATAGGAAAAGTCATCATTTATGGGTACTAAATCTGGTTTCAGGTACTCAAGCCTAGAAAGGTGATCAACGACTACATTTCCGGTGCCTTTCTTCTCTCGAATGTCTAAATCAAATTCTTGCAGTAAAAGTATCCATCGAAGTAACTTAGGTTTTTCATTTTTTTTACTTAAAAGTTATTGAATAGAAGCGTGGTCTGTGTACGTTATAATTTTGGCCCCTACCAGATAGGATCGAAATTTGTCTATATCAAAAACTACAGCTAGAAGTTCTTTTTCAGTTGTTGCATAGTTAAGCTGAGCACCATCTAGGGTTCTACTGGCATAGTAAATCACATATATTTCTTATCCTTTCTTTGACCTAGAACAACTCCTACAACATAATCGCTAGCATCACACATAATTTTGAAAGGTTCGGTCCAATATGGGGGTTGCATAATAGGTGTTGAGATTAACACTTGTTTTAAAAGGTTAAATGCTTCATTACATTTTCATCAAAAATAAACTCAACTTCCTTCATTAGAAGGCTAGTTAAAGGTTTGGTAATTTTAGATAAATCCTTGATAAAACGCCGGTAGAAACCAACGTGTCCAAGAAAACTTTGGACTTCCCTAATGGTCTTAGGTAGATTTAGGTTTTCTATAACTTATAATTTGGCTTTATCGACTTCAATACCCCTTTCAGAGACTATATGTCCTAAAATTATACCTTCGGTAACCATAAAGTGACATTTCTCCATATTTAACACTAGGTTTACTTCTACGCATCTTTGCAGGATTTTCTCAAGGTTAGCGAGACAATTTCTAAAATCAAATCCGCATACCGAGAAATCATCCATGAATACTTACATAATTCCATCAATGTAATTAGCAAAGATTAACATCATGCAACGTTGGAAAGTAATTGGGGCATTACAGAGTCTAAATGACATTCGTCTATAGGCAAAAGTTCCATAAGGGCATGTGAAGGTTGTTTTCTCTTGATCTTCTGGGTGAATAGGAATTTGGAAAAATCCTGAATATCCATCTAGATAACAAAAGTATGAGTGTCTAGCTAGACGTTCCAGCATTTGGTCTATAAACGGTAAAGGGAAATGATCCTTCCTAGTTGCTTTGTTTAATTTTCTATAATTTATGCACATACCCCACCATTCTTCTATCTGTTTTACTACATGTCCCACCTTCTCGTTTTTCACAATCGTGATGCCTCCCTTTTTAGGTACTACATGCACAGGGCTCACCCATTTACTATAAGAGATTTGATAAATTATACCTGCCTCCAGTAACTTAAGAACTTATTTGTTAGCAACATCGCTCATTATAGGGTTTATTCTTCTTTGATGTTCTCTAGAGGGTTTTAAATCTTCCTCATGTGAAATTCTGTGCATACACATAGATGGACTTATACCATTTAGATCAAATATATTGTATCCTAAGGATGGGGGATATTTTCACAAAACATCTAAGAGTTGGTTTGTTTCTTGTTGGCTAAGGGTGACACTTACTATAATTGGACAGTCCATTTCCTCATCTAGAAACTCATAACTTAGATTCTTGGGTAATTTTTCAAGTTCTAAAGTCGGTTTCTTGGGGCATGGCATATGATATGGGGTAAGGTATAAACATTCATAAAGGTTATCATAAATGTATGGTTCCTTAAATTCATCATCCTCTATTATGAGGGTTGAAGGGAGCTTGGTTGTTTCTGTGGGTTCTTCTTGATCTAATTCCCTAACGCATTCATCAATGATGTCTATGGCATAACATGCATCTCCAATCACTGGTTCCATAAGGAATTTCTAAAGAATAAACTCTATATTTTCATCACCTACTTCAAAATTCAACTTTCCTCTCTTGACATCTATTATGGCTCATGCGATTGATAAGAATGGCCTACCTAGGAGAATTGGGATATCGTCATCTTTTTTAATGTCAATGACAATAAAATCAGTAGGGATAAACAACTGAGAAATCCTGATTTGGACATCTTCCAATATGCCTACTGGATATTTGACAGATCTATCGGCTAATTAAAGTAACATCTTAATAGGTTGTAGTTCTCCTAATTTTAACCTCTCACACACTTCTAAGAGAATTAAGCTCAAAATACAAGGTATGGAGAAAAGTTAGAAAAGCTTTATCGATGACATGACTCCCCAAAATACAAGGTATGGAGAAATTTCCACGATCTTTGTATTTTGTGGCAAGTTTATTCTCGGAAATGAAATTGCATTCCAAGGGTTTTGGATCGTCAAGTCTACGTTTGTTGGTAAGGATGTCTTTGAGGAATTTTGCATAAGATGGTATTTGGGTGATGGCTTCAGTGAAAGGAATTTCCACATGAAGTTTTTCTATAACTTTGATGAGTTTCTGAAATTGGTCATTGATTTTGGTTTCTTTGAGTCTTTGCGGATATGGTATCGGTGGTTTGTATGGCGGGGATGGTACATAAGTTTTATTTACAACTTCTCCTTTATTTTGGTCTTTCTGTTTTTCAGATTTCGCTGGTTCCTCTACTTCGTTTGTAGGTACTACACATTTCTTAGAAGTTTTGGGTTCACACGATGTCGTATTAGGTTGTTCATCGTAAGTGGTCCCACTTTGTAAGGTAATGTCATTGGCTTATCCTCGAGGGTTTTGTTGAGGTTGTCCAGGGAATTGTCCTCCAGGTGTGGTCTAGGGTGCTTGTTTTAGAGCTACCTGAGAGATCTGAGTTTCAAGCATCGAATTATGAGTAATTATTTGGTCAAACTTGGTTCCTAATTGGGTAATCATTTAGTTTACATGAATGTTCTGGTTTAGGAATTATTTGTTTTACTAAGAATGAATCGAGATGAAATTTTCCACAATATTCTCACGGATGGGTTTTGGCAGTACAACTTGCATAGGTTGGTTTTGTCACTGGGCTTGAAAACCTGGTGGTCTCGGAGGTGCAGGGTTTTGTATAGGGTTGTTATTTTTGTAGGAGAAGTTTAGGTGATTCCTCCATCCAAGATTATAAGTGTTTGAAAATGAGTTTCCTTGGGCGTAGTTGACTTGGTCTATGTGAGTTTTGTAGCGGTAAAATCATGAGTGTAAGCTATTAGCTAACTTAACTCAATGTAAACAGAGTCGCCACCGCGCTTTTATTTTATTCCAAATGGAAAAGGGAAAAAGAGCGAATAAAACCTAATGAATCTAAAAGCAAAAGCTAAAAGAAACAAACAGAGAACGAGTAAGGGGATAGGTTACAAATTGGGAAGGTTTTACGCACCCAAAATGTCTGTGGTACTCCACGGGAGCCCTTCGAAATATTTACTGCTTTTTTGGTTTGAAAATGGTTTGCTTGAAAAAAGATTGAAGAGATGAGAGGAGAATGTTTTTTAAGATTTTTGTGTTTGAAGAGACGATTGTCTCATGCCTACGTACCCACAAAGTGCAATGCGAGATCAAAACCCCGTAGTTCGTGGTACAAATTGTGAAAAGAAGCAATGAATTGAATTGTTTTTAAAATGTAAAGATAAGTCGTCATTCTTTAGCGAATAATTCCGCTAGAAAGAATGAATCATATCTAAACATGAAAAGGGTTAAGAAGAAACGTGCACGAGGGCACAAAAACAATTGAATGAGGTTTGAAAGTTTTAAAGTTTGTGAGAAGAAAGTTTCGATATTCTTATGTGGTTTAGCATTTATTAAGAAAATGAAATGAAAAGATAAAACCGCATGACCTAAGTCAAGGTTTGATTGCGAAAGTGTTTGAAGTTTGAAAACAAAGAAGATTTGAAAATAGGAAGAAGATTTGAAAATTTAAGAAGTGGGAGGAGATGAAGGGACTATCCTAAAACTTGAATGTAAAAGTTAAGGGAAGAACGATCAAACCGGGTGGTGAACATTCTTTGAAACAATCGGATTTCCATCTTCATAAACAAGTGAACTCAATCGGAGCCAAAGTCTTCAATCCATAATAGCTCAATGTAACACGGTGGGAGAACTGACTTTAGTTATGTTGCGGATAGCAAGAGTCGCCACCGACTTTTATTTTATCCAAAGGAAAGGCATAAAAGAACAAGAAAGATCTTTTAAAAGATTTTTGGGTTCGGGGGGTAGGTTATGTAAAGGGAAGGTGTTAGCACCCTTTACATCCATGGTTATCCATGGGCTCTTAGTTACTTAGCTCACTTTAAAATGTTTTTGAAAAGTGTAGTGTGTGATTAAAAAATTTCTTAAGTTCTTTATAATGATCCTTGTACGGATATATATAAAGACTTTGTTTTGAAAATTGTTTGAAAATGTGAAGTGTAATGAAGTATTTTTGAATAAGTGAGCAAGTACTTAAGAGGAACCTACCCTATGATTAAATCTTTATTGTTCTTAAATGTTCTTTCAATGGTAAGACTATCCCTATTATTAAGGAATAGGTAGTCATTACCTTGGATGTGTGAGGGACAAGTGAAGGGACCACTGTTAGTTAGGCAACTGTAAGGTGTATAAGCAATTCGAAGGGACTTATCATCTTTATTCGAAAGGGACAAGATCATTACGAAGGCAGCCATGAAGGGACTTGATCTTTTTATCTGTTAAGGGACTAGATGATATAAGAGAAGGGACTTTGCTTTACACCTTACTTGACCTTTTGTTTAGGCAACTTGAGAGGTAACCCTTAAGAAGTGAGATGGCGATCAAAGATCGACTTACGTGTGTGAGTGTACCAATTCAAATATTTATCTTGAGATTAATGATCTAAATTTAATTTTGCATACAAACATGTTTTACACTCCCTATTTTATTAACCATAGCAATTAAAAATAAATAATAAAAAATAATACTACAACTATTACATAAATTGCACAATTACATAATAATAATAATAATAAAATAAATAATCACATGATAAATAAATAAAGGGGTTAGTAATAAACAAAATAAATATAAGAGAAAAAATTAGCATAATAATATAATAATGAATTAAAAGTTCAATTTTAAATAACTAATTATTTTTTTAAGATTTTTAATAAAAGAAATAAATAATAAGCATTATATACTAATAAAGATGACTAATTATTCTTATGATTTAATTTCATGTACATATTATAAAATATCTAATTATAACTAAATAAGCATATATATAAAAAAATAAATTATATTCATAAGATAAGATTAGAGTTTTTAATTGTTTTTTTAGGAAAATAAATTGGAGTTAGTTAATTAATTAAATTATTTACATATAAAAATTATTTACAAATTATAAAATAAATATACATGATTAAAATTTACAAATAAATTAAAAGTTATAATATAATTAGGATTTATAAAAGAAAATTAGGGTTAATCAAAATAAATTAGGGTTCATGAGAATATTAAGTTTTATATAAAATATTAGGGCTAATTATTTGACCTAAAACTAATTAAATTATTTATCTAAAAAAAACTACATACAATAATAATATAAACAAATTATAAAATAAATATTTTAAATTTACAAAATAAATTAAGATTTATAATATAATTAGGTTTTTAAGTGAGAATATTTTAATTAGATACCTAATATGAACTTAATTACTTAAACAAATATATACACATTATTTTTTTTTTAAGAAAAGAAAATGTTAATTTATTCTAAATATAATAATTAAAGAGAATGTTTATTTCTTAAGGAAAACAACTTATTTAATCTAATATTTAATTATTAATGAATTTCAATTAATTATAAAACAAGAACAAGTTAATAAAACCAGAAAATAAAGGGAGTATCCAAAAATAAAGGACCTGGGAATCGAACCCAGGTCCATTACCTTCCCAGGGGATGCCTCCAACCAGCTGAGCTAAGCACGCGCCTTGGTGATAATCCACACAACAATGATTATATAATAAACCTGCAAATAATGATGAATATTAAAAAAAATAATGCACAAGCCAGGGATCAAACCCCTGTACCAGGTCTCTATGCGCGCATCCAAAACCACCAGGCCATCCTCACCAACTTTGACAACTATCTGCAAATAATAGTATATAAAATAAGATGGAATTTCAAATTAGGTTTTGGCTCCAGACGCACTTCATCTTCTTCCTCTGGCCTTGCGAATTTACCCACGAAATCTTCTGCGATTTTTCCTGCGAATTTGTTTTTGTAGCTAAACCTGCGAAATTGATAGCATACAATCCAGACACTAATCATCCAAATTAATGTTACCAAAAGCTTGCCCAGGTCTTATACAATCCAAATATCATATTCAAAGTCATTTATATAACACAAATCGCAAATCCCCAATTCTAACCTCAAAACCCTAACTATGGCTTTTCACGATTCCTGCAATTAAACTCAAAAATAATTGTCCAGAAAGCTTCTATGTCATCATACAAACAATATTATCTAAACAAAACAAGCAAAACATCATGAATGGTCATAATCGAAAAATCAACAAAGTGTCATGAAAATGCATTCGGTTTCACCATTATAACATGATATTGATGCATATAAGTATGAAATCATGATCAGTGAGGGTCAAGGAAGCCAATGCAACCTTAGTAAGGCTTTGAAATTGTCTTAATCTCACAATCCGAATTCAACTTTTTTAAAGAATTTTTGAACTTTGAAAGTGGTTCTTGAGACTGCAATTTCGTGTCCTTGGCATTGTGATGAGTTCTATGCTTATAATTGAACTGAATTAGGTCAAAAAGTTGGGCTATCCTTTGGATATTTTGGTCATGGAAGATTGAAAAAGATCATGCCTTAAATTTCAAATATTCCTTGATACAACCTTTCTATCTTAAGACAATCACCATAATTTTCATATCAATCTGATCCAAGCAACATTTATGATTTTCTAGAAGCAATATCTCATTCAAATATTTGATTTATATATTTTATTTTGATTTAAAATGGTTTTAAATGAATAAAATCAAAATAAATAAAAATAAAAATAATAAAAATCTGAATAAATGAGGATTGGGTCGTGCATGATGTCATGTTAAAGTTTGGATCACAAAATTGCAAGCCCATTTGGAAGAATTTGGTTTTAAGGCCCTATTTGCTTCATAAACCTCCCAAACATTTCCCAACTTTGCAAGGGCACAAATCCTTCAATTTTAATGCTATGAGGGTGTTCTTGGACATTTTGGAAAGCTTAAAGAGTCCTCTAACCAACCCCATTGGTTTCATGTCCATATATTTTACCATTCTCAAGTTATGCTCTTTTGAAGTTGTTGACTTTTCGTTGACTTTTGAAATGACCTATAATGTCTTAGCTCATACCTTCCAAATGAAGCATTTTTGGGCTTGGCTTATGAGACACAAAGTTGTAGAGAATTCAATTTCCTTCAAAATGAGATTTGGATGGGAAAAATTTGATGAAGCATGTGAAAGTTATGGCTGGTCAAAGTTCAGTTGACTTTTCCTGAGGAAACCCTAATTTAGAAACTCCTGATTCTTGATGATCTGAAATCTCCTTGATGAATCATGATCAACCCTTGATCAAATGATGAATTTTACTTCATATACTTGATGTTGGCAAAAAATCATGAAGTTTGACTTTGGTTTGACCACAGTTGACCTCAGTTTGACTTTTTAACTGCTTTGACTGATTTTGACCTATCTGATCATCTGACTGAGCAAACCTTTAGGAAAAGTCTTGAAACTTGTCCTGGGGATTCTTAAACATATATAAGATGTTATGAAGCTCACTTGAAGTCTTGGAAGTTCATTTAGCCTGATTAAAGTCAAAACCCTAGTTTTGGATGCACTGCTTAGGAGGATGCATTGTCTGAGGGAATTGTCAACTTTTCTGACTAATTGTGAACTTTGTGAACCTTGTAAACCTCATGAGATGTCTTGTGAACCTTGTGAACCTTGTGAGCCTCTTAGTACACAAAGTCTTATCTTGTGAGGGCAAATTTTGGGGTGCAACAGCTGCCCCTGTTCAATTTTCTGAAACCTGAGGGGTTAGATTGGTATATGTGCCATTCGTGACCTGGAAGGTTGAAGGGGATTGAACACAAAAGCCCAAAAATTTGCACTCACTAGTGCCTAGAGTAACACTGATGATTAGTTGTATATGCTTGAATGGGCTTGAAGATTCCACTTGGAGAAAAGTTCTTCAAATATACTTCTTGGAGAATAAGGTAGTCCAAAGTATGAAGATATAGCTTTTGGGAAGATAAACAACGTCCCAACATTACCTTTGGGAAGATAAACAACGGCCCAAGGTAATGGTGGTTCTTTTGGGAAGATAAACAACGACCCAAAATAATGGTAACTTTTGGGAAGATAAACAACGGCCCAAAGTCATGATAGAGTACTTGGGAAGATAAACAACGACCCAAGGTAAGGGTATAACTTTTGGGAAGATAAACAACGGCCCAAAGTCATGATAGGGTATTTGGGAAGATAAACGATGGCCCAAGGTAAGGGTATAACTTTTGGGAAGATAAACAACGGCCCAAAGTCATGATAGGGTACTTGGGAAGATAAACGACGGCCCAAGGTAAGGGTATAACTTTTGGGAAGATAAACAACGGCCCAAAGTCATGATAGGGTACTTGGGAAGATAAACGACGGCCCAAGGTAAGGGTATAACTTTTGGGAAGATAAACAACGGCCCAAAGTCATGGTAGCTTTCAGGAGGATAAACAACGTCCCGAGGTATAAGTTGTTGATATTGTTTTACCTGCATATAACTATCCTGCAAGGAAAATATTAGTTTATGCATTATGTATGCATGCATAGTATGATGCACTTAAGTAATGTATTATGTACTTATGGATATGTATATTATGGTATGATGTAGATGATGTATGTATAAATCATGCAGCCTGAAGCGTCCGGGTATCTTCGTATAACAACTGCTGGCCAGGGAAAATAAATCCCGATTTGGTACTGAAGAATATGAGGAACTCGTTCCCGTCTCGTTTGATAATATAGTATTCATAACCTCCCGTCTTCGTTCGATAGTAAGGTATCCATAACCTCCCGTCTTCGTTCGTCGTACTCCTATTGAAAGAATAAATTCCCGATTATCCTTCTGAGGATAAAAGAGATGGATATAAATTCCAGGGGAGATGTGACTCGAAGTATTTATGAAGATGGATTTGCCCTACTGGGGGATTTGTAGTTGTCTTGTGGGGATGAACCGGCGAAGCTTTATTGAATTCCTTCCCTCGTTCGTCTTTAGTAAATACTATTACTGCATTTTCATGCATTTCTGGTAAACATCAATCATATTAAGCATTTTATGCATTTCTGGTAAACATCAATCATATTCAAAAGCATACATACATTCAAACACAACCAATGGACGTTTCGCTTTATGTAAATAGGGTAAAAGTAAATCTGGATTCAAATATGGAATTTTATTTATATCATAAAGTGACCTATACATAGGCAAGTTTGTACAAGGAGACAGAAATCCTAGTAAGAGGAATTTGTCATAAATTTTTTTACAAAACAAGGAGAATCAGCTATGTGGGAAATAATCCTATTGAGTTTCAATTCTACTATTGCCATTATCTTCAAGTATCTCATCTTCTGCTATCGGGACGGAAATGATTGGATTGAGCTTTATCTGTTCGAGCTTGAGTAAGTAACACAACTGGTTTGTAGTTTCATGGGTGATCCAAACGAGACATAGTCATACACTTTAATCCCTAACTTTTGCCTGGATTGCCTTTTCAGGTTTTCAATCCACCGGGATACCCTTTTTTGCCCAAGCCGCCTTTTCAGGTTTTCGACTTGCCGGGTGTACATTTTTTATATATATATCCCTAATTTTTGCCCGAACTCTTTTGGTTCGTCGGGATGCCCTTATTTTTGCCTAGGCCAGTCAACCTAGCGGGTCTCTTTTTATGCGTGGTATTTTTTAACTATGTCTGCGTTTACAGGCTGTGGGAAGTCTTCACCATCCATAGTAGTAAGTATCATGGCACCTCCTGAGAATACTGTCTTGACTACAAATGGTCCTTCATATGTAGGAGTCCACTTGCCCCTAGGATCACCCTGTGGTAATATGATACGCTTGATTACCAAATCACCTGCCTGATATACCTTTGGCTTAACCTTCTTATTAAAAGCTTTGATCATTCGTTTCTGGTACATCTGGCCATGACAAACTGCTGCTAGCCTCTTCTCGTCAATCAAATTTATCTGGTCAAGTCGGGTCTGAATCCACTCATCTTCATCCAAGTTTGCATCCTTCATAATTCTTAAGGAGGGAATCTGAACTTCAATGGGCAGAACTGCTTCCATACCATAAACCAAGGAGAATGGGGTTGCCCCTGTTGAAGTACGTATTGTAGTACGATAACCATGAAGAGCAAATGGTAACATCTCGTGCCAATCCTTATAAGTAACAGTCATCTTCTGTAAAATCTTCTTAATGTTCTTATTAGCAGCTTCTACTGCCCCATTCATCTTCGGACGATACGGAGAAGAGTTGTGGTGCTTAATCTTGAACTGCGTGCAGAGGTCAGTAATCATAGTATTGTTCAGATTAGAGCCATTGTCAGTGATAATCCTTTCAGGGATGCCATACCTACATATGAGATTATTCTTAATGAATCGAGCCACCACATTCTTAGTAACAGATGCAAATGAAGCTGCCTCCACCCACTTCGTGAAGTAATCAATAGCGACCAGGATGAAACGATGCCCATTAGAAGCAGTAGGCTTGATCTCACCAATCATATCAATTCCCCACATGGAAAAAGGCCAAGGAGCAGTCAACACATTCAATGGTGATGGAGGTATATGTACTTTATCAGCATAGATTTGACACTTGTGACATGTTCTGGAATGTTGATAGCAGTCAGCTTCCATGGTAGACCAATAGTAACTTGCTCTCAATATCTTCTTTGCCATAGTATGACCACTAGAATGAGTGCCAAAGATCCCATCATGCATGTTTTCCGTAATCTTTGTTGCTTCCTTCTTATCCACACAACGAAGCAGAGTTGAATCATAATTGCTCTTGTACAAAATTCCATTACTCAAAAAGAACTTAGCAGAAAACCTCCTCAAAAACTTCTTATCTTTAACAGATGCCCCTTCAGGGAATTCCTGAGCTTCAAGATATCTTTTCACTTCAAAGAACCAAGGTTTCTCTTATGCTTCTTCAGTGTCAATCTCATTGTAGTATGCAGGCTTCTCGAATCTATCAATAGTAATCTTGGGAGCTTCATCATCCCAGCTGATCTCAAACATGGATGCCATGGTGGCTAATGCATCTGCCAACTGATTCTCTCTTCGTGGAATATGTCCAAAGGTAATCTCTTTAAAATGTGGGATCAAAGACAACACATGCTCTCTGTAAGGAATGAGATTATCATGCTTGGTATCCCAATCTCCTTTAATATGACTTACTACCAGGGCTGAATCTCCATACACGTCTAGGAACTGAATCTTCATATCAATGGCAGCTTTGATACCCAGGATACATGCCTCATATTCAGCCATGTTATTGGTACAATAGAAACAAAGTCTGGCAGTAATCGGGGTATGACAACCTTCAGGGGAACTGATCACAACACCAACACCATTACCAAGTGCATTAGAAGCTCCATCAAAAACCATAGTCCATCGGGATCCTTGTTCAGGTCCGTCATATTGTCCAGGTTCTTTGGTAATAATCATAATGTCTTCATCAGGGAACTCAAAACTCATTGACTGGTAATCATCCACTGCTTGATGAGCCAAATGATCAGCTACAACACTTCCTTTAATGGCCTTCTGAGTATTATACTGTATATCATATTCTGTTAAGATCATTTGCCATCTTGCTATTCTTCCAAAGAGAGCAGGTTTCTCAAATATGTACTTGATCGGATCCATCTTTGAAATCAATAAGGTAGTATGAGTCAACATATACTGTCTTAGTCGGCGAGCAGCCCATGCCAAAGCGCAGCAAGTTTTCTCGAGCAGTGAGTATCTTGTTTCACAGTCGGTAAGCTTTTTGCTAAGGTAGTATATTGCCTGCTCTTTTCGACCAGACTCGTCATGTTGCCCCACCACACACCCCATTGAGTTATCTAATACTGTTAAGTACATAATCAAGGGTCTTCCATCAACTGGTGGCATCAATATTGGAGGTTCTAGAAGATATTTCTTGATCTCATCAAAGGCTGTCTGGCACTCGTCATTCCACTCCATCACCTGATCTTTCTTCAATAACTTGAAGATTGGCTCACAGGTAGTAGTTAATTGGGAAATAAATCTTGCAATGTAATTCAATCGTCCCAAGAAACCTCTGACCTCCTTCTCAGTACGGGGAGCTGGCATCTCTTGTATAGCTTTCACTTTTGCAGGGTCTACTTCAACACCTTTTCCACTGACAATGAAACCCAGAAGCTTACCAGATCTAACTCCAAAAGTACACTTGTTTGGGTTCAATCTCAACTTGTATTTCTTCAACCTCTCAAACAATTTATGCAAATGATCAAGATGTTGCTCTTCATTCTGGGATCTGGCTATCATATCATCCACATACACATCTATCTCATGATGAATCATATCATGAAACAAAGCCACCATAGCACGCTGATATGTTTCCCCTGCATTTTTCAAACCAAATGGCATCACTTTATAGCAAAAGGTGCCCCACTGTGTAACAAATGTTGTCTTCTCCATATCTTCAGGTGCCATCTTGATTTGATTATAACCAGAGAAACCATCCATGAACGAGAATATCTTATGCTGAGCAGTGTTGTCTACCAGAACATCAATATGAGGAAGTGGAAAGTCATCTTTGGGGCTGGCCTTGTTCAAATCTCTGTAGTCTACACACATACGTACCTTACCATCTTTCTTAGGTACTGGCACCACATTTTCAACCCACTGAGGATAAGAAGTCATAGCTAAGAACCCTGCATCAAACTGTTTCATTACCTCTGCCTTAATCTTCTCTGACATTTCAGGACGCATGCGACGAACCTTCTGCTTCTTTGGACGACAATCTTCTTTTACTGGTAAACGGTGAACCACAATGTCTGTATCCAACCCTGGCATATCTTCATAGGACCAAGCAAAGATCTCCACATAATCATGTAACATCTGAATCAATCTGCTCTTGACACTATCCTCTAATTCAGCCCCTATCTTGACCTCTTTCCTGTTTTCTTCAGTTCCCAGATTCACAACCTCGATTGGCTCTTCATGTGGCTGTATAGCTTTCTCTTCTTGTTGTAACAACCTAGCAAGCTCTACAGGTACTTCACAATCATCCTCATTTCCATCTTCAGCTTGATAGATCGGATTCTCGAAATTATAATTGGCAATAGTAGAACTGTTATCAACAGGATCCAGAGTGGATGAGGATCTGCATTTTAGTGATGTGGGTGTGTGTAAGAACACATAGCTGATAGAATAAAAGGAAAGAAAGACAAGGAACACAATATTTACGAAAACGAAACGTCCACTGATTTTTATTGAATGAAGTATGCAAATGAAATGACATCCCGTAACAAGCACACCATTGTGCCCCGGGTAAGGCACAAGGCTTAAGAGTTTAATTGTTCAAAAATTACAAACTTTAAAAGTAACAACACAGTAATAGTATTTACTCCTGACTAAAGGAGATAGGAATAACATCTTCAGCTTTCCAATTATTGAGCCCATCACCCACAGTAGGAAAAATCCAAGCATCCAAATTGTAGTCTTCATCATAGTCACCCACGACATTGATCTGATCCTTCATAATCCCCTGATTGGTGATACGAACAACACGAGCACAACGAACAGCCTTCTGGGACTCTGCAGTGAAACCCAAACCAAATTTGTCAGACTTGTAAGGAATGTCAGGAAGCTGACCCCAAATAGTACAACCACCTTCATCCACCACAGCTCTAGCATCTTTAAGGGAGGCCATTGTAGGAGGTACTCTGGTGACCACAGGAACTTTCTTGACAACAGGAGGAGCTTCGTAATTATTAACAACCCAAGGAACCACTTCAAATGTCTGGCACGGAGTTTCAACATATTCACCTTCAACTTCGAGATATTTAAATGTGTTCATATGGCTAACTATATATCCTTCCTCTCCGTAAACAGTGACAACTTTTCCTTCTACTGGATATCTCAGCTTCTGATGTAAGGTGGAGGTTACAGCACCTGCCCTATGGATCCAGGGACGCCCAAGCAAACAAGAATATGAAAGACGAATATCCATTACGTAAAACGTAGCATTGAAGATCTGAGAACCCACTTTGATTGGGAGATCAACTTCTCCGTGCACCAGTCTTCTCGAACCATCAAAAGCTTTCACCACTATATTACTGGGCTTCAACACAGCATCTTCAGGACTAAGCTTATTCAGAACTTCTTTGGGCAACACATTCAGCGAGGAACCATTGTCTATTAACACATGAGACAGGGTAGTGCCCCTACATTCAATAGAGATATGTAAAGCCCTGTTATGATCCCTCTTGGCAAGAGTCAAATCAGCATCGGAGAAACCTAACCCATTATCATAGGTCAAGTGTGCAACACAATTTTCAAACTGATCCACTGAAATCTCATTTGGTACGTGAGCAGTCTTCAGAAATTTAATCAAAGCTTTAGCATGAGCCTCAGAACACAACAATAAAGACAACATAAAAATCTTGGAGGGAGTATGCTCCAATTGGTCAATAATGTCATAATAACTCTTGCGAATGATCTTCAATACTTCTTCCATCTGCTTAGCAAGATCATCAACAGCTGGCACATCAGTTTGCATAGGTTCAATAACAGGACCTTTGCCCCGAGCATCAGTAGTAGAGGTAGTAGCTGGAGTAACTGCATTCTTGGAGGTAGTTAGAGGAGAGAAGACTCTTCCACTTCGTGTGATCTTACTAGATCCAACAATATTATCAACATCAAGGTTTTCATCAACAACAGGTGCATCAGCCAAGGATTCCTGCTTAACACCATGAATATAAACATCGGACCCATAATGCCAAGGCACAACTTTATCAGAAGTATATGGAATAGGACCCGGAGTAGTAATGATCATAGGAGCCACTCTAGCTTCAGCAACAATCTTCACAGGGCCTTCAACAGTAATTTTAATTGGACCCTTACGAGTGATTTTTACAGGTCCCTTGGAAGTAATCCTTACTGGCACTTTATCAACCATATCCACCTCTTCAACCTTCGCACCTTTAGTTATATGATCAACCATACTCTCCACAGAAGGTGGGGTCCTTTCAAACACTATGGTGTAATTATTCATGAGGCGTTGAATTCCGTCCTTCAACCTCCAGCAGCTATCCGGCTTATAGGCACAATATAAACAATCTTCACGACAACCTGGAAAGAACCCAGCTTGTACCAACTTCTTCTTAATAACAGACAATGGTGTGGTTAAATCTGCAACTGAGGAAATATGTGAAACTTCATCAATGGCATTGACAGTCTTCTCATGACTTGGCATGGGAGCAGTAATCACATTTGGAGTACCCAGAGGGTCAAACTCAATCTCTCCAGCATCAATCATATCCTGAATTTTATTCTTCAATACCCAGCAACTATTGGTATCATGTCCCTAACAATTTGAATAATATGCACATCGTGCATTAGGATAGTACCTGGGAGAGGTAACATTGGGATTCTGAGGAGGGTCCCTCAAAGTGATAAGTTCACCCTTCAACAAGTGTTGCAAGGCTTGGGCCAGTGACATGTTGAGCTTAGTGAACTGCCTTCTAGGCCTCTGCTGATTGTTCTGTGGTGGCTCTGGTGTTGCAGGAGTTGGATTGGAGATATGAACTGCACTTACAGACTGATGCCTTCTATTACAATCAGGTTGACCATAAACAGCATTTGACTCTTTCTTCCCACTGGGAGGCTTCTTTGCAGTATTTGAAGAAGAAGCACCCACTTGGATCTTGCCACTCCTTATACCACTTTCTACGCGCTCTCCTGTCATTATCAACTCAGTGAAGCCATATGATGAGCTTCCAATGAGATGACTGTAAAAGGGACCATTCAACATACACATGAACATATCCACTAACTCCCGGTCAGTTAGAGGGGGTTGTACTCTTCCAGCCAAGTCTCTCCATTTCTGGGCATGCTCCTTGAAATTTTCTTTAGCACCCATGGACATGCTTTGTAGATGCATGCGAGTAGGGGCTAGGTCAGCATTGTATTGATATTGCTTGTAAAAGGCTTCAGCAAGATCATTCCAATCACGGATGTTGACACTCTCCAACAGATAGTACCATTCCAATTGAGCTCCAAATAAGCTCTCTTGGAAGAAATGGATCCACAACTTCTTATCAGCAGTATGAGGTTGGATTCTCCGGACATATGATCTCAGATGCAGCTTGGGACAAGAGACACCATCATAAAATACGAAAGTAGGAACCTTGAAACCAATGGGTATGACCACCCCAGATATCAAACTCAGGTCTTCAAAATCCATCCCAGAAGACTTTTGCAGTTCCATAGCATCCATTTTATCCACCAGCATCTTGAACTTATCTTCATTAGGCTCATGATAGTAATTAGCTTCAGAATCAGAGTCCCCCATTGTATTATAGAGACTGCCTCCCTCTTTCTCAGACTCTTCAGACTCATAATCTTCAACCTGTTCTTTGGTCTTGACAGGACCTCTGAACCTTCTTCCCATGTTGATCAGGCCTCCTGACCTTCTAGTCTTCTTAGTCTTCTTGGCTAGCAGTGTCTTCAATTCATCCTGCCTCTTGGACAAGTTCAGGATCAGCTCTTGGAACTGTGCATTTTGTGCCTGGAGATCTTTGACTGTTTGTTCAAGAGCCATTGCTGAAATAAACAGCGAGAAGATAAGAAACCTGTACACAATAAACCTGTGATGCAATGATATGGTGTATAAATTCGTATGCAATGTTTCCAAGGACCGCAGGATTTAAATTTGCTTAAACAACCACGAAAGTAAACTTTTATTAGTAATAAATTTGTTTGCCCTTTGGGCTTACAAAATGAAATGAAATAAATACAAAAGATGGGGTTTTAAGTCTCCCATGGACGTTTCCTCTTTGTGTTGAGGTATGAGTTGAGATTCCGCTCCTCGTGAAGTTGCTTTGTTAGCTCCAAGATTCTTTCTTGACTTGCTTTGTAATGAGTCTCGAAAGTATCCCTTTGCTCCTTCAACTGGATCCAGGACCTCTGTAAGTCTTCCATGTCAGTGGGCATGTCTGGGTGAAGGATGGTATAAGAGGTATCTCCTTCAGCAACAGGCTCCATAGTAACTGGCAGGATGGCAGGATATGGCATCATGAGAGTCTGAGCACGAGATCGCACCCATCTGAGGTAAGCTTCCATAGGAATGGTGTACTTGGGCTCCAGAGTCTTGCTGTCAACCTTGTTCACTTTTCCCCATGCTCGTATGAACCTTTGACGGTAACCTTGCAGATCGTTGTCGTAGTCAAACACAATACCCTGAATCAACATGTCATGTGGACCATCACTCCGAGCGTAACCAAACTGTCGTAAAGCTAAGGAAGGGTTGTAAGTAATGCCTCCTCTTATGCCTAGAAGTGGCACATTAGGAAACTCCCCACAACGGTCAATGATAGTAACGTTCTTCATAGATCGAGAGCACCAATGAATATCTGAATGAGAGAGTGACATAATCCTCTTGGACCACCTGAACCCTTGTTCATTCTTCATCACTGATCGAGGAAGGTGAGAAATAAACCACCTAGATAGCAGAGGTATGCAGCACATCAGAGTTCCTCGTGCCTTTGTAGTACGAGTGTGAAGAGAGTGTAAGATGTCTCCAAGTAATGTAGGCACTGGATTGTGACTCAGAAATATGTTGATGGCGTGAACGTCTATGAACTGATATGGATTGGGGAACAACACCAAGCCATAAATCAACAAGGCTAAAATCTCCTCAAAAGCATCATAGCTCATAGCCTTCAAGAACACTTGAGCTTTCTCCATTAACACCCTAGCAAGAATACCCTTAATTCCACTCCTCGTTTCTAGGACAATGTCTGATTTCTTCAAATGTAGGGCTGCAGCAATGACTTCAGGTTTAGGCTCTTTTTCTAAGCCTGTGAAGGGTCTTTGATCAAGGATAGGTATACCCAGTAGTTTAGAGAACTCTTCCATTGTAGGAACCAGTTGATAGTCGGGGAATGTGAAGCAATGGTGCTTAGGATCAAAGAACTGAAACAGGACACTCATCATGTCTTCATTGAACCCTGAAGTAACTAGATCCAGTAGCTGACCATGTCTCTTGATGAACTGGGAGTTTTCAGAAACTTGAGAAACCAACTCTTTAAGCTTAGGAGGTATCCCTACAAAGTTGATCCTGATAGTATTCCTACGAGCAGAAGCCATGACCTGCAATAAAGAACAAAGATAAATCCTTTGGTCCTTTAAATAGTTAGTGAAAATGCTATGCTTATGATGCATAATGATGCTATGATGTTATGTTCAATCAAAGACATGTGGCACACACAAACAAGTCACACAATAGCCCTAAGTTTGAAGGCTTGCATGAGGTTTAAAGATAAGTACCCTCCCCTGAAGTTTAGTTGGTTCATCTTGTCCTATAAAGTAACCAGGTTCTAAGGGATCTCAATATCATTGATCCTTCACAAGGGTGGTTGTTCAGTAGGCAACTTACTTGCCAACCAAAACCCTCCAAGTTTAGGATCTCAATGAGCGTAGTATCGAGTATCAACCAACTTCAGTCTTCACCAAAGCCGGTTATCTCACTACTTTCTAAAGGCCAAGATGAGATAACTAGGGTTCTAAAAGTTAGTTAGTGTATTGACAACATATGGCAGCCTCATATTATCCTCAACCTGACTTAAGGAACATAAGCACCAACCAAGAAGTCACACTAACTATGGCCACCAGATCAACCATATCGGTATACGCTGTACAGTTTCCTTGGTCTATTGCCATTTACCTAAGGTACACTAGATCCGGGTTAGGATCTTTCACACATAAGAGCACCCAACAAGATAAGTATAAAGCAAACAAAGCAAACAAGTATAAAGTGATCTAATTCCTAATGGTACCCCTCTTTTATTAAATCCCCAGCAGAGTCGCCAGTTCTATAACACGGTGGGAGAACTGACTTTAGTTATGTTGCGGATAGCAAGAGTCGCCACCGACTTTTATTTTATCCAAAGGAAAGGCATAAAAGAACAGGAAAGACCTTTTAAAAGATTTTTGGGTTCGGGGGGTAGGTTATGTAAAGGAAAGGTGTTAGCACCCTTTACATCCATGGTTATCCATGGGCTCTTAGTTACTTAACTCACTTTAAAATGTTTTTGAAAAGTGTAGTGTGTGATTAAAAATTTTCTTAAGTTCTTTATAATGATCCTTGTACGGATATATATAAAGACTTTGTTTTGAAAATTGTTTGAAAATGTGAAGTGTAATGAAGTATTTTTGAATAAGTGAGCAAGTACTTAAGAGGAACCTACCCTATGATTAAATCTTTACTGTTCTTAAATGTTCTTTCAATGGTAAGACTATCCCTATTATTAAGGAATAGGTAGTCATTACCTTGGATGTGTGAGGGACAAGTGAAGGGACCACTGTTAGTTAGGCAATTGTAAGGTGTATAAGCAATTCGAAGGGACTTATCATCTTTATTTGAAAGGGACAAGATCATTACGAAGGCAGACATGAAGGGACTTGATCTTTTTATCTGTTAAGGGACTAGATGATATAAGAGAAGAGACTTTGCTTTACACCTTACTTGACCTTTTGTTTAGGCAACTTGAGAGGTAACCCTTAAGAAGTGAGATGGCGATCAAAGATCGACTTACGTGTGTGAGTGTACCAATTCAAATATTTATCTTGAGATTAATGATCTAAATTTAATTTTGCATACAAACATGTTTTACACTCCCTATTTTATTAACCATAACAATTAAAAATAAATAATAAAAAATAATACTACAACTATTACATAAATTGCACAATTACATAATAATAATAATAATAATAAAATAAATAATCACATGATAAATAAATAAAGGGGTTAGTAATAAACAAAATAAATATAAGAGAAAAAATTAGCATAATAATATAATAATGAATTAAAAGTTCAATTTTAAATAACTAATTATTTTTTTAAGATTTTTAATAAAAGAAATAAATAATAAGCATTATATACTAATAAAGATGACTAATTATTCTTATGATTTAATTTTATGTACATATTATAAAATATCTAATTATAACTAAATAAGCATATATATAAAATAAATAAATTATATTCATAAGATAAGATTAGAGTTTTTAATTGTTTTTTTAGGAAAATAAATTGGAGTTAGTTAATTAATTAAATTATTTACATATAAAAATTATTTACAAATTATAAAATAAATATACATGATTAAAATTTACAAATAAATTAAAAGTTATAATATAATTAGGATTTATAAAAGAAAATTAGGGTTAATCAAAATAAATTAGGGTTCATGAGAATATTAAGTTTTATATAAAATATTAGGGCTAATTATTTGACCTAAAACTAATTAAATTATTTATCTAAAAAAAAACTACATACAATAATAATATAAACAAATTATAAAATAAATATTTTAAATTTACAAAATAAATTAAGATTTATAATATAATTAGGTTTTTAAGTGAGAATATTTTAATTAGATACCTAATATGAACTTAATTACTTAAACAAATATATACACATTATATTTTTTTTTTAAGAAAAGAAAATGTTAATTTATTCTAAATATAATAATTAAAGAGAATGTTTATTTCTTAAGGAAAACAACTTATTTAATCTAATATTTAATTATTAATGAATTTCAATTAATTATAAAACAAGAACAAGTTAATAAAACCAGAAATTAAAGGAAGTATCCAAAAATAAAGGACCTGGGAATCGAACCCAGGTCCATTACCTTCCCAGGGGATGCCTCCAACCAGCTGAGCTAAGCACGCGCCTTGGTGATAATCCACACAACAATGATTATATAATAAACCTGCAAATAATGATGAATATTAAAAAAAAAAATGCACAAGCCAGGGATCGAACCCCTGTACCAGGTCTCTATGCGCGCATCCAAAACCACCAGGCCATCCTCACCAACTTTGACAACTATCTACAAATAATAGTATATAAAATAAGATGGAATTTCAAATTAGGTTTTGGCGCCAGACGCACTTCATCTTCTTCCTCTGGCCTTGCGAATTTACCCACGAAATCTTCTGCGATTTTTCCTGCGAATTTGTTTTCGTAGCTAAACCTGCGAAATTGATAGCATACAATCCAGACACTAATCATCCAAATTAATGTTACCAAAAGCTTGTCCAGGTCTTATACAATCCAAATATCATATTCAAAGTCATTTATATAACACAAATCGCAAATCCCCAATTCTAACCTCAAAACCCTAACTATGGCTTTTCACGATTCCTGCAATTAAACTAAAAAATAATTGTCCAGAAAGCTTCTATGTCATCATACAAACAATATTATCTAAACAAAACAAGCAAAACATCATGAATGGTCATAATCGAAAAATCAACAAAGTGTCATGAACATGCATTCGGTTTCACCATTATAACATGATATTGATGCATATAAGTATGGAATCATGATCAGTGAGGGTCAAGGAAGCCAATGCAACCTTAGTAAGGCTTTGAAATTGTCTTAATCTCACAATCCGAATTCAACTTTTTTAAAGAATTTTTGAAATTTGAAAGTGGTTCTTGAGACTGCAATTTCGTGTCCTTGGCATTGTGATGAGTTCTATGCTTATAAATGAACTGAATTAGGTCAAAAAGTTGGGCTATCCTTTGGATATTTTGGTCATGGAAGATTGAAAAAGATCATGCCTTAAATTTCAAATATTCCTTGATACAATCTTTCTATCTTAAGACAATCACCATAATTTTCATATCAATCTGATCCAAGCAACATTTATGATTTTCTAGAAGCAATATCTTATTCAAATATCTGATTTATATATTTTATTTTGATTTAAAATGGTTTTAAATGAATAAAATCAAAATAAATAAAAATAAAAATAATAAAAATATGAATAAATGAGGATTGGGTCGTGCATGATGTCATGTTAAAGTTTGGATCACAAAATTGCAAGCCCATTTGGAAGAATTTGGTTTTAAGGCCCTATTTGCTTCATAAACCTCCCAAAAATTTCCCAACTTTGCAAGGGCAAAAATCCTTCAATTTTAATGCTATGAGGGTGTTCTTGGACATTTTAATGCTATGCTCTTTTGAAGTTGTTGACTTTTTGTTGACTTTTGAAATGACCTATAATGTCTTAGCTCATACCTTCCAAATGAAGCATTTTTGGGCTTGGCTTGCGAGACACAAAGTTGTAGAGAATTCAATTTCCTTCAAAATGAGCTTTGGATGGGAAAAATTTGATGAAGCATGTGAAAGTTATGGCTGGTCAAAGTTCAGTTGACTTTTCCTGAGGAAACCCTAATTTAGAAACTCCTGATTCTTGATGATCTGAAATCTCCTTGATGAATAATGATCAATGTAACACGGTGGGAGAACTGACTTTAAGTAATGTTGCGGATAGCAAGAGTCGCCACCGACTTTTATTTTATCCAAAAGGAAAGGGTATAAAAGAACAGGAAAGACCTTAAGAGATATTTTTGGGTCCGGGGGGTAGGTTATGTAAAGGGAAGGTATTAGCACCCTTTACATCCATGGTTATCCATGGGCTCTTAGTTACTTAGCTCACTTTTGAATTGTTTTTGAAAGTGTAGTGTGTGAATAGAAAATTTTCAGAATAGTTAATAAATAATCCATATAAGGATGTGTTAAAAACTTGTTTGAAAATTTGTTTGAAATTTGTTTAAGTGTGAAAAAGTTTTGAAATGAGCAAGTATCTAAGAGTAACCTACCCTAATGTTTAAGGTCTTTCTTATTCTTTATCCTTTCCTTAGTAAGACTATCCCTACTATAATGGAGTAGGTAGTCCTTACTTTGGATGTTAAGGGACATGTGAGGGACATTCTGTTTTGTGAAGGCAACTGTGGGGTGTAATAAGCATATAGTAGGGACTATCATCATTTTTCGAAGGGACTCGATTCGTATAGGCAACCATGAGGGACTTGATGATTTTTTCTTTTAGGGACTTGCTTTATACACCCCACTTGACCATTATTCGTAGGCAACTTGAGGGATAACCTTAGAAATGTGAGACGGCGATTAAAAATCGACTTACGTGTGTGTGAGTGTTTATTTTAATTATCTTTGATTAAAAGTGATCTAGAATTAATTTTAAGAACATACATGTTTTGCACTCCCTAATTACTAACCATAGCAACAATAATAATTATAAAATTTACATCCCGGAAACAATTACAAAATTATAATAATAAGCAAAATAATTAAATAGCAAAAATAAATAAAATATAAATAAATAAGCAATAAACACTAATAAGGAAAAATAGGGGGTTAGTGATAAATAATAATAATCAAGAAAAAGAATTAGTAATAAAATAAGAATGGTTAGTAAATAATAAAAATTATAAAGTTAGTGAGATAATAAAACAAAGCAAAATAAATAATGTGGTTAGTAGTAATAATAATAAAAATTAATCAAAATATTATAAGGATAAGAAATTAACAAATTTTAATATGAACAATTATATTCAGAAACAAATATGAACAAACAATTATTTTAATTTGTAAATTATTAAACTATTATTTTCAAATATATTATAGCTACAAAAATCTCATTATTATAAACATAATTATTTCTAAACAAAAGATATAAAAAAAATGTTTACTTAATATATAAAGAGAAAAATAAATTATAAGTATATTTATAAAAAAAAAACTTTAATTTCTAATGATATGAAATATATTTATGTTTTAGATGAGAGAAATAATTTATAATTATATTTATAATATTTACATGAATCATATTAAATAAATAAATATATATACCTTATAGTTACATTGACAATTAGAAAGTAAAATTACTTAAAAAAAACAGAATTAGATTTTATTTAGAAAAATATTTTAGGGTTTGTGAGAATTAGGGTTTATCTTGGAACATATTTTTTAGGATTTTCAACATAAGATTATTTTTAATTAATATACATATTATAACTTATTTACATAATTATAAAAAAAATAGTTTTCTAAGAAAGAAATATAGAATTTGCATATTATCTTAATTATATTTATATACATATATTAAATTTAATTTAAGATTATATTATATAAAACTAGTAAAATAAGAAAAAAAGCATAAAAACTTACCTGACTGGGATTTGAACCCAGGTCAGTCTATTTGCAGCCAACAAGGAAAACCATCAGGCCACTGGCGCGCAGGCAATAAATGAGGAGAAGAAGTTTGTTTTGTTGCTTGATCTTGAAAACTCCAGAAAAATAAAAGAATAAAAAGGCCTGGGGGAGGATTGAACCCAGGACCTTTAGGATATATGCGCGCATGCTTGACCACCTGGCTGGGAGAGCCTTCCTGCTTACCAAACAGACACTAATAATAATATATTAAACAAGCATATTGAATGAAAAAAAAGATCAAAACATTGGTAGAGGCAGGATTCGAACTCATGGCCTCAGGTCATACGCGCATCACCTCCACCACTGGACCACAAGCGTGCTTGTGATAAACAAATCAAACGCAATTAATAAAATATGTTCAACAATATTTAAATTTTCTGAGCGCGGGAATTGATCTTCTTCTTCCTTGAGACCTGCAAACTTTGCTGCGAAATTAGATGCAAGTTTTCCTGCGAATTTGAATTTCCAGCAAAACCTACAAAACTCAAATATTGACAAAACAACATAATTTCTTGAAATTAATCAGTCCATTAAGTTTCAAATGACTTTTCCAATCACCCTACGTTCCTATAATTCATTTATATAGGCTGGATTGAAGAACCCTAATTGGAGCCATAAACCCTAAAAATGGTAGAACACGTTTTAGGCTATGGAACTTCATCAATCGCTCCAGATTTCATCTATAGACATCAACAAACACAATTATATGAACAAAATTCAATTATATGCAGTGAATCATTACAATCGAAAACAAAATTATCAAGCAAGAACAAGCTTCGGGTTTAGCAATATGTGATGCTATGAGGCAATGTGATGATCAGTTTATGTTCCATGATGATCAAGGAAGCCAACCATGTTCTCAAAATACCTTGTAGTGCTCTAAATTTAAAAATCCGAATGTGGCTTTTGGAAGGATTTTTTGAGTTTTGAACTTACACTATGGCTGCTGGAAATTCGTGTCTAGGGTTATGCTTATGCTTGATACTTATATGGGAGTAATTTAGGTCAGAAATATGGATGAGTTGTGTGGATATTTGATCCAAAAAAGATTGAAATTGATCAAGTGTTAAAAGTCAAATATTTGCTCTTGAATGCTTGCTTTTTTGGGAGAGATCACATGATTTCATTCCTCTTTGATTCAAATCACCAATTATGAAATTCTAGAAACATTATCCAAATAAAATCTTTAATTTTTATATTTTATTTATATTTAAAATGATTTTTAATGATTTAAATCAAAATAAATAAAAATAAAAATAATAAAAATCAGATTTTAAGTGTTTTGGGTCGTGCATAGTGTTTGTGTATGGATTGGGTCATGACTTGGGCAGCCCATTTGGAAAGAAATACTTTTAAGCCTCCATTTTCAACATAAACCATCACAAAATTGCCCAACTTTGCAAGGTCACATCCCCCTCAATTTTAAAGGTATGAGGGTGTTCTTGGACTTTTTAGAAATCTTGAAGAGTCCTATAAACAACCCCATTGGTTTCAGGTCCATACCATTTACCAATCTAAAGTTATGCCCTTTTGAAGTTGTTGACTTTTTGTTGACTTTTGAAATGACCTATAATGTCTTAGATCATATCTTTCAAATGAAGCATTTTTGGGCTTAACCTTCAACATCAAAGTTGTAGAGAATTCAATTTCCTTCAAAATGAGCTTTGGATGAAGACTTGGTGATGAAGTATGTGAAAGTTATGCCTGGTCAAAGTTCAGTTGACTTTTACTGAGGAAACCCTAATTTAGAAACTCCTGATTACTGATGATCTGGAATCTCCTTGATGAATCATGATCAACCCTTGATAAAATGATGAATTTTACTTCATATACTTGATGTTGGCAAAAAATCATGAATTTTGACTTTGGTTTGACCACAGTTGACCTCAGTTTGACTTTTTGACTGTATTGACTGATTTTGACTTATCTGATCATATGACTGAGCAAACTTTTGAGAAAAGTCTTGAAACTTGACATGGAGGTTCTTACACACATATAAGATGTTATGAAACTCACTTGAGGTATTGGAAGTCCATTTATCCTGATTAAAGTCAAAACCCTAGTTTTGGATGCACTGCCTAGGAGGTGCATTGTCTGAGGGAATTGTCAACTTCTTTGACCAATTGTGAACTTTGTGAACCTTGTGAATCTTCATAAACTGTCTTGTGAACCTCATGGGAGGTATTGTGAAGCTTGTGAACCTCATGAAGGGGCTTTGTAGACCTCATAAACCTCAGGAAAGCTTTGTAATCATTATGTAACTTGTGAACCTTGTGAACCTTCAAGAAGTAACTTGTAGACTTCATGAGCTTCATGAAAGGTATTGTAAATGTTGAGAAGCTTGTGAACCTTGTGAACCTTCAAGAAGCAACTTATGGACTTCATGAATCTCATGAAAGGTATTGAAAGCATTGTGGAACTTGTGAACCTTGTGAACCTTCAAGAAGCAACTTATGGACTTCATGAACCTCATGAAAGGTTATGAAAATGTTGAGAAACTTGTGAACCTTGTGAACCTTCAAGAAGCACAAAGTCTTGTATTGTGAGGGCAAATTTTGGGGTGCAACAGCTGCCCCTGTTCAATTTTCTGAAACCTGAGGGGTTAGATTGGTATATTTGCCAGTCGTAACCTGGAAGGTTGAAGGGGATTGAACACAAAAGCCCAAAAATTTGCACTCACCAGTGCATAGAGTGATACAGATGGCTAGTTGAATATGATTGAGTGGGCTTAATGATGCCACTGGGGGAAAGTTCTTCAACAGTATAATGAGAGTTGTCAAGGGTTTGGAGTAACACTGATGTAACAGCATATCTTCATGAGGATAGAGCAATCAATAATGATAACCCTAAAGCAGTCTTGAAGAAATAACATGATTTCAGGAGGATAGAGCAATCAATAATGATAACTCTAAAGCAGTCTTGAAAATATGATTCAGGAGGATAGAGCAATGGATAGCTCTAAAGCAGTCTTGAAATAATGATATGACTCCAGGAGGATAGAGCAATGATAACTCTAAAGCAGTCTTGAAGCAATGATTTCAGGAGGATAGAGCAATGGATAGCTCTAAAGCAGTAATGATTTCAGGAGGATAGAGCAATGGATAGCTCTAAAGCAGTCTTGAAGCAATGATTTCAGGAGGATAGAGCAATGGATAGCTCTAAAGCAGTCTTGAAATAATGATGTGACTCCAGGAGGATAGAGCAATGATAACTCTAAAGCAGTCTTGAAGTAATAATGTGACTCCAGGAGGATAGAGCAATGGATAGCTCTAAAGCAGTCTTGAAGTAATAATGTGATTTCAGGAGGATAAAGTAACCCTGAGGTGACAATAAAGCAGTCCCAAAGAAGCTCATCAGGAGGATAAAGTAACCCTGAGGTTACAATAAAGCAGTCCCAAAGTAATAAGAAGCTCATCAGGAGGATAAAGTAACCCTGAGGTTACAATAAAGCAGTCCCAAAGTAATAAGAAGCTCATCAGGAGGATAAAGTAACCCTGAGGTTACAATAAAGCAGTCCTGGAGATTATTAGTTTATGCTTTATGTATGCATGTATGATATGATGCACCTAAGTAATGTACTATATGTTTATGGATGTATATGCTATGGTATGATGTAAATGATGTATGTATGATATGATACTGCCGGAAGCGTCTGAATATCTTCGTATAATAACTGCTGGCCAGGGAAAATAAATCCCGATTCGTTGCTGAAGAATATAAAACCCTCCGTCTGCTGAGGATAACAGGGTATAGACAACTTCCCGTATGCTGGGGATAATAAGGTATATATAACCTCCCGTATGCTGGGGATGGTAAGGTATATATACCCTTCGTCTTTGTTTGGTAGTAGGATAAGTATAACATCCCGTCTTCGTTCGTCGTACCCTTATTGGAAAGTAATTTCCCGATAAAAGAGATGGATATAAATTCCAGGGGAGATAAGACTTTATGTAGATGGATTTGTCCTACTGGGGGATTTGTAATTGTCTTATAAAGGTGAACCGGCGAAGCTTCGTTGAAATCCTTCCCTCGTTCGTCCTTAGTAAATACTATTACTGCATTTTCATGCATTTTTGGTAAACATTAATCATATTAAAAAGCATACATACATTCAAACACAACCAATGGACGTTTCGCTTATGTAAATAGGGTAAAAGTAAATCTGAATTCAAAAGATGGAATTTATTTATATCAAAAAGTGACCCATACATGGGTAAGTTTGTACAAGGAGACATAAGCCCTAGTAAGAGGATTTTGTCATAAAGTTTTACAAAAGAGAATCAGCTATGTGGGAACCAATCCTATTGAGTTTCAATTCTACTATTGCCACTCAAGTATCTCATCTTCTTGCTGTTGAGACGGAAACGATTGAATTGAGCTTTATCTGTTCGAGCTTGAATAAGTAGTACGACGAGACATAGTCATACGCTTTAATCCCTAACTTTTGCCTGGATTGCCCTTTCAGGTTTTCAATCCACCGGGATACCCTTTTTTGCCCAAGCCGCCTTTTCAGGTTTTCGACTTGCCGGGTGTACATCTTTTTATATATATCCCTAATTTTTGCCCAAACCCTTTTGGTTTGCCGGGATGCCCTTATTTTTGCCTAGGCCTGTCAACCTAGCGGGTCTCCTTTTATGCGTAGTATTTTTTAACTATGTCTGTGTTTACAGGCTGTGGGAAGTCCTCACCATCCATTGTAGTCAGTATCATGGCACCTCCTGAGAACACTGTCTTGACTACAAATGGACCTTCATATGTTGGAGTCCACTTGCCCCTAGGATCACCCTGTGGTAAGATGATACGCTTGATTACCAAGTCACCAGCCTGATATACCTTTGGCTTAACCTTCTTGTTAAAAGCCTTGATCATTCGTTTCTGGTACATCTGGCCATGACAAACTGCTGCTAACCTCTTCTCATCAATCAAATTTATCTGGTCAAGTCGGGTCTGAATCCACTCATCTTCATCCAAGCCTGCATCCTTCATAATTCTCAAGGAGGGGATCTGAACTTCAATGGGCAGAACTGCTTCCATACCATAGACTAAAGAGAATGGGGTTGCCCCTGTTGAAGTACGTATTGTAGTACGATAACCATGAAGAGCAAATGGTAACATCTCATGCCAATCCTTGTAAGTAACTGTCATCTTCTGTACAATCTTCTTAATGTTCTTATTAGCAGCTTCAACTGCCCCATTCATCTTTGGACGATACGGAGAAGAATTGTGATGCTTAATCTTGAACTGAGTGCAGAGATCAGTAATCATAGTGTTGTTCAGATTAGAGCCATTGTCAGTGATAATCCTCTCGGGGATGCCATACCTACATATGAGATTATTCTTAATGAACCGAGCCACAACATTCTTAGTCACAGATGCAAATGAAGCTGCCTCTACCCACTTCGTAAAATAATCAATAGCCACCAGGATGAAACGATGCCCATTGGAAGCAGTAGGTTTGATCTCACCAATCATATCAATGCCCCACATGGCAAAGGGCCAAGGAGCAGTCAACACATTCAATGGTGATGGAGGTACATGAACTTTATCAGCATAGATTTGACATTTGTGACAAGTTCTGGAGTGTTGATAGCAATCAGCTTCCATGGTAGACCAATAGTAACCTGCTCTCAAAATCTTCTTTGCCATGGTATGACCACTAGAATGAGTGCCAAAGGTCCCATCATGCATCTCTTCCATAATCTCAGTTGCTTCCTTCTTATCCACACAACGAAGCATAGTTGAATCATGATTACGTTTATACAGAATGCCATTACTCAGAAAGAACTTAGCAGCAAACCTTCTCAGAAACTTCCTATCTTTGACAGATGCCCCTTCAGGGAATTCCTGAGCTTCAAGATATCTTTTCACTTCATAGAACCAAGGCTTCTCCTCTGCCCCTTCTGTATCAATCTCATTGCAGTATGCAGGCCTTTCAAATCTATCAATAGTAATCTTGGGAGCTTCATCATCCCAGCTGATCTCAAACATAGATGCCATGGTGGCCAATGCATCTGCCAACTGATTCTCTCTTCGTGGAATATGTCCAAAGGTAATCTCTTTGAAATGTGGGATCAAAGACAACACATGCTCCCTGTAAGGAATGAGATTATCATGCTTGGTATCCCAATCTCCTTTAATCTGACTTACTACCAAGGCTGAATCTCCATACACATCAAGGAACTGAATCTTCATATCAACAGCAACTTTAATACCCATGATACATGCCTCATACTCAGCTATGTTATTGGTACAGTAGAAACAAAGTCTGGCAGTAATCGGGGTATGACAACCTTCAGGGGAATTAATCACAACACCAATACCATTACCATGTGCATTAGAGGCACCATCAAAAACCATAGTCCATCGGGATCCTTGTTCAAGTCCGTCATATTGTCCAGGTTCTTTGGTAACAGTCATAATGTCTTCATCAGGGAACTCAAAATTCATTGACTGGTAATCATCTACTGCTTGATGAGCCAAATGATCAGCAACAATACTTCCCTTAATGGCCTTCTGAGTAGTATACTGTATGTCATATTCTGTCAAGATCATTTGCCATCTTGCAATTCTTCCGGAGAGAGCAGGTTTCTCGAATATGTACTTGATTGGATCCATCTTTGAAATCAATAAGGTAGTATGGGTCAACATATACTGTCTTAGTCGGCGAGCAGCCCATGCCAAAGCGCAGCAAGTTTTCTCGAGCAGTGAGTATCTTGTTTCACAGTCGGTAAACTTTTTGCTAAGGTAGTAAATTGCCTGCTCTTTTCGACCAGACTCGTCATGTTGCCCCAACACACACCCCATTGAATTGTCTAGCACTGTTAAGTACATAATCAAGGGTCTTCCATCAACTGGTGGCATCAAAATTGGTGGCTCTAGCAGATATCTCTTAATTTCATCAAAGGCAGTCTGGCACTCATCATTCCATTCCATCACTTGATCTTTCTTCAACAACTTGAAGATTGGCTCACAGATGGTAGTTAACTGGGAAATAAATCTTGCAATGTAGTTCAATCGTCCCAAGAAACCTCTAACCTCCTTCTCGGTACGGGGAGTTGGCATCTCTCGTATAGCTTTTACTTTTGCAGGATCCACTTCAATACCTTTTCCACTGACAATGAAACCCAGGAGTTTACCAGATCTAACTCCAAAAGTACACTTGTTTGGGTTCAACCTCAACTTGTATTTCTTCAACCTCTCAAACAACTTGTGCAGATGATCAAGATGTTGCTCTTCATTCTGAGATCTGGCTATCATATCATCCACGTATACCTCTATCTCATGATGAATCATATCATGAAACAAAGCCACCATAGCACGCTGATATGTTGCCCCTGCATTCTTCAAACCAAATGGCATCACCTTATAGCAAAAGGTGCCCCACTGTGTCACAAATGTTGTCTTCTCCATATCTTCAGGTGCCATCTTGATTTGATTGTAACCAGAGAAACCATCCATAAAAGAGAATACCTTATGTTGAGCAGTATTGTCTACCAGAATGTCAATATGAGGAAGTGGGAAGTCATCTTTAGGGCTAGCCTTGTTCAGATCTCTGTAGTCCACACACATACGTACCTTACCATCTTTCTTAGGAACCGGTACCACATTTGCAACCCACTGAGGATAAGAAGTTACTGCTAAGAACCCTGCATTGAACTGCTTCATTACCTCTGCCTTGATCTTTTCTGACATTTCAGGACGCATACGACGAACCTTCTGTTTCTTTGGACGACAGTCTTCTTTCACTGGCAACCGGTGAACCACAATGTCTGTATTCAACCCTGGCATATCTTCATAAGACCAAGCAAAGATCTCCACATAATCACGTAACATCTGAATCAACCTGCTCTTGACACTGTCCCTTAAATCAGCCCCTACCTTGACCTCTTTTCTGTCTTCCTCAGTTCCCAGATTCACAACTTCGACTGGCTCTTCATGTGGCTGTATAGCTTTCTCTTCTTGTTGTAACAACCTAGCAAGCTCTACAGGTATTTCACAATCGTCCTCATTTCCATCTTCAGTTTGATAGATCGGATTCTCGAAATTGTAATTGGCAATAGTAGAACTGTTATCAACAGGATCCAGAGTGGATGAGGATCTGCATTTAGTGATGTGGGTGTGTGTAAGAACACATAGCTGATAAAGCAAAAATAAAGAAAAGAAAGACAAGGAACACAATATTTACTAAAACGAAACGTCCACTGATTTTATTGAATGAAGTATGCAAATGAAATGACAGCCCGTAACAAGCACACCATTGTGCCCCGGGTAAGGCACATGGCTTGAAAGTTTTATTGTTCAGAAATTACAAATGTAAAAAACATAACACAGTAATAGTATTTACTCCTGACTAAAGGAGATAGGGATAACATCTTCAGCTTTCCAATTATTGAGTCCAGCACCCACAGTAGGAAAAATCCATGCATCCAAGTTGTAGTCTTCCTCTTGATCTCCCACAGCATTGATAACCCCTTGATTGGTGATACGAGCAGCACGAGCACGACGAACAGCCTTCTGGGACTCTGCAGTGAAACCCAAACCAAACTTGTCAGACTTGTATGGGATATCAGGAAGCTGACCCCAAATAGTACAACCACCTTCATCCACCACAGCTCTAGCATCATTGAGGGAGGCCATTGCCATTGTTGGAGATTTTCTGATGACCACAGGAACCTTCTTCACAGCAGGAGGAGTCACACAATCATTACCAACCCAGGGAACCACTTCAAATGACTGACACGGAGTCTCAATGTATTCACCTTCCACTTCCAGATACTTGAAAGTGTTTACATGGCTGACAAAGTATTCTTCTTCTCCAAAGACAGTAACAACCTTTCCATTCACCGAATATCTCAATTTTTGGTGTAATGTAGAGGTCACAGCACCTGCCCCATGGATCCAGGGACGACCAAGCAGACAAGAGTACGAAGGACGAATATCCATCACATAGAATGTAGCAGTAAACACCTGAGAACCAACCTTGATTGGAATATCAATTTCCCCATGCACTACTCTTCTAGAACCATCAAAAGCCTTTACCACAATATTACTGGGCTTCAACACAGTATCTTCAGGACTCAGCTTATTCAGGACTTCCTTGGGCAACACATTCAGAGAGGAACCATTGTCTATCAGTACATGAGACAGGGTAGTGCCCCTGCATTCAATTGAAATATGCAAGGCCCTGTTATGATCCCTCTTGGCAGGGGTCAAATCAGCATCAGAGAATCCTAACCCGTTATCATAGGTCAGGTGAGCAACACAGTTTTCAAATTGGTCTACAGAAATTGCACTGGGCACATGAGCAGACTTCAGAAACTTGATCAAGGACTTGGCATGAGCCTCAGAACATAACAACAAGGACAGCATAGAAATCTTTGAGGGAGTATGCCCCAACTGATCCACAATGTCATAATCACTCTTGCGAATGATTTTCAATACTTCTTCCATCTGCTTAGAGAGATCATCAGCAGCTGGCACATCAGTAGATACAGGCTCAATAACAGGACCCTTGCCCCGAGCATCAGTGGTGGTAGTAGCAGCAGGAGTAACTGCACTCTTAGAAGCAACTGGAGGAGAGAAGACTCTTCCACTACGAGTGATCTTGCTAGATCCAGCAATATTATCAATATCAGCAGGCATATCAGGTAAAGGCTCTTGCTTAACACCATGGATGTAAACATCAGACCCATAGTGCCAAGGCACAGCTTTGTCAGATGTATAAGGAATAGGACCAGGAGTAGTGATGATCAGAGGAGCTACTCTGGCTTCAGCAACAACTTTCACAGGACCTTCGGCAGTAATCTTGATTGGGCCCTGATGAGTGATTTTAACAGGTCTCTTTGAAGTGATTCTTACCGGTACTTTGTCAACCATGTCAACCTCTTCAATCTTCTTACCCTGAGTCAGATGATCCACCATGCTTTCTACAGAAGATGGTCTCCTTTCAAATACAATGGTGTAATTATCCATGAGACGCTGAATTCCATCCTTCAACCTGAAGCACTTCTCTGGATTATACTCACAATAAACACAATCTTCACGACAACCCGGAAAGAACCCAGCTTGTACTAACTTCTTTCTGATGACAGACAATGGTGTGGTCAACTCCGCAACTGAATAGATATGAAGATCTTCATCAATGGCATTGACAGTCTTCTCGTGATTTGGCAGTGGTGCTGTAATCACATTTGGTGGATCAAATTCAATTTCTCCAGCATCAATCATATCTTGAATTTTGTTCTTCAAGACCCAGCAGTTATTAGTATCATGTCCTGGACAGTTTGAATGATATGCACATCGTGCATTGGGATTGTACTTGGGAGAGGTAACATTGGGATTCTGAGGAGCCTCTCTCAGGGTAATAAGTTCAGCCTTCAACAAGTGTTGCAATGCCTGAGCCATTGACATGTTGATCTTCGTGAACTGTCTTCTAGCCCTCTGTTGGTTGCCCTGAGGCTGCTCTGTTGTTGCAGGGGTTGGATTTGAAATATGAACTGCACTAACAGACTGATGCCTTCTGTTACGATCAGGTTGACCATAAACAGCATTGGATTCTTTCTTCCCAGTGGGAGGCTTCTTTGCAGCACCTGATGAAGAAGTGCCCACTTGGATCTTACCATTCTTGATGCCATTCTCTACCCGCTCTCCTGTCATGATCAACTCAGTGAAGCCAGATGATGAGCTTCCAATGAGATGACTGTAAAACGGACCATTCAGTGTACACATGAACATATCAACCAATTCCCTATCAGTCAAAGGGGGTTGAACTCTTCCAGCTAAGTCTCTCCATTTCTGAGCATATTCCTTAAAACATTCTTTGGCACCCATAGACATGCTCTGAAGCTGCATGCGAGTGGGGGCTAAGTCAGCATTGTATTGGTACTGCTTATAGAAAGCTTCAGCAAGATCATTCCAGTCTCTGATGTTAACACTCTCCAACTGATAATACCACTCCAGCTGAGCTCCAGATAAGCTCTCTTGAAAGAAATGGATCCACAACTTTTTGTCAGCAGTGTGAGGTTGAATCCTTCTGACATAAGACCTCAAGTGCAGCTTGGGACAAGAGACCCCATCATAAACCACAAAGGTAGGAACTTTGAAACCAATGGGTATCACAACCCCAGATATCAGACTCAAATCCTCAAAATCCAGCCCAGATGACTTCTGCAATTCCATAGCATCCATCCTATCCACCAGCATCTTGATTTTGTCTTCATTAGGCTCATGGTAGTAATTAGCCTCAGAATCAGAGTCCCCCATAGTGTTGTGGAGACTGCCTCTCTCTTTCTCAGATTCCTCAGATTCATAGTCTTCAACCTGTTCCTTGGTCTTGACAGGACCTTTGAACCTTCTTCCCATGTTGAGCAACCCAGCAGACCTTCTAGTCTTCTTAGTCTTCTTGGCCAGCAGTGCCTTCAAATCATCTTGCCCCTTGAACAGGTTCAAGATCAGCTCTTGGAACTGTGCGTTCTGTGCCTGAAGATCCTTAACTGATTGTTCAAGAGCCATTGCTGAAATAAACAGCGAGAAGATGAGAAACCTGTGCACAATTATAAACCTGTGATGCAATGAAATGGTATGGGAATGCATATGCAATGTTTTCAAGGACCGCAGAATTTAAATTTGCTTAAACAAACAAGAAAGTAACTTTTTATTAGTAATAACTTTGTTTTGCCTTTTAGGCTTACAAAAATGAAAATGAGATAAGTACAAAAGATGGGGTTTTAAGTCTCCCATGGACGTTTCCTCTTTGTATTGAGGTATGAGTTGAGGTTTCGTTCCTCGTGAAGTTGCTTTGTTAGCTCTAGGATTCTTGCTTGGCTTGCTTTGTAATGAGCCTCGAAAGTATCCCTTTGCTCCTTCAGTTGGATCCAGGATCTCTGCAAATCTTCCATATCAGTAGGCATGTCTGGGTGAAGGATGGTATAAGCAGTGTCTCCTTCAGCAACAGGTTCCATGGTAACTGGTAGGACGGCAGGATATGGCATCATGAGTGTCTGAGCACGAGAGCGTACCCATCTGAGATAAGCCTCCATAGGAATAGTGTACTTAGGCTCCAGTGTCTTGCTGTCAATCCTGTTTACCTTTCCCCAGGCTCGTATGAATCTCTGACGGTAACCCTGAAGATCGTTGTCGTAATCAAACACAATGCCCTGAATCAGCATATCATGTGGACCATCACTCCGAGCGTAACCAAACTGTCGTAAAGCTAGAGAGGGGTTGTAGGTGATGCCTCCTCTTATGCCTAGAAGTGGCACATTAGGAAACTCCCCACAACGGTCAATGATGGTGACATTCTCCATAGATCTGGAGCACCAATGGATATCTGAGTGAGAAAGTGACATGATCCTCTTGGACCACCTGAACCCTTGCTCATTCTTCATTACTGAGCGAGGAAGATGAGAAATAAACCACCTAGAAAGCAAAGGTATGCAGCACATCAAAGTTCCTCTTGCCCTTGTAGTACGGGTGTGAAGAGAATGCAGGATGTCTCCAAGCAATGTAGGCACTGGATTGTGACTCAGGAAAATGTTGATGGCATGAACATCTATGAACTGATCTGGATTGGGGAACAATACTAAGCCGTATATCAGCAAGGCTAAGATCTCCTCAAAAGCATCATGACTCATGGCCTTCAAGAACATTTGAGCTTTATCCATTAATACCTTGGCAAGAATACCCTTGACTCCACTTCTCGTTTCTAGAACAATGTCAGACTTCTTCAGATGTAGGGCTGCAGCAATAACCTCTGGTTTGGGCTCCTTCTCCAAGCCTGTGAAGGGTCTTTGATCAAGAACAGGTATACCCAGAAGCTTAGAGAACTCCTCCATGGTAGGGACTAACTGATAGTCGGGGAATGTGAAACAGTGATGTTTAGGATCAAAGAACTGAAACAGAACACTCATCATGTCTTCATTGAACCCTGAAGTGACTAGATCCAATAGGTGACCATGTCTCTTGATGAACTGGGAATGATCAGACACTTGAGAAACCAACTCTTTAAGCTTGGCAGGTATGCCCACAAAGTTGATCCTGATGGTGTTTCTACGAGCAGAAGCCATGACCTGCGACAAAGAACAAAGATAAATCCCTTGGTCCTTGAAATGGTTAGGGATAATGCTATGCATATGATGCATGATGATGTCATGATGTTATGCTCAATCACAAACATGTGGCACACACAAGCAAGTCACACAATAGCCCTAGGTTTAAAGGCTTGCATGCGGTTCAAAGGTAAGTACCCTCCCCTGAAGTTAGATGGTTCATCCTGTCCTACAAAAGTAACCAGGTTCTAAGGGATCTCAATATCATTGATCCTTCACAAGGGTGGTTGTTCAGAAGGCAACTTACTTGCCAACCAAAACCCTCCAAGTTTAAGATCTCAATGAGTGTAGTATCGAGTGTCAACCAACTTCAGTCTGCACTAAAGCCGGCTACCTCACTACTTTTCTAAAGGCCAAGATGGGATAACTAGGGTTCTAAAAGTTAGTTAGTGCATTGACAACATATGGCAGCCTCAATATTATCCTCAACTTGACTTAAGGAATATAAGCACCAACCAAGAAGTCGCACTAACTATGGCCACCAGATCAACCGTATCGATATACGTCGTACAGTTTCCTTGGTCTATTGCCATTTACCTAAGGTACACTAGATCCGGGTTAGGACCTTTCACACATAAGAGCCCAACAAATAAAGTAAAGCAAACAAGGCAAACAATTTAAAGTGATCTTAATTCCTAAGGGTACCCCTCTTTAATTTAGATCCCCAGCAGAGTCGCCAGTTCTGTAACACGGTGGGAGAACTGACTTTAAGTAATGTTGCGGATAGCAAGAGTCGCCACCGACTTTTATTTTATCCAAAAGGAAAGGGTATAAAAGAACAGGAAAGACCTTAAGAGATATTTTTGGGTCCGGGGGGTAGGTTATGTAAAGGGAAGGTATTAGCACCCTTTACATCCATGGTTATCCATGGGCTCTTAGTTACTTAGCTCACTTTTGAATTGTTTTTGAAAGTGTAGTGTGTGAATAGAAAATTTTCAGAATAGTTAATAAATAATCCATATAAGGATGTGTTAAAAACTTGTTTGAAAATTTGTTTGAAATTTGTTTAAGTGTGAAAAAGTTTTGAAATGAGCAAGTATCTAAGAGTAACCTACCCTAATGTTTAAGGTCTTTCTTATTCTTTATCCTTTCCTTAGTAAGACTATCCCTACTATAATGGAGTAGGTAGTCCTTACTTTGGATGTTAAGGGACATGTGAGGGACATTCTGTTTTGTGAAGGCAACTGTGGGGTGTAATAAGCATATAGTAGGGACTATCATCATTTTTCGAAGGGACTCGATTCGTATAGGCAACCATGAGGGACTTGATGATTTTTTCTTTTAGGGACTTGCTTTATACACCCCACTTGACCATTATTCGTAGGCAACTTGAGGGATAACCTTAGAAATGTGAGACGGCGATTAAAAATCGACTTACGTGTGTGTGAGTGTTTATTTTAATTATCTTTGATTAAAAGTGATCTAGAATTAATTTTAAGAACATACATGTTTTGCACTCCCTAATTACTAACCATAGCAACAATAATAATTATAAAATTTACATCCCGGAAACAATTACAAAATTATAATAATAAGCAAAATAATTAAATAGCAAAAATAAATAAAATATAAATAAATAAGCAATAAACACTAATAAGGAAAAATAGGGGGTTAGTGATAAATAATAATAATCAAGAAAAAGAATTAGTAATAAAATAAGAATGGTTAGTAAATAATAAAAATTATAAAGTTAGTGAGATAATAAAACAAAGCAAAATAAATAATGTGGTTAGTAGTAATAATAATAAAAATTAATCAAAATATTATAAGGATAAGAAATTAACAAATTTTAATATGAACAATTATATTCAGAAACAAATATGAACAAACAATTATTTTAATTTGTAAATTATTAAACTATTATTTTCAAATATATTATAGCTACAAAAATCTCATTATTATAAACATAATTATTTCTAAACAAAAGATATAAAAAAAATGTTTACTTAATATATAAAGAGAAAAATAAATTATAAGTATATTTATAAAAAAAAACTTTAATTTCTAATGATATGAAATATATTTATGTTTTAGATGAGAGAAATAATTTATAATTATATTTATAATATTTACATGAATCATATTAAATAAATAAATATATATACCTTATAGTTACATTGACAATTAGAAAGTAAAATTACTTAAAAAAAACAGAATTAGATTTTATTTAGAAAAATATTTTAGGGTTTGTGAGAATTAGGGTTTATCTTGGAACATATTTTTTAGGATTTTCAACATAAGATTATTTTTAATTAATATACATATTATAACTTATTTACATAATTATAAAAAAAATAGTTTTCTAAGAAAGAAATATAGAATTTG
Source organism: Lathyrus aphaca (assembly GCA_963966055.1). NCBI lineage: Eukaryota > Viridiplantae > Streptophyta > Magnoliopsida > Fabales > Fabaceae > Lathyrus > Lathyrus aphaca. Next base: position 145,714,763 of record OZ014520.1, on the reverse strand, counting down.
CATATTATCTTAATTATATTTATATACATATATTAAATTTAATTTAAGATTATATTATATAAAACTAGTAAAATAAGAAAAAAAGCATAAAAACTTACCTGACTGGGATTTGAACCCAGGTCAGTCTATTTGCAGCCAACAAGGAAAACCATCAGGCCACTGGCGCGCAGGCAATAAATGAGGAGAAGAAGTTTGTTTTGTTGCTTGATCTTGAAAACTCCAGAAAAATAAAAGAATAAAAAGGCCTGGGGGAGGATTGAACCCAGGACCTTTAGGATATATGCGCGCATGCTTGACCACCTGGCTGGGAGAGCCTTCCTGCTTACCAAACAGACACTAATAATAATATATTAAACAAGCATATTGAATGAAAAAAAAGATCAAAACATTGGTAGAGGCAGGATTCGAACTCATGGCCTCAGGTCATACGCGCATCACCTCCACCACTGGACCACAAGCGTGCTTGTGATAAACAAATCAAACGCAATTAATAAAATATGTTCAACAATATTTAAATTTTCTGAGCGCGGGAATTGATCTTCTTCTTCCTTGAGACCTGCAAACTTTGCTGCGAAATTAGATGCAAGTTTTCCTGCGAATTTGAATTTCCAGCAAAACCTACAAAACTCAAATATTGACAAAACAGCATAATTTCTTGAAATTAATCAGTCCATTAAGTTTCAAATGACTTTTCCAATCACCCTACGTTCCTATAATTCATTTATATAGGCTGGATTGAAGAACCCTAATTGGAGCCATAAACCCTAAAAATGGTAGAACACGTTTTAGGCTATGGAACTTCATCAATCGCTCCAGATTTCATCTATAGACATCAACAAACACAATTATATGAACAAAATTCAATTATATGCAGTGAATCATTACAATCGAAAACAAAATTATCAAGCAAGAACAAGCTTCGGGTTTAGCAATATGTGATGCTATGAGGCAATGTGATGATCAGTTTATGTTCCATGATGATCAAGGAAGCCAACCATGTTCTCAAAATACCTTGTAGTGCTCTAAATTTAAAAATCCGAATGTGGCTTTTGGAAGGATTTTTTGAGTTTTGAACTTACACTATGGCTGCTGGAAATTCGTGTCTAGGGTTATGCTTATGCTTGATACTTATATGGGAGTAATTTAGGTCAGAAATATGGATGAGTTGTGTGGATATTTGATCCAAAAAAGATTGAAATTGATCAAGTGTTAAAAGTCAAATATTTGCTCTTGAATGCTTGCTTTTTTGGGAGAGATCACATGATTTCATTCCTCTTTGATTCAAATCACCAATTATGAAATTCTAGAAACATTATCCAAATAAAATCTTTAATTTTTATATTTTATTTATATTTAAAATGATTTTTAATGATTTAAATCAAAATAAATAAAAATAAAAATAATAAAAATCAGATTTTAAGTGTTTTGGGTCGTGCATAGTGTTTGTGTATGGATTGGGTCATGACTTGGGCAGCCCATTTGGAAAGAAATACTTTTAAGCCTCCATTTTCAACATAAACCATCACAAAATTGCCCAACTTTGCAAGGTCACATCCCCCTCAATTTTAAAGGTATGAGGGTGTTCTTGGACTTTTTAGAAAGCTTGAAGAGTCCTCTAAACAACCCCATTGGTTTCAGGTCCATACCATTTACCAATCTAAAGTTATGCCCTTTTGAAGTTGTTGACTTTTTGTTGACTTTTGAAATGACCTATAATGTCTTAGATCATATCTTTCAAATGAAGAATTTTTGGGCTTAACCTTCAACATCAAAGTTGTAGAGAATTCAATTTCCTTCAAAATGAGCTTTGGATGGAGACTTGGTGATGAAGTATGTGAATGTTATGCCTGGTCAAAGTTCAGTTGACTTTTACTGAGGAAACCCTAATTTAGAAACTCCTGATTACTGATGATCTGGAATCTCCTTGATGAATCATGATCAACCCTTGATAAAATGATGAATTTTACTTCATATACTTGATGTTGGAAAAAAATCATGAATTTTGACTTTGGTTTGACCACAGTTGACCTCAGTTTGACTTTTTGACTGTATTGACTGATTTTGACTTATCTGATCATATGACTGAGCAAACTTTTGAGAAAAGTCTTGAAACTTGACATGGAGGTTCTTACACACATATAAGATGTTATGAAACTCACTTGAGGTATTGGAAGTCCATTTAGCCTGATTAAAGTCAAAACCCTAGTTTTGGATGCACTGCCTAGGAGGTGCATTGTCTGAGGGAATTGTCAACTTCTTTGACCAATTGTGAACTTTGTGAACCTTGTGAATCTTCATAAACTGTCTTGTGAACCTCATGGGAGGTATTGTGAAGCTTGTGAACCTCATGAAGGGGCTTTGTAGACCTCATAAACCTCAGGAAAGCTTTGTAATCATTATGTAACTTGTGAACCTTGTGAACCTTCAAGAAGTAACTTGTAGACTTCATGAGCTTCATGAAAGGTATTGTAAATGTTGAGAAGCTTGTGAACCTTGTGAACCTTCAAGAAGAAACTTATGGACTTCATGAACCTCATGAAAGGTATTTAAAGCATTGTGGAACTTGTGAACCTTGTGAACCTTCAAGAAGCAACTTATGGACTTCATGAACCTCATGAAAGGTTATGAAAATGTTGAGAAACTTGTGAACCTTGTGAACCTTCAAGAAGCACAAAGTCTTGTATTGTGAGGGCAAATTTTGGGGTGCAACAATCAACCCTTGATCAAATGATGAATTTTACTTCATATACTTGATGTTGGCAAAAAATCATGAAGTTTGACTTTGGTTTGACCTCAGTTTGACTTTTTAACTGCTTTGACTGATTTTGACCTATCTGATCATCTGACTGAGCAAACCTTTGGGAAAAGTCTTGAAACTTGTCATGGGGATTCTTAAACACATATAAGATGTTATGAAGCTAACTTGAAGTCTTGGAAGTTCATTTAGCCTGATTAAAGTCAAAACCCTAGTTTTGGATGCACTGCTTAGGAGGATGCATTGTCTGAGGGAATTGTCAACTTTTCTGGCTAATTGTGAACTTTGTGAACCTTGTAAACCTCATGAGATGTCTTGTGAACCTTGTGAACCTTGTGAGCCTCTTAGTACACAAAGTCTAATCTTGTGAGGGCAAATTTTGGGGTGCAACACTCAAGCAAGGGGATGATCCTAGAATCTAAGTCCAAACTCCAAGTCCAATGCTAAGGATAGTAACCATAGTCCGAAATTAAAGTCACAAATATTTTAGATATTTAATCCTTTATTAATGTTTTTGTGTCCAAATGGACAAAGGAAAAATCACAAGCATAACAATATAAACATAAACAATATGATGAATGGTATAAAAGCATAATAAGAGAGATAAAGAGCGAGAGATTGAAATAAAGAGGATAAGGTGCGAGAGATTGAATTAAAATGGTTAGTATATTAATAGTATTATAATATTTACATAGAAATGGTATGATGAACTTAATCAAACACAACCACAAAAAGATAACTAAAATCGAGGCAACCGGATCCAAATGGATCTTATTCCGAATTCGGGACAAATTTAGGTCTATGTTAAGCAATCACCGAGTAATTTACGAAGTAATTACCCTACAAATGAGGCCGGCCACCACCAATTAAGGTGGAAAATATTTGTGCTAATACATGTTAGAGAAATGATATAATGAATCATTCTCCGAAAACATGTCACACGAAAAGAAAAGGTAACAGTCTAATCTTAATCGAGATTGTACATTGAATTATCGAAGGCAACCTATCACGATCCCAAAGTATGGAGAATGATCCAAATGATCATTCATCCATAGATTTGAAATAATGAAGATTAAACATCTTCGAAAACCAATAATCGTCGAATCGGAGATCTCATCGACCAAAAATAAAAGGAGATGAAATAAGAAAAAATGGATCTTAATAGAAAATCCATCAAACAAACCAATTAAAATATTTTTAAATCCTTTCTTCTTTTAAATTTTTCTCAATTACAAAAAAAAAATGGAAAAGAAAAAAAAAGAAAAGAAAATAACAAAGGGGGGAATGGCGCTGAGTTAGGAGGTGGTGATAGAACATGGAGATTCAATGGCCCTAAGGCCCAAAACTAAACAATCAATTAAAAAAAATGAAGAAAACCAAAAAATATAAAGAAACAAAAGAAAAAGAAAACAGAAAAGCTATCTTCTTCTCTCCCAACGTGAGGTTCATATACCTCTTCTTCTTCGCCACTGTTCACCCTTCTTCTTCAAGCAAAAACGGCGACAACTCTTCCTTCTTCATAAAACGCGAATGGCGTCGGAGAATCGTACAACACCAACCGCTCTTCTTCTTTTTCCAGTTGTAATGCGGAGGACATCACCATACCATTCAATAGGATCTCTCTCTCTTTCGAACGATATCTTCTTCTTCTTGCTTCCGATCTCGAATCCGAATTGCTATTGATAAACAATTTGTGATGGTGAATGAGGAATGATGAAGAGCTGTGAAAATATTTGTGATATTATGGTGTTTTATGAATTTTGGAGGTTTTGTGAAGATTCATTGAAGATTGATTTGAAGGATTGAAGGTAAACGAAGTAATCTGGAATGAAGCTTTGATCTGATTTTTTTGCAGAATTTTATGGGGCTATCAAAGCTTAGAGATTGAGAGGGAAAAGGGCTTAATTTATAGAGGATGAAGGTGAGATCGATTGATGCCGTTTTGGGAATTTCTCCGCGTTTTTGGACTCACGGAAGGCATGCGTTATTGATGAGAATTTTCTGCGTTTTACTTTGCTGTGCTTTGCGTTTTGATGCTGAAATTACACTGCGTTTTGCTTGCTGCGTGTTGTATTCAGATGCCGTTTTGAGCTCATGATTCTCGTGTGTTCACAACTGAGTTTTGTAAGCGTTTCATGTTGGCCGCGGCTTAGCTTGCGTACGGCGTGTTCTCGTGCAAGACTTGTTTCGGCCGATGCTTGCGTTTTGCTGAGTTGCGGTTTGTGAGCTGATGTGTGAAAGGCTTTGTTGCTGCGTTTTGCCTTTAGGAGTTCGATTCGGCTGAGTTGACGCTGAAGTTTGTATGACTGTGACTTGTGTTCACGTGTGTACGGCGCGTTTGGTTGTGAATCATGTGGGGACAGCTAGTGGAGTGTATTGGCTGGTGTATGATGTGTTGAATTCAGCTGGACAAGAAAATGGCCAAGCTTCATAGACTTTCAAGGAAATGGGCCGCTGGGCCTCTTTTCTATTTTTTTTCTCAAGTTATTTTGTATAAAATGGGATGATAAAATAAAAAATATAAATGGGCTTATCTTATTTTGGTAATAGCCTTTTTTTTAATAACTATTTCTTTGTGACAAACGGTTAAAAACAATGGGCTTGAATCGAAGGTGATAAAAAATAAATGGATGGAAAATAAGTGGGAAATCAAAAAAAATGGTTAATGAATTAAATTCGGAATTTTTGTGAATTGAATTTAAGAAAAGGAATAGAAATGGATAATGACTATATATAAAAAAAAATGGTTTATGAATCGAATAAAAATGGATGGAAATTGATATAAATCGGAAATGAAAATAATGCGGGAATTAAGAAGGTGGATTTTGAAAAATGGTTTAGAACGGATAAATGGGTATGAAATGATGATTTTTAAGCCCACAACCAACTTCTGATTTTCACAAGCCACACAACCATCACTGAACCACTGAACAAACATGTCACTCCAACCACAATCACTGAAATCTGTCTTGATTATTCGAATCCATGTTGAGGAAAATAAAATCCTCAGATGGACTGCTGATAAACGGGTGAACTTGAAGATTCAAACCAAACTTTGCACGAAACACTGCTTGATAAAATGATGATTTTCATGCACAACACAACTTGAACTTTGAAAACGCATTGTCTGAGGAATAGACCACTGGCACACATAACTTGCAGTCGAAACAATCTTTTGATAGTTTGACCAAATTTAGGTCAAACGTCCATCTGAATCGAACTATGACTGAACAAACGCCTCTGAATTGAAATCATTGCCCTGTCTTTTAAATCCTGCAACATAGAAGAAGAAGAAGAAACAAATTGCGACATATTTTTGGTATTTTGGTTAGAGGTTAGTAAATATAAACAAATAAAGGAAGTAAAAACATGGTGATCCCCTGCGAAGCAAAGATCTGCACCTGAAAAGGATAAATGAACAATGCGTGATCTTGTTTGTATGCAAGATGCAGATGAGATGCAAAAAATCTTAGGGTCAAAAATTAGGGTATGACAAGTTTCATTTAACAGATTGCATTCCACTGATTGGTGTCTTTTGGTTCCATATAGTTCACATTCTGACGTGACTGCTACTGTAGTGGCTAGGTTTGTGTACATATGTTCCACCTTCAGGGCCAACATGTCCATTTTGGCATGCATCATGTTTTTAAAACTTATCTCATGTATTCCTCCCTAGGCTTCTTTCTTTTTCATTGTTGCTCGTTATGTTCCCCATTGATAATGGTTTTGGGTCATATCTTAGATGAGAACGCAAGCTTCAGGGTAAGGTTTATTCATTAGACCGCCACCAGTGGCAACATCGATGGTCATCTTAGAGTTATAATGAAGTCCATTATATAAGGTATGAATAATCAACCATTGTTTCACGCCATGGTGTGGACATGTTCTTAATAAGTCTTTATATATCTCCCAAGCTTCAAAGAGTGATTCACCTCGGTGTTGGGTAAATCTAGTTATTTGGTTCTGAAGAACAACAGTCTTGCTTGGGGGAAAATATCTGGAAAGGAACACTCTCCTAAGGTCTTCCTAGGTTGTTATAGAATTGGTTGGAAGGGAATCTAACCATGTAAGGGCTTTATCTCTAAGGTAGAAAGGAAATAGTCTTAGACGAATCGCCTCAGGAGTAGAACCATTGGTTTTAAAAGTATTTGCTAATTGTATAAATACTTTTAGGTGTTGATTCGGGTTCTCTGAAGGGAGACCCGTGAATTAGTTTTTTTGTATTAATTGTAATAGAGAGGGTTTCAGTTCGAAATTATTGGCAGGACTAGCAGGGATTACTATACTAGAATTGGGTTCCTCATTTGATGGTTGGGCGAAATCCTTAAGGGGTCTTTGGTTACGATCTTCGACCATAGCTTTCTTAATTCTACGAAGTAAGAGACGTGCGCGAGCGTAACGTTTTGGTTCCGCTAAAGGATCTAGTAAACTACTGGTGCTACAAGCTCTTCGCATTGACCAGCTAGTTTAAGCCTTAGTCTAGACGGTGTAACAACAGGGTACGAAATTTGACGTAATTGGTCCTCGACAATGGCGCTAAAAACTTGATGCGATGTTTTCGCAAGTACACGAATCACATCAGAGTAATATAAAAGATTATCGATCCCACAAAGACCAAACGTCAGTCTATCGTTATCTATTGTCACAATGTTTATCTAAGGCAAATCAAAATCGGGAGTAAATAGTACATAATGAAAATAAAGTACGAAGATGTAAATTCAAATAAAACAACAAGCTTGAATGTAATTCACATAGTTTAATAATACTTCAAATGCTTGTAAATAGAACTACTTATGGGCAATGTTTTCTACTTATGAAAAGAACTAATTTAACAGGAAATGTCGCTTTCGCGTATTCAAAACCGAGTTTATCCCTTACTCAAACCCTCTTATTGTCACTTATAAAAAGGCACACATTGTGTTAAAGTAATAAACCTATTTTTAAGAAATATAGTTTCTTGACTCAGTTGAAAAGTATTTTGACTTGGAACTTCTAACCAATAGAGGTTCATGTGAATCGGACTCTAGACCCATAAATGGGTCCAAAAATAGTTTTAAAATCATTTTTCTATAATATTAAAAACTCCTACTTAACTGGACAAAACATTGTCGCTTCCTTTGAACAGTTAAGACTAACCAAATTTAACTAAAGGTTGGACGACTTTCAATTTTACCCAACAGAAATAAAGTATAGAAAACTTGTTTTAAAAATAAAAAATAGCCCTTAAGCATTTCTATAAACACATTTTGTGAAATATTATTTTACCATGATCCTTACATTCTAACCTTTAAAATTTAGCTAGACATGGAAATGTAAATAAACATATTAAAATGGATCATGTTAAAAGTAAGTTAAAAGCGAGTGCAAGAAAAAAATAATTTAAAGCGAGTGCGAGAAATAAATAATTTAAAGCGAGTGCGAGAAATAAATAAAGTAAAGCGGATGCGAGAAATAAATAAAGTAAAGATGGAATGCAATAAAATAGAAATCTGCTCAAAATCGGAGACTTTGAATTAGGTACAACTTGAAGTAAATGCTAATGAAAATGAAAATGGTTGCAGGATTAACTTCTACCAAAGTGCTCCAAACTTGATTACATACTCGATTATGATGTGATAACTCTTCGATGTGAAGGGATTATCACTTACAAACTGAATAATATAATGCCTAAGTTGTAACTAAGTTTGGATGATGAGGAATGAACAATGGGCACTCTATTTATAGCCAAGGGAAATGGAGAGGAAAGATTGTAGTGTCCCCTAACTTCTTTTGGGAGGGAAAACAAAATACACATGTGGTGCCCGCCACCCTCTCATGGAGCCCGCCATGTGAACTAGAGGAGGAATGTAGTGGAGATCGTGGCAGTTATCATCAATTTGAAATCATCCTTCTTATGGCCTACCCTATGGCGGCCGCTATGGTGGATGCCATGTGAACATTTTGCTCAAAAACTGGTTTTTCTGCTCATTTTTCTTCAATTCTGCATGAGGAGCTCTGGATGGAAAAAACATGAAAACAAAACAAAAACAAGCATAACAAAGGAAAATAACAATAAAAATCCTAATAAACATGTGAATCTAAGTCAAATACACATTGTGATTCACTGTTATCAATTATCATGAATGTGTTGGAAGTCGACATGCATTTGGTCGAAAAGAGGGCCAAAAGTGACTATGAAATCAACTACCTCGGCATGAGCATCTGGTACGTCCATTTTATTCAAGATATTTTTGATATTATATCCATGGACGGAATCTTTCTATAAAGTTGCGAAGAGATCGACATCCAAAAGGGTCTTCAATTGAGGATTGAGTTAAGGGACCTAGGATTAAAGTGGCCACCTGACATATTCGAAGAGATGGAATATTTCTCAGTTTAGCTACCTCAAAATTTCAACAATAATTTCACATAAGCTCTGGGGTTGCTTGCCTTTGGTGCACCAAATTCCTCATGTGAGAGTAAAGTGTTGGTCGGAGCAGTTTGTGTGGCAGACGATTCACCCGGTTTCTCCATCTTAATAGTGGGGAAACTTTAACATTTTCTTCCTCAACACCACAAGACACATCAACAATTTTTGGAATGTCTTCAACTTTTGGATTGGTTTAAAGTTGGTCAACATTTGGTAGAGGTTTCTTGTCGACAAGGTTATTTTTTGGAGAATCCCGAACTAAGTCCATATGGATGTGATTTTCTTCATCTGAAGTTGAGGTGGAGGCATTACTTAGGGAAGTTTCATTGTCGGAATGATGAAGATGACGTCTTCGACAATGATATGTTTAGAGACTTCACCAATATTATCTTCAATAGTAGTAGGTTGCTAGATATGTGAATTGTTATTTGGCATGACTTTGGCAGTCGAAGCCATCTCGAGTTACACCGTCGATTGTTCCTGCAAAATAAGATATTGGGTTAGCATGATGGTGAAACGAAAAATAAAAATAACCAAAGTAAAAGGTAGCAGTACCTTCAAGGTTTCACCATCAAGGCTTGAATTGGTGCTCTCACTTGATACCAATTTTTATGCTTATGGAGTACCATTCGCCACAATGGTAATGGTGACCTTCTTCCCTTTATTAGCTATAGGAGTAGGGGTTACCTTCTGTATTACATGAATCCTTCTTGTCCTAACACATCTACTCTTCTTTTTGGGGGAACACCCTCCGAAGACTGATCATCTGCGTTGACAGGTTCAATAGTCGCAACCCCAGACATACCATCACCATTTTGATCGTCATCATGGAAAATAAAGTGTTAGAAGAGTGGAAAGTAACCATAAAAAAACAAAAGCGCTTCATCATTGCTTTTGATGATTAGGGTGTTTATACATGAAGAAGGTTCGAAGAGGTTCCTTCAGCAGTTGGTTGAGCAAGAAGTACTTCAACCCTTATGTTCTCTCGTGTCCTCTTTTTAGTAATAACAACTATTGATTTAAGAAAGTGATATCAAAGAACCTAGAGGTTAGAAGTTGGTAAATAAAAAACGGGGAATAAAATTTTGAAGGGAAATGTGATGCTTTCCTCACCTTCATGTATGGGAGTTTCAAGCCTGACATTTTGTATGTCGACATAAAGGCGATCCTTGAAACTATACAGGTCTTGTTTAGTCGGAGTCACACACTGCCCAGGCTTTATACATTATATTTTATGTATCTTCAAAAATTCCCCACATATAAACCACCATGGAAACGGAGGAGCGAAGGCTAGAGCTATGTAGATAGTTGGTAGAGGGGGAAATTTTGGAGTATAAAACTTAAGGGAAAAGTCATACCTATATTTAACATAAGAAATAATTTTTAATTCAGGAAGCTTCCCCCATCAATTTATCTTTTAGGGTCATAGCCGCCTCACTGACCGTCCTCTTAAGATCATTTGGATCGTATATAGTTTTGAAGTATTTTTGGAAAGCTTGAATCTCCTTGATGTGAGTCGATCTACCTTTGTTGAATTTCTTCTACAAGGAAGCGAACAAATCAGTTTTATGTTATGGTATCAACATTAAAGAATTATGTGTTGTAGTACTCTTTCCATCAAGTGTCGAATGCAGAGGTGCAGTAAAAGCTGGGTTCAAAATTGAAAGGTTGGAGACGAGCTTGACTGTTAGTGTGGAGAGTAGAGCATTGCAACCAGTCATTCTAAGAATAGATAAAGGTACTGAGACAAAGTTCACTCTTCTTGCTGTAGAAAGGATGAGGAATATTTTGACAGATACCAAATTGGCGCGACACCAAGTTTGGTTGGGAAACTAAACTTACTTGTACCTTAGTGGACTCAAGACGAAAAGAGATGAGTCTTGGCATGAGGAAGGCTGACCAAATTCACATACTCTCTTTGTATTTGTCACCATTTCCTATGAATGGTCGACTAAACCATTCAAGACCATGAGTCCTTTTGGCAAAGGGATCCATGGTGGAGGTAAAATTATGACGCTTGGCAAACATCAACAAGTACAAGGCGAAGGCATCTTGATCTGCTTTTCTCTTGTCAGTTGGGGTGAAGAGGCTTCGTTGAACTCCTTCACTTTTCCATCCAATAATATTTGGGTCGTTGTCATCAAGACGCTTAACCTTTAGAGAGGTTTCAAAGGTGGAATTAAGCCACAGTTGGAGAAGCCAGAAGGGTCCAGCAAGAAGGAATTTCTCTGTAGGTTTAATATTCCTCAGGATCTCAGTGGCTTCGTCTAGCACATGGTATAAACATCCTAGGATCAGTTGATCGAGAATGACGTTTTTCCCTTCGTGCAATTGATTGGCGAGAGTCAAATACCTCTTCACCACCTTCAAAGATTTGCTGCAAAAGACACATATGGATAACCAAAAATCCAGAAAGGTGATGTGTTATTCCATGGTCACCTCATGATTATCCTTAACATGATGGTCTTCAATAAACTTTGTGAATCCAGCGTGATTGCCGTCGAAATCGATGGTGTCCGAGTCGAGTTCAGAGGGGTCACAGTTTCCGTCTAGGTGATTTCTAGTTATGGCCGCCACGTCGAAAAGCATGGGAGTCAACATTCAACATAGAAGTCAAAAATTATTGGTCGTACTCTCCCAAAAATAGATTAAGGAGACCAATATATTTTGACAATATGTTGGGTCAGTTCCCAACAATTGTATCTGGTCAAAAATACCTAGCTCTTTCCAAATGGTGCTCATCTTATTCTCTATCTTATCTAGCCAAGATACATAGCCTTTATTGTCATTTGGGGGAGCAAAGTGAAAGACTCATGGATCTTTGGTTTGGTACACTAAGTCTAAGGGTTTCTTAATACTAGTCATTGGCCTAGTCCTATGATATGAATGGAAGAAGTCTTTTGACTTAGAAAGATCATCTTTAGGGTCATACGTAGGACCCATGAGAGCACAATATTTACCAAAGAGAGTGAAAGGAATAAGTACCTGAGATTTGAAGTTCCTAAGCTTCTCTTCAAGATTTGGGAGTTCTGGTATGTATTCCATATTTCAAATAACAACTACATGATCCAATGTATAAGCATGAGGCACAATTTCCTTTGATGTAACACTTTTGGTAGAAGGTGTCATTTCAAAAGTTTGAAAGGTGGAAGAAGGTTTGAAGAAAAGTTGTCTGGGATTTTTTTCTCACTTAGGAAGAAGATGAAAGAAAAGTGTTGAAATGTTGAAGTTTCCATATTTATAGGGAAATAAGGGAAACTCATCAATTTCCTCTACTGAGTTGTTCAGGTGAATGGGGTGTCGTGTCACCGAAGTGGGAAAGCCAGTTGGTATGTTTTATCGATCCTAGTTGAACCTACCCTATACATCCGACATAGTGATAATGAGGGATATATGAAGTTGGAGAAACATGGTGTCGAAGTGACGTTTAACAAGAAGGGTCATGATCACGGTGATGTCATCCCATTAGGTGAACAATTGTTTGAGAAAAGTAAAAAATGTCTGTATCTCCTATAAGATGTCAAAAGAGATCTTTTTGGGGAAAAATTTGTTGGTTGGGATTTTTGCCCAGAGAGAAAAGTCCAGCAAACAAACATGGAAAAAGTTTGGTTCAACCATAACTTTTACTTAGAAATATTTTGGTTGTTGAAGATGTTCTCGACACCAATCCCTGCATAAGTATATGAATGCTAGAGGGTAGTTTGTATAGACTAGTATATATAGTAGTTCATTTGATTGGATTAAAGGTGTTCATTGTGTTACAACATTCTCACTAAACAAACTCAAAGTATCAAGTGTACGAGAGACGAGCGAACGACTAAGAACATGTAAGACCAAATGAAACCCCATCATTTCACTTTTCATGCAAGTTTTTATGATTCAGTAAAGTCATTTCTTTTAGTTCATCTTCATTACCTTTTATTTCCTTTTTCCAATCTTCGTTCTTATCTTCAAGTTTATTAAGCATTTACTGCTTTTCACTATATGTTTCCTTTCAAGAAATTGGAATACGGATTCACGGCATCGACACACTCACTTCGACCTAGTCGAAGCCAATAACATCAAGACACCAATAACATAACAAACAATTAAGATCTTATGCAATATCTTTAAGACCATCGATTGTTTGACATTTTTTAGGATAAACATAAAGATGCATCTCCGAATTATTTCAATATTTATTAAGAAATAAGTACGTCTGAAAATATATCTTTGAAAATTAGAAAAATCTAAATAATTTTACGTGGTGGATTAAGAAATTCTAAAAATAAAATAAAATAAAAATATAAAATAATAATTAAGGTCTGAATTGATTTGTTTTGGATAGAAATGATTTGAATCTGAGGTGTCCTAAATTGTTGCAATCCCTTATCCACATTTTCTCCAAATGCAACCCATGAATCTCCAACTACAACTGCGACAACAATCGACAACATCATCTTCATTATCGATGTCAACATTTCCAACTAAATTCTTGTCTCACACTCTCAATTTCAGAATCCACCCAAACCGCACTTGTTGCCATTCAAATCCCAACACTATTGTCACTTGCAAAACCCCACTTCTAAACGAAGGTAACACTAACAAGCGAAGAACAAGAATCAACCAAGAACAAATCAGGGTCAATAAAAGAAAGCCAAAACTTTATCAAACTTACGACTTTCGAGACGTCGATTCCATGATAGCTCTCCACAAGTCATGCAAATCAGCTAAGTACGATGAAGCTCTCTACATACTTCAGAACATGGTTAATAGGGGTTATAAACCTAATGTTATTCTTTGCACAAAATTGAGTAATGGATTTTTCTATTCTAAGAAAATCGATAAAGCTATTCAGGTTATGGAGATTTTGGAAAAGCACGGTGAGCCTGGTGTTTTCGTTTATAATGCAGTTATAAATTTGCTTTGTAAAGCTGATAGAGTTGATGTTGCCATTAAGGTGTTTGATAGAATGAAAAAGAGAGGCTTTTTACCTGATGTTTCTTATAATATTCTCGTTAGGAATCTTTGTGGGAAGGGTAAACTTGATTTGGCTTTAAAGGTTATGAATCAGTTGTTGAAAGATAATTGTAGGCCAGATGTTATAACTTATAATATTTTGATTGAAACAACTATTATTGAGGGTCGTATTGACGGAGCTATAAAGCTTTTGGATGAGATGTTGTCAAGAGGACTTCGACCTGATGCGCATACTTACAATGTTGTTAACCGTATGTGTAGACAAGGTTTGTTGGATAGAGCTTTAGAGTTTCTTACTAGTAAGGGATGTGTTGCTGGTGTGAGTACTTATAATATTCTGTTGAAGAGCCTTTTGAATGAAGGGAAATGGGAAGCTGGGGAAAGTTTGATATCTCATATGGTGGATAAAGGTTATGAGCCGAGTTATGTAATATACTGCACATTGATTAGTTTGCTTTGTCGTAATGGTAAAATTGACAAGGCTCATTATGTGCTGAAGGGTATGAAGAAGAGCCTTTTGAATGAAGGGAAATGGGAAGCTGGGGAAAGTTTGATATCTCATATGTTGGATAAAGGTTATGAGCTGAGTTATGTAACAAACTGCACATTGATTAGTTTGCTTTGTCGTAATGGTAAAATTGACAAGGCTGATTATGTGCTGAAGGGTATGAAGAAGAGAGGTTTGACCCTTGATGTTTATAGTTATGATCCATTGATTTTCGCTTTGTGCAAACAAGGAAAAGTAAATTTGGCTTTAGAGTATTTGGATAACATGATATCAGATGGTTGTTTGCCTGATATTGTTTGCTATAACTCGATCTTGGCTTCTCTGTGTAAGAATGGACATGCTGACGAGGCATTGAACATCTTAGGGAAGCTCGGTGAAGTAGGTTGTCCTCCAAATGCATATTCTTATAATATGTTGTTTGGTGCATTGTGGAGTAGTGGCGATAAAATTAGAGCGTTAGGGATGATTCTGGAGATGATAAGCAAGGGCTTTGATCCTAACATGTTCACGTATAATTCACTTATTTCTTACTTGTGCAGAGATGGATTGGTGGATCAGGCAATTGAGTTGTTGGTTGACATGATGGAGAGTCGCAAGTTTCAGCCTGATGTTATTAGTTACAATGCTGTGATTCTTGGATTGTGCAAGGTGCAAAGAATCATAGATGCTATTGAGGTGCTTGCTGCTATGAATCAGAGAGGATGCCTGCCAAATGAAAATACTTATACATTGTTGGTTGAAGGGATTGGTTTTGGTGGCTGGCGAAATGATGCGATAGAGTTGGCTAACTCACTTGTTAATATGGATGCTATTTCGGAAGATTCATTGAAACATTTGTACAAAGCGTTTTGATGCACACAAATATCAAAAGGAACTAACTTATTGCTTGCTCCCATTTTGTTTGTTGTTTTAAAGTTTTTTGAAGTTTACACAAATATCAAATGGATGGTTACTAATGTTATTATGACTACACGTTGGTTAAACTTGTTTAGATTTATGCAAATATTTGAATTATAGGATCCTTAACATTGTGCCCTTAGCATGACCCATTTTTATTTTATGAATGTGCCCTTAGCATGACCCATTTTTATTTTATGAATGTGCCCTTAGCATGACCCATATAAATATAACCCCATTGAACTTATTTCTATTCTTTTAAAGTAAACACATTTCTTGCATAATTAACATATGCGTTAAAAATTCTAAATGATAAATTTCATATTTAACAAGGTTCTATGGTATAAAAAAAAATCACAAAACAAAATAAACAATGAATTCACATTATTAATATTTGGCTTAAATGCATTTTTTAACCCCATATTTACATTTTATTAAAGTATTGGTCCCCCCATTTTATTTTCCAACTTTTTTGTCCCCACTTTCAACTTTGATTCAGATTTTTTTGGTCCATCCAGATTTTTGCATATGTGGAAAGTCGATAGGCTGAGGTGTATTGATACACTAGGTGCCACACCATTAATTAAAGATAAATCATTTTAATAAGTATTATTTTAATTCTGAAATATGTTTTATGAATAATTTAAATATTAAAATATTTTTATAAATCCTAATTTATGAAACCCTAGATGTATGTTCCTGAAGCCTTTTCTTCTTTAAGTCTTCAACGTGCACCCATCACCTTCTTTTTCATAGCCTCTTCATCTCATTTCTTCTTCACGTCTTCATTCGTGTTTCGAATTTATCATCATAATTGAACCCATTTTTCTTCAACCCTTCAACCATGTCCAAATTTTCGCAAGGGAGCAACTGCAACAAATAGCGTTTCATTCGTGACGAATGTAGATGCAGTCTCGATGCACCATTGATGACATCGTGGACTAATTCTAACCCATGACGTCGTTTTTTTGGATGTGGGATATACAAGGTATTTAACTTAACTATGTTTGATAGCTTTGAAATTTAGTGAGTTAATTTTCATTCTCTGATCATTGTAGCTTGAGGGACACAAAAGGTGCAATCACTTTGTATGGTATGATGAGGAGATGACTCCAAGATCAAAAGAGTTGATTTCATCATTGAATGAACGATTGGGGATGAACAAAAGGGGGCGAAGGAAATGAACAAATGAAGGGGGTGAACAAAAGGGGATGAAGGAATTGAAAGAAAATTAGGGATTCATATTGTTAAGTTATTCAATGTTGTTTTAATTTCTAATTATAAAAATATTTTATTAATTAAAAGACTTTAAATAAAACATATTTTTGAATTAAAAATAACGTTAATTAATATGTTTTATTAAATTAATGACGTGACGCCTAGTGTATCAAGACACCTCAGCGTGTCCACTTGCCACAAATACAAAAATTTGGATGGACCATAAAAATCTCAGTCAAAGTTGAATATGGGGACTAAAAAACTGGAAAATAAAATGGGGGGACCAAAACTTTAATAAAATGTAACTAGGGGGCCAAAAGTGCATTTAAACCTTAATATTTTCTATAATTTTTCTCTATAAATATTTGTCAACTTAAAATAACTTAAAACACACCCAAATTAATTTTAATATTAAGATGAAGAAAAAATAATACTTAGTGATCGTACCTGGAGATCAGGATCCGATACGGCTGGCTTCGAGAGTTATTGAAAGACGGTCGGTGAGGGGAGAAAGGGGGTGTACCTGCAAGGCACTCTGATGCCAAAGTAAGTAATCGAGCAAAGAGTGGGCAAGTACAAGGATTAAGGTCAGAGAATTGGATACCTGATCCTCCCAAATGAGAGGGTTTATATAAGGGGCTAAGTGGAAAACTATTGGTCCGTATTGTGGGGCGCGGATCGAGGAATCTGTAGAAATAGGTAACGGTCAAAACTACTCGTTGGAGGACTTTGTCTTGGTCGGTATGTTTATGGTCGACAGAGACCACTATCCTGGATTCTGCTCGACGTCGATCGCTTCTATCAGGTTTGTTTGCGTGGCCCAATTATGGGAATTGGGTCAGTCCAGAACAGGAGCCCCCCAAGTCATTGCTCGTGCGGAAGAGCAGTGACTTAGTAATGATTTCGTGCTCGAGGACGGGCAGTGTCAAGACTAGGAATTTCATGCTGCCGACCTTCGAGGGACGAGCAGTTGGTACGTTGCCCGAGGGGAGAATGTGAAACGAAAAGCTGGAATATCTGGGGATTCGCGCTTATTAATGATTTGACGGCTAGCCTAGGGCTAGTGTGTAGGGGTCACGCGTGCTTGCACGTGTTTTCCCTCTTATAAATAGGGTTTCCAGGCCCCATTTTGAACTTTTCGCTTCATCTTCTTCTCCGACGCCTTGCTCGTTCAACTGTCACCGCTCCCAGTCGTCGGCCACCGTACCTCATTGTCGACCACCGTTTCCAGAACCTTCTTCTTCTGCAAAATGTATTCCCAAGCACAAGGTACGGTTCCTTTTTGTCGTTTTAGGTGGTTATAGGTTAGATATCATAGAAATGTATGTGGTTTAGGATAGTTTTAACGATAGTTTTCGATTTAGAACCGGTAAACTTTAGGACTTCTGCCACTGTTGTCGGTCGGCTGCAAACCCTAACGCATGGTCGACATAGGTGTTGGTCGACCTTGACTTGGGATTTGACAAGTATTTAGGTTAGATCCCGTAATTCATGACGTTGGTTCCAACGACCATTTTAGCATTCGTCCGGCCATATCTGGTCAACCGAGTAATTGTTTTATGGGCTGATCGGTTCTTACGATGATGGTGTGAGCCAGGAAATAATGGCGCATCCTTCTGGCTGCGAGAAGGAGGGCCAAAGACACCTTTTCTACCTGGAGATATCGAATTTCCGGGCCACAAAGTGCTCTGCTCGTAAAATAAACAGGCTTCTGCCCCTCGGGTAAATCGCGTACGAGGGCCGCGCTTACCGCTTCGTTTGCCACGGCGAGGTAGAGATAAAGTATCTCTCATTCCTCAGGTCTGGATAAAACTGGGGGTCCACTTAGTGCCTTCTTTAGGTGGGACAACGCTAGCTCGCATTCCCCCGTCCATTCGAAAGTTGCCTCCTTGCGGAGGAGCTTGTGGAAGGGGAGAGCGTGTTGAGCGGATTTCGCTACGAATCGAGCGAGGGAAGTGAGGACCCCATTTAGAGATTGTATGGATTTCTTAGAGGTGGGAGTCGGGAGTTCCGTGAATGCTCGGCATTTGTCGGGGTTGGCTTCGATGCCTCGTTCGGTCAGGTAAAATCCGAGGAACTTTCCTGCTCGGACCCCAAATGTGCATTTCTCGGGGGTTGAAACGCATTTTGCACTTTCGTGCCTGGTCGAACACTTTTAGTAAGTGGGACGCGTGGTCCGTTTCTTGTCAAGATTTGACGATCATGTCGTCCATGTATACCTCGAGCATATCTTCGATTTCTTCTCGGAATACTTTATTCATCATGCGCTGATATGTCGTGCCTGCGTTTTTTAGACCGAAAGGCATAACGTTGTAATAATAGTTGCCCGATTCGGTCATGAAGGCCGTGTATTTTTTGTCAGACACGGCCCTGGGTATTTGATTATACCCTGAGTAGGCGTCCATGAAGGACAATAGCTTGAAGTCGGACGAATTGTCAACCAATTTATCAATGTTAGGTAAAGGGTATGCATCTTTCGGGCATGCCCGGTTGAGATTGGTATAATCAACGCACATTCTCCATTTTCCATTAGATTTTTTCACAAGTACAACATTTGAGATCCAGGTTGTGTACCTGGCCTCGGTTACAAATTTAGCCTCTAGGAGGTCTTTAACAGCAGACTCAACTGCTTCAGTTTTTTCGGTCGACAGCTTCCTTCTGCGTTGGGCGACCGCCTTGTGTGTTGGGTCAATGGAGAGGTGATGGCAAGCTGTCTCGGGGTCGAGTCCTGGCATCTCTGCAGCGCTCCAGGCAAATAGATCTGTGTTCCCTCTGAGGCAAGCTTCCAACTGTCGTTTCACCAAGTCGGGCATATGTGCCCCGATCTTAATGCACTGGGCTGGGTCCTCTCCCAGGGGGATCAACTCGAACTCTCCATCTGGGATTGGTCGGGATAGTGAATCTGTTGGCCTTTGGACGCCCTCGTTATCATCCGAGAACCTGCAGTCCAGGTCGATTGAGTCTACCTGGGGGAACGCCCTGGGAACATCTGGTGAATTCGATGTCGAAGGGTTTGGTTGGTATGATATTGAGCTAAAACCCTTCGATGCTACTTCGAAACACCTGCGAGCAGCGTCGACGTCCCCTGCAGTGTGGCAACCTTACCCGAAGTAGTGTAGTACTTCATCTTCAGGTGGACGGTGGACGGCACGGCGATTAGCTCGGCTAGTGTTGGTCGTCCCAGGATGCACTGGTACAGCGACGGGCAGTCCACGGCTAGGAACTGGACTCTGACCGTCTTAGCTGTTTCAGCTGCTCCGAAGGTGACGAATAGGTCGACATAGCCCCACGGTCGGGAGACTGCTCCGTTGAAACCCTGCAGGTCTGATCCGACGTACGGAGTCAAGTGTGTCTCGTTCAACTGGAGTGTTGAAAACAACTGGGAGTACATAATGTCGCAGGAACTGCCCTGGTCCACCAGGATTCTCCTTACATCGAAATTTGCCATGCGCGCCCGGATGAGCAAAGGAATGCTGGCGTTGGGCGCCCCTCCCAGGAGTACTTCTCGGTAAAAGGCAAGGGGTACCGAGCCCTCTCTTGGTCGAATTTTCGTTTCACGGATCCGACCGTGATTTTGTTGAACCCTCCTCCCGAGATGACCATTGCGGATGGAAAGGTTTCCCATGGACTATGGGAGGAAAGGTACCCCGGAATCTCGGTGTGATCAGGTAGGAAGAAATCTTCCGGGCGATAAATGCTTATGGCAACTTGCATGTTCGCATCTGCGGGGATGGGTATGGCCTCCTCGACTTTTTGAGTCTCCTGCGCTTCTTGTCGAGGAGTGTCTCTGGTTTGGTGAACTGTTTAAGGTGCCCGTCCTTGATAAGAATCTTGATCGCATCCTTGAGATGGATGCAGTCTTCTGTGTTGTGGCCATGACTCTTGTGGAATCTGCAATATTTCATTTTATCCGTGCCCGGTTTGCTGGGTTACTGCTTTGGGAAACGTACCCCTGCTTGCCTGAACTCCGAGTTGGCACACTCGGACAAAATTTTCTCCCTGGAGGCTAGGAGAGGTGTGTATTCGTGGAACCGGCCGACGGGTCCTCTGTGCTCCAGCGGTTCACGGGAGCGATCGTCCTTTCTTTTGTCTCCTCCCCGACGAAATGTCGAGGGCTCATCGACTCGGTGGGGCTTCGCATCTTCACGTCGTCGAGCGTCTCTTACCAAGCTGGCTGCTTGCTTTTCCTCATATTGGATGTAGGCTTGAGTTTTCAGTAAGAACGCGTCGAGGGTGGTAGGGGTCTCAATGCCGACTGCCCGATGAAAATCTGTCGACGGGCGTAGTCCTCGTTCCAGCAAATACTTCTTCATGTCGTCGGTTGTGGATACTTGGACCGCCTATATATTGAACCTTTCGATGTAAGTTCGTAAAGGTTCGTCCTTCCCCTGGATGATCGCTTCGAGCGAAGCTTCTGTCTTCGGATTCCGCCTTGAGGCGGTGAAATGCCTGGAGAACGTGCGTCCAAGTTGTTTCCAGGAGGTGATGGATTCAGCTTCTGGGCTTTTATAACATGTCATCGCTCCTTTCCTTAGTATCGTAGGAAAGAGGCGACATTTGATCGCTCCTCGTACTCCTCAGTAGTCGAGCAGAGCATCGATATTCTCGATATGTTCGTCTGGGTCTGTGGTTCCGTCATACGAGCCAAGTGGTGGGGGTTTCTCTAAACCTCTTGGAAGTTTGGCCGCCATGATTTCTGACGATAGGGGACCCCGGGCGTCCTCTTCGTCACTGGAGTTGAACGAAGGTGACCTGTGAGCGCATTTTTTCGCTCGCCGGGGAGATGCAGATCTTGATCTGCTCCTTCTTGATTTTCTTGGAGGAGAGGATCGGGGAGAGGCCTGACGAGGACGTTTGTCGCCCGTTGATTCGTCGGCGTGCCCCTTCCTTTTTCTCCTGGGAGGAGAGGGAGTGCGCTTTCTTTGGGGTCTCGCGGGAGACGGTGGATGACGGAAATTATCCTCGAGACGGGAGATTTTCTCGCCATGGGCGAGGAGCAGCAGGTTTGTCTGATTCAGGATTTCGGCCAAAGAGGCGAAATCTGATCCTGAAGGAGTCAAGGGAAAGAGAGTTTCCGGGCGACTCTCCAGAGGTTGATCGCGATCGGGTGAAGGTGATGATGTCCTTCCGTCGGGGTGATCTTACACAGTTTCCTCATGTGGAGGAGGATGAATGTTGCTCTCACGTTGCGTGAGGATCATGCCGTCGTTTGATCGGTTGTCTTGGTTGTCCCGAGTAGCCATGGATCTTGGTAAAAAAATTTAGTTCTTTGAAGACTGAGAGATAAGAACGGGGAAATCAGTTTCCCACAGACGGCGCCACCTGATCGTACCTGGAGATCAGGATCCGATACGGCTGGTTTCGAGAGTTGTTGAAAGACGGTCGGTGAGGGGAGAAAGGGGGTGTACCTGTGAGGCACTCCGATGCCAAAGTAAGTAACCGATCAAAGAGTGGGCAAGTATAAGGATTAAGGTCAGAGAATTGGATACCTGACCCTCCCAAATGAGAGGGTTTATATAAGGGGCTAAGTGGAAAACTATTGGTCCGTATTGTGGGGCGCGGATCGAGGAATCTGTAGAAATAGGTAACGGTCAAAACTACTCGTTGGAGGACTTTGTCTTGGTTGGTATGCTTCTGGTCGACAGAGACCACTATCCTGGATTCTGCTCGACGTCGATCGCTTCTATCAGGTTTGTTTGCATGGCCCAATTATGGGATTTGGGCCAGTCCAGAACACTTAGGTTAAATATACAACACCCCCTTCAATGTAGACGAAATTCGGTTTACCCCATGTAATTTTTTTTTGTTTATCCCCCCTACCACCACCACCACCCAAGATTCAGCGTACAAATTGTTTACTTAGGGAGGGAGAAAGGTCTCGACTGACATATCTAGTGGTCATTCCCCGTCCATATTTGATTTTACGGCAAATGTTGCTAAATTAAAATAGCAATTAAACCGGGAATCTCTAGCCTTGAAACAAGGGACTTTATTACTAATATAAAATTTTTAATCAGATAAAGATGCCTAGTCTTCGTTGTTCGCATGATTCAGTTTGAGCAACGGATCCTGACGTGATACATCTTCGTAATGAAAATTGAGTGGAAACATAGTGATTGATTGAGACAAAAGATTCCCTCCAGACAGAAAGAGAGTCCGGAGTCTTAAAGAATTCATTCTATGAGTTGTGATTGTTGAACAACCAACAAATTATGCATGAGAGAAAGATCTGAATGGATTAAAGAGCTTAGTGTAAGAAATTAATGATAAGGAAAAAGGGCAACAAAAAGCAATCAGAGAATGAGTCGTAAATTTTTATGATAACTCATTATCGTAAGACTCCAAGACGATGCCCCCAATTCGAAAAACGAACAAAAAAAATATTACAGGGGAATGAAAATATATATATTACATGGTGGTAAAGTGAAACTCGCATACATTACATAGAATGTTGTATATTTAACATATAATACTTTCATATATGATACACATATAATATGGGATACATCATTTTAAATTTAATAAATTCTTGTACAAATGTAAATATAATTTAAACATATCTTGATATTTTAACATTTTACTTACATCATTTTTTGATACTAATATATGCACCATTAATTCAAATTCATGATTTATTTTATTTAATTTTATCCAAATCATTTCATCCAGAAATAGTGTATTAAAATAAATTACTTATATCGGAGAATAATATTTAACATGTATTTTATATTCAAGTATACATCATAATTCAATATTTTCTTAATTATCCAAATTCACATATATGAACAATTTATAAATCATAGATACATAAATTTATGGCACATGTTAAGCTTAACATAAATAAATATTATTTTCAACATATTTTACATGGATTTAAAACATCATATAAATCACATATTTATTTAATATAATTATGTATCTTTCGGCTTTCACCTTAGTAGTGAATAAGAAAGCATGAGTGTTCATTTCTTTCACCATCATTGGAAATTATTACCATCTTCAAGTTGCATACTTTAATATTAATTATAAATAAAGTATGGGCCAAAATAAAAAATCGAACCTAAAGATTGTTAGATCTTGTGTTTGGGGTCTGCTGCAAAATTTGAGTAAGAAGAAGAACAAGATGTTATGATGAAAGTTGCACAAAATAAATTTCAAAGTGTGTGTTTACACTTAGCTTTAAGTTTGATTCACCCCCACCAATTCAGGAAAATTTAATGCAAAAGGGTCATCCGACGAATCCCCTTCAAGATACTTTGGAAACCTTAACATTAATCGCACATTCACATCAAGCATATCGATCAAAGATATTTTACGGAATAAAGTTCCATTATTTACTCTCGTGCACTAGAAAAATAAAAGAATGGCCTAGATATAATTTTTGGCCCTTGAAACAAGTAATTTTCGTATGTATTTTATGCCTAATAAGTATCTATTTTATAAAAAAAACGTGTATCAATTCGTGAGGAGAAATAATGTTTTAATGGTTTCAACATGATTATTCACAAACCTTTATATATCAATAACGTTCAGCAATGTCGTGAAGTGTTGCTTTGATCTAGTGGTGACCCTTTCAATCCCCATGCTAGTAGCTTAGGGGGTCCTTGGTTTGATTCTGGTAGATGCAACTTTTGGCAATTACCTTTGAGTTAATATCAAAAGTATCACCCACCACATAGTCATTTATGATTTAAATGATTCATAAAATCAAATTAATCATTATTATCTATCAATTAAATATTTTATAAATTTATCCAACATAATTCTCTATAGTTTCTGCCACTTTTCATCTCACATCAGCCAATTCCTTTAGACTAATCATAGATTGGCCCATACAAAATTGATCATGGAACGCCCTTTCCAATTGGTTCCAATTAAATATGGAATATGGAGGCAATGTGGTGAACCATGTAAAAGCGTTCTTTGTCAAAGAACTGGGAAAATATTTCATTTTCAAATTTTCGTTGTTCGCTATATCACTAACCTCAGTTTAATACCTAACAACATGTTCGATTATGGACTCATTGGTGTCACCAACAAATTTGGTGAATTTGGGGACCTTCCATACCCTGGGAAGTTCGGTCTTCAGGATGTATTCCAATAGAGGAGATACATAATTAAGCATATGAAGGTTAACGTTAAGGCAATTTTGAGCCAAAATTTGTTCAACCACGTTAGTTATATTGTTTAGCCCCCCCCCCCCCCCCCCCAAAGTTGTTTTGTTGGATATTCCCCCAAGTACTTGGTTATCATTTTGGTCTCTTTGTACCATAACTATTTATGGGTCATTATGGCCTTGGTTTCCTTTGACTAACCTTGGTGAGAGGACAATTGCTGATAACTCTGGGTTGTATTCAGAATCAACAGATGAAACACAATACCTATTTATTGTGTTAACATGTTTACCATCTTATGGATACTCTCATTCATTTATTGTCTCATGGACACGTGGGATATTGTAGTTAACACAACTACTAATTATATTTTTTATTACAAAGGTTTCACCTCGAACATGCCAAACACCGAGCATATAGGTTTTGGGAGCGACAAGTTTAATTGTTTTTTAAACAACTTTTCCCTCAAATTTATATAAAACCAAGGTAGTATAACAATAAGTGAGTGTCAACTCTTCTGGAAAAAAATATTAAACATAATACATCAATGTTTTTTAAAAACGAGATAAAATTACTATCATGGAATACGCTTCGAATCCCAGTAACTGCATTTAAAGTTTTTTTTCCTAGTGATTTGACACTAGAAGTTGATACACATTTTTTCAATTGGTCGTATACTAGCAGGATTGCTGAGATTATCATTGGTTGTATAATTAGGTAAATGTTTTTTTTATAGACATTGTTGAATCTATAATGTTCAGCACAAACACCTTCCTTTTCACATTTTATTGTTTGAGCAATAAGTGAATGTCATTGACATATGACTAGATTGACTCAACATCATGACCAAATGGCCCAACGGAGGCATTTAACCAGAACTCTTTAACCATATTAATGTAGATGATTCTATTAAGAATGTCAAAGTAATCGTTCAACTTTTGTTTTCAAATAGTTTTCCTTAGATCAAAACCTTTGTCTTTCAAATCATCAAAATCAACAAACTTTTCATTAATTACAAACAAAAGATTTTCATTAAAGGTTGTTGAAGACATTTTTGAAGAAAAGAAAAGACTTTGAAACTAGGTTTGAAGACATAAATTGTTGAAAATGAGACGTTGAATCAAGGAATAATGTTTAAATAAAGTGGAGATAAGAATAGGAAGTGAAACAAATAGAGAAGCTAAAACACCTTGAAAATCCAAAAGATAAGTTACATTTTTTAATATGGATGATCATTTCTACTCTAGTGGATATGATTCTAATGCGCGCCATGATTTTTTCAGAAATAGAAATCATATGTTACCTCGATTTTTTAAAAACTCCGAGGGGAAAAACAATTAAGAAACCATTTTTATTTATTATAATTTTTTGCAAACTAAAGGATATATCTCGTCGGTTTCCCTAATAAATGATGCATAAGATGCGTAACATTTTACTATAAAAGCGCTCGTTAGACATATTTTACCCTAATCTTAACTTGTATGTAGCCGCTCCAAACTCGTTAGAAGTAGAAATCACATCATTCTTTTGGGATCCATCTCACAAAATGCGGTTGATGTTGTTGTTGTTGTTAGAAGCTTGTAATATGGATTGCAAGTGAAGAAAAAAAAATTCAATAGAATTTGGATGCATTCAATGTTGGGACCAGATAACATTTTTAGAAATTTGATGTGTGCAATATTTGGATCAGATAACTTCTTATATCAAAATTATGGTTTTTCTATATTATTATTTTTTCAATATTTTGTGTAAAAATTTAATTTAAAAAAACATGTTCACCTCGATTTTTATAGAAACCGAAGGGATAACTTAGCGTTCTTAAAAAAATCTTTGTTGTTCATTTCAAGATTATCAACGCTCAAGAAACTACCATTAGCGATCTGCGTGATTCCTAATTTTTTTTCATTATAAAGACTTTATGATATCTAAAATTGATAAAGATACTTCATGAAGCGGTTGAAACTATCTATATCCTCCATTTTAAATTTTGCCACCAGCGATGGATTGCTAATGTAAAAAATTATTTGGGTTTAAGGTTTGTGTTTTTAACTATTCATTTGAGCAAAAAATCATTTATTTTTATATCCATTTTTTCTCTAACCCTTTTATTGTTTTATATCATAAGCAAATACTTGCAAGGTGAATTTGACCTTGCCCAAATATCAAGGAGTCGAAGATCCAACATATGATCTTCAGGGATAAATTAATTTTTAATTTAATATTCTATGTAAATAATGTAATATTATGGGTAAACATTTAAGTTTGTAAACCAATTTTTTAAATTTATTTTCTATGTAAACAATGAAACAAATTTCTATTAAAAAAACAATCAATCTTACCCCTCGGTTTATTTGTAAATTAAGATGTATGAGGTGCTAGTTTTAAAAATAATAAAAATGCAGAAGTTGGAGTTCAAACCCATGTGAAAATTAATTTACCCCTCGGTGTTTAAATAACCAAGATTAAAAGCCTTTACTTTTTATGACGACGTTCGTCACCTCGCTACTGCAGTCGAGGTAAAATACATTTCGCGTCTGACGTTATAAGCATTTTTTCTAGTAGTGTAAGGCTAACATTCCTGGAGGAACATATCCAAATCCTCCTTGTGGTTGTGTCGTATGACAAGGGTTGCTTATGGTAGATCATGACGTCAAATGTGGATTTAAGGGTGACGATATCGTCTCATCATTGTCTACAAACGTCAAAGTGTGACTTTGCAAGCATGCCATAATGGCAGTTGACATGCCATATGGATAATCCATAGGAATTAATGGTAGGGTAAAACTTGGGACATAAGGGGGTGTAGGATCCCCTACAACAAGCGAAGTAGGTCTGGGGGTAGTTGGGATATTCTTTTCCGACAATAAGAAAACTACCACTCCTAGTATTAACTTCGAAGTCGCTACTAGAGTCAGGATTATGCCTATAACTTTGACAGGGTTCGATGCCCCTTCTGTACTAATTATTGCAGTGATTGGTGGATCTAGGTATGGAGCATCATTTTGGGCATGAAAATTATTTTTTGGATTAACCATTTTCGCTAAAAAAAATCCACTCCTCAGACACATATAACTCTGGACATTGACAATATTTCATGTAAAATAGAAATGTCTAAAAAATACAACTTCTTGTTAAATAAACATTTTTTGTGTGCATAAAACGTCCCACTAGGCGTGGAAATTTGTTTGCTAGTGTTTTTAGCAAACAATCATGCGTTTAAATAGTCTGTGAGATTAACTCGAAAGAATTTCGGAAGCAATTTGTACAAAACATGTGTACAAGAAAGTATATGTGTGAAGTTACTATGATCATGTGTATACAAACACAATGAAAGCAAATTGTAATGACACAAAAGCTTGAGTAAAAGCGAAAGAAACACTACAATAAATGACATTAAATGAAATGTAGTAAATGACATGAATGGAAAAATGTTTCAATTAAGGAAACATAAAGACAATAAATAAAAAGGGACGTAAAGTCACATGTTACTAACAAACTATTCCGCTTTTTGACTCGGGTACTCCAGCTCTATAGAGAAAGTATATGAATTTTGTGACCTTGATTACAATATACGAATATGTTATTCATACTAAACTAAAGGTAACTGTCTCTGGCAGCTTATTCCTAGAAATTAGACATGTCTTTAAGAACATGCATCTTAGTCTTCTGAAGACTGTCACGTTGTCGGATCTTACAAATTGTTGAAAACAATTATGCCACACCCGTAATTGTTCTTATCGACTAATAACTGCTTGTTCATTGAAGATGGTTCCTAAAAACACTTAATGTTAAAACATCTCTTACATTTTTTGTTTCCAAAACACTAAGTCCTTGAAGCTCGTCGAACGCTTCGACTTCAACACGATGTCGATAGATCAATTAGATATGTTCCTGAGACTCATTCAAACCATGTTTCAAGATCTATTATTGAGATTTTTCCCAACCATGTTTTAAGATTTTCTCTTGAGATTCTTCCAAACCTTGTTTCAAGATGTTAGTGGAAACGTTCCCGGCGACATATTCCTTCTTGTCGACTTGTGCCAATCAGTGCTAACATTTAACATTTTCCTAATGCAACATTCAATTGACTCTTTCCCAAAATATAAATTTCAGACTAACACCTGCCCCAAAATATATTTATCATCTTTTTCATCACATGGGAATTTTATTCTCCATCCATCCGTTTAGAATTTTGTTCTCCATCCCTAATAAAATTAAGAATTAAGAAAAAAAATCAAAACATGAAATTATTGACCATTAAATAATCATTTAGATATAAAAAAATTTAATAGCCATTTCTCTTTTACTAATTATATATATATATATATATATATATATATATATATATATATATATATATATATATATATATATATATATATATATAATGAAAATACAAAACAAATTTAAATTGATATTATGGTAATCTACAATATATTCCCCATATTTGAAATGTCTTCGATGAAATTTTGTTTTCTATCTCCGTTCCTTTGAAGAAAAATTTCTCATCTTTAAAGTTCTAATAAAGAAATACTTACGCAAATTGACATCCCTAGTGGGGTGGCGGGGGTGTTTTGGATGATACAATTCATTTTAAGATTGAGAGGGATGCGAGTAATGTTTTCCTTTCATTATGTGAATTTCTTAATCCACCCCTAAGTCTCTCAACCACCTGCTGCATTTTCAATTATGCCCCCTGGTTCCGTAGATATACATCTGGATGTACCAATTTTTTGTTTTTGCTGACTGCTTCCAGTGATGCATATGCAGAAATAGTTTCATATATGCATCTCTGGAATTTTAGCAGAACAATTTTTTTTAAAGATAAAATCGGTTTTGTTAGTCGGAGATGCATATACAATAATATACAAACATAAATAAAGTAATATCATAAAAAAATATATTAGTGTCATAAAAATAATGTATATGAAAATAAAATAGACACCATCAAAATAACTATTGTGTGCGGTAGTACAATTGCACCCTCTCTTATGCCTTTGCCACCTCGTCTACCTCTATCGCCTCCTCAACCGCCCGATCTGCGTCTTCGACCGTCAATTCCACCAGTCCTGGCGCGAAGTTTGCGGTACATAAGCGCCCCCTGCCACAATAAGAATCTCATCCAATATACGCCTCTGGCCAGACCCCTCCAGGAAGAAACTAACATCAATGTCTATCTGACCAATCATAATTATCGCATGACATAGAGGCAACACATCCTGAGTGTGTGTAACACCCCAAAATTTTCCCTCTTACTTATCACCGGTTTCCAGCAGCTTATACTTTGTTCCCGCATCATCTTGCATTTTCGTCCATGCATTGCATAAAAATAAAAATAAAAATAATATAAACAATCATCATTGGCATACACATGAGGCAAGTGATCAAGTGTTACTCGGTTTCAGAAGGAAAATGATCTCAAAAACATATGGCTAAGAATTTCCAGGATTTCCCACCAAAAGAGCAAAAAACATATTTTTCTACCGTTAACCGGTTAACGCTGGCGAAATTTGGGAAAACTCAAAAGTTAGTTGTGTAGTTTCCATCCATTTCCCACTTCACATTGTATAGAACTTTCCACCACTTTCTAGATCCTTCTACCACTTTTCAAGGAATATTCTAGAAACCCTAACCAACTTTAACTAACTCCTAAGCTAGCTCCTAACCTCATTTTCCAAACCTAATGCCTAAGTTAATTCCTAACCCAAGGCTCACTCCAAGCCTAGTTCCTATATAAGTCATTTTCACTCCAAACCTCACAAATTCAACCTCATTTTTCAATTTCATCTCATTTTTCAATTTCATCTTAATTCTCTCATTTTCTTCCATTTCCCAAACTCACCAAAGCTTCGAAACTCGAAAGATCAGAAGCCTAGCCTTCATCATCTTCATTGATTCAACAGATAATTGAAGGTTTCGACACGGTAGCGGTGCTTATTTCACCGTTTGGAAGCGTTTAAGATCAATTGCATTTATTTTGCACTCTCACGGATCGAAGCTTGGAACCTCCGGTATTCTCTTCGTTTGTGCATCGATCAAAATCGCAACAATCACCAAAGCAAGCCTCCGCTTTGTAGGTTGGTGGATCTGAAACCGTTTCTTAATTTAAATTATTTCTCTTCATCTTGCGGTAAGGCATTCTTCAATTGTTTGCATTTGTGATGCTTTATTCGGTTAGATCTTTCGTAGCTAGAATCGTAGCTTGTTCATAGTGCTAATATGTGTTAGAAAGCTATATTTAGATAGCAATTTCGTGCTAATTTGGTAATGGTTGTATTAGGAGCTTTAGGAAATAAGTGGTCAGCTAGAAGTGTTTTTTTTCCTCACTGTTTTTTCATTCTGGTTCAGTGAGGGTTAACCGGTTAACACACTTTTTTTGCCTCCTGTAACTGACTTTTCAAACCCGTTAACCGGTTAACCCTGGGCATTAACCGGTTAATGTTGTACTGATTGGAAATTTTGTGTTGTTTTGTTGCATGTTTGTGCATCACTCTTCCTCTTACCATCTTAGCTTGTTAGGTTATAATTTTAGGGAATTTTCAGGAGCTGGTTTAGTGCGAGTGCACGCAGTTTCGGTAGAGCTTCCAACATGCGTTTCGTTAGTTTCCGTTTTTTAAGCATAAATGTTGCCTACATGTCTATTTCATATTGTGATCATTGCTTGCATGGTTTAGCATCACTCATAACATGTTAATAAATGTTTCACTTTTGTTTTGTATCACATTTGAGTTCATTCATGTTTTGGTTCAATCATGTGCATATTGAAAACTTGCATAATGTTAAAAACACAAAAATCATCTAATTTGCATCCATTGATTGCATGATGATGTTGCATTTCATTGTTAATAATTCATTTCACGTTGTTCCACTAACTTGCATGATTGTTGCGTTACATTGTATGCATTAAAATTCATGTTTCGTGCATTTGAAAAGATAATGAAAATCTGCCTTGTTTTCATAGTTGCATTTTGAAACAAGAGCTGTAAAAAAACATGTTGTATTCATTCTGTTTTTGATCTTTCACACCTATTTGCATGTTGTTTGGTAGCTGTAATAGGCTGTTTGTATTTTCCATTGTATTTAGTAGTTGTTGTGCTATAGTAAGCTGTAGTAGCCACTGGATTTTAGCTTTGCCTAGTTTTTAGGGTCTTGAGACTTAGGATTGAGTCTAGTTTAAGCTATAGATGTATTAGGATATGTGTGGTACTTGTTTACCTCTTTCCTTTTATCGATTTTGTTTTATCCTACTAACTTTTGTTTTGTAGGGTTTATTCACACAATTTCTTCCTTTTAAATTCATTACGCTTTCTATGTGTGTTTGCCTTAGCACTTTTGTGCTTTGTTTGTATAGGCTTTCCCCTTTTTAGAAACAACTTAACTTCCTTAGGAAGTAAGTTGAGTTCTAATTCCCTTTTTTTATTTTCCTTTTTCTCATTAGGATTAGAAAACCACACAAAACATTAGGATTTCCTTTCCCATTCATTCGGGATAAAAATGTCTGGCTAGCGACTCTACCTTTTCCGCGCCACTTTCGCATTTGTACTAGGATGAAAATCCTGGGAGCGACAGTTGGCGAATCTGCTGGGGATCGAACCCAAAATCTCTGGTTTCCCCTTTGAGAGTCAATCATATCGCCTGTTTGTTTTGTTGGGTGTTTACCTGTGAGCTGCTATGTGCTTTAGTTTAGCTTTACTGTTTTCATTTACAGCTTTACTTTACAACATTTATTTACTGCTTTCAGTATTTATTTTCCATGCATCACATATATTGGACTGTCTGTGCTGGTTTGGTTTTTTTTCTGTGGGTTAGAGTTACTGTGAGATAAGCCAACTACCCGGCTTGAGTGCACCCTAGGATTATCGTGGGCATACATTGTACTCGCATGGTATCATGATGAGTGGCAACATGTTCCACACCCAGACTACGACCATCTTGGAACTATTATGTGTGGGGATTTCCTCCACTTCGGGGTACGACCTTGATAGTTATGTGCATCTGGTGACCGATCATCGAGGACCTTAGTGGAAACAACCCTATCCAGTGACGACAGTGGCAGACCATATTTGTTGACAAACCCACTCGCATCCGAGGGCCAATTGGGAACTCGCATAGGATGGTTTGGTTCTCTCATAGGAACCCAGTTAAAGCAAATTGCCCGTATGACGATAGTATTGTATCCCAAGGGCTGAATATATTATTGTTTCTCGATTCAGTGCTTGAAGCTGGGGACTTATGAGGGATGTTTGTTTTTCTCGAACTCAGTTGAGACCTCCCTGAGTAGTACATAATGCCAAACTGATTCCCTGATTTGGTCATGAGCCATTTCTTAGAAATGGTGAACGTATTATTGCTATTCGGCTTTGAGAGTTCGTGATGTTGACCCGAGTAGCACACCCGTGAGATGGGAGGGGTTTACAGGTTTGCAGGAACCCTAAAACTTCCAACATACCCGATTTGTTAGTATTGTTCAGTATTATGATCTGGTTCTATGGTTCTTCGATTATGAGATCCAAGATTTCTATTTAGAGAAACGGTTACCGTGATTGCAATTGTGACCCTGCACCCACACATGGTTATCTTCTCAACACCAACATCAGGCCATTGATCACATGCCAATAAATCACATAACATCATTTGCATGCTTGCATTCCTAACACATGTTTACTCATTCACAGCGTCGCATGTCACATCCTCATGGGCATGTCATATGTATTCATTGCATGATTTTTATATTTTGCATTTTGACAAGTTATCCAAACTTCCTAACTTATTCAACTTCAGGCAGTATAGCTGGTCAACGCATTCATCGATACCCAACTCGCAGAAACCGAGTAAGAATGGTTGAGCAAATGTAGAATGATCTCACTGAACTCCGACAGAGGATGAATCAGTTCTTGGAGATGATGACTGGCATGGCCCAAAACCAGGAGCGTCTCAAATTGATGGTTGAGAAACCCCGGGTAAATGCTAAAAATAGGACACTTGTTGGGATTGTGGATCCGAATGTTGCCCGTAATGAAGAGCCAAATCCCAATGGGACTGCGACTCGTAATGTGGTTTTAGAAGACACGCAAGAGGACTAGTTCACTCTATTGGATGTTGATATGGGTAATATGAACGAGATCAATGATCGAAGGTATGAAGAGCTGGCAGAAAAGATTAAGGCCATGGAATGTCAGAATTCCCTGGGTGTTGATGTAACCAATCTGGGGTTAGTTCCAGGAGTCAGAATCCCTCCCAAGTTCAAGGTGCCATCATTCAACAAGTACAACAACAACACCTGCCCTAGAACTCACATTCAGGCTTATTTTGGAAGGATCTCAGCTCACACTTATGATGAGAAATTATGGATGCATTTCTTCCAAGATAGTTTATCTGGAGCTTTATTGAGCTGGTACACGAAGCTAAGCAGGGTCTCTATCCGAAGCTGGAAAGATCTAGCTGAAGCTTTTCTCAAGCAGTATCAATATAATATTGATATGGCTCCAAACCGCACCCAATTGTAGAACTTGTCTCAAGGACGCAAA
Organism: Lathyrus aphaca; assembly: GCA_963966055.1. Classification (NCBI taxonomy): domain Eukaryota; kingdom Viridiplantae; phylum Streptophyta; class Magnoliopsida; order Fabales; family Fabaceae; genus Lathyrus; species Lathyrus aphaca. The sequence continues at coordinate 145,680,376 of OZ014520.1, read as the reverse complement.
TAAAGTTTTAAACAGTATGCCTAGAGGTGGCGTGAGCTGGCTGCACAGGTTCAACCCCCGTTGCTAGACCGGGAAATGGCAGACATGTTTATGGGCATTTTACAAGGTGCATTCTTGGATCGTCTGGCCGCTTTCCCGTCCATCAATTTTTATGATATCGTCATTACTGGAGAAAGGATAAAGAACTTGCTGAAATTGGGAAAGATCCAAGATGTAAGTGGTGCTAGTTCTTTTGGTGTGAAAAAGTCTTTTGGCAACGACTAAAGAAGAAGAGAAGGAGATACAAATGTTGTGTATAGGGGCCGAGACATAGGTTGTTCTCAAGGATACTACCAAGCAGCTGCAGTGACTATTATGCCACAGGTTCAACAACAACCTCAGGGTATGCAACAACAGGTACAAAGGCCATTTCAGCAAAGAACAAGAGCGAGGGACCGCAAGATTAATCATATCCCATTTTCGTATGTTGTTTTGCTTCCAGAGTTGCTAAAGTTGAACATGGTCGAGCTCCGCACCATGAGGGATCATACTCCTAACAATCTACCACCCAATTTTGATGCAAATGCCAGGTGTAAATTCCATTCGGGTGCCCAGGGGCACAATATTGAGAAGTGTTGGGTTTTTCAGAATAAGGTACAAGACCCAATTGACTCCAAGGCAATCAATTTTTCTACTCACCCAAATGTACTCCAAAATCTAATGCATAATCACTATAGAGTCGGAGTGAATGAGGGTGTCACGGTTGTTATACCAGGTGGTCCGCATTAAGTTGAAATCTTCGAGTTCATCACCCAGGTTGCAAGGGTATTCATAGGAGCAAATAAAGCCAGCAGTATCCAAATACTCTTAGTGATGGCAATTGTGTGTTTGTCTTTCTTCAATGCATTTTTCTTCCTTAGTGAGGGGAACTACGTCACTCTGATTCTTCATTGGTCATGGGTCAATGGAGACACATAGGCAGGAGATCGTCAGGTCTTTCCGAGCAACCTTATGGGGCAACTTTAGTCCCCAACTTTATTCTTTCCTCCATATGTCTCGTATTAGACTAACTAGAATAAGAGATATGATTGCCATGTAAGACATGTTACCACTTACTTGAAGATTACAGGTCTATGAAAAAACTACTGATCACTAGTAGTATCCAAGACTGATAGGTCCAGGCAGAGGCAAGCCTCCTTAACTACGACAATATTCAGTTTCTCTACTGCATTTTCATTTGTAGGTTCTTTTATTTGCTAAACATTTGTCTACATGTACGAAAGTTGTTTGCTTTTGAATGTTAGCAATAATAAAACTCACATGTCTTTCTTGAAGTAATTCATTCGCATTCACTTATAACTTTGTATGTGTGTATTGCAATACCAACTATCATGTTTAAACTCTATGAAGGAGAATGACGAAACAAAAATGCAAGATCTCTAATTGTTTACTCTTGAATAAGACCCTGTTGATGATGTACAAACATTGTTTCAAATCCTAAACACTGGAGATATAAGGGAGATGGACCCTCGCTAACCCCTTTGAGCCTTGAAGTATGAGTTTCTTCTCGCACAAAAAAACCCTCACATGTAACCCGGGGGCAAGGTAGGTGTCAACTAGTTGGGCCGAGCGTTCAGACTTTCATAAAGGAGTGTATCTGAGGATCCATTACATCCCAACATACCAATCAAGAGGTCCAAATACCAGAAACCATAACGGTTATACTAATCTGGAAACCACAATGGTTATCCTTCATCGACCAAAGAATGAGGCAGTCACAACCCTCGCAGAGCAATCAAGACAAACAATGTCACACGACTTGTTCAAAAAAAAATAGAGAGAATCGAACAAAAAAAAGGAAATGAAAAATCCCGCCTGGTCGAATCTTGAAAACAAGCGACTTAGGGAAAAATTAGGGCATCCCGCTGGACTTCACAATCAAAGATTCACAAGAATCAGTCCAGGCAAAAGTTAGGGATAAGCAAAAGAATGCAAAAAGAAAAAGACATAAAGGATTACACGAGAAAGATCCTTAAACAAAAAAAAAAGTCGTGTGGCATAGACACGAAAGACAAAGAGGTGACTGACTCCAAACAACAACTTGATCGGTGCTTAAACTGTTAGCAGCAATGGTTCCTCAACCATCACGAAACCCTTTTTGAGAGGTGAGCGCTTGTGCCGGGCTAGTTGAACATGGGAATGGAGGACATCACGAAGAGGGGTGGGTACTAATAAAAATCGAGCCTATATCCTTTGTTTCTATAACCGTGAACCAGGCCTCGATACAACCCTCGAAAGTTCTAACTGAAATAGGGTTATTTTGAGAACGTACTACTGCGAGACCGCGTTCCTGACTCCTATGAGTTGTGCTAAAAGACCCTTGTTGCTATTGCATGTGCATGCTTTCTTTTATTAAAAAATAATGTCGTATCTTAACCAGTGATTCACTCATAAAGGTTTGCGACACCTTTTCAATAAAGACTTCAAGATTAACGCGTGTGTTGCATTAGAATTTTCATTCTCATAATAAACTTTTTCTGCCTGCATACATTTGTTTGGCATCATAAAAGTTCACATATAGAACCTAAGTCCAGAAGCTTAATCTTGCCAAGTTGAGAAGTCTGAAACTTCTGAAAGACAATCAGGTTGAGGTGCACTTTTCCAGAAAGCTCCATCGAGTAAGGACTTTCCCAACCAGTCGTGGTAAGAGCCAGCCAATCCGGGGCAGTTATGTTGAGCAATCTCTTCAAAATTCAGCCAATCTAGGGCAATCACTTCGAGATTCAAATCTCTCCAAGGCATTTAGTATGAGCATTCCTTCAAAGATTAGTCAGTCAAGGGCAAAACTACTCAGAGACTCATACTAGGGAAGCCCCCCAGTGGCACGAGAATTTATTCTTTCCCGGAGACAGACAGTCGGAATCACCTATCCAAAGTTCAGAGTACCAGGACAGCTATGCTCCTGAAGAGTTTTTGTTTCACCTTTTTGTCACAACTTTTATTGATTGAGTCTATTACTCATCTAGTGGTTACTCGCCAAGCCAATTCTCTCGTTCAACACTTCCAACAGCTACAAGCTTATTTGTGTTGACAATGGCTATTGTCGCTCCCGAAAAGACTTTACGTCCCTGGTGCAGACGCGAACTGTCGGCGATGTTGGAGGTTAAGGTTGAACAGAGTCTCCAGCTAGGCATTTTTATACCGAAGGAAAGGTAATGCTGCATAAACCTGGAAGGGTATGGATAAGACGGTTGCGAACCAGAGAAACTGAGAAAGGGGGTTGGTTACGACCTGGGAAGGTATTAGCACCCAGATCGTCCGTCGTACTCGACGGGATCCACACTTACTTGATTGTGTTTAAAAGGGGTAGTGTATGTGCTGATTGTGTATAAAAGCTAAGGAGAAAATGCACAGTGTGTCAGTGCAAAAGAAATGGGTGAAATGCTCAGGACCGAGGCTTAGAAAGAATGCTGGAATGAGGGGGATGACAAAGAGACTTTTGTTCCATAATTGTTAAGTTATGCCTACGTATCCTCTCGTGCAATGAGGAAGTCAGAGCACCGTAGTTCGACTCAAAGAGACTGGATTATTTTTGACTGTGAACTGCTTGCTTGTCTATGCTCAAGTGTATGACTCATCTGGCTCGAGTGCTAATTGTCTTGCATTAGACGGAAGAAGAGGGTTCTCGTTTATAAAAGGAGTATGATGAGAAAAGAATCCCGGAGGAGACGGTTATTGTTTGTTTTTGTGTTTTCAGTTTTTTATTGTTTTTGGTGTTTTGCATTGGATAATGAGCTTAAGCCTAAATCAAGGGTTTGTAAACTCATTATATCCTCCTTGATTAGGGATAATGAGCCTACTTAAGTGTGAGATAAGCATCTCAACTTAATTACCATGATGATGTAGGATTAAGATCATTAACCTACTTGTGATTATTTAGATGTTTTTGGATTTTTGTTTAGTGTTAAGTAATGAGTTTAATCTCTAATCAGGGATTGGTGAACTCATTACACCATCCTAAGAGAAGGATGATAAATGAGAACATTTAAGCTGAGGAAGACTTCTCAACTTAATCCATAGTTAGGGATTAAAATCATTATATAAAAAGCCTTTATTAAGTGGATTTTAATTAAAGGATTAGATTAAGAAATGGATTTTAAGTTTGTAAGACAACTTGAGGGGGACTTGTCCATTAAATACTAGGGTTAGTCCCTCTTAACCATAAGGAAGAGATAGAACCCTAACATAAGGCCCAAGTTACAAGCTTATTTCTTGATCATTATTAAGTGTTTTGATTAAGAAGTGTAAACAAATTAAAGGTTTAACACTAAGGATTAAAGTTATACACTCCATCCTAAGATAAGGATGCAGGCATAACCCTAATTCAAAGTCCTAAAGCTTTAAGTGTTTAGCCTATGATTATGAGATGAGAAGAGAGACTCAAGGAGACTCAAAGGTAAAAAAAAGCTAGGGAGGACTATATACAACCCTAAAAATTATAATGCTTGGATATCCTATGGTTTGTGAGGCCTAAGAGAAGATCACTAGGAAGCCACCAATGGAAGGGAAGCAGATGAAAAGAGAAGGAGACAAAGAATAGGTTACTTACTTCATGAAGAAGATAAGTAACCTAAAAGAGAGCATAAGTGAAACAAGTTCCCTTCAAAGACATAATAAATACATATGAAGAGATGGGATGTGAAGGCAAATCCATATCCCAAACAACTTACCATAAGTCCCTGAAATGTTAGTATGATTGCATAAGACATAAAGCAAAAGGAAATGAGATGAATGAAGATGAAAAGACCAAAAACAGAAGTGCATATGCAAGGAAAATGTGTTATGAGATGATGCAAAGTCATACAAGATGCACATGAATGATCATACAAGGATGAGATGCAATGGAAGCATGTTTAGAAGCATGAAAACACATGGATGTTTATGAAATGTAATGAATGAAAAACATAGCAAATGAATGAAGGAATGATCAAGCAATGTTCAAGCATGTTTTAATATGTCTAAGATGACATACAAATGCTTGAAATGTCATGGAAAGTTCATATGATTGAGATATACAAAGATGAATGTAAATGAACATGAAAAATTAGGGTTTTATGAATGTATGAGATGCATATGACCAAAACAGAAGCATACATCATGATAAAATTTGAAATTGAACTCAACCAAACCCTAAACCTATACAAGATCAAACCCCAAGGGAGAAGGTCAGAAGCTAAACCTAGTGAAAGTTATGAAATTTCTAAGTTAACTAGGGTTTTTGGGTGCTTCTAAAGGGAAAATGCAAATCAAATTGAAAATGCAATGCAAAAATGTGAGATAAATAACCTAGAAATGGAGAGTTTGAGGAATTAGGATGAGTGTTACCTTGCAGCAGAGAGTAGTGAAAGTCCTATAAGTAGTTAGGTTGTTTTGAAAATCTTGTGGATTTTCGATGTGTGGTTGGTTGGACTGGTGTTGGTGCGGGGGTGGGATCAGGGGTTATAATAGGAATAAGACTAGTAGGATGGATGGCAGATTAAATGTTTGTGTGGGACTCTGTAGCAAGTGTAAGTGTATATTCTAAATAGTCATCATGATGTTTATGGTGTAAAGGTTGTGTGTGAAGATAAGGAGCATCTGTGGGGTTTGTGTAAGGAAAAACTTGCTCATAAAAAAGTGTCACGAGATACAAAAATATTTATAGTGTGAATGTTGTATAAAATAGAACCTTTAACACCTTGCTTGATGCCAAGATAAACGCATTTATGGGAGCGGGAATCCAATTTTGTACGGTTAACGGTAGTGCTACAAGCATACACTAAATAACTAAAAGTCTTAAGAAGAGAATAATCAGGATGAATGTTATTCAAGATAGTAAAAGGACATTTGTTAGAAAGTAGTTTAGATGGTAAACGGTTTATAATGTGAACAACATAAGAAATAGCATATGATCAAAATAACTTAGGAAAATTTGCTTAGAATAACAAAGAACAAGTCACTCCTAGTAAATGTTGGTGTTTGCGTTCAACAAGCCCATTTTGTTGGGGTGTATAGACGCAAGATGTGTGATGATGAATGCCATGCTTAGAATAAAATTGTTTTAAAAGAAATTCAGGTCAGTTGTCAGACCTGATAGTTTTTGTAGTGGTATTAAATTGTGTTTGTATCATTTTAACAAAGGATTGAACAAGATGTGATGTGTCAGATTTGGTTTTCATTAATAAAATCCAGCGGTACCTAGAATAATCATCCACAACTATGAGAAAGTATTTGTAACCATGAATGGAGGGGCAAGATATAGGGCCCAAATATACATATGAATCAATTTAAAACAATGAGAAGTAATAGTGGTACTAGTGGGAAAAAGGAAGCCATTTCTGTTTGGCTTTGAAGCAAGTATTATAAGGGTTCTTATTATCATGTAAATTGTTAAGAGGAAAAACTTTATTAATTTGAACTAAAGTATCATAAGTAGGGTGGCCTAAACGATTATGCCACAAAGTACATGCGTTAATACTATAGGGGGAACATTTTTAGAGGGAAGGGAGGACGAAATCAGAGTGTAGAGTCCTTGATGAAACCTAGATGCACCAATCTTCATTAGGGTATGGATCCATTGTACGAGACAGTGAGAGGCAGTGAAAATAAAGGCACAATTTAAAGACATAGTTAATTTTGAGACAAATATGAGATTAATGAAATGAAGGGATAAAAAACACATCATGTAAGTAGAAGGAATCATTAAAATGTATGCTACCAGAAAAATTAGTAGTGATGGAGGCTCCATTGGGAAGCCTCACTATTATGGGTTTGATAGGATTTAGAGTGGTGAAAAGGGACTTTAAATGGCAGACATGGTCTATAGCACCGGTATCAAGTAACCATTTAATATTAAGCAGACCATGGATGTTATTAATAGAAGAAGAACTTGAGTGAATAGTGGAAATTGTCTGAAGATATTGAATGTTGGGTTCAGTGGAAACAACAGTTTGTTGGAGAAGGGCTAGCAATTCACATTGTTGATCAGGGGTGAAATGAAAATTGTCCTGGGCAGCTTCATGTGGGTTGGAGGTGGATGATTTTGTTGCGGAGTCATCTTGTGTGGATTGAGCCAAATTGGTCTTCTTGAGGTATGGTGGCAATCCATGCTTCTTGAAGCACACTTCAATTGTGTGGCCAAGTTTATTGCAGTATGTGCATAACTTGATGCCTTTGGATTTAAACATGGAATAGGGTTTTGTAGCATAGTTAGAAGAATGACCTCTTGCATAGGGTTTATGAACTTGAGCGATAACTTTGTCTTCAGGGAGAAACACTGAAAGTTGTCGTTCTTGTTGGATAAGGAGTGAAAACACTCTGTTGACATTTAGAAGTGGAGAGTGTAATAACTCAAAATTTGCCCTTATTGTTTATTACCCTAACTGGCTTATCACTTCGCATTCATCTGCATTCTCCCGTTAGGTCATGACATTCATAATCATGCATTTCACAGAGCTTTAAGGAATGGATTCAAGTAGTCTTTCTTTTGAATTGAATCTGCCCAATCAGAGGCGATTTATCTGGCTACATTACATTCAATAATGAAACAAAGGTGGAGCTCCTATCAACACAGGAATCATCTTATTAAGGTTCATCAAGTATCGAGCTTAACTTCTTCAAGGTTTCTCAATGTCATCAATTTCTAGGCTAAGAAGGCTGTGAAATAAGGTAATTGAGGATCTATTCTTCCTCAAGCTACCAGGTCATCCTACCATCCTTAATAACCGAGGTTATTTTGGTAATTCCAGAAGTAGGATCCAAGGTGTTGATCCTTAGTTTTATATTGGCATCACAGTCCGTAAAGGTTGTTTTGGTGCAAAATGTGAGGTTAATCATTGTTCATCATCTATGTTTATCCAAGAGTTATCATAAGCCGCATTTGAATGGTCAACCCAATTCCAAAGATACGCCATTGAATCCATTAAGTCCATATGTCAATATAAAATTTCGTTACTCATTTTGTCTAAAAATAACAAAAAAAATGTCATGAACTAATTTCTCAGTCATTTACATCTTCAAGTATGCATTCTTCGTTGTAAACCTCATATCCGCCTGGCTATTTCTCTAAATGTTGCGCTAAGCCGATTCTCATGCCATGATACTAAGTCCTTTCAAAATTGTCATCCATATCCATTGTTAAGAAGAAGAAAAAAACTCAGAGACTATCTAAATATTGTGACCAAATGTCCATATACCAATCTTTGTTAATTTTCTTTGTTGTAACCAAGTTAAACATCTGTGTTTCAATTCAATTCTAGCCTTCTTTTTATTATGCAGTCACATGTTGGTGTCATTGAGCTCTTTCATATACATGATAAATTGAGGTTTTGTTTGGAGGTGAATCTCATTGTGAGTTTTGTACTTGGACTTACATGTTTGAAAGTGTTGTACTCAGACTATTTTCGGTATGGCTGCTATGGAATTCAAGCGGCATTAGTATTTTACATAGGGATTTACAATCATGATTTTCTCTCATATGCCACTTGAATGTCGGTTCCCCAAGGTGTGAAAGAGAAATGGTGGTTCGTAGCATAACAGAAAAAAGTATAACAGATTTTCAAGAGAAACGGGGTTGTTTTTTTACTGATACAAAAGAGAGGGAAAATCGGTTTCCATTAGTAGAAATCTGCATAACAGATCTTACAAAGCAAAATTAATACAGTTGCAACAGAAAACCAGAGAAAATCAGTTTTTCTTTAATCAATATGAGGGAAATAGAATAGAAGGAGAAAGTAGGCCAAGGGGAGTTACAAAATAACAATGACAGAAAAAGAGCTCTAACTCTCTCAATTACAAAAAGAAAAATTAGTTACAGTGAAAAGAAAAAACTCTGCATCTGAGATTTAGAAGGGAAAATAACAGAATTTCATCATTCACCAATCTCTTCTTCACTCTTGATTCTCCAATAAACTCTAGACAGAAATCGACTCCAACCTTCATCATCTCCAATACTTGGATTCAACAAACCTTCATCATCAAAAACCTTCAACAACAAATTCGGTCAGTTTTCGACAACTGACTCAAACAAATGCTAACCAACACTAGCCAATCCAAAATCACCCTAACTAATATCATAACTCAATAATAGAATCTAACAAAACTAACTAACAGAATTTCAACAAACTTACAACAAAATTTCTTTTGGAAACTTCATCCAACATCCTTTATAAATCAATCCTTCACCATAATTTTAGGTCTTCTTCACAATTTTCGATTCTTCAACCAAACTCTTCACCATTTTCTTCAATCTTCCCACTCCTGGACTTTGGCTCTCCAATTCTCGTTTTCTTCTTCACTATCCTTTCTCACCATTCCTTCTCGCCAATCTTCTTCTCTCAATCCAGATTCTTATTCCTTCAAACCTCTCAAATTCCAACTCTGATTCATCTCCATTAATCTTCCTTCAGCCATTTTTCATCACCTTCACCCAATTCTCTTCATCAATTGCCCAAACACGCTCTGCAAAAAGACGGGAATTGATATCAATAACCATTGATTTTACATCAAGAACGCGAGAATGTTACAACGAATCCGAAAATCCTAATCAACAAGTCAAGATTGCAGAGATTAAATCAGAGTTACAATAGAGATAGGTTTGCACAAATTCAACGATAATCAAAGAGAGGGAGTAGAACCGAATCGAGTAAAGATCGCGTGCATACCTGAGACTGTGGATTTGGATTCGTCTTTGAAGTAGTAGCAGAGTGACTCTGATAGACCTTCGAGTCGTCATCACCAATCACAATCGGCTTTACCGTTCTACTCCAATCATTCTCTCGGCATCGTCTTCTACAGTCTTTCTTCATCAACAAGCCCGAGACCGCGATTGCGCGTCTTCAACAAACCTCCGACCGAAGGGGCGCCTCTGTCGAGTAGCACCGTCATCAAGCGGCATCACATCGTTCCTTCGTCAAGGTACAAAATCCTCTCCTTCCCTCATAGTTATGGCGATTCTTAGCGCGAATTGCATCATTGTTGAGTGTATGATAATTCGTTAGGATAGAATGTCTTCGGATTTGGAGGAAGAATAAGCTAGGTTTAGGAAGAGGATTTAAGTTAGGGTTAAGATTGGAATAGGTTTCAATGTATGGTTGCAGTTTGAGTAGGAGAAAGTGATGGTGATGACGGAAAGAAGAAGCTCGTGGAAGAGGATGAAGAGGGCGGAGGGTAGAAGGAAGGTGGCGGCGGCGAGAGGAAAGGAAGAAGATGACTTAGGTTTTTTAGGGTTCTTTCGTAAAGACTTGTATGTTGTTGTTTGTAATCCTTTTTTAATTATAAGAATAAATTAAGTTAATGGAAATTTATTGAGTCATTAAGAGATTATCATGAGAATATCAAGGATTAAAAGAAAATAAAAAGCATTAATCCCGTTTAATTCCCCAATAAACCACCATTTTCAATTTCAAATGGGATAAGATCGGATCTTTGGTGATTCCCAGCCACACCGGTGGTGACACGTGTCACCGTCCGGTTGGCTCTTCATGCGGTGATCCTGTGTGCATAGCCCACCATAGTTAGTTTGGTCCTGCACTTGTAAATTCTTTAATGTGAAGACCAATAAGGGGACTTAATCGTGCGATCTAGATTTAGCCAATCGTATTGACCTAAGGTTCATATCATGCACCACCAGATTGCTGCGCAAATGGGCCTTGCTTTCTGCTTTTTACACCCCCTGGTTTAAGGCCCATTGCATTAATAACTAAAAAAAACTGCTTTTCGCACCCCTTCTCTTATTTTCTTTCTTTTTAATTTTTGTTTTAGGTATAGTTAGAATTAAATCCTTAAAAAAATAGTAAAATTCATAATAAAATTCTATAAAATTTCCAGTAGGTTTTTAATTCAATTTAGAAATTTGTGACATTTTTACTTTCTGAATTTTGGCTATTTTTGATTTAATTTCGATTTTCCATGTAATTAGCATTTTATTGAATTTCTTTTAGTTACACATAATTTTGTTCATTTTATTTCTCCCACCTCCTGTAGGATTTTTAGCTCATTCTTTTTTATATGATTAGAAGACTGATAATAGGACTTATGATTTTGTTTGGTAGATTTTTAGGCCATTTTATTCACTGTTTTGGTAGCTTAATTCATGTAAAATTGTGGTTAATTCTTAGGTAGATTTAAGTGACTTTTAGGCATAGTTAGGTTCTTAATTTTTAGGATATTTTTTTTAGCACAATACTATAGTCAGGTTAAGGACCTTAGAGAATTAATTTCATATTTTTTTCAGGACTTTTATTTTTAGTGCATTAATTTTTAGGCCATTATTACATTTTGTAAATCCATTTAGTTTAGCTTTGGTTCTTATGGTTCATTAAGGATTAACTTAATTATGTTTAATCTTAGGATTTAAAATGATTTAGTATAGTTTAAGTACTGATTTTAGGATAATGATATTAGATAAATTCCCTTAGTTTTAGGACTTAGGCTTATAATTTCTAATAAATAAGTTTAGGTGAAGTTTAGGCTTGCCTTTTAGTTTTATGCCTTAATATGCATTTTTTTAGAATTTATTTCTTATTTCAATTTTAATGCTTTTGCCTTATTACTTGAATTTTTCACTTGTATAGGCTTCCCCATTGTTTCTTAGAATCAACTTAACTTCCTTAGGAAGTAAGTTGAATTCTAGTAGTTTTCTAGTTCCCTTTTATTCATTAGGTTTAGAAAACTCCACAAACCATTAGGACCACTTTTGAATAAATAACTAAAATTAGGATTGAGTCTTGGTCCCTTAGTTTTTGCCTTTTGCAACTTGAGTTCTTCTTTCTCTCCTCATAAAGAAAATAATAAAATACTTAATAAAAACCGAATATTCTTGTACGACACAAGACTTTGTTGCGGAGTTCTTATACAAGTCATGTTTCAGGGCGAGGTGTAAGTATTTACACGATGGATATGTCTTAGTATGAGAATGTTCACAAACAAATTCAAAACATTTCTCATAAAAGACAAAAACAAATAATAAGCGACTATCCTGCGAGAATTTTTCTTTCTCATCTCATTCATTCTCAACGCGAACTCGCGACGACTTGTCTCGCATGCAAGACGGTAAACACACTCGTACCAGACGAGCCTGCAACACCTGAGCATAGACATACGCAGTTCCAGCTATAAAAAACACAAACAAATAGTTCCTACTTGGTTAGGCGAACTACGTCGACTCTGATCCTCATTATCCCGATGAGGTACGTAGGCAGTAGGGTAGGACCCGTTCGAGCACGTTCTTTATTTTCCCTACATTTTCCCCATTCATCCCTTTTATTCTCATTCTCTTTTTCCAGTTCTCTTTCTCATTTGACTTCCATTCCAGTAGTAGTTCATTTGTTCAACAACATCTTATTTCTCACCCTTTGAAACAAAAAAACAAGCGTGGATCCCGTCGGGTACGACAGACGATCTGAGGTGCTAATACCTTCCCAGATCGTAACCGACTCCCGAACCCAGATATTTGGTTCGCAAGGCATTGTCCTTTCCTTCTTCCTCAGGTTTGTGCAACATTACCTTTCCAATTCATTCGGGATAAAAATGTCTGGCTGACGACTCTACCTTTTCCGCGCCACTTTCGCATTTGTACTAGGATGAAAATCCTAGGAGCGACAGTGACCTAAGCATAATTTATGCACGAACTGCTGCATATTGGTCGTTGAGGCCCTTCAAGAAGCGAATAACATAATCGTTGTCCCGATATGTCTTGATGGTAGGAAGAAGATTGCAGTGGCAGATGGGGTCACAAGTACAATAAGGAAGAAGTCGGAAATTATAGAATTCTTGCCATAATTTCTTCAATGTAATGAAGTATTGAGTAATTGTTTGATCTTTTTGTTTCTGAGCGTATATTTCCTCTTGAAGATTTGGAATTCGATAAATATCACCTTGGTGGTACCGTTCATGCAGTTCATCCCAAATATCCTTTGCAGAATCCATCCATAACACACTTTCAGATATATCCTTATCAATGGAGTTTGTTATCCATGCCATTACCATGTTATTGCATCTGCATCATAAGACATATGTAGAATCAATTGGCGAGGGACGAGTTAGGGTTCCATCTATGAACCCTAATTTGTTCTTGGACATTAGGGTAAGTTTCAAGGAACGAGACCGTGAGTGAAAATTGATGTTGTTGAGAGAGGGGGTGACAATTGCGAGGCTAGGATTGTCGCTTGGGTGCATAAAGAAAAGATCAAGCATGTCCTGTTGGTATGAACAAACATTGGTTGTGGTTGTGGGAGATTTGTTAGCATTGTCGATTATGGGAGATGGTGGTGGGTCGTGAATATCGACCATGGTGAAAAATGGTGGGCGAAGGCATAACCAGAAATGCCAGAAGAAAAAAAATGGGCAAGAAACGATCTTGACGAAAGAATGTGATGAAAAAAAAAGAAACGAGAAAATTGCGTGGAGGAAGAAGGTGAAAGAACCGAAGGCACGTGGAAAAGAGAAAGAAATGATCAGAGCAATCTAATAGCTCTAGATACCATGTTAACGTGGCATAACGGAAGTGGATAGTAAACAATAATGCTTTGCATTTTATTGAAGGAAATATGAAATCATCATTTAATGTTTACAGAAAAGAGAGAATCTCCTTTTATAAAAGAAAGATAGCTGCCAGAAGAAAAGGAAAAATAACGATAATAATACAGAAGAATAAATAGTCAAATGGGCCTAGACTTAATGGGCTTTTCTATTCCAACATCACTTAATCATTCATCGTGGAACGGAGGAACAATTAATTTTCTAAAGGATGAAACAAAACACACAAAATATGGCTACCATATTGATCTGACCTGATCAGAAGAGACCTTCCAGACGTTGAGCAACAATTATGGTGTTGGACTGGAGAGGATGTACCTGCAAGACACTCCGATGCCAAAATGAGATTGCGAGTACAAAAGAGGTAGAAGAGAATAATAGTTTCAGAATACTTGACCCTTCAGTGAAAGAGGATATTTATAGTGTGCCCCAGTGCTGAGCCAAGGTCCTTACTTGGGTTGGATCAGTTAGGCCCAAGGAAGAACTGCCAAGGAATGCGTAGGAGCAAGTAAGACCTAGCACGTGGTCTTGCCCTTGGTCCAATCGTCCATATATTTCAGGAGATAATGGAGAACAGTTGGGTGATGTAACATACGTGGGGAGACGCTGTCTCCCTACGTCTGGATTAGTGAATCGTGGATCATGCCTGACAGTTTAGACCTCAGCCCGACGAATTGGACTTTTGCCCAACACTGTCTTATAGACCCAGTCTAGAACACATATAATTCCATTCTAACCACCTATAAATTGTTCTAACAAACATTCCACCGAGCTATATATTACTTATTATGAACTTACAAGTAATAAGGAATTTTACTATAATCAATCTCAGATTTCAAACTAAAACTAATGCATATTTGGTAGAGTATTTCAATATGATTATGACAAACGAGTAACATTGTGAATCAATTAATCTCAAATTAACAATTGAGATCGACTTATTAGGTAAATATATTAGCATTACACATCAATTATTCCCATTAAACTTCATAATAAATTTCCTTGATTTATACTACCTTTTCCAATTTTTATATCTAGCTTGCTCTTCAAAACTTTTCCTTGAAAAGTCAATTACCAATCAAACTCTCAAGTCCATATTAATACTGAAACCTTTTACACTTTACTCGTTTCTCGAGGCCCAAATAGTGAATAAAAAAAAGACAAATTTATCTCCGTATATATATACCAACAAACTGCTGGACCCAATACCGGACCCGCGACAGTACGCCTTCCTCCTGCATAAATACACCAACGCAGTCGCTCACGCTTTTTTTCCCACTGATTTTTCGGAGCAAAACCGAATACACATTCTTACCCCTTTTCCAGGGTTTACAAATCTTGAACTCGTTCTTCGTCTTCACTACTACTATTCCCTTTTCGCTAGAACCTTTGCATCACGTTCAGGTTCCGTGTTCTTCAAGGGAAGCTTCACTCTTCGCTGTCTTCGTATTCATTTTTCGTTCTTCCATTCAATTTACTTCTTCAGAGCTATTGCATGTAAGTATGTGAAATCGATTTTGTGTTTTTATTTTTATTTTTTTTTTCTTTTGATTTTGACGACAGCGATAGCTTAATGTGTGCATGGAGGGTTTTGGTTTGAGACATTGACAATGCCGAGTTGGAAGCTATTTTTTTCGTCAAATATTTAATTGAATGAAAATTTAACCTACATTTTTCGTTTTCGTAGGGTTCAGCTCAGTGGCTTAGAGTGATTTTGGTTGTGGCTCCGTTTGCTGAATGCTTTTTCATTGGAAGAGTACTATTTCACCGTAAGTCTTGTTAAATCGTGCCTCTCTTTCATCACATTACTTATATCTTGCCGTGGATTTGTTTGGATTGACTTATTTAAACTTATTTATCGGTATCGGTGTGATCACTTGTGAGATTGTTTGGAAAAGTTGATGGAAACAAACTATTGACACTTGTTTTCGACTTTTTTTATAAGCTCTCTGGGATAGCTTATGAAAACATCTTATAACTTTATTTTATAGCTTATACATAAACCCTTACTCACGTTGGTCACTGTAATAAAGGGCTTATGTATTGCTTTATTCCAAAATTTCAAAGCCTTGTAATGTTCAGTGCTGTATATCTCACTATGGCACCACTCTTCCCCGTTTTGATGCAGAACATAAGTTTGTTTTTCCTCCCTGTTTTGATGCAGAACATAAGTTTGTTTTTCCTCCCTGTTTTGATGCAGAACATAAGTTTGTTTTTCCTAAAGGAGCAAAAAGCTAATCAAGTTTTCCTTCTCCAGGTAAATTAAATGCATTATTGTTGGAGACTATGCATTTTTGCTATGTATTAATTATTGAGCATGATAGTGAACCTTAGAAAGTAGCGAGGTAGTTAAAACTCATTTTGTGAATCTTAGGTTGCGGGTTTGAGTCTTCAACTCCAATTTTTCTATTTTTATTGTTTTATTTCATTAAAAATGCCAATTCAAGGACTTGATACTAGGTACACTAGATTTAACCTTATACACCACTATACTAACAGCTGGTTATGATATTAAATTGAAATGTTATATGTATGGACTTCATCAAAATGCATAGTGACCCCTTTGAAGTGAACACTTCACAGGTATGAGTTTATATTTTCTTGAATTGTAGTGCACGGATAAACCTTAACTTAGGTCCATTATACAAAGACAACAAGATAGAAAGAGAAATCAGCATAATATCTATGCAGGGTTGATGAAATGGAGGGATACTAAATATGTAATTTGTGATAGAAATGTACAAACTCTAGTTTAAAAGAAAAAATTAGTGACAACTATAAGGCTTATAATGTCTCATGCTTTGAGACTCAGTCAGTGTTATTGAATTGCAGTGCCATGGCCGCTATGACGGATATACATGGCGGTTGTTGGGCTCGCCGCAATGGTAAATATCGGCCGATATTGCGGTGTTTTCCGTCATAATTCCGCTATAACGGCGCCGCAAAGCAGCCAGAATGGCGGGATTTTGGCTCTCCGCGCATTGTAGGGTTTGTTGTTATCAGGCATAACAATTAGCTATTAGCAAGCACTAAAATTGGTTTCTCTTCACCAGTTTTTCATGAATTGCAATAATAACGTTAAATATGATAGAAGTGGTTAACATTTCTTATATTTTAGACACCAAATAAATCTTTTTTGTTTCTTATATTCGAGACCACCAGAGGGAATATCTTTTAAGTTTATTGAAATATTGGTATATTGATCCATGAATATATTGCAATAAGAAATCCTTTTTTATGCAAAGAAGTTTGCTTGAAATGCTTTGTTTTAATTCCTATAGTCAGGAGTTTCCTTGGTAGGCAATCAAGTAAGTAGGAAGGACCACTATTAAACCCTTACCACAACTTCTAGCATACCCTTGCATTGAAATTAGATGGCGTCTTCTTCTTCTAAACTGTTATTTAACAATGAAAAATTTCTATTCTAAATGTTGACAAACTTGTGATGTTTAGTTCGTAAGTGTTTGATCAAGGTCTGTCAGTTTACTGTAATAACACCTCAAATTTGCACTATATAGAATACGGAGAAAGACGTCTCTTTGAAGGTTTCCTTTATTTTATTTTTTTGCTGCAAAGTTTTCTTGAAATATACTGATAACACTGTATTTGTTTTTATTTGTTCTACAATAACTTTCGGTTTAATGCACTGAACCTTTCTTAGGCATCGCTCTTATTTAATTTTGCAATTTGCAGGAAAAGATTATCCATTGTGACTTATAAAGTTCAAGTTGATAGCAAGGATTGGTAAAAGGCCATGTGGAGTAGGAAAAAAGTCTTGGCATACGAGTAGCTGTTGTGATATAGTGTGGAATTGTGCAAAATTACTTTTGGAACTATCATGACTACTGATCCTAGGGATACTAAGGGCTATGATGCTACGAATGACTCAAGGGCTATGAATGAGTCAAGGGCTGTTAAGGCCTATGATGCTATGAAGGTTTTAGGAATCTCCAAGGAAGAGGTGAAACCTGTGCTGAGAAATTTGCTTAAAGTGTATGACAAAAACTGGGAGCTTATTGAAGATGACAACTATCGGACTCTTATAGATGCTTACTTTGAGTCAAAGGAAGATAAGGTTTCTTGAACATCCTTTGCTAGTTTTTATCAAAGTGTTTTGTATAACCTGCTAATTTTTTTGTCCTTATAATAACTTGTATTTGTGTTTGCTGCATTGGTCAGTTTTTTTTTTCTGACACATTGTTATATTCTTTCTAAAAGCCAGAAGAACACAAGAGAAAAGCTCCAGTCAATTCTCAAGATGGGGAAAGACCAAAACAGAAACTTCACGTGGCAGATAGGGACAACAACCGGGTTCCATCAGCTGTCAAATCAATAGAAGTGTTAACTGTAGAAGACAATGACAAACCAGACAATGACAAACCTCCGAAGATTCTTAAACAGAAATCTATAAAGTCATTTCAAACTTCGTCGTCACATAAACTTCTATCACAGAGAAGATTGGGTGACGATGAAAGGATATCAAGCTTACCTTCCATGGCTGCTAGAGGTCATAAAAGTTATCCTGGAGCAGCTTCATCTGCAGGGCTTTATTCAGAGGAACCTAGCCATCCTTCTATTCAGAGGAAAAATATGTCAAGTGATCACCATCAGATGAAGATTACAACATCAGGAACTGAGACGCCTAAGCTTCGTGTTGGAACTGCTTCGACGAGTTACAATGGTAATTATGACAGGCTTTTTAACTGCATGTCTTTTACTATTTTCCTTTTGTTGTATGCTGTTTTAAGAAAAGCATATATTGTTATATACTTGAGCCTAGTTTGTTTCTTGATATGTATGCTGCTTTGTAAATTTCTTGTTGATTTTCTTTAGGCTCACTCGGCGCTTCAAATGGAAATCTTTCTATCAAATCCCTACCAAAGGTTCTGAAATCCGATGGATATGTCAAAGACATAGCAAAAGGTTCTGAAAACGTCAAAGTATCATTATTAGATGAAACTAAAAGTGAGGAGTTTCCGAAATTCAATTACATTCCATGTAATGTAATTTATCAGTGCGCTAATGTCAATATTTCACTGGCTCGGATAGCGGATGAGGGTTGCTGTGCTGATTGTACAGGCGACTGTCTTTCCTTATCATTTCCTTGTGCTTGCTCTCAAGAAACTGGTGGAGAGTTTGCTTACTCTTCAAACGGTTTATTAAAAGAAAAATTTCTCACGGATTGCATAAATGAACCCCAATCTCATCATTATGTGTATTGTAAAGAATGCCCAATTGAGAGGTCTAAGAACGAGAGCAAACCTGAACCATGCAGGGGACATCTGGTTAGGAAGTTTATAAAGGAGTGCTGGAGGAAATGTGGATGTGACATGCAGTGTGGAAATCGGGTAGTACAACGAGGTTTAAGCCGGAAATTACAGGTACACTTTTCTCTGAATGACTTGCAATTTATTTGATGAGAATTTTATTTAATTTACTTTGCTTTAATATTTTGTTATAGTTAGTATATGAAGTTAAGGCAGGTGAAATTTCCAATATGTTTAGTGAAGGATTTGTGTCTTTGATCCTCTATTTCTTTAAAACTATTCTCTGAATACTTTTGCAACTCGATTGTTGAAATATTTATTTTCTTTTGTTATGGTTATTAGATGAAGTCTTCATTTAATTTTGTGGTGATAAAAATTGATTTATATTAAAAGTGAGTTGAATGTAAAGTGATTTATGCTTAGAAATGAAAATGATATTTTTGCTCTTGTGTTGCAAATGGTCCTAACCGTAACAGTATTAGGAAATATAAGTAGCAACTTTTTCTTTTTGTTATTGTTCAATTTCTAAATGATGAACTACTGACTGCTGCTCTACCCAAAATGACAAGTTACATATTTATATGCTACTGCCATCAGGGAACTGTGTCTGTCATCAATCAAATACCTTAACCTCTTGATCATTGTTATGGTTTTATAATCTATCACATAAGCTTTTTTTTTTTTGGGTACAGATCCTTAACATTTTTTTATTGTTATGCTGTGTACTTTAGTGGTTGGTACATAGAGGCTAAAATTTTTAAAATTTTAAAGTTTTCAAGTGATTATTAATGACCATTTTACAACTGTCTTTGAAGGATTCAAGTACAGTATTTTAAAATTACAAATTAGATTCTTACCACTAGATGACTTTTTTCTTAATGGAAAATGGTTAGATTAGTATATTAAAAGATTAAACAATAGCCATGTCAATAGTGTTAGGCAAAATTATATTAGAGATCCTTTAAGTTATTTTTCTGTATCAGGTTGGTCTTTTAAGTTTTTTTTTTAACATTTAGAAATGTGTGAC
Organism: Lathyrus aphaca; assembly: GCA_963966055.1. NCBI lineage: Eukaryota > Viridiplantae > Streptophyta > Magnoliopsida > Fabales > Fabaceae > Lathyrus > Lathyrus aphaca. The sequence continues at coordinate 145,660,528 of OZ014520.1, read as the reverse complement.
TGTTGTATTTCTGGTTGCACTTCATCATTTTCATACACTCAAAATAATTTCATCTACAATTAGCAACTTCACTCTATTAAAAAAGGATAACGGTACACACGTTCTGTAACAAGTTGTTACAAAAAAAAACTTATAGGACCAACTTGTTACAAAAGCTTAAGTTAAAGGACCTCTTGTGTAATTTTACCTAATAGTTACCATATAAGAGTAGACAAACTTTATAAAAGTACAGTGCATAAATATAAAATTATCGATTGCAGTTTGCACTCTGCCGAATTCTACAGCCTATACCAAGTACTAACTATAACTAGTTTTGTATTTATGGATTAAGGTTTCAAGGTTTAACAGCAAAAAACTAAGGATTCAGTGATGCTTGGTTAAAACTTTCATCCCAAAAATTAAAGTTCAACATTGATAGTCGTTTCCTTGGCTACTAGCATTTGTCTTCCTGTTGTATGTTTGTGTGTCAAATAATCTCCTTACTTTCAGATCATGACAAGATGATTGAAAGTTCCATGGTATAATATGGAATGAGAAAAAGAGCAACCAACTAGCTACTTACATTTTCTCATTTGAAACTAATAATGAACAAAATGACGTGTAAAATATGCTTAGTGGTTTGAACATGTAAAGAGAAGACGTTAAGATTTTGTTATAAGGAGAGTAGATCAGATGGAGAAGAGTTAAACCACTAGAGAGAGTTAGAGAGGAAAACATAAAAAAATATAAGAGAAATTATTTAAAAAGATCTCGAGATTAACAAATTGGTTAGAAGTATGGTGTTGGATAGAACATTATGACAAAATTTAATCCATGTAGCCGGCCCACTTTATACCAAAACTTATACTATGAGTTTACCACAACACTTTCTCTAATATTGTCACTTCTAATTCTGTATCCTCTATTCTTACCACACATTCAACACAACATTCTCATCTCTGTATACTTATTTTATTTTAATATTTGCTTTTTACCGCCAACTTTCCATCTCGTACAATATTGTTTTTTACCACCAACATTCCATCTCGTACAATATTGCTAGTCGTACAACTGATAAAATTTTCCTTCCTATTTGAATGGTATTTTCGTGTGACAAAAATCCTCGGTTCTCAACTATTTCAATCATCCAATTTGAATTCGATGGTTTATGTCTCGTTTTATTTCTCATCGTTTTGGAGTGAAGAAATCATATTCCAATCAGAAAACCAAACTTCTAGATTAAAAATAAATGGTTATTAAGTTTATGGAATCATATTGTTGTACCAATCTCCTGTATGTTTTTAAGGGTCCCTGAACTACTTTGGTACCATTAGTGTGTCAACAGTCAATTCACTCATCTTGCTGCAATTGGAACATTTTAAAAGTTACAAATTCTAAATTTATTGTGTTTTTTCTATGATTGACACGTTATCTTTTATTTTTCAGGTATTCTTGACTGATCAGGGAAAGGGCTGGGGCGTTAGAAGCCTAGAAGATTTGCCCAAGGGAAGCTTTGTATGTGAATACGCCGGAGAAATTTTAACTAATACAGAGTTATATGATAGAATTGTAATGAGTACTGGCAATGACAGACATACATATCCTGTAACGCTTGATGCGGACTGGGGCTCTGAAGTGGGATTAAAGGATGAAGAGGCATTGTGCTTAGATGCAACACATAATGGGAATGTTGCAAGATTCATCAATCACAGGTGATTTTCAAAATTCAATAAAATATTTCTCATTCACTAAATTGAATAGTCTCTAACACTTTTTCCTTAGGAAATGTTTGAATTGGTGTTATGGAATGCAGTAATAATTAATGAGACTTCATAGTTTGGATTTACAAATAATGGATGGAATGAAATAAAATATTTTACAAATAATGGATGGAATGGAATGGAACACCATAGAATCCATCAAATTCTCTATTTTTTGTTCCATCTAATCTGCGTTGTATGTGATGAAATAAGATATTTTAATAAAATAACTAAATAATAGAGTGAGATTTATATTTCGTTCCACTCCATTCCGATCCGTCACGATATGTTCCATCAATCCATATATAATATTAAAGATTGTATTTTGCTTTGAAGTATACTTTATGTTTTTTTTACCTCCATTGTTAAATATAAGACCTCTTAAAATAAATAAATTATGTGAATTAATAAAGTTAATTAAGTAGAATCAATTTATTCAAAAATAAATTTTTACGAATGCAGAATCAAACATAATTAAGAATATGCATGTTATAGGAAAAGATGGAACATGATTAGAGTTAATGAACGAAAGAATTGTTGATGACTTTGAAGTTCAAAAGTCTTGTTGAATTTGGCAACGAAAATTGTACCCAAAAAGAAATTGATAAAGAAAAAAATTATATTTAAATGGTAATAGTGTAGTAACTTAAAAGATCGCATCTTTATGAAAAAATTATTATTAACCATTTTTATGGGCTTATTGTTTAATTTGATTAATATATAAACTTTTTATAAGTTAGTTTGAATATTTCATAGTTTATTATTTTCTCTCTTAATTTATTCTCAATTTATGATTGTTTCTTTTTGTTTGTTTCATTTATGTCAAAGTCTAACCTTGAACAACATTTTCTTTTTCTACTTTTTGTTTGTTCCATCCAATTTGGACTTCCTTTGCATGGTATATTTATGATTGACGTGGTTGTTTTTTCAGATGTAATGATTCAAATTTAATAGATATTCCTGTAGAAGTGGAGACACCTGACCGCCACTATTATCATGTGAGTTTGTTTCTATACATTTTTATTTTGAGGTATTAAATAATTTTTAATTTAACATAAATTTAATTGGAATGTAATGAAAATGTAAAAAAGTTTTACACTGTGAGTGAGTCATAACTATTGGATAATATTGGAACAATTTTGATTTTGATTTTAAAAATAAATAAAATAATGTAAATGGATGATAGTAATGAATTGACCGTGTAAAACATTTTACACTGTCAGTGCATAGCAATTAATCCTTTTTTATATTTTTTAAATTATTGATTTTATTTTAATATATTTTGATAATTTATTTATATTAAGAATTTAATTAGAATACACTGACAGTGTAAAACAGTTTTAAACTATCAGTGAATGGTAACCGTCAGATCCAAAATTATATTTGATTTTTATTTTAATTATATTTAAAGTAATGATTATAAATGATTGCGATGGATTGATGGTGTAAAAACTTTTACACTAACAGTGTATAACAATTAATCTCTTATGTTAAAATGTAAACATAAATAATTATTATCGTCAAAAATTTATTTAACTCAACTAATATAAGTTTCGATTGAACAACCTCACTCATTGTAAATCAATATCTTTTATTTCTAAACTATTGCAAAATTACAGCTACATTTTTTCAGTTTTACCATTATAATGGATGGGTTTTTTCAGTCTTACTTTTTTTTTTTCAAATGTTAAATTCTATTTGCACACTTAACCTTTAAATTATACTCGTTTTATATTGCAGTCTTTTATATTATATTTTATTATTATGTCATTGATTTTTGGTCTACCGTATTCATTGTTTTGGGGTTAACACGTCTTCTTTTATGAGTTACACACTATATATTCATCTAAAATCTTAAGATGATAGGTGTGTGGATTCTCTCAATTATAAATATTCTAGCCTTCACATTTTAAATCAATTTGAGACTTTCCCACACAAACTTTCAATTCATATTTGTTTCTCTCAACATTCACCCTCAAGTGCGAGTTTATCCAAAATACTCTCCTTCAATCATAAGCTCTTTCATCCACATACACTCGTACATTTTTTTACATTGATATCTTCTTTTATGAGCAACATACTATATATTCACCTAAAACTCTAAGGTGATGGGTGTGTAGGTTGTCTCAGTTATAAATGTTTTAGTCTCCACTTTTTTGATTAATCTGAGACTTTTCCATATTAGTCTTTCAACTCACACTTGTTTTTCTCAACACTATCCCTCAAGTGTGAGTCTATCAATAATACTCTCCCTTAATCAGAAGATTTTTCATCCACATACACTTGTATTGTCGTATGCAGTTTTCAACGGGGCATCTCCTACCCACCACCTGTAGGGAGTACTTTCAATACAAGGAAGTCAGTCTCACTCGAATCAGACTCTGAAATCACAGTTGGTTATCAATTCGAAAGGTCAACACGAGAGAACATTTTTACACTAGAATCTATTTTTATGAACAATACATCTTTCTGAGAGATACATATCACCCAAAATTTTAAGACGATAGATGTGTGGGTTCTTTCAATTATAAATACTCTAGTCTCTATTTTTCCTACACAATACTTTAAATTTAGTTATTTTTTTCAACAAGAAAATATTAAAATTACTTCAAAATTAAGATTAGTGAATTCAAACCATTGTTTTTTATTTAGATTTTCAGATTTTTTTCGATGTATTAATTTAAAAAATGGTTGATGGTTATTTTTCTATTAAATAAATGTAGGATTATGAAAATTAACTTTTTGAGGATGGTTTTATAGCTTTTGATCTTTGTATGCAGCTTGCCCTCTTTACGAAAAGAAATGTGAGTGCATACGAGGAGTTGACATGGGTAAGTATATTAGACAAATCCGAGACATTTTCTTATCTGTTTTTAAATAGTAAATGATGATTTGAGAAGGAAATTCCAATTAAAGTAAATTCTTCGCAAGTATTTGTATTCGATATTCGAATACTTGCAAGAACAATATTTATTTATCATCCTCTACTTATTTTCCTGTCAATCTTCAAATCATTAAGGGGTCTTTTTCTTAAGAATAAGAAGATTTTTAAAAATGTGGCACTATTATTTTTCTGTCTCATAACTAAAAAAATGTATATAGTTTTCTTAATTTTACTAAAGTGTTTTTACGTTATTTGATGAAAAAATTCAAAGTTAAATTCTATTTTCACCTTATATAGTACTCTTTTGATTCTTTATGAAAAATTATTACTATTTAGGTATTTTATATAAATAAAAATGTAAGTTTTTCTATAATAGATTAAATATTAATTGATCAAATTTTTTATATTAATAGTACTCTTTTGATTCTTAATGAAAAATTATTATTATTTAGGTATTTTATATAAATAAAAAAGGAAATTTTGTTATAATAGATTAAATATTAATAGATCAAATTTTTTATATTAAAAGATTGTTATCTATCTACATTCTAATTAATTCCTCTTGGTCAGCTTAACCTCTTCTTTGGGGTGTTTGGGTTTTTTTAATAGGAACATTGTTGATATTTATATATTTGTTTTTTTTTAAAGTTTCATATCTGAACATGTATTTATAAGCCGTGGATCTTCATTCTACGAGTCGGTTTTGTAGGATAGAGTTAAACCCAATCACACATTCTTACGAGTTGCATTGTTGATGCATATTATTAGGTCTGTCTATCTGGATACACCATATACTAAATTAAAAATAAAAACACACAATAAAGCACTTTACGGATATGTATATCCGAAATAATCCATTTTCTTACAAAAATATTAATGTATCTGGAGATATATCTTCGAAATTAAATATAATAGGTGACTTACTCGTTTTCGTTTAATTTTGGATGAAATAGATGCATCATGAGATGAATTTCTGAAAATAAAAAATATTTTTTGATTTTTCGTAAAGAATTAAAAAAAAACCCTATAAGAACGAGAAAAGAAATTGCTTTCCACATCATGCAACATTTGGCTCAATTCATCTCACATTCATCTCAGTATAAATGTCTCAAGAAAAAATGAATCCATGGCTGCTTATATGTACCGTAAAACTATCATAGAAATGATACATAAACTAAGATAAAGATGTGACCAATTGTTTGCAGGATTATGGAATTGACTTTGATGATCACACGCATCCTATTAAAGCATTTAAATGTTGTTGTGGAAGCGCTCATTGCCGTGATAAGAAACAAAAAGGTCAGTTTCATAATTTAAATATGTTTGTGTTCTTTTTGAATATTTCAAATTTCGTTTTTAGTTTCTTAAAATATTTTCTTTAAAGAATGATTTTTCTAAAATTCTTCATATACATTTTTGGTCTTCCTACAATTCAGGGATAATTTTTACAACTTATCGACAAAATTAACGACGATTTTCGTGATAAAAATTATTGTTTAGCGACTTAATTAACGCCAATTTTAGCAAAGATTTTAGTATTATGGACCAAAAATGTGGATGAAAAATTTTAGGAGTGTTATTCTTTGAAGCAAATATTTAGAGGGACTAGAAACGAAATTAAGATATTTAGGAGAACCAGAAATATATTTAACCCTTATTTTTTTTACTTAATTACAATTTTTGTTCATCTATTATAGATTATTTATCAAATTAGTCTTTTAATTTTAAATTCAAATAATTTTATTATAATTGAATTCAGTAGAATTGATTTATGTTTAGATACATTTATGTAAAAGTGAGTTAAGTAACAAATTTTATATGTATAAATATACTGTGTTTATGTAAAAAAGGGTGTAAGCTTATCATTTTCCTAAAATCAATTATACTTTAAATAAATCAAACATCTCAAAATCAATTCTAGACCCATAGAATTGTTTTTGATTCTTCCAAAAGCTAAACCAAACATACATTAAGAAAATTCCACGGAGTCCAAACTTGTTTTCTCTATTATTTGTGTATTTGGATCTGGAGTAATGAGAATTGATTTTGAATGAATTAACTTTGTAGAATTGATTATGGTAAAAATGAGTGGTATTTAAAGTGTTTTATGTTTGGATACATTTAAGTGATTTGAAATTCAAAAGTTACAACTTCTAGTTTCATGTAGAATAATCAACTCTGGATTCTTAATTCTATTTTAGAAAAATCTAACACCTCAGAATCATTTTAGAATCAATTCTACATTTCTAAAATTGATTTTAGTTTTTCAAAATCTAAACCAAACACATACACGTTATTTGGCATAGTATACTTTTTGGTCCTGTATTTTAATCTCAGTTATTTGGCTTAGTATACTTTTTGGTCCTGTATTTTAATCTTAGTGTTTTTTTTTTCCCCTTGACTTAAAAAAGAATTTGTATTGATCCCTTAACTCTTCAAAAAGTATCATATTAGTTGTTTTAGTCTAATTAGCGACGGAAAAATTTAAAAGTCGTTTGTTAAATTTGTCGTTAGTTTGATGAAAGACATTAATCTAGTATACTTTAAAGAGTTAAGGAATCAATACGGATTTTATTTAAGTTAAAATGTCAAAATGAAACTCGAGATTATCATACTTGACTAAAAATAGTATTAAACTTGTTATTTCAACACTAACTTTCCCCATTTGGATTCAGAATTTCTCCACATGAATGTTTTAGTCCAATGAAAAATATAAATTCTCATGCAAATGGAAAGCTTACTCGTCCTTTTTTTGCCTTTACCAATTCTATTCTATCTTTCGAGTTGTTCATTTTCTTTACTTCCAAACTCAAATAAAGGATAAAAAATTATGTTGCTTACTCATATTTTCTGTTATGTTTTTGCAGGAACTAGATCAGCAAAGACTAAAAAACTCAAGCATACAAAATACACATTGATAGAATAGTCGAGATTTTACAGTTGGAGTTGGATTTAGCAGAACAATTTAGACTTCACAAAGTGACGAATTAAAGATTCAAATCTCAATGGAAAGGTATCTGCGTTTTGATGTTTGACGATATATTGCCGAACATGTTTGATCATCATCAGTAGAGAGAATCTCTGGACAACAAACTGAGAAGTTTTTTTTGTTAAATTTTCCGTTTTGGTCGGTAATTGTTTGCAATAGATTTTCAACTGGTTTTTTATTGGTGCTGTTGCGGGACATAGCAGCCATATAGCGGAAATTTTGGTTTATTATTGGTGCTGTCGCAGAACATAACAGCCATATAGCGGAAACTTTGGTAAATTTTATGACAGATATTCTTGAATAGTTTCCAGTTTTTGGAGCAAAACTTTTTTTGTTGCAAATATTGAACATACAAATGGTTGAAAGAACATATATTGATTAGAAAATCTTTTTGTTTTTTCTCATCAGTGACAAATTAACCGAACCAATTCGAGAATAGTTTAGAATTTGATTCGACAATTAAATGGTTGAACTAGATTCATAAACCAAATAAATTGAATGAGCGAAAAACTAATTTCGTTGACTAAATGAGATGAACTTGAATTATACATAGTTGTATTAGATTCATGAGTCAATTTAATTATATATGAGAAAGACTATATTGTCTTTAAGAATGAGTTTAAAGATTTACTCTAAATTTTAACACTATTATTTTTATTTATTAGTTATGATAGTAAAATTAACAATTGTATTTTGAGTCATCATTGTTGGAGGCATAATAACATTTGTTAAAATAATATGTGTAGTGAATGTGCATGTGCAATGTGATGTAAATATATTAATTTCTAGTAATTTTAGTGTATGCAGTATTCCTCGAAAGTTGTGTAGTTTTCAAATTAATAGAATTTTGAGACGAAGTTAAATTTAGTCTAATAACTTTTATTTTATTTCAATATTTTATATTTTAAAAAATATTAATTTAAAGTGTCAAATATTTATAAAATATAGATTTAAAAAATGACTTTTAAGTCTGTGAAACAAGTGATTTGAATTTAATGAATTGAATCCGATTGTTCGTAAATTTATAACGAGTTAAATTTAAGTTTAAAAAATTTGTGTCGAACTAAAACTTGAACTGAATCAATTTTTAACCAACCGAATAAAGGCAAAATCTACTCGACTCATTTCCAGTTTACTTCTCATAGTTCTTTATTGATTGATGAATTGTGTTTCTCATCTATTTATTCTCTCTTAATAAATGAGGCTAAATAAATAATAGATAAATAAACTATTTTAAATGAATAATAGAATAAAAGTTTCTGAGTTAGATGAGTGTGACTTGTTAGTATATGATTCTATTGACAATGATATTTATTTATATTTTTTATAAATTAATTTATATAAATAAGTTGTTGATATTTTATTGAATAATTAATAATATTTGTGGTCCTCATAAATATCTTGATTTTCGATTTTAATCTTTTAAAATATTTCCTTCAAAGAATGATCCTCATCATTTTTCATTCACATTTTTTATCTCTCTGGAAAATTAGCGATAATTTTTACAATTTTGCGATAGAATTAACGACGATTTATTACTTAGCAACTAAATTAACAATATTTTAACGACGATTTTAATATTAGAGAACAAAAGTGTGGATAATTTTTTTTAGGAGGATCATTTTTGTAAAAAATATTTTAAGAGACTAAAAATAAAATTAAGATATTTAGTAAGACCACAGTATATTTAACCCTTTATAAAATAGCTAATATATTTGGGGTATATATATCAAATGTATTGATTATTCAATCGAGAATAATAATAAATAAAGGATATATAAATAGAAAAAAAATTGATTCAAAAAATAAATAAAGGATAAATAAAGGATATATACAGAGGGAAAATAAGATAGGGGTAGATATATTTCAACTTATGTTATATTGAAAATGGGAGATAATCCCTTTTGGTTACAATAATGTCAACACTTCAAAAGGGCTGTCAACCTCCCATCCTAATGTCAAAACGTGAAACAAAAATATTGAATTATTTTGAGGATTTCTAACTATGCGAAATTTCAAAATCATAAAGGAAGACTACAAAATTTTAATGGAAAATCATTATAGACTGGAGTAGACACAAAGAGATGATGAATGTGTTAAAGCACTATAAATACATCAAATTCTCTCTCTCTTTCTCTAGCATGATTTTGTAGAATATATTTACCTTAATATAATAATTAGGTCATCATATACGAGTATTTTTTTCAAAACGTTGAGTCAAACATTCTAATTGGAAAACATAATTTCTGACTCTAATACCAAAGTCTTATTACAATTAGTGTACTAGTTGACAATTCAACAAACATAAAACAAGAAAGAATACTACTGAAGAGGTCTTATACACCCTCCTTAATAAAGTTACCTCATTATTCCTAAATCTTGATATAAGGATACCATGCATATATATTTGATCATGAAGACTCATAAAAAAAATGGTGAGAATAAATTATATAATTTATACAATATAATAACAATAAAAGATAATATAAATTATAACACACAACATTACAGAATCATACAACACTATAAATAATCGTCCAACATTACATTTTACACCATTTTTAATAAAGTTACCTCATTAGTCCTCAATCTCAATATAAGGATACCATGTATATATATTCGATCATGAAGACAGATAAACAAATTGTGAGAATAAATTATATAATTTATATAATATAATAACAATAAGATAGCATAAAATTATAACACACAATATTACATAATCATATAACATTACACATAGTTGTCCAACATTACGCAATATATAATGAATGCTTATGTAATACACTTTATTCTCATGCATAAATGTTTCAATGTAATCATGAAACATGTAATTCATTACCCTTTGGTATCTTGCACCCGCATTCTTTAGACCAAAAGACATTATCACCCATTCGTAAGTTCATAAGGCCCCAAGACATGAAAATGTATTTTGCAGCACATCTTATTCTGAAATATAAAATCGGTATATCCAAAATAACCATATAAAATACTTAATAACTCAAACCCTGTTGCTGAATCGACTATCTTTTATGCCACAGGTATTGGATACTCCATTGGGGTTGCAACATTTAATTCCCTAAAATCTTTACAGACTTTAAGAGTCCCATTATTTTTAATAACAAGAACAGTGTTAGCTAAGCATTCGACATACCTGGCAGTTCTGATGAACTTGTTCCTTATAAGTCTCTTCATTTCTTCTTTGATCTTTGACATGACTTCTGGTACAAATCTTTTGGGTGTTTGTTTCACTGGTTTTTTTTCTGGAGATGTCGATATCTTTAGCTCCACCAAATGTCGACTAAGTTCTCACATCTCATCATATTTCCAGGCGAATAAATCTTTGAACTCTTTGAATAATTCAATCATTTGGGTCTTCAAGCTTGGATCGATCTTGGCATTGATATAAGTTGGATTTCTGATATTTCCTTCTCCTAAATCAACTTTTTCTAATGGATCTTGTGCTTGCATCTTCTTGTACGAAGCTAAAAGATCCTTTTCAAATCCCAAACGTTCATCAGCAAGGTGCAATCAAGCTTCTAGCTTCCAGGGCATTTCACCAACCTCTTTTATTTTGTTGGTTTCAACCAAAATGGCTTCCACAACCATATTTTTTAGAGATTCGACCTCTAAGGCCACTTTTATTCTATTTTGGCCATGTAGGTCGTAATACAAGGCAATATGCTCGAATAAGATATCATTATTATCTTCGACGTCTCATCCAGTACCTTCGGCAATACCATATCCCATAACCTATCTTTCCCCACATAAAACCACATGTGGGATGGAGTTTTATTGAATAAAACACATATTCTCGTGGAATAAATGTTGTTCCAACAGGTGAACAAGGTGAAATATTCGTTAGTTGCTCATAAAAGTTCTTCTTGTCAATATGATTGACTTTAGTAAGAAAGTAACTTTGGTATGCTTAAACATTCTCCATTATGTTGTCTGATATCTAGATTGAGATCCTTTGGTGAAAGGGTTAAAATGACTGCCCCCACACTATGTATCCATTCTCAACCAAGTAGCCGATTCTAAATTCTGTTTTAGAACCTGAAGTGTCAAGCTCAAATTGTGATCCAAGTAAGAGGTTGAATCAAATCAAAGTCTAACTTTAGAGTTTGTTGCACAAATAAATGTAAATGCAAAAGTAAATAAAGAGACACACAATATATCATGGTTCAACATAACTGAGAGTCGTTTCGTTCGCTTGCAACACACGAGCTTATAACTAGAATCAAACATATTACAATTGCTTAAGCCAACAACTTAAGACTTCCTACTTAAACCCTCAGTTCAATACTTCTTGCTCAATCACACCAGATCGAGGCTTCATGCTCAAGCCCTTAAGCATGAGACTTCATTTCCTAAATATCTTGTTCAGAACTTCCTGCTCTTCCTGCAAGCATGAAACTTCAATGCTTAATCACATTGATTAAGACATCCTACTCTGCCCACAAGCATGGGACTTCAATGCTTAATCAAACTAAACAAGACTTCATGCTCTATCCACAAGCATGGAACTTCAATGATCTATCCAGAATGAGACTTACTTTGAGCACAAAGGATAAAGTTTTTATAATCTCTTAACAAACGAACCTGGTATTAACCTTGTGTTTACATGTGTGATTATTAGATAAGCAGATACACAGAGGTGTACACTCTTTAGCAGAATATGAATTGTTTGCTTATGAGTGTAGAAGAATGAAGTTTTCATTCTTCTTCTTTCCTTGCATAAATTTTGTTCTTGTTGTGCATTTCTGTTCTGTTGATCATATTCACTTATTTTATTTTCAAAACATATGTGAATACATCTCGCTCTACTCTCACACACTTAACCATTCTCGTTACATTTTCTTTTTGAGTGCATTTCTCTTAGCTGTGTTTTTTGTAAAACAAAAATTCTCTCAACTCATTTATGTGAACTGGTATTACATCCTTGTGAACAAAATTACACATTCTTCAACTCACATTCTTTCTTTCTCGTTGATATCAAGAACAAGAACTTCAAAAGTCTTTGAATGTTTTCAATATTCTTCTTTAAATAGATGTTGAGAATATATTTGTTGAAGATTGAAAGTACCCATGGTACAAGTAGCAATTGAAGGTCTTTAGCTAGTGTACACTAAAGTGGGCTAAAAGTTTAGCTAGCATAAAGATGTTGAGAGGAATATAGTACAGTTCACAACAGTTGGAGAGAGAAGAGCCTGTCAACATTACTTTATTCTGATTAGACATAAAGTAATGTACTATTGTCACATGATCTTCTTTAGATAACTTCAGACTTGAGGCTTATTGTAGACGTTTGTTGAAGCATGTTCAAAGTCATTGTTATCTCTATACTTAGCTTCTTGAATCATACACTTTTTATAGAATTAGTTAAAGCATTATGGGAAGTTAAAGTATGTCTTCGGAATCTGGTTGAAATAAGATATCAGAGTCTTGAGTTCACAAGTTCTAAGGTTATTTTCATCAGAGTCTTGATCAGAACTAATCTGGATGAACACTTTCAGAGTTGATGACTTGATGTTTGATACAACTGTACATGACTTCTCGCAGTCAACGATAAATTTTAACCATTATACAACACAATATACCTACAAAGACCTCTGATCCTCATGCCTTTGTAGGAGAAACACATTTATACTTTTAGACTGATATATAAAGTTACATAAAAAATTATAGTTAAAGTATTAATAAGATAAAATTAATATATTAAATGTTATAATACTTATAATAATTTTATTTTTAAATATTCTAATTTCATAGTCATATTTTTTAATTTTGATAAAATTACAGCAAAATCCAATGATGAAACACTAAATTGAAATATAATACTCAAATAATATAATTATTATTTCATTTTTCTTATGTCATCCAACCACTAAGCATTTGTTTACTTAAAATACATTTATATATATTTTAAACCAACACACTCATTATTTTTTGCTTATATCATTAATAAAAACTATTATTTCAAATAAAAAACAAATAAAAAGATAGAGTCACAAATTTATGAAAATAATTCAAGATATACATCTGAATCAAACGGTGGAGGCGCAAAAAAACATAAATTCTCCACAAAAGAGAATGATCGAAAGGATGAAAATCAAAATAGACACAAAGTGGGGTTAACCTCCTTTTCCTATACCTACGTCCTCTCGTTCCTCTTATAAGCCAAAACCACAATCCCAAATTCATATTTATTTTATATATTATTAATCAATTAATCAATTCACTAAACCTTCTGCCGCACCTTCTCTTCTTTTTCTTCTTCATTCTTCCATGTCAAGGTTCGTTCACTGTTTTTTTTCATTTTCTCTCTATTCAGTTTCAATTTCGTTTCTCTTTTTTAGTTTTATTAGTTATATTCATAGATGATCACACTCCACTTTATTAGGTTTTCGACGCTGATTGTGCAGCGAGTTTTGATTCCTGATTTGAACTTAATTGTGAATTTCAATTTTGCATTGATTTTGCTTATGTGAACTGTTCGAAAATCAACGGTGTCATGATTGTGCATTCCACAATTCTCAAGAATATATTCCACTTGCAAAGCAAGCATTAGTTTACTTCTATTTGTTTTTTCAACTGTTTAATTATTTTCAGATGTACTGTATTCATATAGTTTTGATTAGTGACATATGAACACGTGAACTATGGATTAAGCTATGTAGCACTGACGTCTCTGAAAAAACCCGTGTCTATGTCACTGTTGGTATCTGACACTGACACCTGAGATTTTGTGTTTACGTTAATTTTTTTCCTCAAAATTATTATCGTGTTGGTGTTGGTGTTGGTGTCTTGTTTCTGGTGTGTGCTTCATAGGAATTTAGGGATTATATTTTGTTAAATTATATGATAGGTGTTCACAGGTATATGATTTTCTCATTAGTGACTGAGTTTGTTTAGATTGACTTATTTGAGCTTGTCTAATGGCCATAAGCAGGAGGAACTTATGTAAGCAACTTATGATATTTCGATAAACTCTCTAGGATTTTGGTTATGAAAATAGTGTATACAAAAGCTTTATATGATTAGTGTTTATATTATTTTAGTGTTTAATTGAGTTGTTTATCTTGACAGGGTGAAATAGTTGACACACTATACAACTTACTTTTCATATTGAAATTAGGTCATACGAAGTTGATTGATTCACTTGGAAGCCTTTCGAGGAAGCTATGTCTTCTTCTTACCCCTCGTCCTCGATGCGGGCTACATCAATTAATTCCAACAACAGAAGTGCTGGACACATGTTTTCAAACCCTGCTGAGCTCCCTGATAACGTCCCCTTTACACCTGCTTCTGATATGCATTCTATGTCATTCCCTCAAGAAAGTGATGCTATTTCCTGGGGAACAGATCTGTTTGACGATATGCTTCCGTTTCCTGATAATGTTCCCATCCAGAATGATCATGTGGAATACAGTGCTTCTAACGCCTTGGGTGGAAATGCCAAAACAACGGAGTTCAAGGAGTGGGTTGATCAGTTAATGTCAGTTGATGATGATTCTCTTCATCCAGATTGGAATGAACTTCTCGGTGATAATAATATGGCAGGACCAACAGTAAAGGTTTGTATATTTAAGTTGATTTTAATTTGTACTACAAGGTTTCAAAGTGCTTGCTCCTATCTGTTAAGTCTTCTAGAATATGTGGGTGACATCTCCTGCTGCTATATGGTTAAGGATCGTGGTTATTTATTATGAATGAACTAGTTTCTGATGCACATGAAAATCAGGTCAAGTGGTATGTGTGTAGTTATTTGTAACTATCCAGTTGAGGCCAATATAACATAAACACACGAATGATTGCTTTGGTGCATTTAGGTTTATTTTCTTTAAAAAAATCAATTCATCTATCATCGACATATGCATATAAGAATGTGTATCTAGTTCATTCTCTATTTCCTTTCGCCCTGTATGTGTTTTTATATTGTTTAAAATCTACTGTTTATTTTCACTTAACTCTTGGTCGATATCTTTTATTTTTAATTCTTTGTTTTAATCCCTAAGATGGCTAAATGTACAAATGTACCATTTTCTCTTGTTGCAGGAGACTCAAGTTTCACTGCAGGAGACTCAAGTTTCACTGCAGCAGTATGTTCCATCTACTGAAGTTAATGTTCTTCCTAATTCTTCCAGTCCATAAATTCTATTTTTAATTCCCTGTTTTTAATCCTTAAGATGGCTAAATATACAAATGTACCATTTTCTCTTGTTGCAGGGGACTCAAGTTTCACTGCAGCAGTATGTTCCATCTAATGAAGTTAATGTTCTTCCTAATTCTTCTAGTCCATAAATTCTATTTTTAATTCCCTGTTTTTAATCCTAAGATGGCTAAATGTACTAATGTACCATTTTCTCTTGTTGCAGGGGACTCAAGTTTCACTGCAGGAGACTCAAGTTTCACTGCAGCTGTATGTTCCATCTAATGAAGTTAATGTTCTTCCTAATTCTTCTAGTCCATAAATTCTATTTTTAATTCCTTGTTTTTAATCCCTAAGATGGCTAAATGTACAAATGCACCATTTTCTCTTGATGCAGGAGACTCAAGTTTCACTGCAGCAGTATGTACCATCTAATGAAGTTAATGTTTTTCCTAATTCTTCTGGATCGACTACATCACAATCTAAGCCTAGAATGCGTTGGACTCCCGAACTTCATGAGGCCTTTGTGGAAGCCGTCAATCAGCTTGGCGGTAGTGAGAGTATGTTCGTTTCTTAATTTTGGGCTTCTTGTCCTTCTCATTATAGATTTTCCTTGTTATCTCATGGTGTTCGTATGCAGAGGCCACACCAAAGGGTGTCTTGAACCTGATGAAAGTTGAGGGCCTTACCATCTATCATGTGAAAAGCCACCTCCAGGTACATTTTATATTTTTCTTCTTTACTTGGGAGCTCCTTTATAGGTGTGTGTTTTAGTCAAAGGTTTTTAATGAATTATTGTTTTAATTTCAGAAATATAGAACTGCCAGATACAAACCGGAAGCAACAGAAGGTATGTGCAAGTCTATATGGAGATTTAATGTTCATATAACCAGATGGGTTTTTATTTATATCTATGTTTTAAGGTTCCTAAGTTTTTTCACCGGGGTTTGAACCTTGATGCCTTAATTCCTGTAACACCAGGATAGTAAACCAGCTGTTCTGTATTGTTGCCTGTTCTCTTTAGGGTTTAAATACACTTAATAATCACATGGATTTGCACCAACTTTTTTGGATAAATCTGAGGTTACCGGTATGAATGACATTTTCTTTACTACATACAGAAATTCCAGAGAAGTTGACTTCAATTGAAGAAATGCCGCCTATTGACTTAAAAACGTGAGTCCCCTTCCCAATTTGTCTAGAAATTATTTGTTTTCTATTGATTGACCTTTTTTCGGTGACAATGACATCCCTAAATTGTATGCATAGAGCAGAGTGTAAATGTGTAATTCTGACTCAATATAACTTTTGTCATTTATAGCCTTCATCCTAAACTATGTGTAACTAAAGCAAATGAAATATGAATAAGAAACATAACTAATTTTGTATGAGAAAAAGGAGTTACGACCTTCTTTATAAAATTATCTTTTTTTCTTATTGATGAGAAAGAGCAATTGCAAGAGTTGGAAAACGGAAGAGTAATAGTTAAGAGTATAATAGAAAAAACTACATTAATACTTCATTGATATTGATTGTAAAAGGACATAATAAAATAAGATAATTTGTGTTGGCTAGAATTATATATATTGTGGTCGGAGCGAGTATCATATATTTGAATTAATATATAAACTATGACAAGGATATGACCTAAACTGATTCATACAGATCTAGTGTTTGCTATAGTATGATAACTGTTGTCCTCATTTCCAATATTTGAAGCTATTCCTATCACTTAAATTTCATTGAGATGAAATATTAATGTTTAGAAACATACTTTGGGTTGTTGTTATGCAGGCCTAAGGGCATCACTGAAGCATTGCGGTTACAGATGGAACTCCAGAAACGGCTTCATGAACAACTTGAGGTATATTTTAGTTGCTAAAGTTCATTGTCTTTACTGTGCAGTCTTTGGATGAAGGAGTGTTGTTTATCTCCCTATTTTTCGTTACTATGCAGATTCAAAGAAAATTACAGATTCAAATTGAGAACCAAGGGAAGCATCTACAGATGATGTTTGAGCAACAGATCAAGTCGGGCGAGCCTTCTGCTCCGTCATCTAGCGCCACACTACCTTCTCCAGTTGAAAATTTAGAAAGCTCAAAGGATCATAGAAAGACTGGAATCAACTGTAGCACTCCAGACCCAAGCACAAAGCAAAAGGGAGATGATGATAAAGTTACCGATGAACTTGATCAGTTATCTGCACCACCCACAAAACGAGTGAGGACCGATTAGTTGAGTAAAGAAGAATAATTTTCAACCTTGTGAAGGTGCCTAGTGTTTCTGCTTCTACAGATAACATAACATACTGGAATTTCCTTTTTGCTTTTGACCATGACTTTCTTGATCAGTGATTTGGTTTCACAGTATTTATTTCTTGTCCTTGATTTAGTTTAGGGTATAACTTGCATTGGGAAACTTCACAGTATCTAGATATTTGTTGTATATTAATGGAATGTTTGACACTGGAACACCTAGAAACATAGTTGGCTCCTAGGATGTTTCAACTATATTAGTGTTTAATAAGTTATGGGAATTGCCATTTGCATTCCCTTTTTGCCCATAATATTCTTAACGAAGTTAACTTCAACGATCTCTCATCATCCTTTTGGAAAGTAAACTTCTGAAATATCTCTTCATTCTTTTTCCCTTTCCTTTTCCTCCTCATCATCTTTGAGATGAATGCACAGAGCAAGAATGCATGAAGCCATGAACAAAGTAGATTCTGTCAATAAATTAAGTCACAAAATTGAAGTGTGGTTTGAAAACGAATGAATTGTATTTGTATGAGATATATTTGGAGATGTATTTCCAGATTCTAAAGAGATGTTTTTAATTTTTCATAGGATGTTTTTTTTTTTTTTTTTTTTTATCTATAAGGTGGGATAAGAAATTTCCAATTTTTGAGGTAAAAAAAAAAGTTTAGAATGATTGAATTGCATAAGAAAAATTAAGGGATGCAAATAGAAATTTTCTTTGGCCCAAAATGGGTGTATTCTGTTTTGGAATATTTAATAATTAAAAGAGTGTTTTTTATAATAAAACTTTAAAAATTAAAATCAATTTATTTTTGAACTATGAAATTTTAAACATGAAAATAAAAATTTATGATAGATATTGTTCTAGACTGACCCATTGATTAGATATGGCTCAATCCTCTCTTGCTCATGAGACGATCCAATAGTCTAACGTTTATGGGGTCCACTAGGACCATGATCCTTAAACAACCTGAATTCATCAATCGTGTCTGCCCGTGGTCGGCTCTCTATGCTCATTCTGGACCTCTGCTCGACACCGACAGAAGTCGTCCAGATCCAGCCAAAGACCTCTCTGTTCGCAGTTGATTTTGACGAACAACCTCTGGTTTTTCAATTTATATTAAATTGGTTTACTTGCAGGATCAACCATACAAATCCTAGGACATAAGTGCAAATGTTGTCAAAATCATAACTCTAGTAATCTTGCTATTTTACTTTTATTAGGTTTTTTTATTTATAATTTATCTGACTAAGTACAAAAGTGAAAGATTCGGCAAAAACTTCAAGAAATAAAAGTGACAATGCATAAGGTAGATTGCAAAGTAAAATTCTTGACGAAAACTAAAAAATAGTAAATTTGACAATGCAGAAAAATAGATGACGAAACAAGTAAATGACTTGTAAATGTAATGGAATGATAAATAACTTGAAATTTTATTAGACTTGGTAAAATAAAGTGTTTTACACGTACATTTTCCAGAACAAGACTCTTTTCTCACACACGGGTACTTTGAGTATTTTACAGGAAGTTTGTACAAGATTTTCACACACACAATTCTGACAAGAACTACTCTATTTATACATAAATAAAATAACTGTCACTAATGGACAAATTCTAAAACTATGACACTTGGCTTTCAACATGTCTTCTTTCCACCAAATGCTTCCACGCATCTTTCTGCCAAATGTGCCAACTTTTGAAATTTGAATATCTTCTTCTGCGTCGAAACGACGCATCTCTTCAAATCTGTCGAAATATCGAAAATAAAATTAATGTTGTTGAAATGTCGAAAACGACATTACTGACTAATCCTGTCGAAATTTGTCTTCTTCATCTGCCGAAAACGTCAGAAAAACATATCTTCACTTGCTTGGTCGAAATTGATTTCTGAAACGTTTTCCTCTTTCTAGTCGAAATGCATCAATTTGATCTTCATTTTCATGGCGTCGAAAATCCTTGTCTACAAATTGCCCCCCAGCAAAGAGTTTTCGACTAATCCTAGAGAAAGATCATTTGTTGTTGATAAGTCTTTTCGATGCCACATTGCCTTTATCACTTTTATCATTTCCAAGACTTGATACTTCAAATCCCTAACAGCTCATCATTGTGTTTTTTTTTCAAAATGTCAACCTCGCCCACGTTTCTGACATCAACCCCATCATTCCCTAAAAGCTAGGAAGTCATAGGCTTTTCAACTGCCATTAGTCTACTTTCTTCATGAAGTTTTCGCCACATGGTCCATGATCCAAACCAAAACTCAACCGTTTCAGTCCCCTTTCTCTATAAATACCCATTTATCACTTTCTTCAAGCTCTTTAAGCTTTCTTCTTCTTTTTTTAAAAAAAGCCTATTTTTCCAACTGTAAAGATCTCTTTTCAATAGCAATGACCTCATCCAAACCTTCCGGCAGCAAGAAAACTAAAGACTCAACTTCACTTCCATACGCGCACAAATTGAACGAACCCAACATTATTGAAAATCAATTTTATATTCCTGAACCTCCTAATGAAAAAGAGAAGGCAAGCATCTACAAGTCCCAAGTATTAATTTCCATTCTTGTTTCTGGTACTTGCCATGCAATGTTAGATCCTCTCCCTAACCCAGACATAAACCCAGATAGACTGGATGAATTTTCCCCTTCTTATCAACGCCTTAAACCCATAGGTGCTGGAGTTAAGCCTAAACCCTCTATAGAAAAACCCAAGGAAATAAAACCAAGTACTGACGCAAAACTAAACCTATGTTACTTACATAATGCTAGGATGTTTAGAGTCTGCCCCAGGTCGAAATATCTTTCTGACTATGTAGTCTGGTTAAGTAAGATTGAAAAAGTCAAGGCACCATTTTGAAAAGAAATAGGAATTTCAGAACTGATTCAGTTGTCGAAAGTGGGACTTAACATTTCCCCCAACATGTTGCTGACTTCCTTCTATTTTTGGGATAACACATACAATACTTCCCACCTTCCCTGTGGAATGGTCACCCCTACCCTCTTCGACATAACTGCTATTGTTGGACTAAGTCCTTTAGGAGCAAATTTCGACCCCACTGTTTATAACCAAGATACCATAGAATTCGACACCAACAAAGCCTCATACTCTGTGTTTACAGACCATTACAATCTCAAAACAACTGCAGAAGTCTCTGACAAAGAGCATATAGCCTTTCTGACCTTATGGTTCTCGGGGTTCGTATTTTGTTATCGATCTCTCCAGGTAGCCAAACGTTTTATCACTATGGCTAACCAACTCCACAAAGGAACAAAACTATGCCTAAGCGAAATGATTTTGGAAAGCCTTTATGAATCGTTAAGTGAAAGCGTAAGCTTCCTGAAGACCGTGAAAGAGAAAGGCAACCTTAGTGTGTCAGGGCCAATTTGGCTTTTGCAATTGTGGCTCAATGCCACTTTTGAAGCCTCTTTCCCTGTCAAGAATGATATAAACGAAGATGAAGTGAAAGATAGGGCTGTCGAATGACCTCACTTGGTACAACTGAATCCTTCTGAGGAAGGACTTAGTCTTCCCCAATCTTTCACCAGTTATATCATGATGTTCGCCAAAAGATATAACTTCACCCCCTCCATGGCACCTTTTGCCAACATGACAGTTGGACCTGAGTGGTTTACCAAACAACCTCCCTTTGAGATGCAGCAGGACGAAAACAGATTCCTCGACATTTGGGAATCATTGATTCCTAGGCTTCTCCCTTCACATCACAACGTTACAAAAACAAAAGTTGCGATGATTGTTTATCAACCTAACCTCGTTGCTCGACAGTTTGGACTCGTTCAACCGAAACCCAAATCTATCTTTCCCAAAAAAGGCTCTATCATCTTCTATAACTCATATCACACTGAAGAACAAAGCAAAGAGTTGGCGAATGAATTTTTTGACGAATCTCTTGACATTTGCCCAGTGGTCTTTCGACCCTCTTTCCTTTTCACTCATGAGTTTGATGTCTGGTGGAAAGAATATTATCTCACCAAATTCTATGACGTAGCAGCTTTCACTACTCATCTGACAAACGCCTTTGCTTTTGTGCAGGACCAGATGAAAAAAGGTAAAGAAAGACACATCAAAGAGATAAATAAATTTCAAAAATAATTTGAAACTATCTATAGGCCAGATGAACTTAGTCGGACCATAAGCAAAGCAACAGTGACTTTAAAACACAAGTTGATAGAAAGATTGGAAAGGTTGAAGTTTCCTTCATATGTTCGACCAAAACAACGATATGAATTGGATTTCGATCTTTATCCACCAAGGTTTTCCCCTCTACCTTCTGCTTACTTTGGCGTGGCGTTGATCCCTCCATTTCCAGATTGGTTCGTTTGTGGGGATTCCATAAAACTGCTTCGACAACAAAGAAAAAAGTATGTTGAGCGTGTGGTTCCGACTAAGTTCACTCTGGATAACTATAGAGGAAACCTTAATATTGGAATAGAACATGTTCACGTGGAAACTCCCATTCTTGAAGGTGTTAATAAGAAAACATATTATTTCGACATTTTAACTTTATATGTTTCTTCTTATTCGTTCTGACTTCGTTTTGTTTTGTTTAGCCACAAGAGTTCAGCCCAAGAAAGTTGTTGTCGAGAGCACAACTGACATGATGGAAGAAGACCCACCAGTCACTACTAAAAAGATTGTGACAAAGGTACAACTCTTTCCTTTGCTTAGCTTATTTTGTCTTTCAACACTGAATCATCTTTTATTTCTTTGTCCAGGGAGGTCGAAAACCATCACCTGCTCCAAAAAGAAAACAACAAGAAGAAAAGGTTTTTAGTGAAGAATCTGGTGATGAATCACCAGAACCAAGTCAAACTCAGAAAAAGAAGAAAATCACAAAGGTTTCCTCTCAAAAATCAAAAGTCAAAACAACTAAAGAAACTCCCCTACACAGTCCAACCATGAAAGTGCAAGTAAAAGATGCAGAGAGTGGAAACTCTAGTTTTCACACTGAGATTCCTCAAGGATTTCTTTATTTCGAACGTTTACTTCTTACTTCTTATTACATTTTCTTTCTTAATTTTGAGTCGCTTGCAGATCAACCTTGACGAAACACCTCAAAAGAAAAATACATCAACAAAACAAGATGATTCAATTCACCGGGCTGCCAGCCCACCACCTCTTTCTCCAAAGAATTCGAAGAAGGAACCAGAAATGGAGAGGGAACAATCTCCTGATTCTCCTTAATATTTTGATGATCATTCTCCTCTTCCTCCTCCAAAATCAGATGCAGCCCAGAAAAGTGATGACCTGAATGCTGACGCTGAGGTCGAAGATGAAAATGACAAAAAGGGAGAAACTGTTGGTGATGATGGCAACATAAAACAATCAACCGCTGAGTTCATTCAAGGACAAAGTAGTCTACCACCTCCTGTCATAGCTAAAGGAGGTTCATTGTACAATAGTTCGACTAATCTCTCTTGCCAAGAAATTGAGAGTCTCAAAGTGAAAAATCCTTTGGAGTATTTAAGGGCCATGCTCAGTGCTCGTTACACTTTTCAAGATTCTTCTCAGAGCACATCAACTACTTCAGGAGCAACTTCCAGTGCGCACTCTCTTGATGCCATAATAGCTGAGATCAAAACGAAAATCCTTGATGTGGATTTGTTCAAGGTTTTAGAGGAAAATTCGACAACCTGCTTCGACTTGAAGAAAATCCTGAACCAAATGAATGTCTTGGAATCTCCTGCTGAAGTAAGTAGTTTTGTGATGGACTTGACTACTTTAATCGACTTGGTGAATGCTGACCTGAACCGTCTCAAGGAATTTTCGAAACAAATCTCTAAAAAATCTGAAACCCAACTTGCTGAATGGGATGGTGTAGCTGCTTCAACCAACAAAGTCTTAGAGTTGCAACAACTTTCTGAAACTCACACCAACGAGACTGCCGAATGTGACGACAATATCTAAAAGTGGGAGAAACAGATAGCTTCGCTCCAAAATAAGATTTCTCAGGAACAGAGGCATAAGGAAGCCCTTCAAAAGCCTAGACAAGATGAGATTGACAGGGAGCTAAAGGTGGATGTTCATCATGCTGAAAGGGCTCAAACACTTACTCAAGAAATTGAAACTCTTTCGACCAACAAAAGCTTTTGCGACGTCGGCTCCAAATTCAAAAGAAGAAATTTGATGAATTGAAGAAGTCTTTTGCCAACATTCAGTTGTAATAGAAATAGTTTTTACTTTATTTTGTTTTTATATTACCCTCATGAGAATTTTCGTTTGTAATGATATTAATGCCATCTATTTAGCGAAGTACACCATTACTTTGTGGTATGTATAATTATTTTATGTTGATTTTAACTTCTTGCAATGTTGGTTTGTATTTTTTCAAATAGTTCCCATTTATCTTTAAAATTCTCATGTCTTTTCTTATTTCTTCAATTTCATATGTGCCATTCGAAAAGATTTTCAAAACTTGGAAATGTCCTTCCCACTTAAGAGAACATTTTCCCATTAATCTATCTTTTCGATCCATAGGAAGAATTACCTTCCACACCAGGTCACCAACTAAAAGAGTTTTATGTTTCACTTTCTTGTTATAAAACTTTTCGACTCTTTCTTTTTGCCTCTTCACTAAATCCAGGGCATGCAACCATTCTTCATCTAAATCAACTAACTCATCCATCATCATACTCCAATATATGTCTGATGGGATTTCATGATGTCTCTGAATTTGAATCGATTGTAATTAGATTTCGACTGGTAAGACTGCATCATGACCATAAGTTAGCCTAAATGGAATAGAATTTGTAGCTTCTTTGGGAGACGTTCGACAAGCCCATAAAGCCTGATCCAAAGTGTTATGCCAATTCCTAGGTTTTTTACCCACATGCTTTTTAATCAAATTAATCACAACTTCATTAGCTGCTTCAACTTGTCCATTCGCCTGAGCGTAGTAAGGTGTTAAAGTAAGGAATTTAAATCCTACTTCCTTTGCAAATAATTGCATATTCTTTCTAGTGAATGCAGATCCTTGGTCTGTAGTTATTATCTCTGGAATTCCAAATCTATAAATTATATGTCGTCGAATAAATTCGATGACTGCTTCTTGATCCACATTCACTAATGGTATAGCTTCAATCCATTTAGTGAAATAATCTATTCCAACCAAAATGTATTTCTACCCTTTTGAAGAAGCTGGTCGAATTTCTCCAATCAGATCTAAAGCCCAACCCCTGCATGGCCAAGGCTTTATAATCGAATGCAACTCACTTGCAGGAACATGTGGTATGCCTGCATGCAATTGATATTCCTGACATCCTTTGGAGAAATTGACACAGTCTTTCAACATTGTTGACCAGTATATTCCTTGTCAAAATAATAACCATTTCATTTTGTGGTCTGCTTGATGTGCACCACAAGCTCCACTATGTATGTTTGACAAAGCTATGTAAGGTTCTTCTTCGCCCAAGCACTTTAACAAAACTCCTTCTGAAGTCTTTTTGAATAATTTATTTCCAAAAAGTACATAACTTAAAGCTCTGTACTTAACTTTTCTTTCGACTTTCATATTTGGGTCCTGTAGACAATCCTTGATGGGTTTTCTCCAATCTTCAACTCCTGAATCATCTACATTGAAAATTTCAAAATTTTCTTCGTCACCATATCCTAACCTTATTGTTTCCAAATCTGATGGAGACAACTTGGTGGATATGAATCTTCCTCTAACTTCAATGGCTTTTTCTAGATTCTCTTTCGACACCTTATATCCAGATGCAATTTGAGCAAGATCATTTTCCTCTTGATTTTCCATCCTGGGTATGTGCCTGATGGTCACGCTGTCGAATTTTTTAAGAAGTCCATTGGCTATTACGAAGTACATTATTAAATTCTCTTTTACACATTTATATTCTTTAGTCAGTTGTTTTACTAGCAATTCAAAGTCACCCATTATTTCGACTCTCGTTGCCCCCAATTCTAACAAGATCTCAAGTCCTGCAATCAATGCTTCGTACTCTGCTTCGTTATTCAAACACAGGCCTTCGAATCTGTACTAGAATTTTGTTACGAGAAATTATTAACATTCCAACACCAGTTCCATTCTTATGACTGGAACCGTCGAAATATAATTTCCATGGTTCAACCTCGACATATTCCACACCATTTTCACTTATTGAGTCGTCTGCTATGAAATCAACAACCACTTGTCCCTTTACAACTTTTAAAGGCAAATATATCAGGGAATATTTTGTCAATGTCAAAGCCCACTTCCCAATTCTACTATGTAAAATAGACTTAGATAACATGTATTTTATTACGTCGAAATGAGAAGAAACATATACATCGACATGATTTATATAGTGCTTTAACTTTATACAAGAAAAATATACACATAAACACAATTTTTCTATAACACTATATCTAGTTTCAGCATCGTTCAGGACTCTGCTGAGGTAGTAAATGGCCCTTTCGACGCCATTTTCATCTTCTTGGCAACATGCTTCCTAGTGTTTTGTCTGATGCCGAAATATACAACCTCATGCTTTTCTTTCTACAAGGGGACATTAGAATTGGAGGACTTGACATGTATTCTTTGATTTTGTCGAATGCAACTTGTTGTTCTTGCCCCCATGTGAAGTCTCCCTTCTTCAGTCGAAGTATAGGTGAAAAGGCATGCGTCTTTCCACTAAGGTTGGAGATGAACCTTCTGAAAAAGTTGATTTTCCCCAGCAGAGATTGCAATTCCTTTTTTGTTGATGGAGCTTTCGCCTCCATTATAGCCTTGGCTTTGTTTTCATTTATTTCGATCCCCTTCTTGTGGACCATAAAGCCTAAGACCCTCTTGCACACCGAAATCACATTTTAAGGGATTCATTTCCAGACCGAACTTCCTCATCCTTTCAAAGGATTGTCGAAGGTGGTCTATATGATTTTTCCTGAAACAAACTTAATCACAATATCATCAATGTAAATTTGCATGAAAGTTTCAATATAATCATGGAAAATCGAATTCATAGCACGTGTATAACTCGCTCTAACATTTTTCAGACCGAAGGGCATTACTATCCATTTGTAAGTCCCTATTGCTCCAGGACAACATAATGCTGTCTTAGGAACATCTTCTTTGGTAATAAAAATTTGGTTATAGCCAGAGTATCCGTCTAACATACTTAAGTACTCATGGCCTGCTACCGAATCTCCGAGCATTTCTGCTACTGGCATATGGTATTCATCTTTTGGTGTAGCTGAGTTTAAGTCTCTAAAATTAATACATACCTTAAGTTTGCCATTTTTCTTAATTACGGGAACTATGTTTGCAATCCAGTCGACATACCTGGCTGTGCGGATGAATTTGCATTTCAGAAGTCTTTTGACCTCTTCTTTTATCTTTGATAGAATTTCTGGTGCGAAACGTTTTGGCGCCTGCTTCACTGGTTTTTCCCTTCCAATATTGGCAGCTTCAATTCGACCAAGCTTATGTCTAAACCAGGCATTTCGTCATAGTCCCATGCGAAACAATCTCTGTATTCATACAAAAACTGGACTATTTCGATTTTGAACTGTGGGTCCATCTTGGTACTTATGTAGGTTGACCTTTTTTCTGCACCTAGCCCCATATCTATTTCTTCTAATGGATCTTATTCTACCATCTTCATGTTGGCGACACTGAATCTTTTTCGAACCCTAAAGGTTCGTCATCATAAATGGCATCAAGCTTTTGATGTTGCCATTCGCCCATATGACTATTTTCACAGTCTTCTTCAACGTCTTTCTGAGGACATTGGTTGTTGGAATCTTTCTAGTTGGCTTCGACGACCATATATTTTACTTCGGCTTCAAGTGCCGCTTTTAGTTTATTCTCGGCTACGTAAGCCGTAATTCTTTCGAGCGATGATACTTCAGTCATTATCTTCAAATTCACTTCCACACCCAGTTGGCTTTATATGGGCAGCCCCCCATATAAAATTCGACTAATCGACCACTTCTTTATCCCACTGAAAACCATACGTTGGGTGGAGGTACATTGAGAAGTAGGCGTTATCAGTTTCCTTGAGGTCGTAATCTACTGGGCTACATGGGGGTATGTGAGCCAGGTTCTTGTCGAAATTTAGACGTTCCACGTGGTTTACTTCAGACATGAAGTAACTTTGGCCCGCTTCAATGTTCTCGACTATGCCACCTGCTCTCCAAATAGCTATTCGTTGGTGCATTGATGAGGGTACATTATAGTTTGCTTTTGAAGCGATCACCATGGACATCGTCGATCTTGTTATTGTTCCGACAGTTAAATCCACCTGGATTACACCCATGGTGGTTCCTATCTTTCCTTCATAATTTGATAACACCATATTATGAGGTTTGGCGTCGGAACCATCCTTACCAATTTTCTTTAACATAAAATGAGTCATTAGATTAACTGCTACTCCCCCATCTATCAATATCTTATTCACTCCGACATTCTCAACTTTCCCTTTTATGAATAAGTGCTTTAAGTGCCCTTTCATTGAGTCATCTGGCCTTTCAAAGAGCACATTTTGTTATTCCACGCAACCATTGTTCATTATATAATATTAAAAAGGTCTATGTGCCATTTGTTCTTCTTCCATACTATCGTCTTTGTCTTCGACCTCCATTACCTTGTCATAGTCTCTGGGCAGGACTGAGACCACGTTGTAGACGACGTCTAAGGACGCCTCTAAGTTAGATTGGAAATCATCAATCATTTCCTCATCCTCCTGGGCTTTTTCTTTGGGATTCATTTGTTCGACCTTGTTTCCTGGATTATTGTTGTGGGATGGTTCTTTTCTGTCCATCCCTTGGATGTTGTTGTTGGACGCAACATCGTTTTTCTTGATGAAATCCTTTTCGACCATGCTTCTTTCTGCAGCCTCTTTCTCTGCTCTTTTCTGCCTTTGGAACCTTCTCCATTGGGACTTTTTCATGGGATTCTTACCCTTATAGATTTCATAAGGATAAGTTCTTGGTTTGCGCTTTTCAATTTCATTTCTTTCTGCTACCGAAGGGCCTCTTTGAACATCGAAGCTTCTCCAGTATTTTCGTCCCTGAGCGTCCCTAATTGGTTGCACCCATCTAACGTCCGCAACTTTGTTTATTAGTTTGTACAAATTATAACTTTGACCTCCAACTTTTTGTTGGTGGTATTCACTCCTTCTTGGATCGTATCTCTCTATTTTGGTAGCGGGGATTGCCCCCCAGTTTCCTTTCCTCTTGGACTTCTCTATCACCTCCAGATAATTTGATGCCTTCCTGTCGAAGATAACGATACAACATGGGCATAACATCACTTCAGCCTTTTTCTTTGGCACTTTTGGATGAAACCAATCAAGCTTTTGTCTTCTTTTGGATATGCCAACCTCTGGTACTCCTCTCGACGGCGTTCTTCAGGAGTTCGTGCTTGATTTTTCTGGGATGTTTCCACCATGTTGATACTAACCAATTTTTCACCACCAATAGTTAATTTGTTCATATTTTCAATAAGCGCTTGCTTAGTTTCACCTATCTCCTTTGTTGAGTCATGCTCTTCATTTGGGGATAAGTCTCCACTGACATCTTGGCAGCAGTCTTCAACTGACTTTCCTCTGGTATCTTCCATAATTCCATGTAAGATTCCATACGTGACTGGCTTCTTAGGACCTTCAGCAATCCTTGCCTTCATCTTGGTAGCATCCTTATCAAACTCAGTGTTGATAATGAGGCCTCCAGTGACCTTCTTTTCGACATTATCGCCTTCAATGGCCTCCCTTTCGGTGTTGATCAACTTATCAGCAGCTACTTGATTTTCTGTTACATTGAGGCTCTCAGTAGCCTTCATTTTTCTTTCGACGGGATCCTCAGTAATTTCGTTGTTGCTTGCTCTGTTGTAACCTTCAGTGGCTTCGACCTTGCTTAAGTTGTTGAGGCCTTCAACAACCTTCATGTTTTTCAAGATAGAATCTTCAGTGATTTTGCCATTTTTGGTTTCACCTGAATCCTTAGTGGTTTTAGCATTGTTTGTGCTATTTAGGCCTTCAGTAGCCTCCTTGTTGGTGCAACCAGTTGAATCTCCGTGTACAAGGTGTCCAACATTTTGCCATTCAGCGAATTCGTCATGGATTGGAAAATTATCAGAAATCTCCACCATGTTGATGTTGTTGTCGAAACCTTCAGAGGCTTCCACCATCTTAAAACTGTATTCAGAACCCTCTTCGACCTCCACCATGTTTATGATGGATGGCTCAGCATAATGGATTTCAACATTCTGCATAGGATTTGAATCAATCTTCATCTGTTGTTTCTGCTTGTCACCGAACTTCAGCCTTCCGTCGCAGATATCATTCTATACGAGATCCTTGAAAAGGAAACATTGAGATGTCTTATGACCTAGAAATCCATGGTACTTACAAAAACCTCTCTTTTAGGAATATTGTCATTCTTTTCAGATTCGACTGAACTTTTCCCATTCGACAGGACCAAAACTTTACAGGAATATGATTGACCTTTTTTTAATTCGGCTAGGTCGATTTCCTGCTCGTCGAAACTCACTGACTCGTTTTCGTCACTATCATCTTCTTGGTGCATCCCTACATAGGCCACTCTTTCTTTCTTATTCTTACTCGCTCTAAATTTTTCAGCTTTCAGTCTTTCGACTTGTCTCACCCTATCTGCTAATTGTGCCATATCTCTTAAATTCTGGGTGCCTAGTTTCTTTCTTATAGAATAATCTAAACCCTTGCAGCCATTTCGAATAATTCATGTTCAGGCACTTAGGTGAAACATCATGCCTTTGCAATCTGAACCTATTCAAATAGTCATCTATTGGTTCAGAGAATTTCCTTTTCACATTGGCTAACTCGTTTAGGCTTGTTTTGGTTTTTCCCATATAGGATTATTCATGGAACAACATTTCTAATTGAGTCCATGTATATACTGAACCTGCAGGCAGGGACGTAAACCAAGTAAACACATTTTTTCGTCAAAGAACTTGGAAAATATTTTATTCTCAAATTCTCATTGTGGGCTATTTCCCCTGCTTCGATCAGGTAACATGCAATGTGTTCTATGGTGGATTCGCTAGTGTCCACTGAGAATTTTGCGAACTTAGGAACTTTCCATCTTGGGGGTAATTCATGTTGCAGAATATATTTTGATAATGAAGAAATATAACTAGGCCTTTGTAATCCTGCATTCACCCCATTCTGTGTCATTATCCTTTCGACCATGGATGCTAAATTATTTTCGGCGAACAAATTATTATACCGCATCTGCTACACTGTATTATCATCATCTTGACCCCTCTGGACTAATATCCTCCTAGGCTCTTGTTGGACATGAATTTCTATACGAGGTTGTTCGACTATTTCCTCCTGGTTTCTAAGGTTCGCATGGTGAATGTCTACAGGTCTTTGATTTATTGTGGATTCTTCTTTGACACTTAACTAGGGTTCTAAACTATTTATTCTGGTTGTCGAGTCTGAGGAACACCAAAGAAATCAACAATGTGTGTCATTTGTTGTGCCAATAATTGGTTTGTTTGGGTGATTTTCTGTATTAGAGGATTGAACATTGTTCTCATCTGTTGTGTCAACATTTGGATCATATCGTGATTGCTTTCATCCATTTGTTGTCTAATTATCTACGCAGAATTATTTATAATTGTTGGCATATAAGTTTGGAATCCTGGTGGGGGCTGATTTAATCTGCCTATGTTTCCACCAGATCCTGATCCTTGTAATGGTGAAGACCTATTGACCAAGGAATCAGAATATAGTGATTGTGCATTTTGCAAATTTTCCATCATCGTAGTTGGCATTCCATAAGGTTGTTCCCTACCATATGGAGGCAGTGTAAAACTCGTCACAAAAGGCCTATGAACACTCCCTATGGGAGGAGGTGTTCCTATGGGTGTTTGATGGCCCATGGTGGAGAAACTGGACGCATTTTGAGACGCTGCAAATGATGGTGTTGACCCTGATGACAAAGGTATGGCCTCTGATACAGAGATTGACCCTGTATTTCCTCATGTCGAAGGGGTAGGGTTGAACACCGTAGTGTTTTCATTTTGGCTATTTGATGGATTCGCCATTCTTCACACTCTTGGTCTTTTAGGTCTTTCTACATCAGTTACGGCTAATTTACAACTTCTTAGAATCATACAATGAAGTATAACCTTTTTTATTCAGAGTGATTATGTTATCTTTTAACTTCGCACTAAGGTCCCATTGGGCGTGCCAATTTGTTCGTAGTTTATTTTGATGAACAACCTCTTGTTTTCCAATTTATATTAAATTAGTTTGCTAGCAGGATCAACCATACAAATCCTAGGACATAAATGCAAATGTTGTCGAAATCATAACTCTAGTAATCTTGCGATTTTAGTTTTATTAGGTTTTTTATGCATTATTTATCTGACTAAGTACAAAAGTGAAAGATTCGGAAAAAACTTGAAGAAGAAATAAAACGTGACAATGCATAAGGTAGATTGCAAAGAAAAATTCTTGACGAAAACTCGAAAATAGTAAATTTGACAGTGCAGAAAAATAGATGACGAAATAATTAAATGAATTGTAAATGTAAAGTAATGAGAAATAACTTGAAATTTTATTAGACTTGGTAAAATAAAGTGGTGTTTTACACATACATTTTCCAGAACAAGACTCTTTTCTCACACACAGGTACTTTGAGTATTTTACAGGAAGTTTGTACAAGATTTTAACACACACAATTCTGACAAGAACTACCCTATTTATACATAAACAAAATAACGGCCACTAACAGACAAATCCTAAAACTATGACACTTGGATTTCGGCATGTCTTCTTTCCACCAAATGCTTCCACACGTCTTTCTGCCAAACATGCCAACTTTTAAATTTTGAATATCTTCTTCTGCGTCGAAACGATGCATCTCTTCAAATTTGTCGAAATATCGAAAACAAAATTAATGTTGTCGAAATGTCGAAAACGACATTACTGACTAATCCTTTCAAAATTTGCCTTCTTCATCTGCCGAAAACGTTAGAAAAACATATCTTCACTTGCTTGGTCAAAATTGATTTCTGAAATGTTTCCTCTTTCTAGTCGAAATGCATCAATTTGATCTTCATTTTCATGGCGTCGAAAATATTTTCTACACTCTCCTGCTCGGATATTTATGTGTTCGACGTACCCATATTCGATCAGGATTGTCCGTCCAACGATTAGTTTATGGAAGTTACCTATTTTTTAGGGATCCGTGATCCAGGCCCAAAATAGGGACTTTTGCCCACGCGTTGGGGCTCTATATATAAACCCTCTCACTTAAGAGGGTCAGGGATTGAATATTCATATCCCAAATATTCTTAATTCTATGCCCGTTCTTACTTTGGTATCAGAGTACCTTGCAGGTACACCCCCACTCTCCTAGACGATCAAGCATAGACTTCGAGATCCACGTCAGTAGCTGCGGCTGTTGGAGACTCTGATCACTGTTACTATCAATGGCGCCATTTGTGGGAACTAGTATTTCCCTGTTTTCTCATCTCCCGGTCGTGAAAACAAAAACATCATCATTCATACTCTCTCAATGGCTCATCAAGAAGACTTTGTCAATGCTCATGTTCTCTCCAACATCCCCGTTAAGCAACGGGAAAGCGACAAAACCAACCCTCCCCTCTGGGAGCCTGGTCGTTTATAGGACGAACGTACTGCTTCCCCGTCACCGGAACCATCCATGCCACCTGAGATCACGCCCGCTGATCTCCCCCTGATTCCCATCCCTGAGGGGACGAATCACACAGTTCTGTAACACGGTGGGAGAACTGACTTTCTATAAATGTTGCGGATAGCAAGAGTCGCCACCAACTTTTATTTTATCCAAAAGGAAAAGACATAAAAGAACAGGAAAAACCTTAAAAAGATTTTGGGTTCGGGGGGTAGGTTATATAAAAGGAAGGTATTAGCACCCTTTATATCCATGGTTATCCATGGGCTCTTAGTTACTTAGCTCACTTTAAATTGTTTTGAGAAAGGTGTAGTGTGTGATTAAGAATTTTCTAAGTACATTATAATGATCCTCGTATGGATGTATATAAAGACTTTGTTTTGAAAATTTGTTAGAAATGTGAAGTGTAATGAAGTATTTTGAAAAGGTGAGCAAGTAATTAAGAGGAGCCTACCCTATATTAAATCTTTACTGTTCTTATATATTCTTTCAATGGCAAGACTAGCCCTATTATTAAGGAATAGGTAGTCATTACCTTGGATGTTATAAGGGACATGTATAGGGACAATCTGAATATAGGCAACTGTAAGGTGTCTTTAGCAATTCGTAGGGACTTATCATCTTTTATTCGAAGGGACAAGATCATTTATCGTAGGCAACCTCGAAGGGACTTGATCTTATAATTTGAATGAACTTGATCTTATAATTTGAAGGGACTTGATGATATTAATGGAGGGACTTTGCTTAAGACACCTTACTTGACCTTAGAAATAGGCAACATGAGAGGTAACCCTAGAAAGTGTAGGATGGCGATCAAAGATCGACTTACGTGTGTGAATGTTCATATTCAAGTATTTATCTTATTTAATTAATTTTCTAAATTAATTTTAATCGCAAACATGTTATGCACACCCTATAGTTACTAACCACACAGTTAATATATTTACAATAAAAATAAAGCAAAAATATAAACCTAAACTATTACAAAGCTTTGGGATAGTTACAATATAATCGAGAAATATAAACAATGATAAATAATAATAATAAATAAGCAATAATTTAAATGGTTAGTAATAATGAAATAATAATAATAATAAAAGGGTTAGTAAAAATAAAAAGGAAATAAAAATTCAAGAGAAAATATTATTTTAAAGTTAAATAAACAATTTTAGAAAATTTTATAAGAAAATAGAATAATTATAATAATAAACAAATAATAATTACTTATAACAAAAAAATGATTAATTATTTAATTAAGTTAAATATTAAAGTTAAATAAAAATTAGGGTTAACAAAAAATTTAGGGTTTACATATTATTTAAGAAAAATTAGGGTTTTAATTATTAATTGAAATATTAATTTATTTATTTACAATATATATATATATATATATATATATATATATATATATATATATATATATATATATATATATATATATATATATATATATTTAATAATATGAACATATAATAAAATAAATATAATAATTAGATTTTTTTTTAGAAAATAATTGGAATATAAAGAATATAAGTTTTTATAAAAGAAAATAATATATACATTTATTTTATTAGTATTATTTAAATTAAATAAACAAATCAAAAAAATAATGAAAATAATGGGGAAAAAACATACCTGGGGCTGGGATTCGAACCCAGGCCCTAGGCTTTGCAAACACAAGACCAACAACATCACCACCAGGCCAGGCACGCGCTGGTGTTAACATCAGGACTTCAATTTGTTTTATTATTAACCTGCAAAAATCCAGAAAAATAAAACAAAACAAAATGGCCTGTGGGGATTCGAACCCAGGACCATCAGCATTACACCCACACACACAAACCAACTGAGCCAATACTGCGCATTCAACATACAAACAACAAACACAAATTATATTTTAAGTCAACTTTTTGAATTGAACTTTGGCGCCATCTGAACTTCATCTTCCCAAATTTTCCTGCGAAAATTCATATGAATTCAGCTGCGTTTTTACCTACGAATTCTCTCATGTTCATGACCTGCGAATTTCAAACATCAACCAAACAATACAATTTCATCAAATTAATTATGCCAATGAACTCCTCATGATTCATACAATTTATCCATGTCCCTTGAATCCATTTATATTTGGTTAAACGTGAAACCCTAATTCGAAGCTTAGAACCCTAACAATGGTGTTCTTACGGTTTGGCCATGAAACTCTAATTAAATTGTCCAGAAACGTTCCTGAGCTTATCACAAACACAAAACAATCATCAAACATAATTTATAATGCACAAACAATAGAAAACGAAAAATTCATAAAAGTGTGATAACATTGATTCGGTTTATGCTTATGACAATGCTTTTGATGCTGTAAATGATCCAGAATCCTTCAATGATCACCTATAAACATATTGCAACCTTTGAAACGCCTTGAAATTGTCTCTATCCAAGAATCCGAATGTGAGTTTTTTGGTGAATTTTTGAAGTTTGATTCTTGTCTTAGAGGCTGCCAAATTCGTCACCTTGCATTGCTTTTATGTTATACATATATAATAGAACATAATTAGGTCAAAAAATCAGATCCTCCTTTGGACTTTTGGATCATTTGAGATTGAAAAAGATATGCTTTCAAATATTGAAAAAAAATTTATATATCCTTGCTATTTTTGGTTGATCTGATTTTGTATGATCTCAATCACTTTTAATTGTCCTTTAAGACTTTCTAGAACAAAAATCAAATCAAATATTGAGACTTTTATATTTTATTTTGATTTAAAATGATTTTTAATGTATAAAATCATAATAAATAAAATAAAATGAATAAAAATTTGAATAAATGATTTTTAATTCATGCAAGATGTCATGGTAGTGTTTGGGTCATAAAAATGCAAGCCCATTTGGAGAAATTTGGTTCTAAGGTCCCATTTGCTTCATAAACCTCTCAAAATTTTCCCATCTTTGCAAAGGAACAAATCCCTCAATTTTAATGCTATGAAGGTTTTGTTGGACATTTTAAAAAGCTTAGAGAGTCCTCTAACCAACCTCTTTGGTCTCATGTCCATATCTTTTACCATTCTCAAGTTATGCTCTTTGGAAGATGTTGACTTTTTGTTGACTTTTGAAATGACCTATAATGTCTTAGCTCATACCTTCCAAATGAAGCATTTTTGGGCTTGGCTTGTGAGACACAAAGTTGTAGAAAATTAAATTTCCTTCAAAATGAGCTTTGGATGGGAAATTTTTGATGAAGCATGTGAAAGTTATGGCTGGTCAAAGTTCAGTTGACTTTTCCTATGAAAACCCTAATTTAGAAACTCCTGATTCTTGATGATCTGAAATCTCCTTGATGAATCATGATCAACCCTTGATAAAATGATGAATTTTACTTCATATAATTGATTTTGGCAAAAAATCATGAAGTTTGACTTTGGTTTGACCACAGTTGACCTCAGTTTGACTTTTAAAATGCTTTGACTGATTTTAACCTATCTGATCATCTGACTGAGCAAACTTTTTGGGAAAGCCTTGAAACTTGACATAGGGATTCTTGAAGACATATAGGATATTATGAAACTCACTTGAAGCCTTGGAAGTCTACTTAGCCTGATGAAAGTCAAAACCCTAGTTTAAGATGCATTGCTTAGGAGGATGCATTGTCTGAGGGAATTGTCAAACTTTCTGACTAATTGTGAACCTTGTGAACCTCTTGAGATACCTTGTGAATCTTGTGAACCTTGTGAACCTCTTGGGATACCTTAGTACACAATGTCTTGTCTTGGTGAGGGAAAATTTTGGGGTGCAACAACTTGCAGCTTTGGTCGAAATGACCAACAACATTAACCTCATCCTCTTGTGCCAGGGCGAAAGATTGAATGTTTTGGAAGAAGCGAGACGCACCAGGCCCCCTCTCTTGCAAGGAGACCTCGTAGGTCCCACATCAGTTTGCCGAGGCAAAAGAAAGACCACCATCATCCAGAGGCCACTGGGTCTATCAATAAAAGGACTCATTCGTCTTCTCGG
The DNA here is from genome assembly GCA_963966055.1 of Lathyrus aphaca. Lineage (NCBI taxonomy): Eukaryota > Viridiplantae > Streptophyta > Magnoliopsida > Fabales > Fabaceae > Lathyrus > Lathyrus aphaca. The sequence continues at coordinate 145,622,850 of OZ014520.1, read as the reverse complement.
TGAAACAAGTCCCCACAAGCAAAGAAAACTTGGAGGACTCTCCAACCGGGAGCGTGATCGTCTCCATAGGGCGCAAGAAATCAACCGCTCCCTCTCCGCCTCACCGTTTTCTAGTGACGAGGATGAGCCTCGTGGCCCCCCTCTCAGAAGAGATCTTGTCTACTAGGCTTCCAAAAGGGCTTGAGAAGCCTCCACCCATGGGAACCTATAATGGAACGACATACCCATATGAGCACATCGAGAACATCAACGCTCTGCTGGATTACAGAGGCGTTCGAGGGGAAATTAAGTGTCGCATCTTCCCTACAACACTGACGAAATCAAATATGGCGTGGTACAAGAGCCTTCCTCACAAATCCATCACATCCTGGAGGCAACTCGGGAGGACATTCTTTCGACACTTCACCGCTTCCCGATGTCATCCGAAGACCGAGTCCTCCTTTGAAGCAATCATCCAAGGCAAAGAAGAACATATGCGCGCTTATATCGAGAGGTTCAACAAAGAAACCGTCCAAGTTTCGAACACATATGATATGAAGAAATACCTTCTTAAGCGAAGGCTCCTCCCTCACAGCGACTTCAGGAGAGATGTGGGCATCGAGACACCTGCCACACTTGACTTCTTTCTCCTCTAGGCTCAAGCATACATTTAGTACGAGGAGAAAGAGGCAACCAATTCCGCCCGCGACATGAGGCGTAACAAGGACGCCAAACCATCTAAGCATGACGATCCCCCGACATCCCGCCGGGAAGGAGAAAAACGAAAGGAAGATCGCTCCGGTGAACCACGAGAGCATAAAGGCCCAATCGGAAGGTTTCACGATTAAACGCCCCTCACAGTGACCAGGGAGAAGATCCTCTCCGAATGTGCCAACTCCGAGTTCCACCAAGCAGGTGTTAGGTTTCCTAAGCAGGTGCCGAACAAACCAAACACTGACAAGACAAAATAATGTCGGTTCCATAAGTCTCACGGGCACAACACCGAGGAGACTTCGAGCTGGTCGCATTGGAGGAAGATCCCACAAAGGGGGTGAAGATCGGAATCAACCTCTCAGACCTTGCAAGGAAGCAGATAAAGGCATGCCTCAAGGAGAATGCTGATTTGTTCGTGTGGAACACTGCTGAAATGCCGAGCTTTGTCCCATAAACAACATGCTACCACCTGACAATAGATCCCTCAATCCAAGTAGTCGCACAACGGAGGAGAAAGCAATCCCAGGAAACGTTAGAGGCTGCCAAATAGGCCGTAAAAGACCTCCTAGAGGCTCATATAATAACAGAGGCCATGTATACAATCTGGATCTCAAACATTGTATTAGTCAAAACGAGTAATGTAAAATGGCACAAGTGTGTTGACTACACTGATCTCAATCGGGCTTGCCCGAAAGACGCTTAACCTTTGCCTAACATTGATAAGCTGATCGATAACTCTACTTGTTTTAAATTATTGTCGTTCCTCGACGCCTATTCTGGGTACAACAAATATCCATGGCCGTGACCGACAAGAAATATACCGCCTTCATGACTGAATCTGGCAACTATTATTATAACGTAATGCCCATCGGCTTAAAAAAAACGGGCACTACCTACCAACGAATGATGAACAAAGTCTTTCAAGCTTAAATTGGGAATATGCTCAAAGTTTACATGGATGATATGATCGTCAAATCCCATGAGGAAATCGATCATGCTCTCCACTTGAAGAGAATTTTTGATCAAGCACGCAAGTGCAAAATGAGATTCAACCCTGAAAAATGCACGTTTGGGGTACGAGCAGGCAAGTTCCTCGGTTTTTATCTATCCGAAAAGGGAATAGAAGCGAACCCCGACAAGTGTCGGGCTTTCGCTGAAATTCCCACATCAAAATCCAAAAATTCCATCTATTCTCTAAATGGGGTGCTCACCTCGTTATCACGCTTTGTGGCAAAATCTGCCCAGCACGCACTACCCCTCTTCAAGATCCTCCGTAAAGAGGCCGCCTTTGAATGGATGTAAGAGTGTGAGCAAACCCTGACACACCTCAAAAGTCTCTGTCAGAACCACCGCTCTTCTCCCTACCAGAAATAGGAGAAACCTTATTTTTGTATCTAGCCGTTAGCGCCACCCTCATACGGGAAACACCCGAGAGACAAAAACCAATCTATTTCATGAGCAAAGCCCTACAAGGGCCCAAGCTCAGGTATCAACAGATTGAAAAAGTTTCCCTAGTGCTCCTCCATGCAGCAAGGAAACTTAGGCACTACTTCCTAGCGCATACGATCATAGTGCGTACAGACCAACCCATCAGAATACTCCTCGGTCGGTCTGACATGGCCAGAAGAATGCTCAAATGGTCGTTGGAACTGTTAGAATTTGAAATTCATTATGAAAGCAGAACGACCCTCAAAGCGCAAGCCTTGGCTGATTCCGTGGCCGAAATAACCACCCCGGAAAACCAAACATGTGCACCCAGAAAATGGACCATTTTCGTGGATGGAGCTTCGAGCTCCATGGGAAGCGGAGCGGGGATTATCTTAGAAAACGAGGAGGGAATCCTAATAGAAGTACCCCTCACGCTATCTTTTCCCACTTCCAATAACCAAGAAGCATACGAGGCTTTCCTCGCAGGATTAAGACTCGCCAACGACCTTTGGGATGAGGAGATAACCATCTATACAAATTCACAACTCATAGCTTTTCAAGTCAAAGGTGAGTACCAAGTCAAAAACGACACCCTATCAGAATACTTGACCTTGGTCAAGGAGAAGATTGCAAAGTTGACATCCGTAGAAGTCAAACATGTCCCCCGTGAACATAACGTGCGAGTAGATGTGCTATTAAAACTCGCAAGCACGAAAAATAAAGGTGGGAACAAATTTGTCATTCAAGAGATACTTCCTCGGAAGAACATCGAGAAAATATCCTCGACGATTGATATAAATGTTATCAGCGACGCCAATTGTTGGATGACCCCGGTCTACAAATACTTAACCAGTGACGAGTTACCCGATGACCCAAAGAAATCCATCATAGTCAAGCGAAGAGCCTGCTCATACGTGTTGGTCGAGGGAAAACTCTATCGGCGGGGATTTTCGATCCCCATCGTCAAGTGTATCGAAGAGGAATTGACTCCGCACATCCTACGCGAGATCCACAAAGGCATCAACACCCAATATTTGGGCGGGAGATCCCTAACAAGGAAAGCCCTTCGAGCAAGATATTACTGGCTGATGTCGCTCCCGGGATTTTCATCCTGGTACAAACGCGAAAGTGGCGCGGAAAGGTAGAGTCGCCAGCCAGACATTTTTATCCCGAATGAATGGGAAAGGTAATGTTGCACAAACCTAAGGAAGAAGGAAAGGACAAGGCCTTGCGAACCAAAGATCTAAGTTCGGGAGTCGGTTACGAATTGAGAAGGTATTAGCACCCCAATCCGTCCGTCGTACCCGACGGGATCCACGCTTGCTTGTTTGTTTCAAAGGGTGAGAAAATAAGATGCTGCTGAATAAAACCGCTACTGGAATTAAGGGAATGGAAAATGAGAAAGGAATAAGAAGAGAGAATGGAAGGAAAAGGGGAAATGTAGGGAAAATAAAGAATGTGCTCGAACGGGCCCTACCCCGCTGCCTACGTACCTCATCGGGATAATGAGGATCAGAGTCGACGTAGTTCGCCTAACCTAGGCGGGAACTGTTTGTTTGTGTTTTTTACAGCTGGAACTGCGTATGTCTATGCTCAGGTGTTGCAGGCTCGTCTGGTACGAGTGCGTTAACCGTCTTGCACGTGTGACAAGTCGTCGCGAGTTCGCGTTGTGAGTGAATGAGATGAGAAGAGAAGTTCCCGCAGGATAGGTCGCTTGTTATTGTTTGTTTTTGGTCTTTTAAGAGAAGTGTTTTGAATTTGTTTGTGAACGGTCTTGTACTAAGACCTATCCATCGCGGGAAGTATTTACACCTCGCCCCGAAACAGGACGCGTATAAACACTCCGCAACAAAGTCTCGTGTCGTACAAGATTGTTCGGTTTTTATTAAGTGTTTTATTACTTTTCTTTTGAGATGAGAAAGAGAATGACTCAAGTTGATAAAAGGAAAAATCTAAGGGACTAAGACTCAATCCTAATGTATTATGTATTTACAAAGTGACCCTAGTGGTTAGTGAGGTTTTCTATTCCTAATGGAAAAAGGAAAAGAAAAAAAGGAAAAAGGATGCAACTTACTTCCTAAGGAAGATAAGTTGGTCCTAACAATGGGGAATCCTACCAATCACAAACATGGAAGGAAAAATGAATTAAAAAGCCTAAAAGAAATGCATAAAAAATAAAGGATAAAGTGAAGTAAACTTACCTCAATCTTCCCCACTACAAAACAAATGGTTAGTGTGCATTTTATATTAAAGAATAAGGCAAACACACATTAATTAAATCCTAATTAAACTTGGACCTAAACTAGACTCTATTTTAATCCTAAAGGAACTAAAAAATGCTAAAACCAAAATACAGCACCTATTACAGCCCCTTAATACCCAAACAGCTATGAAACTAAGCCTAACACCCACCAGCTTTTTACAGCCAGCATGCAACATGGAAAAGTAGGTGCAGAAAGGTTACAAACAGCATGTACACATAGCAAACATCATACATTTTACAGCACTCATGCAAAAAACAGCTATGAAATGCAAAATCTAAAATTGCTTATTTTCATTCTTTAATGCACACACTCAATGCAAAAATCACTAATCTCACCATGAACATGTATTTGAACTTAAGTCAACATATACCAAGGCAAGAACATGCACATCATTGAATGATTATGCAAGCATGTATCTCATGAATTATGCAACAAGTAAATGCACAAAGTAACACCTAAACATGCATATGAACATGATGATCTTTGATTATGAACATGCAACATGATTGCTCAACAAACATACTAAACTCAATGCAAAATTCAGAATTTAATTGATGCATATGACATGATAAAGTATGCAACCAAATGCACATACATATGATTATGCAAAATGCAACATACCTTGATATAATGGGAATGAAAAAAAATGATTTAATGCAATGCAAACATGTAAAAACAGAATGCAACATGATTATTACATACCAAATGATGTATAAACATGGCAACACAATGCAAGAACTCAAGGCATGCACAAAGAACACAAAAATGCATAAAACGCAACATGAACGGAATCGTGTCGAAACGACTCGAAATGGGGAGACTAGCTACTGGAAATGGACTCAAAAATTCCCTAAAATCACTACCTAAACATGTATGAACATTAGAGGCACTAGGAAGCAAGATTGAGCAAGAAAATAGGCTAAAAATCCAAAAATGATCAGCGTTAATCGATTAACCATATAGGTTAACCCGTTAACGGGCAAAAAATACAGCATTTTGGCCAAAAACGCATGCGTTAACCGGTTAACCATATGCGTTAACCGGTTAACACTGAACGAAAAGTGAAAAATGCTTTTGAAAAAAGTGCTTTTGGCCACAATCTTCCTTCTAAACAATCCTAACCCCCACCTAATCATGCTAACACAAATTTCTACTCAATTGGAGCTTATTTACACATGGTAGAACCTATATCTATTAACACCTTAAATCCAAATTCAACCAAAATCACAAATCACAAGCAAACATAATCGAAACGGAATTGATTTTAAACAAAGCGAAAAAAGCAATTAAAGAATGCCAAAAGTGGCGAGATGAAGAGAATAACTTAAAGAAGAAGTGATTAAGATCACCAACCTACGAAGCGGAGGAGTGCTTCGGTGATTGTTGCAAGAATCGGAGCTTGAATCGAAGAGAAAACCGAAAACCGAGAAATCGCAAAATAAATGCGTTCTTGAGATTGAATCTTCGTGCGCTTCCGATAATCCGATAATCCTCACAAAATTCAGTAGCTTCTTCTTCTATAATCCACAATCAATGAAGGTTGGAGGCTTAAGCTTCAAGATCTTCAAGTTTCAATGTGAAACTTGAAGAGCTTATTTGAAAAAAGCTTTGGTGAAAGGGAGAGGAAAAGTGAGAGAGAAAAAGTGCTTCTCAAAGAGTGAAAAATTGGAAAATGGTGTTCAACCCTTTTGGTTTGGATGAAAATGGCTTAAATAGAGACTAGGCTAGGAGCTAGGTTTGGGTTTGGGGCCCAAAAATTAGGTTTGGGATCCAAAAATTAGGTTTGGAAGTTAGTTAGGGTTAGGGTTGGATAAAGGGAATATTCCTTGGAATATTCCTTGGAACACTCTAGAAGATGGTGGAAGGTGGTGGAAGTTTCCAAGGGAAATGGAGTGGAATTGAGATGGAAAAATGAGATGGAAAAAATGAAAGGAAGAGTGGAAAGAAAGTGGAAGGAAAGGTGGAGGGAAATGCAAAACCAACTAACTTTCAAATGATTTTTCTTTGATTTTTTTCATGATTCCTCCATCGTTTCTTGATCAAATTTGAACCATAGGATAATTGTAACCCTAATTTCATGATTTCGATCTTAAAAGTCCGGAGTCGATCCCTTTTTACCTAGCTCGGTTGCCGTTTCTCCGATTCCTCGATTTTTCATCGTCCGGCCAGTCGAATCCCTTCCAAAATGAATTTGTGGATGAGATTTGAACCCTAGGCACTTGACATCATATATAAGTCCAAGAAATCCACTTCGACTCAAGAATTTATGCGGAAACCCCGTAGAAATGAAACCCTAATTCGGCTCTTTTCCCTCAAGAAGTATTGCACTGCTTGCCTCCTTCAATCAAACCAAAACTTTCCATGACTTGTGGCTTCAAGTGAAGATCTTGTGGGATATTATGAACCCTTTGCACAAGGTTGAGAGGCTTTGTGGCCCTTCGGTAGCCTCTTCAAAACTTTCGGTTGCTCCGATCACTAATCACATACCCATGCCTCGACTATGCTATATATGATGCAATGTTTTGGTTATTTTATGAATTCATATATGCAAAATGCTATGCAAAATGTTGAGGAAATGAGAGGGCAAATTTTGAGGTATTACAGCTGCCCCTATTCAATCAACTGCAGACCTGAACGTATAATTGCAACAGCTTTTAGACGTTCAAGGTATGGAGTGATTGAATACTCGAATAAAACCTGAAAATTTGTACACCGAGAGCAACAGAAATGCCATCTGCCCATTTATTTATATATCTTTTTTCGTTTTTGACCTCTGAATAGGTAGCGAAAATAGAACCAGGTGGAAATATGCTGGGAAGAATGCCATCCTCGAACGACAAATCAAAAGATCCTCGGATCTAACACGAAACCATCCTCGAATGGAGACGCAAAGGTATACCAGCCTCGACTGATAACCAAACACAAAGCTGACCTCAGATAGACTTTGCAAAAGAGACAAACTGACCTCAATCAATAAGCTCAAAATGTGAACTACTATCCTCGAATAATAGCCACAACAACAAGACCAACCGCAGAAGGACTTGAAGAAAAGAAATGCCATCCTCGAATGACAATCCAAAAGATCCTCGGATCTAAAACGAAACCATCCTCAAATGGAGACGCAAAGGTATACCAGCCCCGACTGATAACCAAACACAAAGCTGACCTCAGACAGACTTTGCAAAAGAGACAAACTGACCTCGATCAATAAGCTCAAAATGTGAACTACTATCCTCGAATAATAGCCACAACAACAAGACCAACCGCAGAAGGACTTGAAGAAAAGAAATGCCATCCTCGAATGACAAATCAAAAGATCCTCGGATCTAACACGAAACCATCCTCAAATGGAGACGCGAAGGTATACCAGCCTCGACTGATAACCAAACGCAAAGCTGACCTCAGACAGACTTTGCAAAAGAGACAAACTGACCTCGATCAATAAGCTCAAAAAGTGAACTACTATCCTCGAATAATAGCCACAACAACAAGACCAACCTCGGAAGGACTTGAATAAAAGAAATGCCATCCTCGAATGACAAATCAAAAGATCCTCGGATCTGACACGAAACCATCCTCGAATGGAGACGCGAAGGTATACCAGCCTCGACTGATAACCAAACACAAAGCTGACCTCAGACAGACTTTGCAAAAGAGACAAACTGACCTCGATCAATAAGCTCAAAAAGTGAACTACTATCCTCGAATAATAGCCACAACAACAAGACCAACCGCAGAAGGACTTGAAGAAAAGAAATGCCATCCTCGAATGACAATCCAAAAGATCCTCGGATCTAAAACGAAATCATCCTCAAATGGAGACGCAAAGGTATACCAGCCCCGACTGATAACCAAACACAAAGCTGACCTCAGACAGACTTTGCAAAAGAGACAAACTGACCTCGATCAATAAGCTCAAAATGTGAACTACTATCCTCGAATAATAGCCACAACAACAAGACCAACCGCAGAAGGACTTGAAGAAAAGAAATGCCATCCTCGAATGACAAATCAAAAGATCCTCGGATCTAACACGAAACCATCCTCAAATGGAGACGCGAAGGTATACCAGCCTCGACTGATAACCAAACGCAAAGCTGACCTCAGACAGACTTTGCAAAAGAGACAAACTGACCTCGATCAATGAGCTCAAAAAGTGAACTACTATCCTCGAATAATAGCCACAACAACAAGACCAACCTCGGAAGGACTTGAATAAAAGAAATGCCATCCTCGAATGACAAATCAAAAGATCCTCGGATCTGACACGAAACCATCCTCGAATGGAGACGCGAAGGTATACCAGCCTCGACTGATAACCAAACACAAAGCTGACCTCAGACAGACTTTGCAAAAGAGACAAACTGACCTCGATCAATAAGCTCAAAAAGTGAACTACTATCCTCGAATAATAGCCACAACAACAAGACCAACCGCAGAAGGACTTGAAGAAAAGAAATGCCATCCTCGAATGACAAATCAAAAGATCCTCGGATCTAAAACGAAACCATCCTCAAATGGAGACGCAAAGGTATACCAGCCTCGACTGATAACCAAACACCAAGAAAATTGGACAAGATGGAACGGGATCGTTGTACACAAACGAGAGCCCAAGCAAACAGGACCGTTGTACAAAACGGGAACCTGCGACGCGAATGTTGTACCAAACAAGACGCGGAATAAGTGACCAACATTGACCTGAAAAGACAAGGATGTCTGAAAAATGATATTGGTATCCTCTGTGCGGAATACTTCAGGTTGAGAAGATGTTATAAGTCGTACGTGATATACCTCAAAACTGGCCCATGCTGGCATGCATATGTTTGAATTTATGGCGTAATGCTCCATGATGATGGAAATGCTACGCTTTGGAAGATGCAAATGCAATGATGATTATGCGAATGACAATGCAAAGAAGATCTCCTAACAAGGGGACTGCAGGTAATTCCATATAACTTGGCTGGAAGGAAACGATGATCACTGCATTGATCTGGCTCGTCCTGATGAGGAGGAAACAACTCTGCGGGGAAAGTTGTTAATAATTCACAGGCTCTGAATAGCTGCCACTGCCAAAAATAAATTGGACTTTGAGATTGGAGCGCCAAGACCCTGCTGGAGGTGGACCCTTCTTGAACTCTGATGGGGAAGTGAGGACTTCCTGGGAACCCAAGGCATGACACTGCTGAGGAAGCAACTGCTGGGGAGGCAAAATACTCTTTACACTGTTAAGAATTGCCCCTGTCTGCACGGAGACTTCTGCTTGGGAATTGCACCCACTCTCTGCTGTCTGGCAAGGTGAACTTTCCATTTGCACATGGCTGGGGATGATTGGAGACACCCTAGGAGACATTTGTTTCTGCTCAAACAAAAGGGAATGCCCATCCTGGATAGTGATCTTTTAGCTCTGTTAGCAACACCAGTACCTGTACCTGCATGAACACAATCGATAATACCTGCAACATAGAGAATTAGTTTGGGACCTGCTTGCCCCAGGATCATAACATGAATCATTATCTAGGTATCTCAGCACCCTTTCAGAGTTGAATTAAATGTTTCTATTCTCCTGCACGAGTTAGAAAAGCATTCAAATGTTCATAACACAATGCAAGTTACCATTTGCTAGACGTTTTCACAATCAATCAATGCTAGATGAAAAATTAAAAAACAAAAAAACTGAAATGGTCAATTGACTGAAGTTGAATTTTTATTGATTTTGACAGGTGGCCCTGAATAGGCAATACAAAGGAAGCGGTTCCCTGGAATGAGGGAACAACTAAAAGAAAAACAAACTACCCTATTGGCAATGTGAAAAATGAATCTCATCAAGTTTCAACCCCGTTATGACTCGTATATCTTCAAGACGTTCCGCTCTCTTGCCTCTTGAGAAAAAGTAAGTGAACTGATCTTCAACCTTAGGATAGCCTCAACTGTAGGTAGGTCATGGATCTCGCAGATCGCAGTCGTTCGTGTTAATCCCTCTTTTGCGTGGACCGCCCTTTCAGGTTTTCAATCCACCGGGATACCCTTTTTTGCCTGAGTTGTCCGATGTGGCTTTTCAACTCAGCGGGTGTACATTTTTTTTCAATATTTCCCTAACTTTTGCCCGAGCCTTTTATTCTGTTTTTGGCTCGCCGGGATGCCCATTTTTGCCTGGATTATCATTCTGTTTTTATCCAGCGGGTCCTTTTTACACGAAGTATTTTCTTACTGCATCTGCGTTGACAGGGGATGGAAAGTCTTCTCCGTCCATGGTTGTCAGCATTAAGGCTCCGCCTGAGAAAACCTTTTTAACCACGAACGGGCCTTCATAGTTGGGTGTCCACTTGCCCCTGTGATCGTTGAGAGGAGGAAGAATCCTTTTCAGCACTAAATCTCCTGGCATGTACCTCTGGGGTCGCACCTTCTTGTCAAAAGCTTGCTTCATTCGTCGCTGATACAACTGTCCATGGCATACAGCTGCTAGACGCTTCTCTTCAATGAGGCTCAATTGATTATATCTGGATCGGAGCCATTCAGCTTCATCTAGCTTGATGTCCATCATCAGCCTCAATGAGGGAATTTCTACTTCAATTGGTAGGACTGCCTCCATACCGTACACCAATGAGAATGGAGTTGCCCCAGTTGAAGTGCGTACTGAGGTTCTGTACCCGTGCAACGCGAATGGCAACATCTCATGCCAATCTTTGTACGTCACAACCATCTTCTGAACAATCTTCTTGATGTTTTTATTAGCCGCCTCGACGGCGCCATTCATCTTAGGACGATATGGAGAAGAGTTGTGATGTTCTATTTTGAAGTCTCGACACAAGTCAGCCATCATCTTGTTGTTGAGATTAGAACCATTATCAGTAATGATCCTTTCAGGGACTCCATACCGGCAGATGATGTCCCACTTAATAAACCGAGCAACCACTTGTTTGGTGACATTGGTGTAAGAAGCTGCTTCAACCCACTTCGTGAAATAGTCAATAGCAACCAGGATGAAGCGATGTCCATTAGAAGCTGTTGGCTCAATCTTTCCAATCATATCGATGCCCCACATAGCGAACGGCCACGGTGAAGACATGACACTCAAAGGATTCGGAGGCACATGGACCTTGTCGGCATAAATTTGACACTTATGGCATTTGCGGGAATATGTACAACAATCAGATTCCATGGTAATCCAATAGTATCCCGACCTCAATAACTTCTTGGCCATGGCATGTCCTCCAGCATGGGTACCAAAGGAGCCTTCATGAACCTCCTGCATTAACAGGTCTGCCTCGTGTCTGTCTACACATCTAAGCAGCACCATGTCAAAGTTCCGTTTGTACAACACACCATCCTGATTCAAGAAGAAACCTCCCGCCAGTCTTCTAAGAGTTTTCTTATCTTTACTGGATGCCCCAGCCGGGTATTCTTGAGCTTTCAGGAATTGTTTGATGTCGTGGTACCAAGGCTTGTCATCTTCCCCATCACCCACAGCGAAGACATAAGCCGGTCTTTCAAGACGAGAGATCGAAATTCGTGGCACGAAATTCTCTTGGCATACTTTAATCATGGATGATAAAGTTGCAAGAGCATCGGCGAACTGGTTTTCGTCCCTAGGAACATAGCTCAGCTTTACTTTGGTAAAGAAAGTTAACAGCCTCCTGACATAGTCTCGGTAAGGAATCAAACGAGCTTGATGAACTAGCCATTTGCCATTGACTTGATTTACTACCAAGGCAGAATCTCCGAAGATCTCAAGGTTCTTGACTCGCAAGTCTATTGCCTCTTCGATCCCCATGATGCAGGCTTCATACTCTGCTTCGTTATTAGTGCACTCGAAGGTCAACCGAGCAGCGAGAGGTGTGTGGACTCCTTCTGGTGAGATAATAACAGCACCTACTCCACTCCCATTCATGTTTACAGCTCCGTCAAACATCAACTTCCATCTGGATTCAGGGTCGGGCCCCTCCTCCGGAAGTGGTTCTTCATGGTCTTTCGACTTGAGGAACATGATGTCCTCATCCGGAAACTCAAACCTCATGGGTTGATAATCATCAATCGGCTGCTGGGCCAAGTATTCTGACAACACACTCCCCTTGATAGCTTTTTGTGAAGTGTATTGTATGTCATACTCCGTGAGTATCATTTGCCAACGGGCCACTCTTCCTGTCAAAGCCGGCTTCTCAAAGATGTATTTTACAGGATCCATCTTGGAAATTAGGAGAGTAGTGTGAGTCAGCATGTACTGTCTTAGTCGGCGAGCAGCCCATGCCAAAGCGCAGCAAGTTTTCTCGAGTAGTGAGTATCGTGTCTCACAATCGGTAAACTTTTTGCTAAGGTAATAAATGGCATGCTCTTTTCGACCAGACTCGTCTTGCTGACCCAGTACACATCCCATCGATCCTTCCAGCACAGTAAGATACATGATCAGAGGTCTCCCTGGCACTGGAGGCATAAGAATTGGTGGCTCCAACAAATATTCTTTAATTCGGTCGAAGGCCCGCTGACAGTCTTCATTCCATTTAATGGCCTGATTCTTCCTCAGAAGCTTGAAGATGGGCTCGCACGTGGCCGTCAGGTGAGAAATAAACCGTGCAATGTAGTTTAGTCTCCCTAAGAAGCCACGCACTTGCTTTTCAGTCTTTGGCTCAGGCATTTCCTGGATTGCTTTCACCTTGGCCGGATCGACCTCAATTCCTCGTTCACTAACAATGAAGCCGAGCAACTTGCCAGAACGAACCCCGAAGGTGCATTTATTCGGATTTAACCTCAGTCTGAACTTTCGAAGCCTATCAAACAATTTTGCTAGGTTGACCAAGTGTTCTTCTTCCGTCTGGGACTTTGCTATCATGTCATCAACATAAACCTCAATTTCATGATGGATCATGTCGTGAAACAACGTCACCATTGCCCGTTGGTAGGTAGCTCCTGCATTCTTTAAACCAAACGGCATGACCTTGTAACAAAAGGTGCCCCAAGGAGTGATGAAAGTTGTCTTTTCCATATCCTCGGGAGCCATCTTAATTTGATTATAGCCTGAGAATCCATCCATGAAGGAGAACACGGAAAACTGAGCAGTATTATCGACAAGTACATCTATGTGAGGTAGAGGGAAATCATCTTTGGGGCTAGCCCTATTCAAATCCCTGTAATCCACACACATTCTGACTTTGCCATCTTTCTTAGGAACCGGCACAATGTTAGCAACCCATGGAGGATAACTAGTCACGGCCAAGAAGCCAGCATCAAACTGTTTTTGCACTTCTTCTTTTATTTTGATTGCCATGTCTGGACGCGTGCGCCTCAACTTCTGCTTTACCGGAGGACAACCTTCTCTGAGGGGTAGCTTGTGTACCACAATGTCAGTGTCTAAACCAGGCATATCTTGGTAGGACCATGCGAAGACGTCAACGTACTCTCGAAGCATAGCCATCAAACGAGTCTTGACAGATTCCTCTAATGCAGCTCCGATCTTGACTTCTTTCTTGTCCTCTTCAGTACCCAAGTTTATCACCTCAACATCTTCCTCATGCGGCTGAATCATCTTCTCTTCCTGTTTGAGCAGTCTGGCCAATTCTTCGGGTAAATCACAATCCTCTTCACCTTCCTCATCGGCTTGATAAATCGGATTGTCGAAGTCATACTTAGCCATAACAGGGTCGTCATTGATAAGATCCGGTGACGAGCACTTGCATGAATGATGATTCATGCAAGGCTTTAGCAACAACTTGAGAGAATGGGAAACATTGCCATTTTTAAAACTTTTCTTTCTTTTTGAAAAACAAAAGTAAAAAACGAAAGACAGAGAACATCATGAAATGAATGTGAAACGTCAGTTTTATTAATGATTGCGTTAATGAACAAATGAACCCTTACAAAGAGACACTATGCCCCGGGGTAAGACATAGTGCTTTAGTACAGGAAAAATAGAAACAAGACATTATTACTCTTCGAAGGAAGTGACCGAAATAAGCCTTTCCGATGTCCAGTTGCTAAGTTGAGTTCCTGGAGCGGCAGGCCTGATCCATTCATCCAAGTCACAGTCACTATCAACAGCTTCATCCTGCACAGCACTGATGTTCTCGTAGTTTACCATTCCCGCACTTGTGAAAGTAACTGGGCTCTGACAACCTTCTGTACTTGATTCAGACGGAGATCTTCCAGGGTGATAACCAATCCCGAACATGTCCTTCTTCTCTGGCACTTCTACCGGGCTCCCCCAGCCCTCTCGGATCCCGGATTCTACCAATTCGCGCGCTTGTTTATAGGAAGCTATGGAAGCCACCTTCTTCGGTTCTTCAGGAGAAATTGCTACTGCAGATGCTTGCTCGGACTTCACAGGCTCAAAAGCTTGACAAGGGGTCTCGACTATTTCGCCATCCATCTCCACATATTTGAATGAGGCGAGATGACTAACGAAAATATCTTCTTCCCCGCTGACCGTCACAACTTGACCTTCCCAGACAAACTTTAATTTTTGATGAAGTGTAGAAGAAACCGCTCCTGCCGAGTGTATCCAGGGCCTTCCAAGTAAACAACTATATGCTGGCTGGATATCCATCACGTAAAACGTGGTATTGAAGACTTGTGGACCTACCTTGATAGGTAATTCCACCTCTCCAAATACCGATCTTCTTGATCCATCAAATGCTCGGACTACTAAATCACTGGGCCTTAGCACCACTCCATCATAGTCTAGCTTCATTAATGCCTTCTTAGGCAAGACATTCAGAGATGAACCAGTATCCACCAGCACATGGGAGAGCACTGCACCCTTGCATTCCAGAGAAATATGCAATGCCCGATTGTGAGCACGCCCATCAGAAGTTAAGTCCAAGTCCGTGAAACCCAATCCATGACTGGCGTTAACGCTGGACACCACCGTTTCTAGCTGGTTCACAGAAATATCCTGAGGCACGTATGCCTTGTTCAGAATATTCAAAAGGGCCTTCCTGTGAGAATCCGAGCACATGAGTAATGATAAGATGGAGATCTTTGATGGCGTCTGCTGCAAGTGATCTACAATCTTATAGTCACTCTTCTTGATAATCCTCAAGAATTCTTCGGCTTCTTTGTCAAAGGTGAGATCTGGATCAGTTGATGGAATTGGATCATTGGCAGTTACCGGTTGCTTCCCCCTGGCTCTAGCTTGGGCTTCGGCAGTATCCCTGGGTGGTATCACATTGCTTCTCAGTGCTTCAGGCGCAAACAATCTTCCACTCCGAGTAAAACCCCCTATTCCAACATTCTCTACTTGAGCTGGGGTTATATTAGTCGTGGCCAATTCTTGCCTCTGGCCATTGTAATACACTTCACCACCGTAATGCCACGGAACTGCTTTGTCACTTTGGTACATTATGGGTCCAGCAGTAGTAATAGTTATTGGCGCTACTCTAGCACGCGAAGGAACTTGGGATGGATCATAAAAGATGGTCACCGTAGATACTTCACTCTCTTTCACAATCTTGTCAAATTGCAGCACTCCTTCATCAATCATACCTTGGATTCCGGCCTTCAATCTTTTACAACCATTGGTAGCTTCAGTACACTCTGAACAATCATCCTCGCATCCAGGGAAAATGCCTTTCTTCAACAAACAAACCTTGATAGCAACCAAAGAAGTCTTCAAGTCATCTACATCATCCACCGGATTCGATTTTTCCCCTTCACCAATTGCACCAACTGTGCCCCTGTGATGAGGCATAGGATTTTCCAGCACATTAGGAGAGGGAGCGAAATTGATCGCTTTAGAATCCAGCAAGTCCTGAACAGCATGCTTCAATGCTTTACAATTCTCAGTACTATGGCCGGGAGCTCCAGAATGAAACTCGCATCTAGCATTCGAATCATAACCTTCAGGAATTTGGTCTGGCCTCGGGGGTTGCAAGGTCCGGAGCTGAATCATTTGAAGCTGCAGGAGATTCTTCAACAGTTGGGAGTAAGACATTGGTGGAGCTTCAAAATGTCTATCCCTCGGCTTCTGAGGGTAGTACGGACGAGGGGGTCTTGGCTGATACCCCTGTGAGCGTTGCGACTGTGGAGGCTGAACCCGTTGTTGAACTGGAGGAGTTGAAATAGTGACGGGGGCCACTTGCTGATAATATCCTTGGTGCATCATTCCCCTCTGCGCGTATACTGCTCCTGTTTCTCCTTCCCTCTTTTTCACAAAGGGTTTCTTGATACCAGACGCTGAAGCGCTTCCATTTTGAATTTTCCCCTGCTTGAGCCAGCTTTCAATTCTTTCTCCAGTCAGAATAATGTCCGAAAAACCACTTGAGGAACAACCGGCCAACCTTTCCATGAAATGCCCTGGGAGGGTATTCAGGAAAAGATCAACCATCTCTCTTTCCAATAAAGGTGGTTGCACTCGGGCGGCCACCTCACGCCACCTCTGTGCATAATCTTTGAAGCTCTCCGAACTCCTCTGTGTCAAGCTTTGAAGCTGAGTACGGCTGGGTGCCATGTCAATGTTGTATTGATATTGTCTGAGGAAGGCCTCTCCCAAATCCTTCCAGCTTCTGATAGAACTTCTTTCCAACTTCATGTACCACTCCAAGGATCCTCCAGAAAGGCTATCCTGGAAATAGTACATCCATAGTTTCTCGTCTCGCGTGTGAGCCGCAATCTTCCTGTAGAAAGCCTGTAGGTGAGTTTTCGGGCAAGAGTTGCCGTTGTATTTATCAAATGCGGGTGGCCTGAACTTGTGTGGAATGACCACCCCAGGTACTAAACCCATATCTGACACGTCAATTCCCAAAGTATCCTTGCACTCTAAGGCCTTGACCTTCTCTGCAAGCACCAAGAAGTCGTTGAGATTTCCGTCACCACCGAAACCCATATCATTGTTGAAGTACTGGAATTGGTCTTCCTGCCTGTCCTGCACAGGAACATACGTAGCCATAGCTGGATCTGGAACATGAGGTCCACCTGTACCGTTGTTGGTATTGGGAGGAGCCCCTAGTCCGCCGGAAGTAGTTTCCTGAGCATTAGTGTTAGGAGGAGTTAACCCTTGAATTGCATTTCTCAGCTCCTGCTGCCCCTGGGCCATCCCCTGCATCAGAGTCACAAATTCTGCCATCTTGGTACGGACATCGTTGAGTTCTGTCTGCATGGCGTCCATTGCTGTTCTTTGATTACTGCGTGTCGCGTACCGATGAGGAATATTCTGTCGAATGTACCGGGTCTTGGCGGCCCTCGCAATCTTTGCCTGATGAACACAGATAAATTAGACCTCTCGAAGAAAAACCTGCAAAGACAAAGACAAAATGCAAATGATGCGTATGCAATGCAATGTGTTCCTTTTATTCCCGAGTATCTTCCTGTGTCCGGTCTTGGCATTAAGAAGATAAGGATTGGGAAGAAGACCCAAATGATATTCAGACATAATGACAGCTGTGAAGAATTGGTGCTCATTACCCCGTGTCGGTGCAAATAACAAACAAGAAATCCGGAACAAAACAATCATATAAACTGGAGTTTGAAAATACAAAGTCCCCGAAGGGTGCCAATCACAATAACAAAAGTACATCACATATAAGGAATCCCACAACAAGCCTATGGGTAATCCAAGTACAACAATGTGAAATTAAACACTAGGGAACTCTATATCTTTCAATCTCCAGCTAAGGCATTTGACGCTCTGGAACAGTTGAACCACATCTGGATGATTGGGCTCCTGGATAAGCTTCTGAATGAGGAGGTCCCTCGTATCAGAAGAAGCATGTAACTCCTCGATCTGCTGTAGAAATGCTGCTTCATTCTCCTTGCTTTGACTTGATTTGGCCTTCGACCTTTTCACATCAGCTTTCAACTTTAAGTCTTCAATCTCCTTTTGAGCTTCCTTCAGTGCCTGCTGACTTTCTGTTACGCGCCGGATACGATCCTCCTCTTGATAATAAGCTTTCCTGAGAAGTTCTTTCTGCCCATCTAAAGAATCCTGAAGGCTTTTGACTTCCTGCTTGTGCTTGGCGTCTAACTCCTTTTGTTTCTTCAGATTTTCGTCCCATTTCTCTTGCCATAAAGTAACAGCTTCATTGGCTCCACTAAGATCCTTCTTCTCTCTTCGGCGCTGGGCCGTCATATGAGTCTCAGCTAAACCTTTCTTTCGGAAATAGAGCTCTCTATCTTCAAAGTCCTTCTGCTTGAGACGGACTATCTCCTCGGCTTGCACAGCTCTATCTTTCAATTGACGGTTCTGGATCATCAGCGCTTGACAAGAATTAAGAGCCTCCTGATTTTCAACCCTCAATTGCTTAACCAAAGCTTCTAACTTCTGATATTCCTCCAAAGGTACCGTAGCAGGTGGTGGAGTTGGCACAGAAAAAGGAACTGGAGCCGCTTGAACCTCATTCTTTATCCAGGCTTCAAATTCAGGAAACATTCGATTGTTACTCTTACCCAGACATGCTATACCCTTCCTCTTAATCATCTTCCAGGACCCTGCAGCTTTTTGGACCAAAGGAAGATTGTCTTTTACCGGAAAATAGAAGGTTTGAAATAATTCAGACTCATCAGGAACCTCCTTGAGCGCATACCCTAACTGTCTTCTTAAGAGGATGGGATTGTAGTTAATACATCCTGATACTCCCAACAAAGGCACATTAGGGTAATTACCACAACTAGTAATGAAATTCTTTCCCTTCAACTTCAAAGTAAACCACCTGATATTTCCAGCAGACAAAGTACTCAGCTTCTGAGCCCAAGTAGAATTAGGATCCGCAAAACTCTCAGTAGTAGGCAAGTGTCTCATAACCCATTTGTAGAGTAAAGGAGCACAACCTTTAACAAGACCTCCTCGCCTCTTCTCATTCTTGTAATGCACAGAATAATACAGATCACCCAAGAGAGTGGGCACCGGATTCTTCAACACAAACAAATGAATGGCATTCATATCCACAAACTTGTCCATGTCAGCAAATAAAACTATCCCATACACAGATAACGCCAAGATAGCACAAACTGAATCCCACTGCTTCTCCACGGCACGTTCTTCAGCTCTCTTGACCAGAAACTCTAAAGAAAAACCAAGTACTCCTGCTTTGGTGGAAACCAGATTAGAAGACACCTCTGACGGGCTCAAATAAAGAGCCTTAGCAATATCATCGTGAGTTGGTCTTGTCATCTCCGAATTAAAAGGAAGCTGATCCTTGATTGAAACTCCCATAATCTCAGCATATTCTTCCAGCAAAGGACCCAACTGAAAGTCATGAAATGTGAAGCACCTAAGCCGTGGATCATAATACTGCAACAAAGTGTGAATGGCACTCCTCTGAGAACTATCCAGGTTGAATACCAGATCCAAAATATCACCATACGTTTCTTTGAAGTAGCCCAAATGACCCGGGGTAATCAGAGACACCAATTGGTTGATCAGATCCATCTTAGTATCGAAGAATTTGTAGTGCACAGTTCTCTTTTTGACGTCTTCCATTCTGAAGCAATAATATGGCCAGGAACCGGGAATAAATGTAGACCCTGAGAATAAAAGAAACACAAATGATTAATGATGATATGATGCTTATGCAAGACAAGGCATGTGATCAGTGAAGTGTCTGTGATGTGCCAATCATATAATCAGGTGTCAGTGCACGGTCTCAAAATCCAGATATTACAATAATCATCCCTCTGATTTGGGGTCCATAACTTAAGAACAGAAATCCAGATCACAAAACTGAACCAAAGGCAAAGTGGGTATGTTGAAGGTACCAGGGTTCCTGCAAACCTGTAAACCCCTCCCAATCTCACGGGTGTGCTACTCGGGTCAACATCACGGACTCTCAAAGCCGAATAGCAATAATACGTTCACCATTTCCGAGAAATGGCTCATGACCAAATCAGGGAATCGGTTTGGCATTATGTACTACTCAAGGAGGTCTCAGTTGAGTCCGGAAAAACAAGCATCCCTCACAAGTTTCCAGCTTCAAGCACTGAATCGAGAAACAATAGTACATTCATCCCGAAGGGTACAATACTATCGTCATACGAACAGTTTGCTTTAACTGAATTCCTGTGAGAGAACCAGGCCATCCTATGCGAGTTCCCAATGGACCCTCGGATGCGAGTGGGTTTGCCAACAAATGTGGTCTGCCACTGTCATCACTGGAGAGGGTTGTTTCCATTAAGGTTCTCAATGATCGGTCCCCAGCTGCACATAACTATCAAGGTTGTACCCTGAAGTGGGGAAGAACCCCCACACAGAATAGTCCCAAGACAGTCGCAACCTGGGTGTGGAACACATCACCACTCATCATGTAACCATGCGAGCACAACATGTCCACGCTAATCCTATGGTGCACTCAAGCCGGGTATTTGGCTTATCTCACAGTAACTCCCATCCCGCAGAAAAAATGAAAACCAGCACAGCCAGACAATCCAGTATAATATGATGCATGGAAAATAAAATACTGAAAGCGGTAAATAAATGCGATAAAGTGAAGCTGTAAATAAAACTGTAAATAAAAACAGTAAAGCTAAACTAAAGCACACACCAACAACAGATAAACACCCAAAGAAACAAAACCAAACAGGCGCTAGGATTGACTCTACAAGGGAAACCGGAAGAATCAGGTTAGTCCCCAGCAGAGTCGCCAGCTGTCGCTCCCGGGATTTTCATCCTGGTACAAACGCGAAAGTGGCGCGGAAAGGTAGAGTCGCCAGCCAGACATTTTTATCCCGAATGAATGGGAAAGGTAATGTTGCACAAACCTAAGGAAGAAGGAAAGGACAAGGCCTTGCGAACCAAAGATCTAAGTTCGGGAGTCGGTTACGAATTGAGAAGGTATTAGCACCCCAATCCGTCCGTCGTACCCGACGGGATCCACGCTTGCTTGTTTGTTTCAAAGGGTGAGAAAATAAGATGCTGCTGAATAAAACCGCTACTGGAATTAAGGGAATGGAAAATGAGAAAGGAATAAGAAGAGAGAATGGAAGGAAAAGGGGAAATGTAGGGAAAATAAAGAATGTGCTCGAACGGGCCCTACCCCGCTGCCTACGTACCTCATCGGGATAATGAGGATCAGAGTCGACGTAGTTCGCCTAACCTAGGCGGGAACTGTTTGTTTGTGTTTTTTACAGCTGGAACTGCGTATGTCTATGCTCAGGTGTTGCAGGCTCGTCTGGTACGAGTGCGTTAACCGTCTTGCACGTGTGACAAGTCGTCGCGAGTTCGCGTTGTGAGTGAATGAGATGAGAAGAGAAGTTCCCGCAGGATAGGTCGCTTGTTATTGTTTGTTTTTGGTCTTTTAAGAGAAGTGTTTTGAATTTGTTTGTGAACGGTCTTGTACTAAGACCTATCCATCGCGGGAAGTATTTACACCTCGCCCCGAAACAGGACGCGTATAAACACTCCGCAACAAAGTCTCGTGTCGTACAAGATTGTTCGGTTTTTATTAAGTGTTTTATTACTTTTCTTTTGAGATGAGAAAGAGAATGACTCAAGTTGATAAAAGGAAAAATCTAAGGGACTAAGACTCAATCCTAATGTATTATGTATTTACAAAGTGACCCTAGTGGTTAGTGAGGTTTTCTATTCCTAATGGAAAAAGGAAAAGAAAAAAAGGAAAAAGGATGCAACTTACTTCCTAAGGAAGATAAGTTGGTCCTAACAATGGGGAATCCTACCAATCACAAACATGGAAGGAAAAATGAATTAAAAAGCCTAAAAGAAATGCATAAAAAATAAAGGATAAAGTGAAGTAAACTTACCTCAATCTTCCCCACTACAAAACAAATGGTTAGTGTGCATTTTATATTAAAGAATAAGGCAAACACACATTAATTAAATCCTAATTAAACTTGGACCTAAACTAGACTCTATTTTAATCCTAAAGGAACTAAAAAATGCTAAAACCAAAATACAGCACCTATTACAGCCCCTTAATACCCAAACAGCTATGAAACTAAGCCTAACACCCACCAGCTTTTTACAGCCAGCATGCAACATGGAAAAGTAGGTGCAGAAAGGTTACAAACAGCATGTACACATAGCAAACATCATACATTTTACAGCACTCATGCAAAAAACAGCTATGAAATGCAAAATCTAAAATTGCTTATTTTCATTCTTTAATGCACACACTCAATGCAAAAATCACTAATCTCACCATGAACATGTATTTGAACTTAAGTCAACATATACCAAGGCAAGAACATGCACATCATTGAATGATTATGCAAGCATGTATCTCATGAATTATGCAACAAGTAAATGCACAAAGTAACACCTAAACATGCATATGAACATGATGATCTTTGATTATGAACATGCAACATGATTGCTCAACAAACATACTAAACTCAATGCAAAATTCAGAATTTAATTGATGCATATGACATGATAAAGTATGCAACCAAATGCACATACATATGATTATGCAAAATGCAACATACCTTGATATAATGGGAATGAAAAAAAATGATTTAATGCAATGCAAACATGTAAAAACAGAATGCAACATGATTATTACATACCAAATGATGTATAAACATGGCAACACAATGCAAGAACTCAAGGCATGCACAAAGAACACAAAAATGCATAAAACGCAACATGAACGGAATCGTGTCGAAACGACTCGAAATGGGGAGACTAGCTACTGGAAATGGACTCAAAAATTCCCTAAAATCACTACCTAAACATGTATGAACATTAGAGGCACTAGGAAGCAAGATTGAGCAAGAAAATAGGCTAAAAATCCAAAAATGATCAGCGTTAATCGATTAACCATATAGGTTAACCCGTTAACGGGCAAAAAATACAGCATTTTGGCCAAAAACGCATGCGTTAACCGGTTAACCATATGCGTTAACCGGTTAACACTGAACGAAAAGTGAAAAATGCTTTTGAAAAAAGTGCTTTTGGCCACAATCTTCCTTCTAAACAATCCTAACCCCCACCTAATCATGCTAACACAAATTTCTACTCAATTGGAGCTTATTTACACATGGTAGAACCTATATCTATTAACACCTTAAATCCAAATTCAACCAAAATCACAAATCACAAGCAAACATAATCGAAACGGAATTGATTTTAAACAAAGCGAAAAAAGCAATTAAAGAATGCCAAAAGTGGCGAGATGAAGAGAATAACTTAAAGAAGAAGTGATTAAGATCACCAACCTACGAAGCGGAGGAGTGCTTCGGTGATTGTTGCAAGAATCGGAGCTTGAATCGAAGAGAAAACCGAAAACCGAGAAATCGCAAAATAAATGCGTTCTTGAGATTGAATCTTCGTGCGCTTCCGATAATCCGATAATCCTCACAAAATTCAGTAGCTTCTTCTTCTATAATCCACAATCAATGAAGGTTGGAGGCTTAAGCTTCAAGATCTTCAAGTTTCAATGTGAAACTTGAAGAGCTTATTTGAAAAAAGCTTTGGTGAAAGGGAGAGGAAAAGTGAGAGAGAAAAAGTGCTTCTCAAAGAGTGAAAAATTGGAAAATGGTGTTCAACCCTTTTGGTTTGGATGAAAATGGCTTAAATAGAGACTAGGCTAGGAGCTAGGTTTGGGTTTGGGGCCCAAAAATTAGGTTTGGGATCCAAAAATTAGGTTTGGAAGTTAGTTAGGGTTAGGGTTGGATAAAGGGAATATTCCTTGGAATATTCCTTGGAACACTCTAGAAGATGGTGGAAGGTGGTGGAAGTTTCCAAGGGAAATGGAGTGGAATTGAGATGGAAAAATGAGATGGAAAAAATGAAAGGAAGAGTGGAAAGAAAGTGGAAGGAAAGGTGGAGGGAAATGCAAAACCAACTAACTTTCAAATGATTTTTCTTTGATTTTTTTCATGATTCCTCCATCGTTTCTTGATCAAATTTGAACCATAGGATAATTGTAACCCTAATTTCATGATTTCGATCTTAAAAGTCCGGAGTCGATCCCTTTTTACCTAGCTCGGTTGCCGTTTCTCCGATTCCTCGATTTTTCATCGTCCGGCCAGTCGAATCCCTTCCAAAATGAATTTGTGGATGAGATTTGAACCCTAGGCACTTGACATCATATATAAGTCCAAGAAATCCACTTCGACTCAAGAATTTATGCGGAAACCCCGTAGAAATGAAACCCTAATTCGGCTCTTTTCCCTCAAGAAGTATTGCACTGCTTGCCTCCTTCAATCAAACCAAAACTTTCCATGACTTGTGGCTTCAAGTGAAGATCTTGTGGGATATTATGAACCCTTTGCACAAGGTTGAGAGGCTTTGTGGCCCTTCGGTAGCCTCTTCAAAACTTTCGGTTGCTCCGATCACTAATCACATACCCATGCCTCGACTATGCTATATATGATGCAATGTTTTGGTTATTTTATGAATTCATATATGCAAAATGCTATGCAAAATGTTGAGGAAATGAGAGGGCAAATTTTGAGGTATTACAGCTGACAATGTAGAACGACGCAAAGGAACATGTGAAAAAGTGCGACAAATGCCAACGACACGGGGACATGCACTTAGAGCCTCCAAGCGAGCTTAAGACAATGTCCTCCCCGTAGCCATTCGCATGGTGGGGCCTGGATATCCTCGGTCTTTTTGTCGTCAATTTAAACCAGAATAAATATTTAATAGTCGGGGTAGACTACTTCACGAAATGGATAGAAGTTGTGTCTCTAGCCAAAATCACAACCCTTAACATACTGTGTTTCTTCAAACGTAACATCCTCGCTCATTTCGGAGTACCTCAGGACATTGTTATTGACAATGGCACCCAATTCAAAGATAAAAACTTCCAAGAATTCATCGTTAACATTGGAACCAAACAACACTTCGCGTCAATCGAGCATCCACAAACCAACGGGCAGGCTGAAGCTGCGAACAGGGCCATCCTCCGAGGACTCAAATGAAGGCTGGATGAAATCAAGAAACAATGGGTAGAGGAATTACACACAATTTTGTGGGCATACCGAGCTACGCCCCTTTCTATAACCAGGGAAACCCCTTTCTGACTAGCATACGGAACATAGGCCGTTATTCCCATAGAAATGCATATACCATCTAGACAAACAAAAGCCCCGATGGACGAGGATACCAATTCTGAAACGTTACACGAAGAGCTCGACTTGGTCGAGGAAGTTCGATCAGAAGGAGCCCTACATGAGGCATCATTTAAAAAAAAAATCGCCATTTTACATGACTCTAAGGTCATAAAACGGGCGTTCAAGGTTGGCAGCCTCGTCCTCAAGAGAAACCACAAAGACTTTAGAGAGGGAAAGCTAGCCGCAAACTAGGAGGGTCCATACCGTGTCCGAGAAAAAACGGAGAATGGGGCCTACTACTTAGAAAATCTAAATAGGGAAGAACTCGCTCGTCCTTGGAACGTTGAAAAACTTAAACAATACTAGAATTAAGGCGTCCATTGGCATGCTCGAATTTAAATGACAAAGCATTAGTACCGACCTAACATGCATACCTAGGTACAAGTATTGTATACCAAACTTATCTTTTTATGAGATCCCTCTCAAGAACGAGGAAGATCACTGTCACACGATTGGATCCTCGAGCGATTCCACCATTGTCTTTGTACCATGACCAGGCAGAACACCCAGCTCGCAATGGGACGTTCACGCTGTGGAGCATGAATCATTACCATGATTCGAGCACCATTCCCCCACCAAAATATCTTTTGGCATCTAGCTCGGTTCCCCAAACCGACAGACATACAAACCAAGCGTAGTTTCCCAAACATATAGATATAACCCAAGTCCTCCGCAGGCACACGAAAAGAAGATCGCGTACGTCCATTAAGCAAACATCAAAACAAGCGAACATCATAAAAAGACTTAGCAAAAATATTAAACAAAATGATCCCTCCGATGGACACACATACATACACAACAAAAAATGAGGAAACGACCACCAAGGCCGAGAAGCTTAGTAACGTTGAAAAATTGTGGCCATAAGGACCAACTTGTTCTCATATTACATAAAAGGGGGGAAAATCCCCCCGTAACATATCAAGATCTATGGCGCGCAGGCCAGCGAAATTAAAAATAACAAAGTCTTCATAGATTTGCATTAGCGTCTAGTTGGGTATCAACATGAGTCATTTGATCCTCCTTATCCATGGCCATGTTGCTCTGCTCTGGCTGCTGGAGGAAATCAAGAATGAGAATCTCCCCATCCTTGGCCTTGTATAAACAATTGGTGCCCTCCTCATTGAATGTCAGTCTGTGGTTGACAATTTTCAACTGGTCCACCATATTTTTAAACTTCGTCTCTGCCATTTCTTCGAGGTCTTCCTCCTCTTCCTCGGTTTTTGAAATCAACTCGCCCAGGTCTTCAGGGATTTCAGCTCCTTAGGCTCATCCTCGGAAGGAACCATAATGGCCTTAAGATGAGTTATCTTCTCTTTAGCTGACTTCCTCTCAGCAGCCGAAAAATCTCCCAGCTCTTTGATTCTCTTGGAAGCCTCCTTCAACGATTTCGCGGAAGACTTGGTAACATCCTCGGAAACAGCCAGTTGAGACTTCAATCGATGGATCTCCTTCTCCTGAGTAGAAGTACCCTCAACATACATGAAGGCCATCGTCAGAACCCGCATCACCGAGCTCGCATCTCGAGTCAGTCATAACCGTCTATCAAAGCGACTCAACTTTTCCAATTTAAGCGCTTTCGCCCGATGAACCCGGAGAGAGTTCTCCTCGAAAATTCGGCTTCAGGAAGCAAGTCACGAGCTCGAACAAAGGCTTCACAGGAGAATCTGATAGGTGTATGACCTCGTCAGCCCTTTACCTTTTCCCCGTCCTAGAGGCAATTCCCAGCGAGCCATGAGGGGCCTAAGAAGAGTTGCACGAGCCTATAGCCATAGACGTCAATTAATCACCAAGACGAGTCTCTTTCAGCTTTTTGGCCCCTCTTCGTTTACCAGCATTGGCCATTAGTTTGTCTTGTACAACCACCATTGAGTTTGTAAAAGACAGGAAAAAGTTAGAATTGTTAGGGCACAAAAAAACAAACGAGCTTAAAGTTAATACAGACAAATAAACATTCAAACTACCAAGATAATTAGTAACATCCTCGTCTGTTTCGCAAGTGAGGAATTTAGACACCTCTATGAATATAGGGGTCACTTTGGCACCCGCGTCCTAGTCCAGGATCGCGTGACCGTTATCATTGACATGCACTGTCATGGTGATCCGTGAGACATAACTCATAAGGGTGTCGTAGCTGGTATGATCACCCTCGCTCAGCTCGAAAGAAATGGCTGGGAATTCATCTGTCCCACACAAAAAATGATTATGCGACCAGGAGAAGTGGAACCTCAACATAAGCCGAGGAGCCTCCTTCCCCTCCTTGTCCAACAAAATTTTTCCTTCGTCGTCCGTGTCCACTCCTTAGAATTTGCAAGAATTTAGAGCATGTTTGGAGACTGGCTCGAACAAATAGTAGCGGTCTTTGAAATCTCTGATCGATTCAGAGTATGCCTTGAAGATTTTCTTCTTCTTCTTAAGAGAGACCCAACCAAACCTTCCATGTACAACTTGTCGCTGGAGGTGGAAGATATGGAAAAATAGAGGAAGCGTCACCCCTATCTTCAAGTACCCGCACATTATCTCGAAGGCCCATATGAAGGCGAAAGAGTTCAAATGTAGTTGGGAAGGGGAAAAGTCCAGGTGTACGAACACAGATTGCTGAAAATCCAAGAATAAAAGTCGGAACTTAAGATCTTTAAATAATATATCATACATCGGAAATTTGTTGGGTCCATACGACCAACAAATATGGTTATCCACGCCCGAATACCTCATAATCCAATCTCCAGCTTCCCCGACCATGGGATTTGGACCCTCTAGGGGCTTAGAATAGATGGACTAAATGTTCACCGGTTCCTCGGCATCCCATTCTCTCTAGGGGTATCCCGCTCCCCCTCGTCATCCTCCTCAGGGTTGGCAGGATCAACTCTAGTCGAAGTGGTCCCCTCTGAATCGCTGGAAGAGGAGGAACCCTTTCTGACTATGTAACTTCGAACAAGCAAGGGATGACGCAATGTCACTGGAAAGTTCCTCGACATCCATATGAGCAAGGGCGTCATTTGACATGTTTGCACCTAAAAAACAGTGAAAGAAAATGTGAATTTGATGAGTTAAATCAAATCCACCGTTCCACCGATGATCAAGTGAAAGGGCACGCTAAGGAACGAGGACGTTGTCCTCGATCTAAATCCTTAGTCAAAAACAGACCAGGGTCGTCGTAACGATCAGGTATTCCTACTGGGAAGGGGGGACACTGACATTAGTCCGCATGAATTAGTAGGTGTAATCACACTAAAACCTAGAGCTCCGATCGAAGGTCAACCGGAGCCGCCGCACAGAGCCGCAAGGGACGACGATAAACCCTAACGTCATGGCGACGACAACACAAAACATTGGCCACCGTACAATGAGCGGAGATGCCGCACCAGAACTCTAATAGTTCACATTATGTATCTTATTGACCCCAAATTTCTACCTAATCACACGCATCTACTCTATTAACATGGATCAGAAGCTTAAACAAGTAGGAAATTGCAAAGCTTACAGGTTTTAGAAGAGTTTTGACATGCTCGGGTGATCTTCCTCGTAAGGTACGACGATAGATGGTGTTGGCGACGTCGTTCAAGGACTTGATATAAACGAGCAGCGAAACAAAGAGAAAAAGTGTGAAACTGAAGCTCAACGTTCTATTTATAGTCTCCACTAGTATGTGAGCGAGCACATGAGACCTATAACCTATAAACGGTGCACTCATTACGCATTAAATGCGCACGCTTCTCGAGACGCAGGCGTGACACAACGTCTCAGCATAACGGTTGGGATCCTTGTTTAACGATCATATTTTAACGACTAGATGCACACACATTCAGCTATGCCACGTCAGAGGACGATAATGCATCAAGTCTCAAATTTACCCCGTGCGTATTTGTAATACCTCAAAATTTGCCCTTCTATTTATTACCTCTACTGGTGTATCATTTCGCACTCATCTGCATTTTTCACCAGATCATTAACATCATGGTAGTTCATTTCATTGTTTCATAAGGCATGTGATCAGGGCTCAAGGAAATTAGGGTTTTGTACCTTATACATATCTGGCAAGGATTGAAATAACAGAGAATATTCACTGGACTATGATTCCACTCCAAATGCGGTTGCTCAGTTGTGTCTTAATTCAGATGGGAGTTTAATTTAATTTTGGTCAAATCATCGAAAGAACAATGCAATTTGCAAGGTTATTTTGGACCACTGGACTATATTTTAGACAAGGCGTAGTCAAGGTTCGGGTTGCCGTATGTTGTGATTCATCGGGATATCGAGTAGTATTTTGTGTGAAGTCTGGTTTGAATCTTCAGTTTACCAATGATTCATCTGGATTCGAATGATCATGGCATGTTTCAGACGATTCAGAGGGGGTGTGACTTATCTGGAAAATTGTTCATTGGTTCAGAAGTGGTCGTGTCCATAGGCTTGTGGAAAGAATTCAAAATATGTTTTGGGCTAAAAACGAGATTTTCATTCGTTATAAACCATTCCTGATTATTCCATTCCACTTTCATCTTTTTACTTCAACTTCCATTATTCTATATGTTTTTGTCAATTCATTTTTCAAAGCCAAATGGCCATTCATTTTCATTTTTTAATCAAGTCCAACCTGAACATTCATGGCCCATAACTTCATAAGTTCACACTTGGCCCATATTTTTGTCTCAAGGCCTCTTATCCGAAATTATTTACATTAGTGCTAGTTCCATTCCATTATTACAGCATATATTCTATCCTTGTTTTTTGTTGTTGTTAAATCCAAAATTAGTATTTAATTCATATTTTGTCCAATTAACCATTTTTTGAGTCTAAGACCAAATTCATGTTTCAAGCAGAATTCAATCTCATTTTTTTAAAGCCTCTCCAAGCCCAAAGAGCCATTTCATTGGTGTATCCAATTACACTCAAATTTTATATCACTTTCCTTGTGAATAGGGGGGGGGGGGGGAAACAATTCATTGGATCATGGGGATAACATAACCAATTAGCCATGAGAAATTCACATAAAAACAAATAAATTATGAGGGCATGATCCAGTTACAAATTCAGAATTTACATATCAAATTTATACAAAAAAAAAGGAGACCAAACTTAATTCTCCATCAACCATCTCCAATCTTCAAGCTGCCACCCTTCTATTCTTCTACATTCCTCCATCATCATTAAGAATCCGCAGCCTCCTATCAATACCTTCATCAATTCAATTGTTTCAAATTCCATTTGCATCAAACATCACGTATTCCCCTTTAATTAACCTACTAGCAAGAAAGAATCAGCACCACATATATATCACTACAGGAACAAAAATGAATAAAAAAAAAACTAATTAACATTCAATAGATCATATCATGGATCTAATCCCTTTTCTCGTTTGCTGAATTTCAAATTACTTCAATTGATTGAGAATGGCGGATGATTCTCAGCAGAATTGGGTACCGATGGTTACGGCTCAGACACTCACAAACATTGTTGTCATCAAGTATTGGGGGGAAGAGAGGTGAAACTCTAATCTTACCTGTCAATGATAGTATCAATGTTACTCTTGATCCCAATCGCCTTTGCACTACCACCACTGTCTCTGTCAGTCCCTCTTTTCTACAAGATCGTATGCGGCTCAATGGCAAGGAGATTTCTCTTTCTAGGGAAAGATTCCAGAGTTGTTTAAAGGAGATCCCATTAATTCACTGTTTTAATTTCTATAAGTTAAGATTGTTTTGGAATTTGAAAATATTATAAGATTAAATAAAGAATTAATTTAATTTTATGAGTTAAGATTTTTTGGAATTTGAAAATATTATAAGATTAAGAGAAGAATTAAGAGGAGTTAATCTCTTGTAATTCCCATGACCATCCTTTTATATCTACCTTGCTATACACACCCCATATTAAGCCCATTAAAAAAAATAATAACTAAAGAAATCGCTTCCTACACCCCCAGGCTTCTTGTGAGAATGGGCCTGTTGGCATATTGCTATTCGCACTCCCCTCTTAGGCTCAGTATAGAAAATAAACTCAAAAAAATTACTAATTCACCCCTGCTTTCATTTCATTTTAGAATTTCATTTTGTTTTACCATAGTTTAGAAAATAATTCAATAAAAATAGAAAAAAAGCTTAGGAAAATTCCCAAAAAATTCCAGTAGGTTAATAAATCTAATTAGAAAATTTTGGTATTTTTATTTTCTGGATTTTGGTTATTTTTCGATTTAATTCTGATTTTTCTTTTAATTATCTTTTATTGAATTTTCTTTAACTGTACATGATTTTGTTTATTTTATTTAGGTAACTTCCAGTAGGATTTTTGAGCCATTCTTTTTTCTATGTTTAGATGACTAATGTTAGTACTTAGGATTTTTTTTGTAGATTTTTTAGAATAATTTATCTTAGGTTTTAGAGGCCAATTCTTTAGAAATTAAGGATTAATTCATAGCTGAAAATAATCATTTTTAGACCTAGTTAAATTCTGAATTTTTAGGATTCCTTTTGACACAATGTTATAGGTAATTTTAGGACCCTATAGATTTAATTCCATAATTTTTCCAGAAGTTTAGCTATTTTTTAGAATATTAATTCTTAGGCTTAGTTACATATAATTTCCATTTAGTTTAGGCCATTGAAAATAAAGTAAAAAAAATATAGTTTAGATTAGATCCTAGAATCTAATATAGACTTAGGTTAGTTTAAATTGAGTTTTAGAATGAAAGTATTAGGTTTGACTTTAGTTTAGAACTTAGGCTTAAAGTTTCATTGTCATTAGAACTAGAATAAATAAAATAGACTATTTTTTTAATTAATGCCTTTAAATGCATTTTTAGAATCTTATTTCTTAATTCAATTTTACTGTTTTTGCCTTATCACTTGATCTTATAACTTGTATAGGCTTCCCCATTGTTCCTAGAATCAACTTAACTTCATTAGGAAGTAAGTTGAATTCTAGTAGTTTCTAATTTTTCCCATTAGGCTTAGAAAACCTCATTAACCATAGGACCACTCTTGTATAAATCAATTAACTTAGGATTGAGTCTTAGTCCCTTAGATTTTGTCCTTTTATCAACTTGAGTCATTCTTTCTCTTCTCATAAATAAAAGCAATAAAACACTTAATAAAAACCGAACAATCATTGTACGACACGAGACTTTGTTGCGGAGTGTTTATACGCGTCCTGTTTCGGGGCGAGGTGTAAATACTTCCCGCGATGGATAAGTCTTAGTACAAGACCGTTCACAAACAAAATTCAAAACACTTCTTTTAAAAGACAAAAACAAATAACAAGCGACTATCCTGCGGGAACTTCTCTTTCTCATCTCATTCACTCACAACGCGAACTCGTGGCAACTTGTCACACATGCAAGACGGTAAACGCACTCGTACCAGACGAGCCTGCAGCACCTGAGCATAGACATACGCAATTCCAACATAAAAAACACAAACAAATAGTTCCCGCCTAGGTTAGGCGAACTACGTCTACTCTGATCCTCATTATCCCGATGAGGTACGTAGGCAGCGGGATAGGTCCCGTTCGAGCACATTCTTTATTTTCCCTACATTTCCCCCCTTTTATTCCCATTTGTTAATTCATTTCTTTTCTCATTTCCATTTCGTTCCAGTAGCAGTTTTATTCAGCAGCATTCTTTATTTCTCACCCTTTGAAACAAGCAAGCAAGCGTGGATCCCGTCGGGTACGACGGACGGATTGGGGTGCTAATACCTTCTCAATTCGTAACCGACTCCCGAACTCAGATCTTTGGTTCGTAGGACCTTGTCCTTTCCTTCTTCCTCAGGTTTGTGCAACATTACCTTTCCCATTCATTCGGGATAAAAATGTCTGGCTGGCGACTCTAACCTTTCCGCGCCACTTTCGCGTTTGTACTAGGATGAAAATCCCGGGAGCGACAGCTGGCGACTCTGCTGGGGACTAACCTGATTCTTCCGGTTTCCCTTGTAGAGTCAATCCTAGCGCATGTTTGGTTTTGCTTCTTTGGGTGTTTGTTTGCTATTGTGTGCTTTAGTTTAGCTTTACTGTTTATTTACAGTTTTTACTTTACAGCTTTACTTTATCGCATTTATTTACCGCTTTCAGTATTTTATTTTCCATGCATCATATTATACTGGACTGTCTGGCTGTGCTGGTTTTCATTTTTTCTGCGGGATGGGAGTTACTGTGAGATAAGCCAAATACCCGGCTTGAGTGCACTATAGGATTAGCGTGGACACGTTGTGCTCGCATGGTTACATGATGAGTGGTGATGTGTTCCACACCCAGGTTGCGACTGTCTTGGAACTATTTTGTGTGGGGGTTCTTCCCCACTTCAGGATACAACCTTGATGGTTATGTGCAGCTGGGGACCGATCATTGAGGACCTTAATGGAAACACCCCTCTCCAGTGATGACAGTGGCAGACCACATTTGTTGGCAAACCCACTCGCATCCGAGGGTCCATTGGGAACTTGCATAGGATGGCCTGGTTCTCTCATAAGAATTCAGTTAAAGCAAACTGTTCGTATGACGATAGTATTGTACCCTTTGGGATGAATGTACTATTGTTTCTCGATTCAGTGCTTGAAGCTGGAGACTTGTGAGGGATGCTTGTTTTTCCGGACTCAACTAAGACCTTCCTGCGTAGTACATAATGCCAAACCGATTCCCTGATTTGGTCATGAGCCATTTCTCGGAAATGGTGAACGTATTATTGCTATTCGGCTTTGAGAGTCCGTGATGTTGACCCGAGTAGCACACCCGTGAGATTGGGAGGGGTTTACAGGTTTGCAGGAACCCTGGTACCTTCAGCATACCCACTTTGCCTTTGGTTCAGTTTTGTGATCTGGATTTCTGTTCTTAAGATATGGATCCCAGATCAGAGGGATGATTATTGTGATATCTGGATTTTGAGACCTGGCACCGACACCTGATTATATGATTGGCACATCACAGACACTTCACTGATCACATGCCTTGCCTTGCATAAACATCATATCATTATTAATCATTTGTGTTTCTTTTATTCTCAGGGTCTACATTTATTCCCGGTTCATGGCCATATCATTGCTTCAGAATGGAAGACGTCAAAAAGAGAACTGTGCACTACAAATTCTTCGATACCAAGATGGACCTGATTAACCAACTAGTGTCTCTGATTACCCCGGGTCATTTGGGCTACTTCAAGGAAAAGTATGGTGATATTCTGGATCTGGTATTCAACTTGGATAGTTCTCAGAGAAGCGCCATTCACACTTTGTTGCAGTATTACGATCCACGGCTTAGGTGTTTCACATTTCACGACTTTCAGTTGGGTCCTTTGCTGGAAGAATATGCTGAGATTATAGGAGTTTCAATCAAGGATCAGCTTCCTTTTAACTCGGAGATGACGAGACCTAATCACGATGACATTGCTAAGGCTCTTTATTTGAGCCCATCAGAGGTGTCTTCTAATCTGGTTTCCACCAAAGCAGGAGTACTTGGTTTTTCCTTAGAGTTTCTGGTCAAGAGAGCTGAAGAATGTGCCGTGGAAAAGCAGTGGGATTCAGTTTGTGCCATCTTGGCGTTATCTGTGTATGGGATAGTTTTATTTGCCGATATGGACAAGTTTGTGGACATGAATGCTATTCATTTGTTTGTGTTGAAGAATCCGGTGCCCACCCTCTTAGGTGATTTGTATTATTCTGTGCATTATAAGAATGAGAAGAAGCGAGGAGGTCTTGTTAGATGTTGTGCTCCTTTATTCTACAAATGGGTTATGAGACACTTGCCTACTACTGAGAGTTTTGCTGATTCTAATTCTACTTGGGCTCAGAAGCTGAGTACTTTGTCTGCTGGAGATATCAGGTGGTTTACTTTGAGGTTGAAAGGAAGGAATTTCATTACCAGTTGTGGTAATTACCCTAATGTGCCTTTGTTAGGAGTATCGGGATGTATTAACTACAATCCCATCCTCTTAAGAAGACAGTTAGGGTATGCGCTCAAGGAGGTTCCTGATGAGTCTGAATTATTCCAAACCTTCTATTTTCCGGTAAAAGACAGTCTTCCGTTGGTCCAAAAAGCTGCAGGGTCCTGGAAGATGATCAAGAGAAAGGGTATAGCATGTCTGGGTAGGAGCAACAATCGAATGTTCCCTGAATTTGAAGCCTGGATAAAGAAGGAGGTTCAAGCGGCTCTAGTCCCTTTTTCTGTGCCAACTCCACCACCTACTACGGTGCCTTTGGAGGAATATCAGAAATTAGAAGCTTTGGTTAAGCAACTTAGGGTTGAAAATCAAGAGGCTCTTAATTCTTGTCAAAAGCTGATGATCCAGAACCGCCGATTAGAAGATAGAGCTGTACAAGCCGAGGAAATAGTCTGTCTCAAGCAGAAGGACTTTGAAGATAGAGAGCTCTACTTCCGAAAGAAAGGGTTAGCTGAGACTCACAAGACTGCCCAGCACCGAAAAGAGAAGAAAGATCTTAGTGAAGCCAATGAAGCTGTTACGTTATGGCAGGAGAAATGGGACGATAATTTGAAGAAACAAAAGGAGTTAGACGCCAAGCACAAGCAGGAAATCAAAAGCCTTCAGGATTCTTTAGATGGGCAGAAGGAACTCCTCAGGAAAGCTTATCACCAAGAGAAGGACCATCTCCAGCGCTTAGCAGAAAGCCAGCAGACACTGAAGGAAGCTCAAAAGGAAATTGAAGACTTGAAGTTGAAAGTTGATGTGAAAAGGTCGAAGGCCGAGTCGAGTCAAAGCAAGGAGAATGAGGCAGCATTCCTACAGCAGATCGAGGAGTTACACGCTTCTTCTGATACGAGGGACCTCCTCATTCAGAAACTCGTCCAGGAGCCCGGTCATCCAGATGTAGTTCAGCTGTTCCAGAACGTCAAACGCCTTAGCTGGAGATTGAAAGATATAGAGTTCCCTAGGGTTTAATTTCATGTTATTGTACTCGGATTACCCACAGGCTTGTTGCGGGATTCCCTATATGTGATGTACTTTTGTTGTTATTGTGATTGGCACCCTTCGGGGACTTTGTATTTTCAAACTCCAGTTTATATGATTGATTTGTTCTGGATTTCTTGTTCGTTATTTGCACCGACACGGGGTAATGAGCACCAATTCTCCACAGCCGTCATTATATTTGAATATTACTTGGGTCTTTTTCCCAATTCTTATCTTCTTAATGCCAGGACCGGATACGGGAAAAGTCTCGGGAATAAAAGGAACACACTGCATTGCATACGCATCATTTGCATTTTGTCTATGTCTTTGCAGGTTTTTCTACGGGCTGTTTAATTTATCTGTGTTCAACAGGAAAAGATTGCGAGGGCCGCCAAGACCCGGTACCTTCGACAAGATATCCCTCATCGATACGCGACCCACAGCAATCAAAGAACAGCAATGGACGCCATGCAGACAGAACTCAATGAAGTCCGTACCAAGATGGCAGAATTTATGACCCTGATGCAAGGGATGGCCCAGGGGCAGCAGGAGCTGAGAAATTCAATTCAAGGGTTAACTCCTCCTAATACTAATGCTCAGGAAACCACTTCCGGCGGGCTAGGGGCTCCTCCCAACACTAACAACGGCTCAGGTGGACCTCATGTTCCAGATCCAGCTATGGCTACGTATGTTCCTGTGCACGATAAGCAGGAGGACCAAGTCCAGTACTTCAATAATGATATGGGTTTCGGCGGTGATGGAAATCTTAATGACTTCTTGGTGCTTGCGGAGAAGGTCAAGGCCCTTGAGTGCAAAGACACTTTGGGGATTGACGTGTCAGACATGGGTTTAGTACCTGGGGTGGTCATTCCACACAAGTTCAGACCACCAGCATTTGATAAATACAACGGCAGCTCCTGCCCGAAAACTCACCTACAGGCCTTCTACAGGAAGATCGCGTCCCACACGTGAGATGAAAAACTCTGGATGTATTATTTCCAGGATAGCCTCTCCGGAGGGTCCTTGGAGTGGTACATGAAGCTGGAGAGGAACTCTATTAGAAGCTGGAAGGATTTGGGAGAAGCCTTCCTCAAACAATATCAATACAACATTGACATGGCACCTAGCCGTACTCAGCTTCAGAGCTTGACGCAGAGGAGCTCGGAGAGCTTCAAAGATTATGCACAGAGGTGGCGTGAGGTGGCCGCCCGAGTGCAACCACCTTTATTGGAAAGAGAGATGGTCGACCTATTCCTGAATATCCTCCCAGGTGTAAACACCCCAAATTTTCCCTCACCCATTTCACAACATGGCTTGTGATCATTTCATATGCATAAACACAATTATAACATCTCATACCACAATTTTGATCCACTGCATTGGTTCTAAGTCATCTGCATCTAGGGTTTGTGATCTGAGCAATCCAGGAGCCTCTTGAGCCATTACAAAGGTCAACAATCACTTCAAAGGGGTCTATGTGTGTTCAAGTATCATATTATATCCTCTCAAAGTCAAGAATGTCAAAAAATCACAAGAACTGGAAAAGGTGTGGAAGCAGGGCCAGGCTTGACTGCACAGATGACCTAAAGTTAGAGTTTTGGTTTCAGAGGCCATAACTCCAATTTTTTTGGTCATTCTTGTTTCTATTGGTCTCTATATGGTATAGGGAGTATGCATATCAATTTTCATGAAGAAATTCCATGGGAAAGTCATCTGATCAAGAGTTGACTTTTCAAGCAAGTCGGTGCAGAATCAGGGCATCTGAGGCCCCCAATGACCCAACCAAAGGGTGTTATTCATCATTTTGATTGTATATGATCTTTATTTGATCATATAAGAGGTTGGAAGTTCACAAAATTCAAGGATTTCAAGTTTTTGCAAAGTTGACTTTTTGGGGCAAGTTTGACTTTTAATAAAAATGTCATTTTATGCAACTTTTTCAACCCTTACTTTTTGATTCAAGAAAGCTTCAAATGGAAAAACTTTGGTCATGAAAGTTGTAGAATAGATCTTTCCCTTTTCAAAAAGTACAAGAACATGACCTAATTCATTTTGGATCAAAAGTTATGGCTTGTCAAAGTTGGCAAAAATCACAAAATTTCAAAGTTTCTACCAAAGAGGTATTTTGCAAAATGACTTGATCAAGTGTTCTAAAGCTATCAAATGGACTTCTAATTCACATAACATGATCATGTGACATCTAAAGTTCAGAATGGACCAAATAATTACACATTTGTAGGGTTTTTGGAACAAGATCTTTTCATGAGAACCAAAGTGAACCAAGTTGCAAAATCCATCATAACATCTCATCCACTTGCTGCCTAGGTTGCTGAACCATCCTAGCCTCTTCCTCACCTCATGCTACGCAAGACATGCCCTTTGTACCAAGCTAGCAAGTAGCCCATGCCCTTCTTACACAAAAGTTGACATTTTGCAAAAGCAACCATACCTATCACAAAAGGACATGTCACTTCATCTGACCAATAGCATTTGTTTATACAAAGAAAATGCAAGCCAAAGCACATAACCAGCAAGCCTGAAACCATCCATAGAAACACATTCTCATTTTCACTCCATAGAGCAAAAGCATTCGAAACACTCTCCTCAAGCCACAAACACTCAAACAAACTTCACAAACCTTCTCAACACATCACCCTGATCACAAAGCACCCCTAAAATCAACCTGAAACTCAAAGAATCAAGAACACGATTCTCACCTGAGCTTGAACAGAACTTCTGTAAACTCTCAAACCAGCCCAAATAAATTTGTTCTAAGCCTTTCAGAAGCATAAGGGAGGTCATAGGAGTGGATTGCACAAAGAGAAAGGGTCAGAAAGTTGCAGACTGAAAAGCTTCAAACTCAGGTAGCTTCATGAACTTTTTTTCCAGAAATGGATTTTTAAGTTCTTAATAGCTTCTACATGCTTCCCTGATCATGAATATGTGATTGTTTTCGAAAATGAGTGAAAAATGAGTATGTATGCAGTCTCTGAAACTTTTTGCCCTAAAACTATTTTGATTCGATTTGGCTGATTTAGGAATGAGAAATGTTGTTTGATTGAGGGTTTTGATTCGTTTTTTAGTGGGGATCATTTCTGTTTTCTTAGATTTCGTTTTCGTTGCGTGTGGAGAGAGTTAGGTGTTTTGGCCCGCCGGAGAAGATGACCGGAACCACTGTTCCGGTCATCTGAAAGTGATTAGGGCAGGATTAGGGTTAATTACATTAATTAGAGAAGTTTGAATTTCAGCCGTAGGATATGGCGCCAGGTCAATTCGCGCGCGTGTATGTTTGAATCTGGACCATCAGATTGGATTACTTTTCTATTTTCAGTTTTATTTCATTTTCATTTTCCATTTAATTACATTATTTTCTCCAATTTATTAAAAATAGCAAAACAATCTTAAAAATTCTGAAATTTTTTATACAAGCTTTTATTTAATTTCAGAAACCAAAAATATTTTTATTTTTATTTTTTGCATTTTAAAAATATTTTTAAATATTTAAAATTTTATTTTTAATTAATTAATGAGAATTAATTAATTAAAAATACTTTTAGGTATTTAAAAATCACCAAAAAATTCATGAAACATTTAAAAACATTTAGAAACATTGTCCAACCCTCAAACCAAATTTCGTTTTTGATCTTGATGCATTTTGAGAAATTTTCATGGAATTAAAATCATTTTGATGCATTATTTTGGTCTAAACTTCCAAAAAATCATTTCTGCCTAACCATTGATAGTTGGACCTTGATTATTTTTGCATTGCATTGTGTTTAGCATTAAGTTTGTGAGATTAAATGGCCATGATTTGATCTTGCATTTTCCATTTGATTGGCATTTTTCTTGTTAAGGAACCCTAAAACCCTAGAAAACTTAGGAAAATCATAACTTGAACTAGGTTAAGAGTTGGAACTTCTCCTTTGGGTAGTGAGTTAGTATAGGTTTAGGGATCCTTTGTGTGCATTTCCAATTTTTTATCTTGGTGTTTGCTTCTGATTTTGGTTTGTGTTTGATGCTTTGATCATAAACCCTAATTTGGGCTTCCCTATGCATCCATCTTGCATTTGCTTGCACAACATGACTTGCCATAGCATTTTATGCATTCTTTTGATTCATTGAACATCTCAAGGCATGTTAGAAGCATGTTTGATCATTGCATCTTGTATTTGCCATGTTGTATGCCATTTGCATTTCATAACCTTTCATGTATGATCATGGTTCTAAGCTTGCTCCATTTGCATACATTTGTTTGTATGATCATTCTCATGTCTTGATTCATGTTTGCATCATCTCATAGCATCATTATCATCTCATATATGCTTCTGGTTTTGGTTTGCATCATGCCATTTCATTTCATTTTGCATTGCATTGCATTGCATTCCTTTCACTGACTTTTCAGGTGGTAAGCAACTTTGAGAAGTGAATTTGCCTTCACTTCTCACATTTTCTTTTCATCTCTTTCATGCATCCTTGCTGCATTTTATTTTGTGTTTGAGATTGAGCTTGCTCATTATTCTTCTTTTTACTTTCTTTCCTCAAGTGACTTGTCTTCTTAATTGAAGCAAGTTACTTTGCTTCTCTTGATCCTTTCATCTGCTTCCTGGTGGTTCCTTTGAAGATTTCTCTTGTAAACCTCACAAACCTTAGGAACAACCAAGCATGACAATGATTAGGGTTTTGATTAGTCCCCCACTTAGTTTTTACCTTTGTGTCTCATTGAGTCTTCTCTTCTCACCTCATAATCAGGGACTAAACCCTAAAGGCTTCAAGGCTTTGTGATTAAGCTTATGCCTGCATCCTTCTATTAGGATGGAGTGTATAACTTTAATCCTAAGTGTTAAACCCTTAATGTGTTTAAATCCTTTAATCAATTCATCTAATAATCACTAAGACATCAAGCTTGTAACTTGGGCCTTGCATTAGGGTTCTAATTCTTCCTTAACTGGTTAAGAAGGACTAACCCTAGTGTTAATGGACGAGTCCCCCTCAAGTTGTCTTACAAACCCTAACAAACACTTCATCATCATATCATTAACTAAAACCCACTAAATCAAAGGCTTGCTTTGTCATGAGTTTAATCCCTAATCATGGATTAAGTTGAGGAGCTTTCCTCAGCTTAAACATTCTCATCTATTATCCTTC
Organism: Lathyrus aphaca; assembly: GCA_963966055.1. Taxonomy (NCBI): domain Eukaryota; kingdom Viridiplantae; phylum Streptophyta; class Magnoliopsida; order Fabales; family Fabaceae; genus Lathyrus; species Lathyrus aphaca. Next base: position 145,581,435 of record OZ014520.1, on the reverse strand, counting down.
TATTAGGATGGTGTAATGAGTCTGTTTAATCCCTGATTATGGCTTAATCTCATTACTTAACACTAAACAAAAACAACAAAAACATCTAAATAATCACAAGTAGGTTAATGATCTTAATCCTACATCATGGTGATTAAGTGTGAGAAGCTGACTTCACACTTAAGGTAATTCTCATTACCCCTAATCAGAGGGAAGATGTGATGAGTTTACTAAATCCATTGGTTTAGGCTTAAGCTCATTAATTTATGACAAACTTTCAAAAAGCAATAAAAGACTGAAAACACAAAAACAAACAATAATCGTCTCCTCCGGGATTCTTTTTCTCATCATCTTCACTCACAAACGAGAACTCGCTTCTTCCGTCTAATGCAAGACAGTTAGCACCTGATCCAGACAGGTCATACACTTGAGCATAGACAAGTAAGCAGTTCACCAGTCAATTCATCTTTAGTCTCTTTGGGTCGAACTACGGTGTTCTGACTTCCTCATTGCACGAGAGGATACGTAGGCATAACTTAACAGTTATCGAACAAAAGTCTCTGTACATTCCCCCTCTTCCAACATCATTCTCTTAGCCTCATTATCATGAGCATTTCACTCTTGTCCTTACACTGACACTGTATATTTATGCACGTCACATTTCTTTACACTGACACCTGTACATCCTCTTCCAGCTATTTTTATACATAAATTGCACTGACACTACCCCTTTAAAACACAAATCTTTTAAGCGTGGATCCCGTCGAGTACGACGGACAATCTGGGTGCTAATACCTTCCCAGGTTGTAACCAACCCCCTTTCTCAGTCTCTCTGGTTCGCAACCGTCTTATCCATCTTCTTCTAGGTCTATGCAGCATTACCTTTCCTCCGGGATAAAAATGCCTAGCTGGCGACTCTATTCATTTCTAGTGAGTTCACGACTGTGTGTTCTCATTGTTCCCTTTCGCCGACCGTCTGTGTCTGTACCTTTATTTGGGCCATTCCCATTTATCGGGAGCGACAGCTTGGCGACTCTGCTGGGGACCCTTATACTGCAACCAGGGCTTCTGGTTCTTTTTGTGGGTTCCTCCTAGCGCTTGTTTGATTTGTGTTTACTGGGGTGTTATGTGTTATCTGTGCTTGTATATTTGTTTTATTTACTGCTTTATGTACAATTGCTTTATTGCTTTCTTTATAGCTTTGCATATATCATGTTGTCATACTGTGCTGGCTGGATCTGTTTGATGCTTTGGTGGGTGGGTGTTTTATTGAGAGTTGAGGTCCTATACCGGGGACCTGAGTGACACCTAGGCTAGAGTGGTTCATATTCTTTCCCATTCCATCTCGGTCTGGTGCGGGAATATGAAACACGGTTCAAATATGGGTTTCTTCTTGAGAACTCTGTGTTGCAGATTTCCTACAATACTAGGGCTATCTGGGAAGCCTGCTAAGTCTGGATGACCTTTAGTATTGACCTTCAGAAACTGAGGTGAATTAGAGGAGGAACTTTTATGGTTATTGTAAACACTGTACCTCCGGGTTAGAAGTGTTTACACTTCTCATAACTGATCCAAGTCTGAGGATCCTTGTTTTAGAACACCACCTGTGAGGGGGTTGGGCTGTTTACAGGTTTGCAGGTACCCTTTGACCTCAGCATACCCTGTTACTTTGTTTTGATTAAGAGTACTCCATTTTGGAACAGTTCTTGTGATTCTAAACCCTGGACATGTGACTCTTTATTTGAGTCCCCCACCTTGGTTACTGGACTTATGAACCTCCATCTGGATTTCTTGAACATAACTGGACTTATATCAGAGCACTTGATTAGATCCAGCTCAGTTACAAACCCTTGAATATCATGTGCATACATCATCATTGCATCATTTTAACATTTTCTTATTTGTTTTTCAGGGTATCCATACTTCATTTTTGGCTTGGTTTTGACCCCATCATCAGCATAGACCTATCTTCATCAGCATCTACTTCAGCTATTAGCTACCTGCTTCAATCACCTGCACCAGCCTGTCAGTGGCCCATTTTCAGTGATATTCTCAGCATCTGTCTCAGCTCTTCTTCAGCAACATGGCACCTAAGAAGAGTAATATCTCCTATCATTTCTTTCAGCCTGAGCTAGCTGACATCAGGAAGATTCAGACCCTGATTACTCCAGACCATATACCACTATTTAGAGAACACTATGGAGGCATACTTGATGTGGTTATGGATTTGGACCCTTCACAGAGGAGCTTGATTCATACTTGCCTGCAGTTCTATGATCCCCCTCTGAGATGTTTCACTTTTCAAGACTTTCAGTTGGGACCTTTGTTAGAGGAGTATTCATCACTGGTCAGTGTACCTATCAGGGGTGGAGTCCCCTTCAACCCTGAGATGGCTTTTCCAAGTAATGAGGAAGTGGCAAAGGCATTATATCTGGAACCTATTCTGATTGGGCAGCATATGACCACCAAAGCTGGAGTCTCTGGTTTACATCTGGATTTCTTGATCTCTCAGGCTACTTTGAAGGCTTCTGCAGGAGAATGGAAAGCAGTCTGTGCTTTATTGGCCCTGAGCATATATGGGATCATTTTATTTGTAGATGAGCCTAAGTTTGTTGGCAAGAATGCAATCCATCTTTTCATCCTGAGGAATCCAGTGCCCACTTTATTGGGGAATTTCTACTACTCTGTCCACCAAAGGAATGAAAAGCAGAGGGGAAGATTAGTGAGATGCTGTGCTCCCCTGTTCCATACTTGGCTGCTCAAGCATTTGCCAAAGACTGATGCATTCTTGAACCCTCACCAGCAAAGAAATTGGGCTAGAAGACTCACTGCTTTGACCTCAGCTGAAATCAGGTGGTGCACTCAAAGCACAAAAGGCAGGGACATCATTACCAGTTGTGGGCAGTTTCCCAATGTACCCCTGATAGGAGTTAAGGGTTGCATCAACTACAACCCTCTGCTATTCAAAAGACAACTGGGCTATGCATTGGTCCACACTCCTAAGGCACAAGACTTGGCTGAGACTCTTTACTGTGAGAACAAGCCTAATCTGGCTATTGTCAGGCAAGCAGCCTGGGCCTGGGACAATGTTCAAACTAAAGGGGTAACCATTCTGGGGAAATGCAACAATGTGGCATCAGCACAATACTATGAGTGGTCCCATGCCAGGGCTCAATTTTCTGGGATGCCCTTCACCATGGAGGATATGCCTGGACCATCCTCAGCACCACCTCCTATCACTGTCAGTTTAGAGGAGTTTGAGAAATTGAAAGAGAGAAATGAGAAGTTGACTCAAGCTCTACAGAAGACCCTCTAGGAGAGGAGTGATGGTAGGTTGGATATTGAAAGGTTAGAGAAGCTGAAAGTGGAGCATTTGGCCAGAATTGAGAAGTCAGAGGATTATATCAAGAAGTCTAGGGCTGGAGAGCAGATCTTGAAGAATGCTTGCAAGGAATCTCAGTTCCAGAAATCCAAGACTGATTTGTATCTGAAGGAGAGTCAAGCTAGGTGGGTCAGGATCACCGAAGCTCGTACTCTGGAAGATAAGAGGACTCAGGACAAGATTGAGCAGCTGGAAGCTAGTCTAAAAGAGCAACAGGAAGCCCTGGCAGCAGCCCAGAGGGAGATCTCAGAGTTGAAGATTAGAGCTAGAGTGAAGAGGTCAAAGGACCAAAGTCAGCACAAGAAGCTAGTTGCAGCTGTTACTACCAGGAATCTCCTTATCAGGAATCTCACAGAGCGTCCAGCTGATCCTGTGACTGAAGCACTTCTCAAGGAAGTTCAGGAGGATGAGTTTGGTCTTGGTGTCTGACTTTTGCTTGTTGTTGCTTTCATTTCATGTACTTTTATTTTCTTATGTTGTATTTTGACCCCTCGGAGGGTTTGTATTTGTAAATAACTATGTATCAGTTACTTTTTGTAATATATGTATCAGTTTGTTCCATCTGGGTTTCTTTCAAAGCAATATCAACAGTATCTTCAAGGGTCTGGAAGGGTCAAAACCAAGTGCTAAGCCGGATACCTTAGAAACAAATAAGCATACTGCATTGCATGCTAACCTCTATTTGTTTTGCAGGTTTATTTTGTTGTTGTTGCTAACTCTGTTGTGATACTCAGGAACTATTGCTCGCCGACGGGTGTTCCCACTCAACCGTCCACATAGATATCCAACCCGCAACAACCTTCCGGGTATACAGATGGACCAGGTACAACAGGACCTTACAGAGGTCAGGAACCAAATGGCCAATGAGAGATTGGAAATGAGGAATCAGATGACACAGTTTATGGAGGTGATGAACAACATGGCTCAGAGCAAAGAGAGATTAAGAGCAATGGTAGAGAGGCAGAATCAAGAAGATCCCCATCTAGGGACTGCTGGGACAAGCAACAATGAGAGGGTCCAACCTCATGTCAACCCCCCTGTATTTGGACCCCACCTTCATCCAGAGATCAACATTCCTGCTAATGTGCAAGGGACTGCCACTGCAGGCAGGGTACTGCAAGAAGACCCCCAGGAAGATCAGTTCACAGTGATGGGAGCTGGGGACGAGGCCTATGACAGAAGGCTGGATGAAATTGCTGAAAAATTAAGGTCCTTGGAGTCTCAAAACTCTTTGGGCTTTGATGTTATGGACATGGGCTTAGTGGACGGGGTCAGGATTCCCCATAAGTTTAAGCCTCCTTGTTTCGAAAAGTACAACGGGACTTCCTGCCCACGGACCCACTTGCAATCCTTTCTGGGGAGGTTGAAAGCATATACCATGGACGAGAAGCTATGGATGTTTTATTTTGAGGATAGCTTAACGGGAGCTTCAAGGGAATGGTATTTTCATCTGACTAGAGCCACCATCAGGTGTTGGAAGGACTTGGCAGAGTCCTTCATCAGACAATATCAGTATAATCTGGATATGGCACCCAACAGGACCCTCCTGATGGGGATGTCACAATCATCCAGGGAAAGCTTCCGGGAGTACGCCCAGAGATGGAGACAGCTGGCTGCTGCTGTCCAGCCACCTATGTCAGAAAGGGAGATGGCAGATATGTTTATGAACACTCTCCAAGGGACATACATTGACAGGCTGGCTGCTTTCTCTTCTACCAGCTTTGCAGATGTCGTTATAGCTGGAGAGAGAATTGAGAGCCTGTTAAAGATGGGCAAAATTTCTGACAACGGTACTAGCTCATCCAGCAACACAAGGAAACCTTTTGTAGGCCCAAGAAGAACTGGTGAGACCAATGCTATCCATACCAGCAGGGGCAGACCCCAATATGTTCATAGGTCTGTGGCAGCAGTCACCATTCCCGCTCCAGTTCGTCTACAACCAGTTTATCAACCACAGCAACAAAGTTATCAGCAACAAAATCAGTATCCTCCTCAGAGAAACTACAACAACACCAACAACAACAATCAGCAAAGACCGTTCCAACAGAGACCTTCTCAGACCAATAGGGTGATCGATCCGATCCCTATGCCATATGCCACAACTCCTGAAACTCAACCTGGTTGAGCTAAGGACGTTGGCACCTCCAGATCCCGCCAGTCTACCCAGAAACTACGACTCCAACGCCAGATGTGCTTTCCATTCGAATGCACCCGACCATAGTACAGAAAAATGCAGAGCTTTGCACATGAAGATACAAGACTTGGTAGACTCTAAGGCTCTGAACTTTGCACCACCACCAAATGTTAACAAGAACCCTATGCCAAACCACGGAGGTCCCAGAATCAATGCTATTGAAGAAGACAAGCCATCTTACTTGATAACCAGTGTGGGTCAGATTCGGACACCGTTGGTAGAAATTAAAGCTCAACTCCTCGAATGGCAAATGTTCCCGGGATGTGAGCTAGGGTGTGCTTATTGCAACATTTCAGTGAATGGGTGTGATAACTTGAGAGATGGCATAGATGGTCTCATCCAGAGTGGCCTGCTTCAAATCACAACATCAATACCTACCAATCCAACAATCTCCTTAACAACAGTTCCCGAGTCTTCTACAACTGCAACAACCATTGTTCCAAACAACTTTTCAGTTTCATCAACAAATGCATCATCTGTCACTTCAGCGGACCAAATATCAGCAAACCTCCCTTCTACAACTTCAGCACCCCTTCATTCAGAGTCTCCTACAACAACAACACCCATCCTTCCAACAATGTCTCCTACAACTTCAGCAGCGAATGTCTCAACGGTTACAATTTATTATGATCCTGAAAATGATTCAGCCTACAACTCACAAAATGCCACTCCCATCAGAGCACCAGTCACAATATACTATGATCCACAGACTATCATGGTCCCTTCTGCAGCTGCCATCAGTCCAGTCACTATCACAGTGCCTGGGCCAGTACCTTATGAAAGCAGTAACGCCATCCCTTGGCATTACGGCTCCGATCTATACTGCGAAGGACAGAAAATCACTCTTGAATCATCAACCCCTGCACCACAAATAGACAATGTGGGAGGAGGCGGAGGCTTCACTCGAAGCGGACGTCTCTTTGCTCCACAAATTCAAAGACCCACTGCCGAAGCAGAAGCTGCTGCCAAGGCAAAAGGGAAGAGCTTGGTGCAGGAATAGCAGATTGTTAAAGAAGCTTTGAAAACACCTTTTGATCAAGAAGTTGATGAATTCATGAGAATCATCAAGAAAAGTGATTACAAGATAGTGGACCAGCTTCACCAGACGCCTTCCAAGATCTCTATTCTATCATTGCTTATGTGCTCCGAGGCTCATCGGAACGCACTACTCAAAGTCTTGCACGCAGCTTATGTGCCAGAAGAGATCACCGTCAATCAGTTGGAAGCTGTGGTTGGAAATGTTAATGCTAGTCATGGACTAGGGTTCACCAACACTGATTTGACTACAGAAGGCCGCAATCATAACAAGGCTTTGCACATTACCATGGAGTGTAAAGGTGCAGTTCTTTCCCATGTGCTGGTAGACACAGGGTCATCCCTCAATGTCTTACCTAAAAAAGCCCTTGTGAAGCTAGAGTATGACGGATTGGTATTACGCCCCAGTAACTTGGTAGTGAGAGCCTTTGACGACTCTAAGAGATCAGTTCTGGGGGAAATTGAGTTTCCTATAACGATTGGCCCACAAACTTTCAAAACAACCTTCTACGTGATGGATATACAGCCTGCCTACAGCTGTTTATTGGGTAGGCCATGGATTCACGCCGCTGGCGCCGTGACCTCAACCCTTCACCAGAAGTTGAAATTCGAGTGGGAGGGCCAAGTCGTTACTATCTGCGGAGAGGAGGATATTTTTGTTAGCCACCTGGCTACCTACAAATACATTGAGATGGATGGGGAGATCCACAAAACAATGAGTCAAGGGTTTGAGGCCTTGAACATAAATGAAACATCTGCTGTATCTGGAACCTCAATGACATCATACCAACAAGTCCGAAAGGTTGTTGAAGAAGGAAATGCCCAAGGCTGGGGCAAATTGCTACCTGTGGAGAAGAAAGAGGATAGATTTGGGTTGGGTTACAAACCAACTCAACGAGATCAAGCAGAGGCTGCTAAAGAGCCCAGCTTTGTTAGTGGAGGGATGCTCACCCCCGATGCTGTCAACAATTTGGAAGACGAGGATGAAGGCGACCGCAACCTGGAGAGTTGGATCCGTCCAAAGATCCCGGGGAGCAGTATCTCAAACTGGTCTTCCCAGGAAATTATAAGAGTTACTCATGCAGAGTAATTATTATTTCCTGTATTTTTATAGCATGCATCTAAGTCTTGCATCTTGCCCAAGATGACAAGACTCATTTTGTAATCGGGCCATCTGTAATTTTTGTGCAAATAAGATTAATCAATGAAATATCAGACATCTTTTTGCAAATGAGTCTTTTTTCTTTTCTCGATCACTGTTTTTCCATTTTTCTTTTTGTACAAAAAAATAAATGGCAATGTTTTCAAAATGACAACTTTATTTTCACTTTTCTAAACAAGATTAAAATCAAATCACTAAAATGAACAAACTGAACCCTTGCAGAGAGTGCCTTCCAGACAACACCGACAACAACACGGCTATGACTTCGTATGACTTTGACAATCCGATCAATCAAGCTGATGAAGGGGTTGAAGAAGATTACGAGCTACCTGAAGAGCTAGCCAGATTGTTGAGACAAGAGGAAAAGGTTATTACTCCTCATCAGGAGGAGGTTGAAACGATTAATCTTGGTACGGATGAAGACGTGAAAGAAGTTAAAATCGGGGCCTGCCTACAAGACTCAGTGAAGAGACAACTGATTGACCTGCTTCAAGAGTATGTGGACGTATTTGCTTGGTCTTATCAAGATATGCCAGGGTTGGACACCGACATTGTTGTACACAGGCTGCCTTTGAAGGAAGATTGCCCGCCTGTTAAACAGAAACTGCGCCGTACTCGCCCAGACATGGCAATGAAAATCAAAGAAGAAGTACAAAAGCAATGGGACGCCGGGTTCCTTGCTGTAACTAGCTATCCACCGTGGGTCGCTAATATTGTGCATGTGCCTAAGAAAGACGGCAAAGTAAGAATGTGTGTTGACTACCGAGATCTGAACAGAGCTAGCCCAAAAGACGACTTCCCATTACCTCACATCGATGTATTGGTGGATAATACAACTCAGTTCTCGGTATTCTCCTTCATGGATGGATTTTCAGGATACAATCAGATCAAGATGTCACCTGAAGACATGGAGAAGACAACCTTCATCACACCCTGGGGCACGTTCTGTTACAAGGTGATGCCATTCGGATTGAAGAATGCTGGTGCAACATATCAACGGGCTATGGTGACATTATTCCACGATATGATCCATAAAGAAATCGAATGTTATGTGGATGACATGATTGCCAAGTCCCTTACTGAAGAAGACCACCTAGTAAATCTGCTAAAGCTGTTCAAGCGTCTGAGGAAGTACCAACTGAAGTTGAACCCCAACAAGTGCGCATTCGGGGTGCGATCTGGTAAGCTGCTGGGTTTTATTGTAAGTGAGAAAGGGATTGAAGTTGACCCTGATAAAGTCAAAGCTATTCAGGAAATGCCTGCACCGAAAACAGAAAAAGAAGTTCGAGGGTTCTTAGGTCGATTGAACTACATTTCAAGGTTCGTATCTCACCTTACAGCAACCTGTGAACCTTTGTTCAAATTGTTGAGAAAAGAACAGACGGTCAGGTGGAACGAAGACTGCCAGAAGGCCTTTGACAAAATCAAGGAATACTTGCAAGAACCTCCAATCCTCATGCCTCCAGTTGAAGGAAGACCTCTGATAATGTACTTGACAGTATTAGAAGAGTCAATGGGGTGCGTGCTGGGCCAGCATGACGAGTCTGGTCGAAAAGAGTATGCAATATACTACCTAAGCAAAAAGTTTACCGACTGTGAACAACGTTATTCACTGCTCGAGAAAACTTGCTGTGCTTTAGCGTGGGCTGCTCGCCGACTGAGACAGTATATGTTGACCCACACTACTTTGTTGATCTCAAAAATGGACCCAGTTAAGTACATATTCGAGAAGCCAGCACTTACCGGACGGGTTGCAAGATGGCAAATGATCCTCACAGAATATGACATCCAGTACACTTCTCAGAAAGCCATCAAGGGCAGTGTATTGTCTGAATATCTTGCTGAGCAACCTATTGATGATTACCAGCCTATGAGATTTGACTTCCCTGATGAAGACATCATGTTCATAAAAGCAGAAGATCGTGAAGAGCCCGTTCACACTGAAGGGCCTGACCCGGAAGAAGAATGGACTATGATGTTTGATGGGGCTGTTAATATGAATGGTCATGGTGTTGGTGCAGTACTCATTACACCTAAAGGAGTTCACATGCCTTTCTCGGCGAAACTCACTTTCAACTGCACTAACAATGAAGCTGAATACGAAGCTTGTATTATGGGTCTTGATGAAGCCATTGACCTCAGGATCAAGACTTTAACTGTATTCGGAGATTCAGCTCTGGTAGTCAATCAGACCAACGGCAAATGGTACACACACCAGGATCATCTGATACCTTACAGGGATTATACAAGGAGGTTATTGACTTTCTTTACAACAGTCAAGCTCGAGTATATCCCTCGGGACGAGAATCAGTTTGCAGATGCTCTTGCTACCTTTTCGTCCATGATCAAAGTGCAGGCTGCCAACTTTGTACCTCAGATTTCAGTGTCCAGACTTGACAGACCAACATATGTGTTCGCAGCAGATGGTGTCAAAGATGATAAGCCTTGGTTCCATGACATTAAGTGCTTCTTGGAGGATCAAACATACCCACCTGGGGCATCTTCCAATGATAAGAAGACTTTGAGAAGGCTTGCTGGTAGTTTCTTTCTGAACACTGATGGTTCCCTATACAAGAGAAACTTTGATATGGTACTCCTCAGATGCGTTGATAGAGCAGAAGCAGATTTGCTAATGCATGAAGTGCACGAAGGATCCTTTGGTACCCATGCTGGAGGACATGCAATGGCCAAGAAGTTGCTAAGATCAGGGTATTATTGGATCACAATGGATGCCGACTGTTGTGCCTATGCCAAAAAATGCCATAAATGCCAGATTTATGCGGATAAGGTGCATGTGCCTCCCAATCCTTTGAATGTGATGTCTTCACCTTGGCCCTTTGCCATGTGGGGCATTGACATGATTGGCAAGATTGAGCCGACTGCTTCAAATGGCCACAGATTCATCCTGGTTGCTATTGACTATTTCACCAAGTGGGTTGAAGCAGCTTCCTATGCAAACGTCACCAGGCAAGTGGTAGCCAGATTTCTGAAAAGGGATATCATCTGTCGATACGGAGTTCTCGAGCGAATCATTACTGATAATGGTTCCAACTTGAACAACAAAATGATGGCAGAGCTGTGCCGGGACTTCAAAATTCAACACCACAATTCTTCTCCTTACAGGCCAAAGAGGAACGGCGCTGTTGAGGCAGCAAATAAAAATATCAAGAAGACTGTGCAGAAGATGGTGGTCACCTACAAAGACTGGCATGAAATGCTACCATTTTCCTTGCATGGGTACCGCACGTCAATCAGAACATCTACTGGGGCAACACCATATCAGCTTGTGTACGGTATGGAGGCAGTCCTACCTGTTGAAATTGAATTGCCTTCTCTTCGGGTACTGATGGATGTTAAACTGAACGAAGCGGAATGGGTCCGGTCCCGATACGAACAACTGAGTCTGATTGAAGAGAAAAGATTGGCTGCAATCTGTCATGGGCAGTTGTATCAGAAGAGAATGAAGAAAGCCTTCGATCAGAAAGTCAGGCACCGAGAGTACCAAGTAGGAGATCTTGTGCTGAAAAGAATCCTCCCTCCTCATACAGACCACAGGGGCAAGTGGACTCCGAATTACGAAGGACCATTCGTAGTAAAGAAAGTTTTCTCTGGTGGAGTACTGATGCTCAGCACCATGGATGGTGAAGATTTCCCGTCCCCTGTGAATTCAGATGCAGTTAAAAAATACTTCGCATGAAAATGACCCGCTGGACATAAAAACAGAATGTAAGTCCAGGCAAAAATAGGGCATCCCGACGAGTCAAAAACAGAATAAAAGACTCGGGCAAAAATAAGGGAAAATAAGGAAAAAAATGTACACCCGCTGAGTTGAAAAGCCGCATTGGACAACTCAGGCAAAAATGGGTATCCCGATGGATTGAAAACCCGAAAGGGCGATCCATGCAAAATAAGGGAATAAGCGAACAACTGCATTCTGAAATTCGTCTGTATCGTTTACAACTTGGTAAGCTTCGGATGGATCAAGCTTCTTTCAGAATCAGCCTTCTTCAGAAAGCAAGACGAAAAGAACGCCAAATGTCATACGAGTCATAGCCCAGAGGAAGCTCCTTAAAGCGTCGTCAACATTGCCAGCATCTTGTTTCTCAATCTGTAACAATCTCCTCATTTCAGGGGATATGTTTCCTTGACTGTATCTTGCCAAATCAGGGCATTTGAATTAATAAAATCAGATTTTCAGTCATGTTTCGTCTTGTACATTTTTATTTGCAAAAATGTCTGATGTTTTAAGAAAAACTGATTGCATAAATACAGATTCTTATTTTCAAAAATAAAAATACATGCTTGCAGGGAATATATTTACCCTAGATAGTGTCTAACTCTTATCATGGAAATCCAGTAAGAGATACCCCGGGAACACTTGTGTGTTTCCCTATCTTTGCAGGATTGCAGGTATTCAGAGCGCAACTTGGGGCATGGAAGCTTCACTCCGGCAAGCTGGCAAACCAACATTCAATCTTAGCACCCGAGGTGCTTTCTCCCCAGCTGAGTTGCCACTTGTTACTTCGCCCCATCAGAGTTTCCAGGCATCACTTCTCCAACAGGGCAATACCAGAAGGCGCCCATATCCCCGGCTGAGTCAAGATTCCTCCTCAACAGAATCTCTAAGAAGATCTTTCAGTGACCTCTCTTTCTCCCCAGCCGAATTGCCATTTCATCCTCAGCCAAATACAAAAGTCAGGGAACCATCTCCCCACAGAGCTTCAGCCTCTGTCCAGAAGAGCAACGCATGAAGGAATCACAACAGAGTGACGAAAGCTTCTACAAACCCCAGCTGGGTCTCTCATTTACTGGAACGGGTTTACCAGTGACCTATTCCTCCAAGCAGATACATCTCATCAGATCTACCAATGATCTCATCCCCAGATGGGATGTCTATTTCAAGCAGATCGACCGGAGAGCTTCACGGCAACGGGATCCGAGTCCCAGTTTGGTATCTTCGCATAATCATGGCATTCACATCATATTCACCCACAAAGCGTAGCATTCCGTCTAATACGGAGCATTACGGCAAAAAATCAAACATATAGCATAATCATGAGCCATGGTCCAAATCAAACACTTGTGAATAATGACAATCCATTAACATGCGGAAAACCCTCCAAAATCCCCAGCGGAGATTCCCCAGCAAAAGCAGTTGCCTCACATTCACAAACACCAGTATACACTCACTTTGGCACCCGTCCGTGTCAATATTCCTCAGTAAAGTCGCCTGAACACCCTGTGCAAACAGTACCACCCGCATTACAGATACCTTTTTGACACCCGTCCGTGTCATACCCCAGCAGAAAGCCAAAGGCATCCTCTTTGCACTCACAAATACTCATATATACATTTCCTTGACATCCGTCCGTGTCATTTACCCCAGTACAGTAACCTAAACACTTTGTACATCAGATACTTGTTTATACTATACTCTTCTCTTCTTGACACCCGTCCGTGTCACTCTCCCCAACAGTTAAACACTCATCTATACACCATTCACACTTATACGGGTACTTGTCCGTATCTTGTATACACCATGTATATCCCCATAGATTCGACACTCGTCCGTGTTCTTTGTTAACCAGTTGGTACTCGTCCGTACCATCATCTCAGAGCATGCGTCAAGCGTTTGTTTCTACCTGATACTCGTCCGTATCATAGTCTTAAGGATGCTCGTCCGCATCTTTAATCCATACACCGTGTCAAACACTTTTGTCTTTTTTGAATATAGACACTCGTCTGTGTCTACTATTCCCCAGAAGAGTCCTTTCAGATTCAACACTCGTCCGTGTTCTCTGTTAACCCGTTGATACTCGTCCGTATCATCACCTCTGAATACGTGTCAGTTTTTGTTTCTACCCGATACTCGTCCATTTCATAGTCTTAAGGATGCTCGTCCGCATCTTTAATCTATACACAAACATCTAAACACTTATACCTTTTGTTTCTTGGATATAAACACTCGTCCGTGTTTACTATTCCCCAGTAGATCGCTACCAAAGCAATTTCTCCTTTTATCTGACATTCGTCTTATGTCATGATAAGCCTTGAGAGCAGTCGTCCCCTGCTAGGTGGTCGTCCTCCACCTCTTGATGGTCGTCCTCCATCATGCTCATCCGATGGTCGTCCCCATCGTTGATTTTCTATCCGACATTCGTCCTATGTCGTGATATTTAGCAGCCGTCCCCTGCTAGGTGGTCGTCCTCCACCTCTTGATGATCGTCCTTCATCATTTTATCCAATGGCCGTCCCCATTGTTGATTTTGGTTATCTGGCATTCGTCCTATGTCATGATAAACCTTGAGAGCAGCCGTCCCCTGCTAGGTGGTCGTCCTCCACCTCTTGATGGTCGTCCTCCATCGTGCTCATCCGATGGCCGTCCCCATCGTTGATTTTATATCCGGCATCCGTCCTATGTCGCGATATTTCCGGCAGCCGTACCCTGCCAGGTGGTCGTCCTCCACCTTAGATGACCGTCCCTCATCTTATCCCCAACAGAGCAGCCGTCCCCTGCTAGGTGATCGTCCTTCACCTTTGATGATCGTACCTCATCATCTGTTTATTTCATTTATTCTTTAACCCGATGGCCGTCCCCGTCGTGGTCCCTTTTCCTTTCCTGATGATCGTCCTTCATCAGTTTAGCCCGATGGCCGTCCCCATCGTTGGTTACTTTACTTTATGAACTTGATGGCCGTCCCCGTCATGTTTCATTAATCCCCAGAGAGTTTTACAGCTCTATCTTGATGGCCATCCCCATCATAATTCTTTTATCCCCAGCATGTCGGCCGTCCCCGTCATTGCTTTATTTTCCGCACTTTTCCCAGCATGTTGGCCGTCCCCGTCATTGCTCTTTATCCAGCAGTCGTCCTCTGCTCGACGGTCGTCCTCCATCGCCCACTTTACAATATTACTTTACTTTCTTTTACAATCTATATCCCTTTTCTTCTTCATTCCGTGAGTGCAAATTTTGGACTGTCTTTGGTATTCAACCACAAGTTATCTTGTTGGCCTGTTAAGCCGTTACTTACATCCTGCACAGCTAACTCATGTTTGAATAGGGGCAGCTGTAAACACCCCAAATTTTCCCTCACCCATTTCACAACATGGCTTGTGATCATTTCATATGCATAAACACAATCATAACATCTCATACCACAATTTTGATCCACGGCATTGGTTCTAAGTCATCTGCATCTAGGGTTTGTGATCTGAGCAATCCAGGAGCCTCTTGAGCCATTCCAAAGGTCAACAATCACTTCAAAGGGGTCTATGTGTGTTCAAGTATCATATTATATCCTCTCAAAGTCAAGAATGTCAAAAAATCACAAGAACTGGAAAAGGTGTGGAAGCAGGGCCAGGTTTGACTTCACAGATGACCTAAAGTTAGGGTTTTGGTTTCAGAGGCCATAACTCCAATTTTTTTGGTCATTCTTGTTTCTATTGGTCTCTATATGGTATAGGGAGTATGCATATCAATTTTCATGAAGAAATTCCATGGGAAAGTCATCTGATCAAGAGTTGACTTTTCAAGCAAGTCAGTGCAGAATCAGGGCATCTGAGGCCCCCAATGACCCAACCAAAGGGTGTTCTTCATCATTTTGATTGTATATGATATTTATTTGATCATAGAAGAGGTTGGAAGTTCACAAAATTCAAGGATTTCAAGTTTTTGCAAAGTTGACTTTTTGGGGCAAGTTTGACTTTTAATAAAAATGTCATTTTATGCAACTTTTTCAACCCTTACTTTTTGATTCAAGAAAGCTTCAAATGGAAAAACTTTGGTCATGAAAGTTGTAGAATAGATCTTTCCCTTTTCAAAAAGTACAAGAACATGACCTAATTCATTTTGGATCAAAAGTTATGGCTTGTCAAAGTTGGCAAAAATCACAAAATTTCAAAGTTTCTACCAAAGAGGTATTTTGCAAAATGAGTTGATCAAGTGTTCTAAAGCTATCAAATGGACTTCTAATTCACATAACATGATCATGTGACATCTAAAGTTCAGAATGGACCAAAGAATTACACATTTGTAGGGTTTTTGGAACAAGATCTTTTCATGAGAACCAAAGTGAACCAAGTTGCAAAATCCATCATAACATCTCATCCACTTGCTGCCTAGGTTGCTGAACCATCCTAGCCTCTTACTCACCTCATGCTGCGCAAGACATGCCCTTTGTACCAAGCTAGCAAGTAGCCCATGCCCTTCTTACACAAAAGTTGACATTTTGCAAAAGCAACCATACCTATCACAAAAGGACATGTCACTTCATCTGACCAATAGCATTTGTTTATACAAAGAAAATGCAAGCCAAAGCACATAACCAGCAAGCCTGAAACCATCCATAGAAACACATTCTCATTTTCACTCCATAGAGCAAAAGCATTCGAAACACTCTCCTCAAGCCACAAACACTCAAACAAACTTCAAAAACCTTCTCAACACATCACCCTGATCACAAAGCACCCCTAAAATCAACCTGAAACTCAAAGAATCAAGAACACGATTCTCACCTGAGCTTGAACAGAACTTCTGTAAACTCTCAAACCAGCCCAAATAAATTTGTTCTAAGCCTTTCAGAAGCATAAGGGAGGTCATAGGAGTGGATTGCACAAAGAGAAAGGGCCAGAAAGTTGCAGACTGAAAAGCTTCAAACTCAGGTAGCTTCATGAACTTTTTTTCCAGAAATGGATTTTTAAGTTCTTAATAGCTTCTACATGCTTCCCTGATCATGAATATGTGATTGTTTTCGAAAATGAGTGAAAAATGAGTATGTATGCAGTCTCTGAAACTTTTTGCCCTAAAACTATTTTGATTCGATTTGGCTGATTTAGGAATGAGAAATGTTGTTTGATTGAGGGTTTTGATTCGTTTTTTAGTGGGGATCATTTCTGTTTTCTTAGATTTCGTTTTCGTTGCGTGTGGAGAGAGTTAGGTGTTTTGGCCCGCCGGAGAAGATGACCGGAACCACTGTTCCGGTCATCTGAAAGTGATTAGGGCAGGATTAGGGTTAATTACATTAATTAGGGAAGTTTGAATTTCAGCCGTAGGATATGGCGCCAGGTCAATTCGCGCGCGTGTATGTTTGAATCTGGACCATCAGATTGGATTACTTTTCTATTTTTAGTTTTATTTCATTTTCATTTTCCATTTAATTACATTATTTTCTCCAATTTATTAAAAATAGCAAAACAATCTTAAAAATTCTGAAATTTTTTATACAAGCTTTTATTTAATTTCAGAAACCAAAAATATTTTTATTTTTATTTTTTGCATTTTAAAAATATTTTTAAATATTTAAAAGTTTATTTTTAATTAATTAATGAGAATTAATTAATTAAAAATACTTTTAGGTATTTAAAAATAACCAAAAAATTCATGAAACATTTAAAAACATTTAGAAACATTGTCCAACCCTCAAACCAAATTTCTTTTTTGATCTTGATGCATTTTGAGAATTTTTCATGGAATTAAAATCATTTTGATGCATTATTTTGGTCTAAACTTCCAAAAAATCATTTCTGCCTAACCATTGATAGTTGGACCTTGATTCTTTTTGCATTGCATTGTGTTTAGCATTTAGTTTGTGAGATTAAATGGCCATGATTTGATCTTGCATTTTCCATTTGATTGGCATTTTTCTTGTTAAGGAACCCTAAAACCCTAGAAAACTTAGGAAAATCATAGCTTGAACTAGGTTAAGAGTTGGAACTTCTCCTTTGGGCAGTGAGTTAGTATAGGTTTAGGGATCCTTTGTGTGCATTTACAATTTTTTTATCTTGGTGTTTGCTTCTGATTTTGGTTTGTGTTTGATGCTTTGATCATAAACCCTAATTTGGGCTTCCCTATGCATCCATCTTGCATTTGCTTGCACAACATGACTTGCCATAGCATTTTATGCATTCTTTTGATTCATTGAACATCTCAAGGCATGTTAGAAGCATGTTTGATCATTGCATCTTGTATTTTCCATGTTGTATGCCATTTGCATTTCATAACCTTTCATGTATGATCATGGTTCTAAGCTTGCTCCATTTGCATACATTTGTTTGTATGATCATTCTCATGTCTTGATTCATGTTTGCATCATCTCATAGCATCATTATCATCTCATATATGCTTCTGGTTTTGGTTTGCATCATGCCATTTCATTTCATTTTGCATTGCATTGCATTCCTTTCACTGACTTTTCAGGTGGTAAGCAACTTTGAGAAGTGAATTTGCCTTCACTTCTCACATTTTCTTTTCATCTCTTTCATGCATCCTTGCTGCATTTTATTTTGTGTTTGAGATTGAGCTTGCTCATTCTTCTTCTTTTTACTTTCTTTCCTCAAGTGACTTGTCTTCTTAATTGAAGCAAGTTACTTTGCTTCTCTTGATCCTTTCATCTGCTTCCTGGTGGTTCCTTTGAAGATTTCTCTTGTAAACCTCACAAACCTTAGGAACAACCAAGCATGACAATGATTAGGGTTTTGATTAGTCCCCCACTTAGTTTTTACCTTTGTGTCTCATTGAGTCTTCTCTTCTCACCTCATAATCAGGGACTAAACCCTAAAGGCTTCAAGGCTTTGTGATTAAGCTTATGCCTGCATCCTTCTATTAGGATGGAGTGTATAACTTTAATCCTAAGTGTTAAACCCTTAATGTGTTTAAATCCTTTAATCAATTCATCTAATAATCACTAAGACATCAAGCTTGTAACTTGGGCCTTGCATTAGGGTTCTAATTCTTCCTTAACTGGTTAAGAAGGACTAACCCTAGTGTTAATGGACGAGTCCCCCTCAAGTTGTCTTACAAACCCTAACAAACACTTCATCATCATATCATTAACTAAAACCCACTAAATCAAAGGCTTGCTTTGTCATGAGTTTAATCCCTAATCATGGATTAAGTTGA
Organism: Lathyrus aphaca; assembly: GCA_963966055.1. Taxonomy (NCBI): domain Eukaryota; kingdom Viridiplantae; phylum Streptophyta; class Magnoliopsida; order Fabales; family Fabaceae; genus Lathyrus; species Lathyrus aphaca. The sequence continues at coordinate 145,562,786 of OZ014520.1, read as the reverse complement.
GGAGCTTTCCTCAGCTTAAACATTATCATCTATTATCCTTCTATTAGGATGGTGTAATGAGTCTGTTTAATCCCTGATTATGGCTTAATCTCATTACTTAACACTAAACAAAAACAACAAAAACATCTAAATAATCACAAGTAGGTTAATGATCTTAATCCTACATCATGGTGATTAAGTGTGAGAAGCTGACTTCACACTTAAGGTAATTCTCATTACCCCTAATCAGAGGGAAGATGTGATGAGTTTACTAAATCCATTGGTTTAGGCTTAAGCTCATTAATTTATGACAAACTTTCAAAAAGCAATAAAAGACTGAAAACACAAAAACAAACAATAATCGTCTCCTCCGGGATTCTTTTTCTCATCATCTTCACTCACAAACGAGAACTCGCTTCTTCCGTCTAATGCAAGACAGTTAGCACCTGAGCCAGACAGGTCATACACTTGAGCATAGACAAGTAAGCAGTTCACCAGTCAATTCATCTTTAGTCTCTTTGGGTCGAACTACGGTGTTCTGACTTCCTCATTGCACGAGAGGATACGTAGGCATAACTTAACAGTTATCGAACAAAAGTCTCTGTACATTCCCCCTCTTCCAGCATCATTCTCTTAGCCTCATTATCATGATCATTTCACTCTTGTCCTTACACTGACACTGTACATTTATGCACATCACATTTCTTTACACTGACACCTGTACATCCTCTTCCAGCTATTTTTATACATAAATTGCACTGACACTACCCCTTTAAAACACAAATCTTTTAAGCGTGGATCCCGTCGAGTACGACGGACAATCTGGGTGCTAATACCTTCCCAGGTTGTAACCAACCCCCTTTCTCAGTCTCTCTGGTTCGCAACCGTCTTATCCATCTTCTTCTAGGTCTATGCAGCATTACCTTTCCTCCGGGATAAAAATGCCTAGCTGGCGACTCTATTCATTTCCAGTGAGTTCACGGCTGTGTGTTCTCATTGTTCCCTTTCGCCGACCGTCTGTGTCTGTACCTTTATTTGGGCCATTCCCATTTATCGGGAGCGACACCAGGGCATTTCATGGAGAGGTTGGCTGGTTGTTCCTCAAGTGGTTTCTCGGACATTATCTTGACTGGAGAGAGAATTGAAAGCTGGCTCAAACAGGGGAAAATTCAGAATGGAGGCGCTTCGGTGTCTGGTATCAAGAAACCCTTTGTGAAAAGGAGGGAAGGAGAAACAGGTGCAGTATACGCACAGAGGGGAATGATTAACCGAGGATATTATCAGCAAGTGGCCCCTGTCACTATTTCAACTCCGCCCGTTCAACAACAGGTCCAGCCTCCACAGCCGCAGCGCTCACAAGGGTATCAGCCAAGAGCCCCTCGTCCATACTACTATCAGAGGCTGAAGGATAGACATATTGAAGCTCCACCAATGTCTTACTCCCAACTTTTGAAGAATCTCATACAGCTTCAGATGATTCAGCTTTGAACCTTGCAACCTCCGAAGCCAGGCCAAATTCCTGAGGGTTATGACTTAAATGCTAGATGCGAGTTTCATTCTGGATCTCCCGGCCATAGTACTGAGAATTGTAAAGCATTGAAACATGTTGTCCATGACCTGTTGGATTCTAAAGCGATCAATTTTGCTCCCTCTCCTAATGTGCTGCAAAATCCCATGCCTCCTCACAGGGGCACGGTTGGTGCGATTGATGAAGGGGAGAATTTGAATTTGGTGGATGATGTAGATGACTTGTAGACTTCATTGGTTGCTATCAAGGTTTGCTTGTTGAAGAAAGGCATCTTCCCTGGATGCGAGGAGGATTGTTCAGAATGTACTGAAGCTACCAACGGTTGTAAACGGTTGAAGGCCGGAATCCAAGGCATGATTGACGAAGGAGTGCTGCAGTTTGACAAGATCATAAAAGAAAGTGAAGTCTCCACAGTGACTATCTTTTATGATCCATCCCAAGTTCCTTCACGAGCCAGAGCGGCACCAGTAACCATTACCACTGCTGGACCCATAATGTACCAAAGTGACAGAGTTGTTCCTTGGAATTATGGTGGTGAAGTGTACTACAACGGCCAGAGGCAAGAGTTGGCCACGACTAGTATAACCCCAGCTCAAGTAGAAAATGTTGGAGTAGGGGGTTTTACTCGAAGTGGAAGATTGTTTGCGCCGGAAACATTGAGAAACAATGTGATACCACCCAGAGATACTGCCGAAGCCCAAGCTAGAGCCAGAGGGAAGCAACCAGTAGTTGTCAATGATCCAACTCCATCAACTGATCCAGACCTCACCTTTGATAAAGAAGCCGAAGAATTCCTGAGAATCATCAAGAAGAGTGACTACAAGATTGTAGACCATTTGTAGCAGACGCCGTCGAAGATCTCCATCTTGTCCTTGCTCATGTGTTCTGACTCTCACAGGAAAGCTCTCCTAAATATTCTGAACAAGGCATACGTGCCTCAGGATATTTCCGTAAATCAGTTAGAAACGGTGGTGTCCAGCGTCAACGCCAGTCACAGATTGGGCTTCACAGACTTGGATTTGACTTCTGACGGACGTGCTCATAATCGGGCATTGCATATATCTCTGGAATGTAAAGGTGCCGTACTCTCTCACGTGTTGGTATATACCGGATCCTCTTTGAATGTCTTGCCCAAGAAAGCACTGATGAAGTTGGACTATGATGGAGTGATTCTAAAGCCCAGTGATCTAGTAGTTCGAGCATTTGATGGGTCGAGAAGATCGGTGTTTGGAGAGGTGGAGTTACCTATCAAGGTAGGTCCACATGTTTTCAATACCACGTTCTACGTGATGGATATACAACCTGCATATAGATGTTTACTCGGAAGACCTTGGATACATTCGGCAGGTGCGGTGTCGTCTACACTCCATCAGAAGCTAAAGTTTGTATGGGAGGGTCAAATTGTGACTGTCAGTGGGGAAGAAGATATCTTCGTTAGTCATCTCGCTTCGTTCAAATATGTGGAGATGGATGGCGAAATAGTTGAGACCCCATGTCAGGCTTTTGAGCCCTTGAAGTCTGAGCAAGCATCCGCAGTAGCAACTTCTCCTGAAGTACCAAAGAAAGGGGTTTCTATAGCCTCTTATAAACAAGCGCTTGAATTGGTAGAATCTGGAATACGAGAAGGCTGGGGCAGTCCGGTAGAAGTGCCAGAGAAGAAAGACATGTTCGGGATTGGCTATCACCCTGGAAGATCTTCGTCTGAACCAAGTGTTAAAGGTTGTCAGAGCCCGGTCACTTTCACAAGCGCGAGAGTGGTAGACTACGAAAATATCAGTGCTGTGCAGGATGACATTGTCGATAGTGATTGTGACCTAGATGAATGGATCAGGCTTGCCGCACCAGGAACTCAGCTTAGCAACTGGACATCGGAAAGGCTTATTTCGGTCACTTCTTTCGAAGAGTAATAATGTTTTGTTTCTATTTTTTCTGTTTTAAAGCACTATGTCTTGCCCGAGGCATAGTGGCTCTTTGTAAGGGTTCATTTGTTCATTAACACAATCATAAATAAAATTGACGTTTCACATTCATTCATGTTGTTCTCTGTCTTTCGTTTTTTACTTTTGTTTTTTTTAAAAAAAAGGAAGAAAAGTTTTAAAATGGCAATGTTTCTCATTTTCTCAAGTTGTTGCTAAAGCCTTGCATGAATCATCATTCATGCAGGTGCTCGTCACCGGATCTTATCAATGACGACCCTGTTATGGCTGAGTATGACTTCGACAATCCAATTTATCAAGCCGATGAGGAAGGTGAAGAGGATTGTGATTTACCCGAAGAATTGGCCAGACTGCTTAAACAAGAGGAGAAGATGATTCAGCCGCACGAAGAAGATGTCAAAGTAATAAACCTGGGTACTGAAGAAGACAAGAAAGAAGTCAAGATCGGAGCTGCATTAGAAGAATCTGTTAAGACTCGTTTGATGGCTATGCTTCGAGAATACGTCGACGTCTTCGCATGGTCCTACCAAGATATGCCTGGTTTAGATACTGACATTGTGGTACACAGGCTACCTCTCAGAGCAGATTGTCCTCCGGTAAAGCAGAAGTTGAGGCGCACGCATCCAAACATGGCAATTAAAATAAAAGAAGAAGTGCAAAAACAGTTTGATGCTGGCTTCTTGGCCGTGACCAGTTATCCTCCGTGGGTTGCTAACATTGTGCCAGTTCCCAAGAAGGATGGCAAAGTCAGGATGTGTGTGGACTACAGGGATTTGAATAGGGCCAGCCCCAAAGATGATTTCCCTCTACCTCACATAGATGTACTAGTCGATAATACTGCTCAGTTTTCCGTGTTCTCCTTCATGGACGGATTCTCAGGCTATAATCAAATCAAGATGGCTCCCGAGGATATGGAAAAGACAACTTTCATCACTCCGTGGGGCACCTTTTGTTACAAGGTCATGCCATTTGGTTTAAAGAATGCAGGAGCTACATATCAACAGGCAATGGTGATGTTGTTTCACGACATGATCCATCATGAAATTGAGGTTTATGTTGATGACATGATAGAAAAATCCCAGACAGAGGAAGAGCACTTGGTTAACCTGGCAAAATTGTTTGACAGACTTCGGAAGTTCAGATTGAGGTTGAATCTGAATAAGTGTACCTTCGGGGTTCGTTCTGGCAAGTTACTCGGCTTCATTGTTAGTGAACGAGGAATTGAGGTTGATCCAGCCAAGGTGAAAGCCATCCAAGAAATGCCTGAGCCGAAGACTGAAAAGCAAGTGTGTGGATTCTTAGGGAGGCTAAACTACATTGCACGGTTTATTTCTCACCTAACGGCCACGTGTGAGCCCATCTTTAAGCTTCTGAGGAAGAATCAGGCCATTAAATGGAACGAAGACTGTCAACAAGCCTTTGACCGAATCAAAGAATACCTGTTAGAACCACCAATTCTTATGCCTCCAGTGCCAGGGAGACCTCTGATTATGTATCTTACTGTGCTTGAAGGATCGATGGGATGTGTGCTGGGTCAGCAGGACGAGTCTGGTCGAAAAGAGCACGCCATTTATTACCTTAGCAAAAAGTTTACCGATTGTGAGACGCGATACTCACTACTCGAGAAAACTTGCTGCGCTTTGGCATGGGCTGCTCGCCGACTAAGACAATACATGTTGACTCACACTACTCTCTTAATTTCCAAGATGGATCCTGTGAAATACATTTTTGAGAAGCCAGCTTTGACAGGAAGAGTGGCCCGTTGGCAAATGATACTCACGGAGTATGACATACAATACACTTCACAAAAAGCTATCAAGGGGAGTGTGTTGTCAGAATACTTGGCCCAGCAGCCGATTGATGATTATCAACCCATGAGGTTTGAGTTTCCGGATGAGGACATCATGTTCCTCAAGTTGAAAGACTACGAAGAACCACTTCCGGAGGAGGGGCCTGACCCTGAATCTAGATGGAAGTTGATGTTTGACGGGGCTGTAAACATGAATGGGAATGGAGTAGGTGCTGTTATTATCTCGCCAGAAGGAGTTCACACACCTCTCGCCGCTCGGTTGACCTTCGAGTGCACTAACAATGAGGCAGAGTATGAAGCTTGTATCATGGGGATCGAAGAGGCAATAGACTTGCGAGTCAAGAACCTTGAGATCTTCGGAGATTCTGCTTTGGTGGTAAATCAAGTCAATGGCAAATGGCTAGTTCATCAAGCTCGTTTGATTCCTTACAGAGATTATGTCAGGAGGCTGCTAACTTTCTTTACCAAAGTCAAGCTGAGCTATGTTCCTAGAGACGAAAACCAGTTCGCCGATGCTCTCGCAACTTTATCGTCCATGATTAAAGTTTGTCGAGAAAATTTCGTGCCTCGAATTTCGATTTCCCGGCTTGAAAGACCTGCTTATGTCTTTGCAGTTGGTGATGGTGAAGATAACAAGCCTTGGTACCATGACATCAAACAATTCCTGAAGGCTCAAGAATACCCGGCTGGGGCATCTAGTAAGGATAAGAAGACCCTTAGAAGACTGGCAGGAGGTTTCTTCTTGAATCAAGACGGTATGCTGTACAAACGGAACTTTGACATGGTGCTGCTCAGTGTAACACGGTGGGAGAACTGACTTTAGTTATGTTGCGGATAGCAAGAGTCGCCACCGACTTTTATTTTATCCAAAGGAAAGGCATAAAAGAACAGGAAAGACCTTTTAAAAGATTTTCGGGTCCGGGGGGTAGGTTATGTAAAGGGAAGGTGTTAGCACCCTTTACATCCATGGTTATCCATGGGCTCTTAGTTACTTAGCTCACTTTGAATTGTTTTTGAAATGTGAAGTGTGTGAATAGAAATTTTCATAAGAGTTTGATAATGATCCATGTACGGATGCGTAAAAAACTTATGTTTGAAAATTGTTTGAAATTGTGAAGTGTTTGAGAAGTTTTTGAATAATGAGCAAGTAACTACGAGAAACCTACCCTAATGTTTAAGTCTTTCTGTTCTTGAATCCTTTAAATGGTAAGACTATCCCTATTATTAAGGAATAGGTAGTCATTACCTTGGATGTGAGGGACAAGTGAGGGTCATCTGTTAATATAGGCAACTGTGGGGTGTATTAAGCATTTTTGGAGGGACTGTCATCATTATTCGAAAGGGACAAGATCATTACGAAGGCAACCGTTAAGGGACTTGATCTTTTATTATTTAGGGACTAGATGACTATACTTTTAAAGGACTTTTGCTTTATACACCCCACTTGACCTTGTGATTAGGCAACAATGAGAGGTAACCCTAGAAAGTGAGATGGCGATCAAAGATCGACTTACGTGTGTGAGTGTACAGTTTTAAATATTTATCCTTAAATTAAATGATCTAAATTCAATTTTAAATAACATACATGTTACACTCCCTATTTTTACTAACCATGGCATAAAATAAATAATTTAAACATTTAAAAAAAATTACATCCAGGAGCAGTTACAATAATAATAATAAAAAAGCAATTTAAATAAATAGCAAAATAAAATAATAAGCAAAAATAATAAACAATTATAATTGGGGTTAGTGAAAATAATAATAATAATCACAATTAAAAAATAAAGGGGGTTAGTAAAAATATCATAAGAACATAATTAAAAATAATAAGCAAAAAATAATATAATAATTAAGAGATTAGATTTTAATATAAACAATTATTTAAAGTTAATAAAAAAATATGAACAATTAATTAATTATTATAAAGTTTTGAATTATATGCAAATTATAAAAATTAATTTTAAACATATTATGAAAATAAAATTATAATTATAAAATCAATTTAACAATTTTAATTATTCCTAAGCATACATTAACAATTATTTAAATGCAAAATTAAGAATATAAACAATTTAGGTCATATTTACATACTAAAAAAAAATAGGATTAATTATGATTATATTTATAAAATTTAATTATATATTAAATAAAATATATACACGATTTAAGGAAAAAAAATGATCATACCATTATATTTATAAATTTAAGGATTACAATGAAATTTTATTTACTAATTAAAATTATAAACAAGAATTAGGTTTTTTTAGAAAATATATTTTTAGTGTTTATAAGAAAATAAATTGAGTTTTATATACAAAATATTAAATGTTAAATATTAATCTAATTAATCAATTTATAATATATGCCTATTAATAAAAGAAAACAATTTATTGTAAAAATATATTATTTGAATTAAATTAAAATTATAATAAACAAGCAAAATAGAAAACAAAAAAAAAAAGAAATAGAAAACTTACCTGGCTGGGGTTTGAACCCAGCACCTTTGGCTTGCCATCAGCAACACATACCACCAAGCTACCCATGCGCAGGTGATAATGAGATGAGAGGAATTTGTTTTATGCCTCAAACCTGGAAATTAAGAAAAAAGAAAGAAAACAAAAGGCCTGGGGGAATCGAACCCAGGACCTTCATAGTATCACACAAACACATTACCATCCCAGCTAGGTGAGCGCATCTGATAATATAGTGGCAATAAAACATAATATATAATGTATAATGAATAAACTGGAAAATAAGAAAAAACAATGGGAAGCCAGGATTCGAACCCCTGCCCTCCTATCATACGCGTGCTTGTCTTTCCACTGGGACAAGCGTGAGCTTGTGAAATACAAACAGAAATCATTCATAATATTTTAAAACAAGAATTCAAATATTAAATTCGCGCGCAGGGATCTTCATCTTCTTCATGATACCTGCGAAAATTCATGCAACTTTTCCTGCGAAATTTCATGCAAGTTCTTCCATGTTTACACCCTGCGAAAATCAAACACCAACGAAACAGTACAATTTCTTCAAATTGTTTATACCAATGAGTTCCTTATGACTCATACAATCAATCCACGTTGTTAGAATTTATTTATATTGTCTAAATCGTGAAACCCTAAAACTAAGTTCCAAACCCTAACAATGGCCGCAAGCATATTAGGTCATGAAGCTTCAAGTTTTTTGTCCAGAAACACTCTATGTATCATCACAATCAACAATATGAGGTTAGAAATCATTAACAATGTGCAACTAGACAGAATCGAAAATTCACAAATGTCAAGTTAGGAGAATTCGGTTTATGCATATGGGGGCATTTTGAATGATGCAAATGATCAGGATAGCTTTAAGAAGTATCAAGGATCATGTCTCCACCTTTAAAAAACCTTGAAACCTCCTGTAATTCAAAAACCGAATGTGTGTTCTTGCTTAAATTTTTGAAGTGTGAAACTTACTCTTGGAGGCTGCAAAATCGTGGCTTGTGAATTGTTAAGTGTTCATTATATATGAGTGAGTGAATTAGGTCAAAGACTTCACCAATTTGATGGATATTTGGATCATTTGAAGATTGAAAAAGATTAGCTTTAAAATTTGAATATTCTTGATCTCACATTGCTATTTTGGTATGATTCTCATTACTCTTGTATCAATCAAGTCTAAATATAATTTAAGACCTTCTAGAAACCAAATCAAATTGAATTTTCATTATTTTATATTTTATTTGAATTTAAAATGATTTTTAATGTAAAAAATCATAATAAATAAAAACAAAATGAATAAAATTATGAATAAATCAATTTAATTTCGTGCAAGATGTTTTGATGTGGATTGGGTCATCATTTGGCAAGCCCATTTAGAAGAAATTAGTTTTAGACCTCCATTTTCTTCATAAACCAACCAAAAATTTCCCAACTTTGCAAGGGCACATATCCCTCAATTTTAATGGTATGAGGGTGTTATTGGACATTTTGGAAAGCTTGAAGAGTCCTCTAACCAACCCCATTGGTTTCATGTCCATATCATTTACCATTCTCAAGTTATGCCCTTTTGAAGTTGTTGACTTTTTGTTGACTTTCAAAAGGACCTATAATGTCTTAGCTCATACCTTCCAAATGAAGCATTTTTGGGCTTGGCTTGTGAGACAAAAAGTTGTAGAGAATTAAATTTCCTTCAAAATGAGCTTTGGATGGAGACTTGGTGATGAAGCATGTGAAAGTTATGGCTGGTCAAAGTTCAGTTGACTTTTACTAAGGAAACCCTAATTTAGAAACTCCTGATTCTTGATGATCTGAAATATCCTTGATGAATCATGATCAACCCTTGATCAAATGATGAATTTTACTTCATATAATTGATGTTGGCAAAAAATCATGAAGTTTGACTTTGGTTTGACCACAGTTGACCTCAGTTTGACTTTTTAACTACTTTGACTGATTTTGACTTATCTGATCATCTGACTGAGCAAACTTTTGAGAAAAGTCTTGAAACTTGTCATGGGGGTTCTTACACACATATAAGATGTTATGAAGCTCACTTGAAGTCTTGGAAGTTCATTTAGCCTGATTAAAGTCAAAACCCTAGTTTCAGATGCACTGCTTAGGAGGTGCATTGTCTGAGGGAATTGTCAACTCTTCTGACCCATTATGAACTTTGTGAACCTTGTGAACCATCATAAGATGTCTTGTGAACCTTGTGAATCTCATGGGAGGTCTTGTGAACCTTGTGAACCTCATAAAGTGACTTGTAGACTTCATGAACCTCATGAAAGGTTTTTGTAAGCATTGTGAATCTTGTGAACCTTGTGAACCTCATAAAGTACACAAAGTCTTGTGTTTGTGAGGGCAAATTTTGGGGTGCAACAGCTGCCCCTGTTCAATTTTCTGAAACCTGAGGGGTTAGATTGGTATGTGTGCCAGTCGTGAACTGGAAGGTTGAAGGGGATTGAACACAAAAGCCCAAAAATTTGCACTCACCAGTGCGTAGAGTGGTATTGATGACTTGTTGAATATGCTTGGGTGGGCTTAAAGATGCCACTCGGAGAAAAATTCTTCAGATATATTTCTTGGAGGATAAAGCAATCCAAAATATGGAGGTATAATGATAGCTTTCAGGAGGATAAAGCAGTCCTGAGGTAGTGATTTGCTTTCAGGAGGATACACCAGTCCTGAGGTAATAGTGATATGCTTTCAGGAGGTTAAAGCAATCCTGAGGTGATGATATGCTTTCAGAAAGATGAACAACGTTCTAAGGTATGAATATGCTTTCAGGAGGTTAAAGCAGTCCTGAGGTAGGGGTGATAGCTTTCGGGAAGATAGACAACGTCCCGAGGAGATAATATGCTTTCAGGAGGATAACAACGTCCTGAGAAATTGGTGACCTTTGGGAAGATAACAACGGCCCAAAGTAATAATATGCTTTCAGGAGGATAACAACGTCCTGAAGAAGTGATGATAACCTTTGGGAAGATAAACAACGGCCCAAGGAGATAATATGCTTTCAGGAGGATAACAACGTCCTGAGGAAGTGGTAACCTTTTGGGAAGATAAACAACGGCCCAAGGTAATAATATGCTTTCAGGAGGATAAAGAAGTCCTGAGGTACTGATATAACCTTTGGGAAGATAAACAACGGCCCAAGGTAATAATATGCTTTCAGGAGGATAAAGCAGTCCTGAGGTAATAATATGCTTTCAGGAAGATAACAACGTCCTGAGGGAGTGATATGCTTTCAGAAAGATAAACAACGTTCTGAGGTATGAATAAGCTTTCAGGAGGATGAAGCAGTCCTGAGGGGATGATAACTTTCAGGAGGATAAAGCAGTCCTGATAGTCACAAGTTGTTGATGAAGTCTGTTTGCTGGAAAATTAACCTGAAAACAAAGTAGCATTCTGTATGGTAATATTAGTTTATGCATTATATATGCATGTATGATATGATGCACTTAAGTAATGTATTATGTATCTATGGATATGTATGTTATGGTATGATGTAAATGATGTATGTATGATATGATGCTGCCTGAAGCGTCTTGATATCTTCGTATAACAACTGCTGGCCAGGGAAAATAAATCCCGATTCGTTGTTGAAGAATATGAGGAACTTAGTCCCGTCTTGTTTGATAATATATTATACATAACCTTCCGTCTGCTGGGGATAGCAAGGTATAGATAACCTCCCGTCTGCTGGGGATAGTAAGGTATATATAACCTCCCGTCTGCTGGGGATAGTAAGGTATACATAACCTTCGTCTTCGTTTGACGGTAGGGTAGATATAACATCCCATCTTCGTTCGTCGTACCCTTATTGGAAAGTAAATTCCCGAATATCCGTATGAGGATAAAAGAGATGGATATAAATTCCAGGGGAGATGTGACTTTATGAAGATAGATTTGTCTTACTGAGGGTTTGTAGCTGTTTTGTTAGAGATGAACCGGCAAAGCTTCATTGAAATCCTTCCCTCGTTCGTCCTTAGTAAATACTATTACTGCATCTTTATGCATTTCTGGTAAACATCAATCATATTAAGCATACATGCATTTCTGGTAAACATCAATCATATTCAAAAGCATAATCATTCAAACACAACCAATGGACGTTTCGCTTATGTAAATAGGGTAAAAGTAAATCAGGATTCAAAAATGGATTTTTATTTATATCAAAGAGTGGCCCATACATGGGTAAGTTTGTACAAGGAGACATAAACCCTAGTAAGAGGATTTTGTCATAAAGATTTTACAAGACAAAGAGAGTCAGCTATGTGGGAAATAATCCTATTGAGTTTCAATTCTACTATTGCCATTATCTTCAAGTATCTCATCTTCTGCTGTTGAGACGGAAACGATTGGATTGAGCTTTAACTATTCGAGTTTGAGTAAGTAACACAACTGGTTGCAGTTTCATGGGTGATCCAAACGAGACATAGTCATACGCTTTAATCCCTAACTTTTGCCTGGATTTCCCTTTCAGGTTTTCAATCCACCGGGATACCCTTTTTTGCCCAAGCCCCCTTTTCAGGTTTTCGACTTGCCGGGTGTACATCTTTTCATATATATCCCTAATTTTTGCCCAAACCCTTTTGGTTTGCCGGGATGCCCTTATTTTTGCCTAGGCCTGTCAACCTAGCGGGTCTCTTTTCATGCGTAGTATTTTTTAACTATGTCTGCGTTTACAGGCTGTGGGAAATCTTCACCATCCATAGTAGTGAGTATCATGGCACCTCCTGAGAATACTGTCTTGACTACAAATGATCCTTCATATATAGGAGTCCACTTGCCCCTAGGATCACCCTGTGGTAATATGATACGCTTGATTACCAAGTCACCGGCCTGATATACCTTTGGCTTAACCTTCTTGTTAAAAGCTTTGATCATCCGTTTCTGGTACATCTGGCCATGACAAACTGCTGCCAACCTCTTCTCATCAATCAAATTTATCTGGTCAAGTCGAGTCTGAATCCACTCATCTTCATCCAAGCCTGCATCCTTCATAATTCTTAAAGAGGGAATCTGAACTTCAATGGGTAGAACTGCTTCCATACCATAGACCAAGGAGAATGGGGTTGCCCCTGTTGAAGTACGTATTGTGGTACGATAACCATGAAGAGCAAATGGTAACATCTTATGCCAATCCTTGTAAGTAACAGTCATCTTCTGTACAATCTTCTTAATGTTCTTATTAGCAGCTTCGACTGCCCCATTCATCTTTGGACGATACGGAGAAGAGTTATGATGCTTAATCTTGAACTGCGTGCAGAGATCAGTAATCATAGTGTTGTTCAGATTAGAGCCATTGTCAGTAATAATCTTTTCAGGGATGCCATACCTACATATGAGATTGTTCTTAATGAATCGAGCCACAACATTCTTAGTAACAGATGCAAATGAAGCTGCCTCTACCCACTTCGTGAAGTAATCAATAGCAACCAGGATGAAACGATGCCCATTAGAAGCAGTAGGTTTGATCTCACCAATCATATCAATGCCCCACATGGCAAAAGGCCAAGGAGCAGTCAACACATTTAATGGTAATGGAGGTACATGGACTTTATCAGCATAAATTTGACACTTGTGACATGTTCTGGAGTGTTGATAGCAATCAGCTTCCATGGTAGACCAATAGTAACTTGCTCTCAATATCTTCTTTGCCATGGTATGACCACTAGAATGAGTGCCAAAGATCCCATCATGCATGTCTTCCATAATCTCAGTTGCTTCTTTCTTATCCACACAACGAAACATAGTTGAATCATGATTGCGCTTATACAAAATCCCATTACTTAAAAAGAACTTAGCAGAAAACCTCCTCAGAAACTTCCTATCTTTGACAGATGCCCCTTCAGGGAACTTCTGAGCTTCAAGATATCTTTTTACTTCATAGAACCAAGGTTTCTCCTCTGCCTCTTCAGTGTCAATCTCATTGTAGTATGCAGGCTTTTCAAATCTATCAATAGTAATCTTGGGAGCCTCATCATCCCAGCTAATCTCAAACATGGATGCCATGGTGGCTAATGCATCTGCCAACTGATTCTCTCTTCGTGGAATATGTCCAAAGGTAATCTCTTTGAAATGTGGGATCAAAGACAAAACATGCTCTCTGTAAGGAATGAGATTATCATGCTTGGTATCCCAATCTCCTTTAATCTGACTAACTACCAGGGCTGAATCTCCATACACGTCAAGAAACTGAATCTTCATATCAATAGCAGCTTTAATACCCAGGATACATGCCTCATACTCAGCCATGTTATTGGTACAATAGAAACAAAGTCTGGCAGTAATCAGGGTATGACAACCTTCAGGGGAACTAATCACAACACCAACACCATTACCAAGTGCATTAGAGGCACCATCAAAAACCATAGTCCATCGGGATCCTTGTTCAGGTCCGTCATATTGTCTAGGTTCTTTGGTAATAATCATAATGTCTTCATCAGGGAACTCAAAACTCATTGACTGGTAATCATCTACTGCTTGATGAGCCAAATGATCTGCTACAACACTTCCCTTAATGGCCTTCTGAGTAGTATATTGTATGTCATATTCTGTCAAGATCATTTGCCATCTTGCAATTCTTCCGGAGAGAGCAGGTTTCTCAAATATGTACTTGATTGGATCCATCTTCGAAATCAATAAGGTAGTATGAGTCAACATATACTGTCTTAGTCGGTGAGCAGCCCATGCCAAAGCGCAACAAGTTTTCTCGAGCAGTGAATATCTTGTTTCACAGTCGGTAAACTTTTTGCTAAGGTAATATATTGCCTGCTCTTTTCGACCAGACTCGTCATGTTGCCCCAATACACACCCTATTGAGTTGTCTAACACTGTTAAGTACATAATCAAGGGTCTTCCATCAACCGGTGGCATCAAAATTGGAGGTTCTAGCAGATATCTCTTGATTTCATCAAAGGCAGTCTGGCACTCATCATTCCATTCCATCACCTGATCTTTCTTCAACAACTTGAAGATTGGCTCACAGATGGCAGTTAATTGGGAAATAAATCTTGCAATGTAGTTCAATCGTCCCAAGAAACCTCTAACCTCCTTCTCAGTATGGGGAGCTGGCATCTCTCGTATAGCTTTTACTTTTGCAGGATCCACTTCAATACCTTTTCCGCTGACAATGAAACCCAGGAGTTTACCAGACCTAACTCCAAAAGTACACTTGTTTGGGTTCAATCTCAACTTGTATTTCTTCAACCTTTCAAATAATTTATGCAAATGATCAAGATGTTGTTCTTCATTCTGAGATCTGGCTATCATATCATCCACATATACCTCTATCTCATGATGAATCATATCATGAAACAAAGCCACCATAGCACGCTGATATATTGCCCCTGCATTCTTTAAACCAAATGGCATCACTTTATAGCAAAAGGTGCCCCACTGTGTAACGGAGGTTGTCTTCTCCATATCTTCAGGAGCCATCTTAATTTGATTGTAACCAGAGAAACCATCCATAAAAGAGAATACCTTGTGCTGAGCAGTGTTGTCTACTAGAACATCAATATGAGGAAGTGGAAAGTCATCTTTGGGGATGGCTTTGTTCAAATCTCTGTAGTCCACACACATACGTACCTTACCATCTTTCTTGGGTACCGGTACCACATTTGCAACCCACTGAGGATAAGAAGTCACTGCTAAGAACCCTGCATCAAACTGTTTCATTACCTCCGCTTTGATCTTTTCTGACATTTCAGGACGCATACGACGAACCTTCTGCTTCTTTGGACGACAATCTTCTTTTACTGGTAATCGGTGAACCACAATGTCTGTATCCAATCCCGGCATATCTTCATAAGACCAAGCAAAGATCTCCACATAGTCACGTAACATCTGAATCAATCTGCTCTTGACACTATCCTCTAAATCAGCCCCTATCTTGACTTCTTTCCTGTTTTCTTCAGTTCCCAGATTCACAACTTCGACTGGCTCTTCATGTGGCTGTATGGCTTTCTCTTCTTGTTGTAACAACCATGCAAGCTCTACAGGTACTTCACAATCGTCCTCATTTCCGTCTTCAGTTTGATGGATCGGATTCTCGAAATTATAATTGGCAATAGTAGAACTGTTATCAACAGGATCCAGAGTGGATGAGGATCTGCATTTTAGTGATGTGGGTGTGTGTAAGAACACATAGCTGATAAAGCAACAAAATAAAAGAAAAGAAAGACAAGGAACACAATATTTACGAAAACGAAACGTCCACTGATTTTTATTGAATGAAGTATGCAAATGAAATGACAGCCCGTAACAAGCACACCCTTGTGCCCCGGGTAAGGCACAAGGCTTAAGAGTTCAATTGTTCAAGAAATTACAAACTTAAAAGCAACAACACAGTAATAGTATTTACTCCTGACTAAAGGAGATAGGGATAACATCTTCAGCTTTCCAGTTATTGAGTCCAGCACCCACAGTAGAAAAAATCCAAGCATCCAGATTGTAGTCTTCATCATAGTCACCCACAACATTGATCTGATCTTTTATAACCCCTTGGTTGGTGATACGAACAGCGCAAGCACGACGAACAACCTTCTGGGACTCTGCAGTGAAACCCAAGCCAAATTTGTCAGACTTGTATGGGATATCAGGAAGCTGACCCCAAATAGTACAACCACCTTCATCTACCACAGCTCTAGCATCGTTGAGGGAAGCCATTGCCATTGTTGGAGGTACCCTGGTGACCACAAGAACTTTCTTGACAACCGGAGGAGCTACATAATCATTAACAATCCAAGGAACCACTTCAAATGTCTGACACGGAGTTTCAACATATTCACCTTCCATTTCCAGATACTTGAAGGTATTCACATGGCTGACAAAATATTCTTCTTCTCCATAGACAGTAACAACCTTTCCTTCTACCGGATATCTCAGCTTCTGATGCAATGTAGAGGTTACAGCACCTGCCCCATGGATCCAGGGACGACCAAGCAAACAAGAGTACGAAGGATGAATATCCATCACATAAAATGTAGCATTAAAAACCTGAGACCCAACTTTGATTGGGAGATCAATTTCCCCATGCACTACTCTTCTAGAACCATCAAAAGCCTTCACCACTATACTACTGGGCTTCAGCACAGCATCTTCAGGACTCAGCTTATTTAGGACTTCTTTGGGCAACACATTCAGAGAGGAACCATTGTCTATCAATACATGTGACAGGGTGGTGCCCCTGCATTCAATTGAGATATGCAGAGCCCTGTTATGATCCCTTTTGGCAGGGGTCAAATCAGCATCAGAAAACCCTAACCCATTATCATAGGTCAGGTGGGCAACACAATTCTCAAACTGGTCAACAGAAATTGCATTGGGTACATGAGCAGTCTTCAGAAACTTGATCAAAGCTTTGGCATGAGCCTCAGAACATAACAACAAGGACAGCATAGAAATCTTTGAGGGAGTATGCCCCAACTGATCAACAATGTCATAATCACTCTTACGAATGATTTTCAGTACTTCTTCCATCTGCTTAGAGAGATCATCATCAGCTGGCACATCAGTAGATATAGGTTCAATAACAGGACCTTTGCCCCGAGCATCAGTGGTAGAAGTAGCAGCAAGAGTAACTGCATTCTTGGAAGTCACTGGAGGAGAGAAGACTCTTCCACTACGCGTGATCTTACTAGACCCAACAATATTATCAACATCAACAGCCACATCAGCTAAGGGTTCCTGCTTAACACCATGGATATAAACATCAGACCCATAATGCCAAGGCACAACTTTATCAGACGTATACGGAATAGGACCAGGAGTGGTAATGACCATAGGAGCCACTCTAGCTTCAGCAACAATCTTCACAGGGCCTTCAGCAGTAATCTTAATTGGACCCCTATGAGTGATTTTAACAGGACCTTTGGAAGTGATCCTCACCGGCACTTTATCAACCATGTCAACTTCTTCAGTCTTCCTACCTTTAGTAATATGATCCACCATACTCTCTACAGACGATGGAGTCCTCTCAAACACTATGGTATAGTTATTCATGAGACGTTGAATTCCGTCCTTCAACCTCCAACAATTATCTGGATTGTACTCACAATAGACACAATCTTCACGACAACCCGGAAAGAACCCAGCTTGTACTAACTTCTTCTTGATAAGAGACAATGGTGTAACCAAATCTGCAACTGAGGAAATATGTGAATCTTCATCAATGGCATTGACAGTCTTCTCGTGATTTGGCATGGGAGCAGTAATCACATTTGGAGTACCCGGAGGGTCAAACTCAATTTCTCCGGCCTCAATCATATCTTGAATTTTGTTCTTCAAGACCCAGCAGCTATTAGTATCATGTCCCTGACAGTTTGAATGATATGCACATCGTGCATTGGGATTGTACCTGGGAGAGGTAACATTGGGATTCTGAGGAGCCTCTTTCAGAGTAATAAGCTCAGCCTTCAACAAGTGTTGCAATGCCTGAGCCATTGACATGTTGATCTTTGTGAACTGCCTTCTAGCCCTCTGTTGGTTGCCCTGTGGCTGCTCTGTTGTTGCGGGGGTTGGATTTGAAATATGAACTGCACTCACAGACTGATGCCTTCTATTACGATCAGGTTGACCATAAACAGCATTGGATTCTTTCTTCCCAGTGGGAGGCTTCTTTGCAGCACCTGATGAAGAAGTGCCCACTTGAATCTTGCCACTCTTTATACCATTTTCCACGCGCTCTCCTGTCATTATCAACTCAGTGAAGCCAGATGATGAGCTTCCAATGAGATGACTGTAAAAAGGACCATTCAGCGTACACATGAACGTATCAACCAATTCCCTGTCAGTTAAAGGAGGTTGAACTCTTCCAGCTAAATCTCTCCACTTCTGAGCATACTCCTTGAAACTTTCTTTAGCACCCATAGACATGCTCTGAAGCTGCATGCGAGTGGGAGCTAAGTCAACATTGTATTGATACTGCTTATAGAAAGCCTCAGCAAGATCATTCCAATCCCTGATGTTGACACTCTCCAATTGATAATACCACTCCAACTGAGCTCCAAATAAGCTCTCTTGAAAGAAATGGATCCACAACTTCTTATCAGCAGTGTGAGGTTGGATTCTTCTGACATAAGACCTTAGATGCAGCTTGGGACAAGAGACCCCATCATAAACAACAAAGGTAGGAACCTTGAAACCAATGGGTATGACTACCCCAGATATCAGACTCAAATCTTCAAAATCCAGCCCAGAAGACTTCTGCAACTCCATAGCATCCATTCTATCCACCAGCATCTTGAATTTGTCTTCATTAGGCTCATGGTAGTAATTAGCCTCAGAATCAGAGTCCCCCATAGTGTTGTGGAGACTGCCTCCCTCTTTTTCAGACTCTTCAGATTCATAGTCTTCAACTGGTTCTTTGGTCTTGGCAAGACCTTTGAACCTTCTTCCCATGTTGATCAGGCCACCTAACCTTCTAGTCTTCTTAGTCTTCTTAGCCAGCAGCGTCTTCAATTCATCCTGCCCCTTGGTCAGGTTCATGATCAGCTCTTGGAACTGTGCATTTTGTGCCTGGAGATCCTTAATTGTTTGTTCAAGAGCCATTGCTGAAATAAACAGCGAGAAGATGAGAAACCTGTGCACAATTATAAACCTGTGATGCAATGAAATGATATGTGAATGCATATGCAATGTTTTCAAGGACCGCAGGATTTAAATTTGCTTAAACAAACAAGAAGGTAAACTTTTATTAGTAATAAATTTGTTTTGCCTCTTGGGCTTACAAAAAATGAAATGAAATAAATACAAGAGATGGGGTTTTAAGTCTCCCATGGACGTTTCCTCTTTGTGTTGAGGTATGAATTGAGATTCCGTTCCTCATGAAGTTGCTTTGTTAGTTCCAGGATTCTTGCTTGGCTTGCTTTGTAATGAGCCTCGAAAGTATCCCTTTGCTCCTTCAGTTGGATCCAGGATCTCTGCAAGTCTTCCGTATCAGTAGGCATGTCTGGGTGAAGGATGGTATAAGCAGTGTCTCCTTCAGCAACAGGTTCCATGGTAACTGGCAGGATAGCAGGATATGGCATCATGAGAGTCTGAGCCCGAGATCGCACCCATCTGAGATAAGCCTCCATAGGGATAGTGTACTTAGGCTCCAGTGTCTTGCTGTCAACCCTGTTTACTTTTCCCCATGCTTGTATGAATCTCTGACGGTAACCTTGAAGATCGTTGTCGTAATCAAACACAATGCCCTGAATCAACATGTCATGTGGACCATCACTCCGAGCGTAACCAAACTGTCGTAAAGCTAGAGAGGGGTTATAGGTGATGCCTCCTCTTATGCCCAGAAGTGGCACATTAGGAAACTCCCCACAACGGTCAATGATGGTGACATTCTCCATAGATCTGGAGCACCAATGAATATCTGAATGCGAGAGTGACATGATCCTTTTGGACCACCCGAACCCTTGTTCATTCTTCATTACTGAGCGAGGGAGATGAGAAATAAACCACCTAGATAGAAAAGGTATGCAACACATCAAAGTTCCTCTTGCCCTCGTAGTACGGGTGTGAAGAGAATGCAGGATGTCTCCAAGCAATGTAGGTACTGGATTGTGACTCAGGAATATATTGATGGCATGAACATCTATGAACTGATCTGGATTGGGGAACAATACTAAGCCATATATCAACAAGGCTAAGATCTCCTCAAAAGCATCATAGCTCATGGCCTTCAAGAACAACTGAGCTTTCTCTATCAACACCTTGGCAAGAATACCCTTAACTCCGCTTCTCGTTTCTAGAACAATGTCAGACTTCTTCAGATGTAGAGCTGCAGCAATAACCTCTGGTTTAAGCTCCTTCTCCAATCCTGTGAAGGGTATTTGATCAAGAACAGGTATACCCAGAAGTTTAGAGAACTCTTCCATTGTAGGAACCAGCTGATAGTCAGGGAATGTGAAGCAATGGTGCTTGGGGTCAAAGAACTGGAACAGAACACTCATCATGTCTTCATTGAACCCTGAAGTGACTAGATCCAATAGGTGACCATGTCTCTTGATGAACTGGGAATGATCAGACACTTGAGAAACCAACTCTTTAAGCTTAGCAGGTATGCCCACAAAGTTGATCCTGATGGTGTTTCTACGAGCAGAAGCCATGACCTGCAACAAAGAACAAAGATAAATCCTTTGGTCCTTGAAATGGTTAGTGAAAATGCTATGCTTATGATGCATGATGATGTCATGATGTTATGCTCAATCACAAACATGTGGCACACACAAGCAAGTCACACCATAGCCCTAGGTTTAAAGGCTTGCATGAGGTTCAAAGGTAAGTACCCTCCCCTGAAGTTAGTTGGTTCATCCTGTCCTACAAAAGTAACCAGGTTCTAAGGGATCTCAATATCATTGATCCTTCACAAGGGTGGTTGTTCAGTAGGCAACTTACTTGCCAACCAAAACCCTCCAAGTTTAAGATCTCAATGAGCGTAGTATCGAGTATCAACCAACTTCAGTCTTCACCAAAGCCGGTTATCTCACTACTTTTCTAAATGCCAAGATGGGATAACTAGGGTTCTAAAAGTTAATTAGTGCATTGACAACATATGGCAGCCTCATATTATCCTCAACTTGACTTAAGGAACATAAGCACCAACCAAGAAGTCACACTAACTATGGCCACCAGATCAACCATATCGGTATACGCCGTACAGTTTCCTTGGTCTATTGCCATTTACCTAAGGTACACTAGATCCAGGTTAGGATCTTTCACACATAAGAGCCCAACAAGATAATATAAAGCAAACAAGGCAAACAATTTAAGGTGATCTAATTCCTAAGGGTACCCCTCTTTAATATCAAATCCCCAGCAGAGTCGCCAGTTCTGTAACACGGTGGGAGAACTGACTTTAGTTATGTTGCGGATAGCAAGAGTCGCCACCGACTTTTATTTTATCCAAAGGAAAGGCATAAAAGAACAGGAAAGACCTTTTAAAAGATTTTCGGGTCCGGGGGGTAGGTTATGTAAAGGGAAGGTGTTAGCACCCTTTACATCCATGGTTATCCATGGGCTCTTAGTTACTTAGCTCACTTTGAATTGTTTTTGAAATGTGAAGTGTGTGAATAAAAATTTTCATAAGAGTTTGATAATGATCCATGTACGGATGCGTAAAAAACTTGTGTTTGAAAATTGTTTGAAATTGTGAAGTGTTTGAGAAGTTTTTGAATAATGAGCAAGTAACTACGAGAAACCTACCCTAATGTTTAAGTCTTTCTGTTCTTGAATCCTTTAAATGGTTAGACTATCCCTATTATTAAGGAATAGATAGTCAGTACCTTGGATGTGAGGGACAAGTGAGGGTCATCTGTTAATATAGGCAACTGTGGGGTGTATTAAGCATTTTTGGAGGGACTGTCATCATTATTCGAAAGGGACAAGATCATTACGAAGGCAACCGTTAAGGGACTTGATCTTTTATTATTTAGGGACTAGATGACTATACTTTTAAAGGACTTTTGCTTTATACACCCCACTTGACCTTGTGATTAGGCAACAATGAGAGGTAACCCTAGAAAGTGAGATGGCGATCAAAGATCGACTTACGTGTGTGAGTGTACAGTTTTAAATATTTATCCTTAAATTAAATGATCTAAATTCAATTTTAAATAACATACATGTTACACTCCCTATTTTTACTAACCATGGCATAAAATAAATAATTTAAACATTTAAAAAAAATTACATCCAGGAGCAGTTACAATAATAATAATAAAAAAGCAATTTAAATAAATAGCAAAATAAAATAATAAGCAAAAATAATAAACAATTATAATTGGGGTTAGTGAAAATAATAATAATAATCACAATTAAAAAATAAAGGGGGTTAGTAAAAATATCATAAGAACATAATTAAAAATAATAAGCAAAAAATAATATAATAATTAAGAGATTAGATTTTAATATAAAAATTATTTAAAGTTAATAAAAAAAATATGAACAATTAATTAATTATTATAAAGTTTTGAATTATATGCAAATTATAAAAATTAATTTTAAACATATTATGAAAATAAAATTATAATTATAAAATCAATTTAACAATTTTAATTATTCCTAAGCATACATTAACAATTATTTAAATGCAAAATTAAGAATATAAACAATTTAGGTCATATTTACATACTAAAAAAAAATAGGATTAATTATGATTATATTTATAAAATTTAATTATATATTAAATAAAATATATACACGATTTAAGGAAAAAAAATGATCATACCATTATATTTATAAATTTAAGGATTACAATGAAATTTTATTTACTAATTAAAATTATAAACAAGAATTAGGTTTTTTTAGAAAATATATTTTTAGTGTTTATAAGAAAATAAATTGAGTTTTATATACAAAATATTAAATGTTAAATATTAATCTAATTAATCAATTTATAATATATGCCTATTAATAAAAGAAAACAATTTATTGTAAAAACATATTATTTGAATTAAATTAAAATTATAATAAACAAGCAAAATAGAAAACAAAAAAAAAAGAAATAGAAAACTTACTTGGCTGGGGTTTGAACCCAGCACCTTTGGCTTGCCATCAGCAACACATACCACCAAGCTACCCATGCGCAGGTGATAATGAGATGAGAGGAATTTGTTTTATGCCTCAAACCTGGAAATTAAGAAAAAAGAAAGAAAACAAAAGGCCTGGGGGAATCGAACCCAGGACCTTCATAGTATCACACAAACACATTACCATCCCAGCTAGGTGAGCGCATCTGATAATATAGTGGCAATAAAACATAATATATAATGTATAATGAATAAACTGGAAAATAAGAAAAAACAATGGGAAGCCAGGATTCAAACCCCTGCCCTCCTATCATACGCGTGCCTGTCTTTCCACTGGGACAAGCGTGAGCTTGTGAAATACAAACAGAAATCATTCATAATATTTTAAAACAAGAATTCAAATATTAAATTCGCGCGCAGGGATCTTCATCTTCTTCATGATACCTGCGAAAATTCATGCAACTTTTCCTGCGAAATTTCATGCAAGTTCTTCCATGTTTACACCCTGCGAAAATCAAACACCAACGAAACAGTACAATTTCTTCAAATTGTTTATACCAATGAGTTCCTTATGACTCATACAATCAATCCACGTTGTTAGAATTTATTTATATTGTCTAAATCGTGAAACCCTAAAACTAAGTTCCAAACCCTAACAATGGCCGCAAGCATATTAGGTCATGAAGCTTCAAGTTTTTTGTCCAGAAACACTCTATGTATCATCACAATCAACAATATGAGGTTAGAAATCATTAACAATGTGCAAATAGACAGAATCGAAAATTCACAAATGTCAAGTTAGGAGAATTCGGTTTATGCATATGGGGGCATTTTGAATGATGCAAATGATCAGGATAGCTTTAAGAAGTATCAAGGATCATGTCTCCACCTTTAAAAAACCTTGAAACCTCATGTAATTCAAAAACCGAATGTGTGTTCTTGCTTGAATTTTTGAAGTGTGAAACTTACTCTTGGAGGCTGCAAAATCGTGGCTTGTGAATTGTTAAGTGTTCATTATATATGAGTGAGTGAGTTAGGTCAAAGACTTCACCAATTTGATGGATATTTGGATCATTTGAAGATTGAAAAAGATTAGCTTTAAAATTTGAATATTCTTGATCTCACATTGCTATTTTGGTATGATTCTCATTACTCTTGTATCAATCAAGTCTAAATATAATTTAAGACCTTCTAGAAACCAAATCAAATTGAATTTTCATTATTTTATATTTTATTTGAATTTAAAATGATTTTTAATGTAAAAAATCATAATAAATAAAAAAAAATGAATAAAATTATGAATAAATCAATTTAATTTCGTGCAAGATGTTTTGATGTGGATTGGGTCATCATTTGGCAAGCCCATTTAGAAGAAATTAGTTTTAGACCTCCATTTTCTTCATAAACCAACCAAAAATTTCCCAACTTTGCAAGGGCACATATCCCTCAATTTTAATGGTATGAGGGTGTTCTTGGACATTTTGGAAAGCTTGAAGAGTCCTCTAACCAAACCCATTGGTTTCATGTCCATATCATTTACCATTCTCAAGTTATGCCCTTTTGAAGTTGTTGACTTTTTGTTGACTTTCAAAAGGACCTATAATGTCTTAGCTCATACCTTCCAAATGAAGCATTTTTAGGCTTGGCTTGTGAGACAAAAAGTTGTAGAGAATTAAATTTCCTTCAAAATGAGCTTTGGATGAAGACTTGGTGATGAAGCATGTGAAAGTTATGGCTGGTCAAAGTTCAGTTGACTTTTACTGAGGAAACCCTAATTTAGAAACTCCTGATTCTTGATGATCTGAAATCTCCTTGATGAATCATGATCAACCCTTGATCAAATGATGAATTTTACTTCATATACTTGATGTTGGCAAAAAATCATGAAGTTTGACTTTGGTTTGACCACAGTTGACCTCAGTTTGACTTTTTAACTGCTTTGACTGATTTTGACTTATCTGATCATCTGACTGAGCAAACTTTTGAGAAAAGTCTTGAAACTTGTCATGGGGGTTCTTACACACATATAAGATGTTATGAAGCTCACTTGAAGTCTTGGATGTTCATTTAGCCTGATTAAAGTCAAAACCCTAGTTTCAGATGCACTGCTTAGGAGGTGCATTGTCTGAGGGAATTGTCAACTCTTCTGACCCATTGTGAACTTTGTGAACCTTGTGAACCATCATAAGATGTCTTGTGAACCTTGTGAATCTCATGGGAGGTCTTGTGAACCTTGTGAACCTCATAAAGTGACTTGTAGACTTCATGAACCTCATGAAAGGTTTTTGTAAGCATTGTGAATCTTGTGAACCTTGTGAACCTCATAAAGTACACAAAGTCTTGTGTTTTTGAGGGCAAATTTTAGGGTGCAACACTCAGATGCGTGGAGGACATGCCATGGCCAAGAAATTATTGAGATCGGGATACTATTGGATTACCATGGAATCTGATTGTTGTAAATACTCCCGTAAATGCCATAAGTGTCAAATTTATGCCGACAAGGTCCATGTGCCTCCGAATTCGTTGAGTGTCATGTCTTCACCATGGCCGTTCTCTATGTGGGGCATCGATATGATTGGAAAAATTGAGCCAACAGCTTCTAATGGTCATCGCTTCATCCTAGTCGCTATTGATTATTTCACGAAGTGGGTTGAAGCGGCATCCTACACCAATGTCACTAAACAAGTGGTCTCTCGATTTATTAAGCGAGACATCATCTGCCGGTACGGAGTTCCTGAAAGGATCATTACTGATAATGGTTCTAATCTCAACAACAAGATAATGGCCGACTTGTGTTAAGATTTCAAAATAGAACACCACAACTCTTCTCCATATCGTCCGATGATGAATGGCGCCGTCGAGGCGGCTAATAAAAACATCAAGAAGATTGTGCAGAAGATGGTTGTGACGTACAAAGACTGGCACGAGATGTTGCCATTTGCGTTGCATGGGTACAGGACATCAGTACGTACTTCAACTGGGGCAACTCCATTCTCATTAGTATATGGTATGGAGGCAGTCTTACCAATCGAAGTGGAAATCCCCTCATTGAGGTTGATGATGGATATCAAGCTAGATGAAGCCGAGTGGCTCCGATCCAGGTATAATCAATTGAGCCTTATTGAAGAGAAACGTCTAGCAGTTGTATGCCATGGACAGTTGTATCAGCGACGAATGAAGCAGGCTTTTGACAAGAAGGTGCGACCACAGAGGTACACGCCAGGAGATTTAGTGCTGAAAAGGATTCTTCCTCCTCTCAATGATCACAGGGGCAAGTGGACACCCAATTATGAAGGACCGTTCGTGGTTAAAAAGGTTTTCTCAGGCGGATCCTTAATGCTGACAACCATGGACGGAGAAGACTTCCAATCCCCTGTCAACGCAGACGCAGTAAGAAAATACTTCGTGTAAAAAGGACCCGCTGGATAAAAACAAAATAATAATCCAGGAAAAAATGGGCATCCCGGCGAGCCAAAAACAGAATAAAAGGCTCGGGAAAAAGTTAGGGAAATCTTGAAAAAAAATGTACACCCGCTGAGTTGAAAAGCCACATCGGACAACTCAGGAAAAAAAGGGTATCTCGGTGGATTGAAAACCTGAAAGGGCGATCCACGCAAAAGAGGGATTAACGCGAACGACTGCGATCTGCGAGATCCGTGACCTACCTACAGTTGAGGCTATCCTAAGGGTTGAAGATCAGTTCACTTACTTTTTCTCAAGAGGCAGAGCGAGCGGAGCGTCTTGAAGACATACGAGTCATAACTGGGTTGAGACTTGATGAGATTCACTTCTCACATTGCCAATAGGATACTTCATTTTTCTTTTCGGTTGTTTCCTCATTCCAGGGAATTGCTTCTTTTGTATTGCCTATTCAGGGCCACCTTTCCAAATCAATAAAGAATTCAACTTCAGTTAATTTGTTTCTTTGTTTTTGCTTTTTCTCATCTAGCATTGATTGACTGTGAAAACGTCTAGCAAATGGTAACTTGCATTGTGTTATGAACATTTGAATGCTTTCTAACCCGTGCAGGAGAATAGAAACATTTAATACAACTCTGAAAGGGTGTTGAGATACCTAGATAATGATTCATGCTACGAGCCTGGGGCAAGCAGGTCCCAAACTAACTCTCTATGTTGCAGGTACTATCGATTGTGTTCATGCAGGTACGGGTACTGGTGTTGCTAACAAGGCTAACAACTATTATCCAAGATGGGCATTCCCTTTTGTTTGAACAGAAACAAGTATCTCCTAGGGTGTTGCCAATCATCCCCAGCCATGTGGAAGTTGAAATTTCCCCTAGCAAGGCAGCAGAAGGTGGGTGTCATCCCCAAGCAGGAGTTTCCCTTCAGACAGGGGCAATCCCCAGCAGTACAAGGAGTGTCATTCCTCCCCAGCAAGGTGTTTCCTCAGCAGTGTCATGCCTTTGGTTCCCAGCCGAGCCAGGGGGTCCTCACTTCCCCACCAGAGTTCAAGAAGGGTCCATCTCCAGCAGGGTCTTGGCGCTTCAATCTCAAAGTCCAATTTATTTTTGGCAGTGGCGGCTATTCAGAGCCAGTGAATTATTAACAGCTTTCCCCGCAGAGTTGTTTCCTCCTCATCAAGACGAACCAGATCAATGCAGTGATCATTGTTTCTCCCCAGCCAAGTTATCTGGGATACCTGAAGTCTCCTTATCAAGAGATCTCTTTGCATTTACATGTGCATAATCATCACATCTGCATCCTCCCAAAGCGTAGCATTTCCATCGTCATGGAACATTACGCCATAAATTCAAACATATGCATACCAGCATGGGCCAGTTTTGAGGTATATTACATAAGACCTGTTACATCTCCAATCAGATTGAAGTGTTACCCACAGAATACAACTTCATCTTCCAGGGTGGATGCTTCCACCAAGTCTTGTTGCTATCCCTAATTGAGTCTTGTTTCAGTACAACAGTCTCGTTTTTCGCATCTCCGTTTCAGTACAACGGTCACGTCTTGGGCTCTCGTTTAAGTACAACGATCACGTTCCTTTCGAGTCTCCATTTAAGTACAATGGTCTCGTCTTTGAGTCTTGTTTCAGTACAACAGTCTCATTTTTTCGCGTCTCTGTTTCAGTACAACGGTCGCGTCTTGGGCTCTCGTTTAAGTACAACGATCCCGTGCCTCTCGAGTCTCCATTTAAGTACAATGGTCTCATCTTTGAGTCTTGTTTCAGTACAACAGTCTCATTTGTTCGCGTCTCCGTTTCAGTACAACGGTCACGTCTCGGGTTATCGTTTAAGTACAACGATCTCGTTCCTTGCGAGTCTCCATTTAAGTACAATGGCCTCGTTTTTTAGTCTTGTTTCAGTACAACAGTCTCATTTGTTCGCGTCTCCGTTTAAGTACAACGATCGCGTATCAGGTTATCATTTAAGTACAATGATCCTGTTTGCTTGGGCTCTCGTTTATGTACAACGATCCTGTTCCATCTTGTCCTATTTTCTTTGTGTTTCTGGTTACCGCCTGCGGCCGGTATACCATTGTGTTTCTATTCCAGGATGGTTTTTAGTATTGGATCCGAGGATCCCGTATGAGTTGTCATTCGAGGATGGCATTTTTCCAGCATATTTCCATCTGGGCCTATTTCCCGCTACCTATTCAGAGATCAAAATCAGAAAATACATAAATAAATGGGCAGAGGGCATTTCTTTTACCCTCAATATGCAAATTTTCAGGTTTTATTCGAGTATTCAATCACTCCATACCTCGAACGTATAAAAGCCATTGCAATTATTCGTTCAGGTTCACAGATGATTGAATAGGGGCAGCTGTAATACCTCAAAATTTGCCCTCCTATTTATTACCTCTACTGGTGTATCATTTCGCACTCATCTGCATTTTTCACCAGATCATTAACATCATGGTAGTTCATTTCATTGTTTCATAAGGCATGTGATCAGGGCTCAAGGAAATTAGGGTTTTGTACCTTATACGTATCTAGCAAGGATTGAAATAACAGAGAATATTCACTGGACTATGATTCCACTCCAAATGCGGTTGCTCAGTTGTGTCTTAATTCAGATGGGAGTTTGATTTAATTTTGGTCAAATCATCGAAAGATCAATGAAATTTGCAAGGTTATTTTGGACCACTGGACTATTTTTTAGACAAGGCGTAGTCAAGGTTCGGGTTGCCGTATGTTGTGATTTATTGGGATATCGAGTAGTATTTTGTGTGAAGTCTGGTTTGAATCTTCAGTTTACCAATGATTCATCTGGATTCGAATGATCATGGCATGTTTCAGACGATTCAGAGGGGGTGTGACTTATCTGGAAAATTGTTCATTGGTTCAGAAGTGGTCGTGTCCATAGGCTTGTGGAAAGAATTCAAAATTTGTTTTGGGCTAAAAACGAGATTTTCATTCGTTATAAACCATTCCTGATTATTCCATTCCACTTTCATCTTTTTACTTCAACTTCCATTATTCTATATGTTTTTGTCAATTCATTTTTCAAAGCCAAATGGCCATTCATTTTCATTTTTTAATCAAGTCCAACCTGAACATTCATGGCCCATAACTTCATAAGTTCACACTTGGCCCACATTTTTGTCTCAAGGCCTCTTATCCGAAATTATTCACATTAGTGCTAGTTCCATTCCATTATTACAGAATATATTCTATCCTTGTTTTTTGTTGTTGTTAAATCCAAAATTAGTATTTAATTCATATTTTGTCCAATTAACCATTTTTTGAGTCTAAGACCAAATTCATGTTTCAAGCAGAATTCAATCTCATTTTTTTAAAGCCTCTCCAAGCCCAAAGAGCCATTTCATTGGTGTATCCAATTACACTCAAATTTTATATCACTTTCCTTGTGAATAGGGGGGAACAATTCATTGGATCATGGGGATGACAGAACCAATTAGCCATGAGAAATTCACATAAAAACAAATAAATTATGAGGGCATGATCCAGTTACAAATTCAGAATTTACATATCAAATTTATACAAAAAAAAAAGGAGACCAAACTTAATTCTCCATCAACCATCTCCAATCTTCAAGCTGCCACCCTTCTATTCTTCTACATTCCTCCATCATCATTAAGAATCCGCAGCCTCCTATCAATACCTTCATCAATTCAATTGTTTCAAATTCCATTTGCATCAAACATCACGTATTCCCCTTTAATCAACCTGCTAGCAAGAAAGAATCAGCACCACATATATATCACTACAGGAACAAAAATGAATAAAAAAAAAACTAATTAACATTCAATAGATCATATCATGGATCTAATCCCTTTTCTCGTTTGCTGAATTTCAAATTACTTCAATTGATTGAGAATGGCGGATGATTCTCAGCAGAATTGGGTACCGATGGTTACGGCTCAGACACTCACAAACATTGTTGTCATCAAGTATTGGGGGAAGAGAGGTGAAACTCTAATCTTACCTGTCAATGATAGTATCAATGTTACTCTTGATCCCAATCGCCTTTGCACTACCACCACTGTCTCTGTCAGTCCCTCTTTTCTACAAGATCGTATGCGGCTCAATGGCAAGGAGATTTCTCTTTCTAGGGAAAGATTCCAGAGTTGTTTAAAGGAGATACCATTAATTCACTGTTTTAATTTCTATAAGTTAAGATTGTTTTGGAATTTGAAAATATTATAAGATTAAATAAAGAATTAATTTAATTTTATGAGTTAAGATTTTTTGGAATTTGAAAATATTATAAGATTAAGAGAAGAATTAAGAGGAGTTAATCTCTTGTAATTCCCATGACCATCCTTTTATATCTACCTTGCTATACACACCCCATATTAAGCCCATTAAAAAAAATAATAACTAAAGAAATCGCTTCCTACACCCCCAGGCTTCTTGTGAGAATGGGCATGTTGGCATATTGCTATTCGCACTCCCCTCTTAGGCTCAGTATAGAAAATAAACTCAAAAAAATTACTAATTCACCCCTGCTTTCATTTCATTTTAGAATTTCATTTTGTTTTACCATAGTTTAGAAAATAATTCAATAAAAATAGAAAAAAAGCTTAGGAAAATTCCCAAAAAATTCCAGTAGGTTAATAAATCTAATTAGAAAATTTTGGTATTTTTATTTTCTGGATTTTGGTTATTTTTCGATTTAATTCTGATTTTTCTTTTAATTATCTTTTATTGAATTTTCTTTAACTGTACATGATTTTGTTTATTTTATTTAGGTAACTTCCAGTAGGATTTTTGAGCCATTCTTTTTTCTATGTTTAGATGACTAATGTTAGTACTTAGGATTTTTTTTGTAGATTTTTTAGAATAATTTATCTTAGGTTTTAGAGGCCAATTCTTTAGAAATTAAGGATTAATCCATAGCTGAAAATAATCATTTTTAGACCTAGTTAAATTCTGAATTTTTAGGATTCCTTTTGACACAATGTTATAGGTAATTTTAGGACCCTATAGATTTAATTCCATAATTTTTCCAGAAGTTTAGCTATTTTTTAGAATATTAATTCTTAAGCTTAGTTACATATAATTTCCATTTAGTTTAGGCCATTGAAAATTAAGTAAAAAAAATATAGTTTAGATTAGATCCTAGAATCTAATATAGACTTAGGTTAGTTTAAATTGAGTTTTAGAATGAAAGTATTAGGTTTGACTTTAGTTTAGAACTTAGGCTTAAAGTTTCATTGTCATTAGAACTAGAATAAATAAAATAGACTATTTTTTTTAATTAATGCCTTTAAATGCATTTTTAGAATCTTATTTCTTAATTCAATTTTACTGTTTTTGCCTTATCACTTGATCTTATAACTTGTATAGGCTTCCCCATTGTTCCTAGAATCAACTTAACTTCATTAGGAAGTAAGTTGAATTCTAGTAGTTTCTAATTTTTCCCATTAGGCTTAGAAAACCTCATTAACCATAGGACCACTCTTGTATAAATCAATTAACTTAGGATTGAGTCTTAGTCCCTTAGATTTTGTCCTTTTATCAACTTGAGTCATTCTTTCTCTTCTCATAAATAAAAGCAATAAAACACTTAATAAAAACCGAACAATCATTGTACGACACGAGACTTTGTTGCGGAGTGTTTATACGCGTCCTGTTTCGGGGCGAGGTGTAAATACTTCCCGCGATGGATAAGTCTTAGTACAAGACCGTTCACAAACAAAATTCAAAACACTTCTTTTAAAAGACAAAAACAAATAACAAGCGACTATCCTGCGGGAACTTCTCTTTCTCATCTCATTCACTCACAACGCGAACTCGCGGTAACTTGTCACACATGCAAGACGGTAAACGCACTCGTACCAGACGAGCCTGCAGCACCTGAGCATAGACATACGCAATTCCAGCATAAAAAACACAAACAAATAGTTCCCGCCTAGGTTAGGCGAACTACGTCGACTCTGATCCTCATTATCCCGATGAGGTACGTAGGCAGCGGGGTAGGGCCCGTTCGAGCACATTCTTTATTTTCCCTACATTTCCCCCCTTTTATTCCCATTTGTTAATTCATTTCTTTTCTCATTTCTATTTCGTTCCAGTAGCAGTTTTATTCAGCAGCATTCTTTATTTCTCACCCTTTGAAACAAGCAAGCAAGCGTGGATCCCGTCGGGTATGACGGACGGATTGGGGTGCTAATACCTTCTCAATTCGTAACCGACTCCCGAACTCAGATCTTTGGTTCGCAGGACCTTGTCCTTTCCTTCTTCCTCAGGTTTGTGCAACATTACCTTTCCCATTCATTCGGGATAAAAATGTCTGGATGGCGACTCTAACCTTTCCGCGCCACTTTCGCGTTTGTACTAGGATGAAAATCCCGGGAGCGACAGTATTCGACCATCCTTAAGTCATCACTTCTACGATCAAAAGCAACAAATTGGGGGGCTCCTATTCTGGATTGTCCCAATGAATAGACACAGCCCAATCCGCTCCTTCTCATGAGATGAACCAATAGCCCAACGTCTACGGGGCCCAATAGGACCATGCTCCTTAAACGGTCTAAAATCATCGGTCGCGTCTGCCCGTGGTTGACTCTCTATGCCTATTCCGGACCTCTGTTCGAAACTAGCCGAAGTCTCCCAGATCCAGCCAAAGACCTCTCCTGCTCGGATATTTATGTGCTCGACGTACCCCTATTTAACCAGGATTGCCCGTTCAACGGTTAATTTCTGGTAGTTACCTATTATTAGGGGATCCGCGATCCATGGCTAAAATAAGGACTATTGGCCACGCGCCGGGGGGGCTCTCTATATAAACCCTCTCACTTAAGAGGGTTAGGTATCAAATATTCATTTCCCAAACACTTTTACTTGTATTTTCACACTCTTCTGTCTGCTCTTACTTTGGCATCGGAGTACCTTGCAGGTACGCCCCCCACTCTCCTCGATGACCTATCATAGACTTCGAGGTCCTCATCAGCAGCCGCAGCCGTTGAAGACTCTGATCATTGTTACGATCAAAACTACAACAACTAATTATCCTTGGCCAATCTATCATTTTTTAATGAGAATATTATGATAGATAGTGTGCACATATGAAAGTCATATTTAGATTTCAAGACGTATTTGGAATCGTGAATGATGATTTTTTTTAATAATTATAGGCAAATGATATTAAGGTGCAAATAACTATTCATCGTGAAATGATCAAGAAAGATGAGAAAAGCTAGTTCTCCATCCGTCAATGTGTGAATTCAAACACATTTGAGAAGATCATTGAGTAAGTCACGACAAAAAAAATACATGGGATACTATCAAGAAGTTGTATGGTGGGAATGATAGTGAAGAAATTGTTGAGTTCTTTTCAAAATTAGTGGTTTTGAACAATCAAATGAAGTCGTGTGGAAAGAAGATTTTTGAACTGTAAAAAGTGGAGAAGATTCTAAGAGCTCGTCCTGCCAAGTTTGATTACATTGTTATGACTAATGAAAAGTCCAAAGACTTGTCATAAATAAATATAAAAGAATTGCAAGCATCTCTTGAAGATCGTGAGTTGAGGCTGAAACAAAGAAATTTAGAGAAAGTGTCTGAACAAGCTTTGCAGGCCAAATTCTTCAACAAAATGAAAGAAGACTCCTCAAAGAACAACAAAGGAAAATAAAAGTGATAGAAGAAGTGGAATGAAAGTGATGGTTCAAGAAAGAACTCAAGAAGATGGGACGAGACAAGCGAAAATTGTGCTCCTCACAATCAGAAATTCAAGAAGAAGGCATAGATTATGCTAAGGACTATTACTTCAACAAAAAATCGAAGGAAAATGAAAAAGATGTAGTAAAATTTTCTCATGCTAGAAGTAATGACTAAGACGAAGTCAATTTGATGGCCAATATACAATTAGTTCAAGAAAGAAACCAAATTTTGGTACCTTGACACATGGTGCAACAATCATATGACTAGTAATAAGAACTAGTTCATAAAACTTGATGAATTAGTTAGGAGGTCCATTAGAATTGTTGACAATATCATGGCCACATTAGAAGGAAGAAGAAACATTATTATGAAGAAGAAATATGTACAATATTAAAGGGGGTAAGTATACTCTCAGGGGGATAGATAATACTCTATTTATTTGTGAGGGGGACTTTAAGCACTCCAATATTTTTTACCACCTACCTGAGAGATATGTTGTCATCATCAAAAGGGGGGAAGTGAATCGATGGGCCAATTTGTTTTAGCATTAAATAAATGGATTTTTCTTTGTATTTTCGAAAATGGATTTTGTAAAATCGTTTTTCAAAATATTACAAGTTTTTCAATATTTGTTTTTTCTAAATTGGAAGACTAATTTTGACATTGTAAAACATAAATATACAAGATCAAAACATAGTCGAAATCACAATTTTTGGAAAAAGTTGTATCTCGAAAATGATTTTTATAAAAATCTATTTGAAATAGTTTCAAAATTAAGTGATTTTTTTTTAAATTTTGATATCCAATTTTTTTCCGATAAAATGATAAAATATCTAAAATAATATTTTTAGAATAACTATTCAAACAAAATTTTCATTTGAAGCTTTTATGAAAATTTCTTTATAATTTTTTTTCCACAAAATTATGTTACACTAAAAAAACCATTTAAAAAAAGCCAAAACAAACTGGCCTTATACGCATGCATGCACAATTGTCTACAACTCTCAGATGATCATGTTGGTTTTGATGATGACAATACCTTATTTCAAACATCATTTAGTGATTTATCTTTTATCAAGACAAATCAATTGTCAAAATGCTATATGTAAGATAAAATGTCAAGCCACCTTACCTAAGGTCAAACAGTGTTTAATGAAGTCTTTAGTGACAATTGTCCAACAATCTTTGATGACAATTAGAAGTGTCAAGTTCCATAAGATGTTCTAAATCAATGTTCAATCAATTAAGGGAACTTGATGCTCCAAATTTATGAAAGAAAGAAAGTGTGAAAACTTGCCGATCCTGCACATAATGCTTGTATGAGTGACAAGTTTAATGTAAAGTATCCCTTATTTTATAAAACAAATGAAAATATTTTTATACACATACTTAATTGATTACTGACTTATTTAATCCATTATGAGGACTTTTTAAACTAGTTAATCGATTAACACATTTGTAAAGCCTCCAATCAATTAGAGAAGCTTTCAATCGATTAATGACTGCATAATTAAACAAATTCCCGTATTAGGATTTTCTAATCGATTAACTCGATTTGGTTCCTTAGCTCAACTTGGTAAAATATTTGTTTGATTACAAGAAGGTTTGTGGGTATAATTTGTGAAAAACTCTCATCTCAATTTAGTGAAACTCTTGAGAGAAAACACTTTGGAATATGATTAGGCTAAACCTGTATAAATATCGGGTGCATGTTCTCTTTCTCTTATCTCTTAATTTTCCATCGCTTTATTTTCTTTATGCTGAATTTTCTTTTTTTTTCTTCATGTCTTTCTCATTCTATCCTTCATCTATTTTGCTGCTTAATCTTTGTTTGTTTTATAACAACAACAACAATCAAGCTTTATCCCACTAAGTGAAGTCAGCTACATGGAACAACTTGTGTCATAATGTTCTATCCAGGATCATGCTTCTATCTAAATTATTAATCTTAAGATCTTTCTTACTACCTTCTCTTATAGTATTTCCAGATCTTCTTCTTCTTCCTCTCGTTGTTTGAGTTTTCTACATTTGATATACTCTCCTTACCACAAAATCTACAAATCTTCCCACTACATGCCCAAATCACCCAAGTCTATTTTCCACCATTTTCTCTACTATAAATGCTACCACAACATCCTCTCTAATATTCATTTATAATCATATTATTTCTAGTCTTACCACACATCTAATGCAACATCCTCATATATGCTACACTTATTTTATTTTCGTGTTGATTCTTAGTTGTCCAACATTTTGTCACGTATAACTTTGTAAGTCTTATATCTGATAAAATTTTCCCTTCAGATTGATCGGTGCCTTTGCGCCACATAAAATTCATAAAGCTCTCCTCAATTTCAACTAATACAATTCACTTAAATGGTTTTATAAATCAAAATTTTCGTAATTGGACTCTGATTTTCACTTGATCAAAAATATAAATAGGTAGTAAAGTGTTGTTCTTTATTAGATATCTTTGTTTTGCTGGATAATCTTTTTGACATACGAGAATAGACCCATGATTGTCACAATGACTATTCAGTGAAAGATAGTTGTAACATTCTTGCACATAAAGACCGACTTGAACCTAAACAAGAGATCGTTTAGAACAAAATTATAGAAAATAAGAGAGCTTTCAATTTTTTTGAAATAATTAAAAAAATCAATAATATAGAGCTTCAAAAGTACTAAGTCTAAAATTTGTTTTAAAGTCATTTATTAGATGATCATTTGCATTATTTATCATGGTTTTGGTTTCCGAAGTCTTGTAAACAATTCCCAAATTGTTCGTTTTTCGATTGGCTCCACCATCCTAAAGATTTTTTTGTAATGCTTTCTTGGTTTTTGGGGAGCTTGTTGGTGTATATAGGGTTGAAGTACCCCTAAAATACTTTTGTTAATATTATTTGTTGTTTATAAATATAAAAAAAGGAAAAAAAACCCTCTAACATTAAATAACAAAGATTAATATATTTTTCTATAATAATGTTAAAATTGGTCGAAATACGAACTAGGTATATGGATGACAATGGTAAGGTATGTACAAAGTATTATAGTACTTATGGTAAGGTATGTACAAAGTATTATAATACTTATTTTCATTTATGCAGTTTGAAAAATACTCATATTCGAGTCCATGTCCGCGTGGACATTAACATTTATACATATATCCTACAAGTATCTAAATATCGGTACTCATATCTATTTACCTGTATTTCTAATAAAAATAATTGATAATTGATAAATTATCATGTAATTTAAAGTTTTTATAACACTAAAACAATTTTAAAAATATTATTATTGAGTTAAAAATAAACAAACATTTATATTAAAATACATACAAGTTTAATAAAATTGATAAATTAACTTGATAATATAATTATAATAATAAAAACAAAAACTCATAAATATATATTGTACGACTATATAACAAGATAGGTACTAAAGTACTCCTACTTAGCGTCTATACCCATATATTTTAATGGATAATTACTAACTAGTATCTATATCTATTTTGTGGATTTTTATCATACTCGTTATGAATAAATTTACAAATACTCGTATACAATAGCAAGTACGAACTACCTTAGCCTCAAAAATTAAATATTCTTTTAAGTAAATATATTAGATTATTATTTAATTTTTACTCAATCTTTTCAAACTAAGCACATGTAATTCACACACGAAAAATCACCCTAATATAGACCAAGACTCATTATGTATAACTAAAAAACTTAAAAAGTATTTTTTACTCATATCTAAGTCCCTCATAAAAAATTGAGTTAGTTCAGCCATTCAAAATTGACTATCTATTTTAAATAGAGCGTATGAAACAGTGAGTCTATCACGTGTTTATATATTTTATGATAGATGAAATCAAAATTTATTGATGAAAAAATATTTAAAAAGGACTACAAAGTCTCTACCATCTGTCATGCCACTTTTCTGGGCATTGTGAATTGAAAACTTCCACTTGCAAAATGAATCTTACTCATCCCAGATCTTGCTCCAAACACACAGAGATATTACACTATAATTACTCCCTCTTTCCTTTAATATTTTAATTTTTTATTACTCAATCTTTGTTAGAAAAATTCATTTATTTATAAACAACCTATCTGATTAATTTTTTTTTTTTCATTTTTCAATATAATTTTTTTTTCAATTGCAACTTATATATAATCAACATATAGACGTGTTAATATTGTATTCAGTATTTATGTCAATGACTCAAAGACTAATACGTATAAAATTATGAGCTTAATATTGAGAGTCTAAAATTTAATACGTAATTGTTAAGATATTTTTAAAATTAATTTTAAAAAATAGTATTATAGAGGGATTTGATTGAATGTATGTAGAGGTCTATATATTGGGTTGGATTGAATTTGGCCTTAGTTGTTATCCAATTTATTTATTATCTATGTCGTTTTCTGACTTTATTGGGCTCGAAATCATCATAGATAATTTCTCTCTAGTTCTTTTTACTGTTTCATTATATTTCTTGTTAATGGATTTTGCTTTGACGATTTCTTCCTTGCTCAGGTTTCAATAGTATTAATCTGAAAACTTGCTCTTGTTTTTGGTTTAAACTCCTAGCCTTAGGGCTAGGGGCCTTGGCAAGTTGTGATTTTTCTTGGTTTATTAATGTGAAATTTTTGAAGACATTGGAGGATTTTAGAGTGTATTATCGGTTCTTGCATTGTTTTTCTTAGCATTCTGTTGAGTCTTTATTCAATATAGATTCGAGTGAATTCTTTATGGCTAGTGTTGATCCAGTCGTAGAAGAGGCAGGTTGGAAACAAGTAGGTTTTTGGGGCAATAAGGTTAAGAAGGTGAGGTGGGATGAGGAAGGGAGAGTTAAAGGGAAAAAGTGAAGGATTCAACTTCTGTTTTTATCACCGAGTTTCCGGAAAGACTTAGGGCAAAGGACTTGTTCTTGTTATTTGAGGAATTCAGGGAAGTGGATGAAGTGTTTATTCCTCATAAAAGAGACGTTAGAGGAAAGAGATATGGATTTGTTCACTTATTTGGTGTTAAGGACGTCAATAGATTGGTATTAAAGTTGGACAATTTCCTTATTGACGAAAGGAAATTGTTTGCAAATCTTCCTAGGTTTGCTAAGCAGACAGAAAAGAAGCAAGGATTTTCCTCTGAAGTTGTATTTCGCAAGCGGAAAGATGAAGGGTCTAGAGGCATTGTTGGTTCATCAAAAGAGCTTGAACACGTGAGGTTTTCTTCAAGTAGTAGAGGGAGGACTTTTGCGGAGGTAGTTCGTCCTCGTAGCAATGCTTCTAGAGGTAAGCTTAACTTTGAAGAGGGAAAAGAGGATTTGATGAAGTTTGAAGGAGCTTATGTGGGGAAAGTGCTATTACCTGGAGCAATTTATAATATGCAAAGAAATTTCTATATAGAAGGTTACTTTGGGGTTAAAGTTACACCATAGGGAGCCAATCTATTTCTCTTGGAAGAGAACACTGAGGGTGAAGTGCAAGATATTTTGGAAAGCGCTAGGGATTGGTTGAACCAATGGTTTTCTAAAATAGTTAAGTGGGAACCTCATAGGGTGGATCTAGAAAGGTTGACTTGGATAAGATGCTACGGAATCCCTTGTCACGCTTGGTCGGTTGAGTTTTTCTCGTTTTTATCTTCATTGGTCGGAAAGTATGTGTGTTGTGCAGATGATGCTTCAGATTTTTCCAAACTTTATGTTGCCAGTATCATGATAAGAACATCTGTAGGAACATTGATAAATAAAGTTTTTTAGGTTACAATCAATTGAGTTATTTTTCAGGATTAGAATGACGGAGGAGACAATGGGGCCATTATCCAAAACGTGCGTAATAGACCATCTAATTCTTCTTTGTCAGATTCGGAGGAATCCCTTGTTAGTGAAAGCCATTGTGATAAAAAAAATTTGAAAACGACTGGAGGATAAATGTTCAGAATGGGGCTTGGAGACGGATGTGATGTTTTTTACGGAGGACCAGGCTCATTTGCATGAAAAGAGAAAGTTTGTTTTTAATGAAGAAAAACAAAAGGTGTCAGGTGAATCTCTTATGGAGGAAGATGGGGTTTCCAAGGTTAAAGGAAGGTGTATTAAATCTACTGCATCGAGGTTTAGGGGTGTGTCTGACTTTCCTAGTCAAAGAGGGGGTAAGGAGGGACCCAACAAAGGTGGCATCACGAGTAAAGTTATTTTAAGAGACAACACTATTTCCTTTGATGGGCTTCTTAAAGTCCAATTGGCTTTTGGGAAAATTAACGTTGAGGGGGACCCATGTTGTTTGGGTAAGGAACTGGATAAGGTGGAATCTACGTTTAATGGTAATATGGAGACAGGTGGATGTTACCGTGACAATTCTGAAAATGACTATATTTCTTCATTTTCCAAAGAAAGTGGTTGTTCTGATGAGTCTTCTCACAATATAGTCAGCAGAAAGGGTTTCTCCCTTCATAGCAAAGTTAATAGAAAACCAGTTGAAAGGATATCGTTGAAGAATAATGGTCAACAGAAAGGTATTAAGAAGAAGGCGGGTATTGTCTCTCTTTCTGATGCTTCCCATTGTTTTTCTGTTACGGATACTGAAGTTGTAAAGGGTAATCACAGATTTTGGTCTGAGGTTGAGTCTAAAGTAGCATCTAAGGTTCTCGAGATTGTACATGCTTTGAGAATCAAGGGCGATGGAAAAGAGGGTGACTTATCTGAGGACATTCAGGCTCTCGAAGGTAGAGACAAGGAATGGTTCATTCTGAAGGTGTCTACAATAGATGGTGGAAAATGAATTTGCTATGCTATAATTTAAGAGGATGTGGCAACATTGTCAAGAGGAAGAATTTTCCAGGTTTGATTCAATCAGGTAACATGGATTTTTGTTTCATTCAAGAAACTAAATTAGCGGCTATGGATGAGTTTTTAGCTTGTCCATTACGGGGAGACTCCTTGTAGAGTGGTCAACTTCGGATGCAATGGGGTTTTCTGGTGGATTGGTTTCTCTGTGGAGAAAGAATTTTGTGGCGGCTCTATGTAGCATAAAGGGCGAAGGTTTCTTAGGGGTGTTGTGTATTTATCAGGGTAAGGAGTTTATGTTGGTAAATATATATTCTTCTTGTGTTTTTTCTAAGAAGAAGGTGTTGTGGGCTAATCTGGTTCAACTGAAGAGTACTTATCCTGACGTTGAGTTCCTTTTTTAGGGAGATTTTAACACTGTTTCAAATTCGGCGGAGAGGAAAAGTGTTAGTGCTGGAAACAAGAGCTATGAAATTTTTGCGTTTGAGAAATTTATTAGTGATTTGGAGGTAGTTGATCTTCCGACGATATGAGGGCTATTTACTTGGTTTAAATGTTCGGGTTCATCCATGAGCAGGTGTTGCACCCCAAAATTTGCCCTCACAATACAAGACTTTGTGTGCTAAGAAGGTTCACAAGGTTCACAATATTCAATGCTTACAAGACCTTTCATGAGGTTCATGAAGTCTACAAGTCACTTTATGAGGTTCACAAGGTTCACAAGATTCAATGCTTACAAGACCTTTCATGAGGTTCATGAAGTCTACAAGTCACTTTATGAGGTTCACAAGGGTCACAAGATTCACAATGCTTACAAGACCTTTCATGAGGTTCATGAAGTCTACAAGTCACTTTATGAGGTTCACAAGGTTCACAAGATTCACAATGCTTACAAGACCTTTCATGAGGTTCATGAAGTCTACAAGTCACTTTATGAGGTTCAAAAGGTTCACAAGACCTCCCATGAGGTTCACAAGGTTCACAAGACATCTTATGATGGTTCACAAGGTTCACAAAGTTCACAATTGGTCAGAAGAGTTGACAATTCCCTCAGACAATGCACCTCCTAAGCAGTGCATCCAAAACTAGGGTTTTGACTTTAATCAGGCTAAAGGAACTTCCAAGACTTCAAGTGAGCTTCATAACATCTTATATGTGTGTAATAACCCCCATGACAAGTTTCAAGACTTTTCTCAAAAGTTTGCTCAGTCAGATGATCAGATAAGTCAAAATCAGTCAAAGCAGTTAAAAAGTCAAACTGAGGTCAACTGTGGTCAAACCAAAGTCAAACTTCATGATTTTTTGCCAACATCAAGTATATGAAGTAAAATTCATCATTTTATCAAGGGTTGATCATGATTCATCAAGGAGATTTCAGAGCATCAAGAATCAGGAGTTTCTAAATTAGGGTTTCCTCAATAAAAGTCAACTAAACTTTGACCAGCCATAACTTTCACATGCTTCATCACCAAGTCTCCATCAAAAGCTCATTTTGAAGGAAATTGAATTATCTACAACTTTGTGTCTCACAAGCCAAGCCCAAAAATGCTTCATTTGGAAGGTATGAGCTAAGACATTATAGGTCCTTTTGAAAGTCAACAAAAAGTCAACAACTTCAAAAGGGCATAACTTGAGAATGGTAAATGATATGGACATGAAACCAGTGGGGTTGGTTAGAGGACTCTTCAAGCTTTCTAAAATGTCCAAGAACACCCTCATAGCATTAAAATTGAAGTATTTGTGCCCTTGCAAAGTTGGGAAATTTTTGGATGGTTTTTGAAGAAAATAGAGGTCTAAAACCAATTTCTTCCAAATGGGCTTGCCAAATGATGACCCAATCCATACTACAACCTCATGCCCGACCCAAGTCATCAAAAATCAGATTTTTTATTATTTTATTTTTATTTATTTTGATTTAATTCATTAAAAGTCATTTTAAATTAAAATAAAATATAAAAATCAAAGATTAAAAAATGATTGAGCTTCTAGAAAATCATAAATATGTTTTGGATCAAATTGATATGGGAGTTATGATGATTGTCTTAAAATAGCAAGGATATATCAAAAAATATTTGGATTTTAAGACATGATATTTTTCAATCTTATTGATCCAAATTTTCCAAAGGATAGTCCAATCTTTTAACCTAATTTGATTCACTACATATAAGAGAACACATTACAATCACAAGCCACGAATTTTCTGCTTCCCAAGTGTAAGTTTGCATCTCAAAAAATCCTCTCCAAACTCAAATTCGGTTTCAACCTTCCAAAGCACTTAAAGGTATTTTGAGGACACAGCCATGACCACTGGACATCCCTGAATCATTACCAATCATTATTTGCATCAAAAGCCTCATGAATTGCATAAACCGAACCAAACTTTGTTCTTGAATGTGAATTTTTCGATTCCATATATTGACTTGATTTAAATGAAATTTGATGATTGTTTGATGTTTGTGATGATGATAGGAATGTTTCTGGACAATCACCTTGAAGCTTGGTACCCCCAATCGTATTTCACCATTGTTAGGGTTTGAATGGCCGAATTAGGGTTTTACGATTTAGGCAATATAAATAAATTCTAACAACGTGGATTGATTGTGTAAACAATAAGTAACTCATTGGTATAAACAATTTGATGTGATTGTACTGTTTGTTTGGTGTTTGAATTTCGCAGGACATGAACATGGAAGAACTTGCATTAA
This sequence comes from Lathyrus aphaca, assembly GCA_963966055.1. NCBI lineage: Eukaryota > Viridiplantae > Streptophyta > Magnoliopsida > Fabales > Fabaceae > Lathyrus > Lathyrus aphaca. Next base: position 145,518,917 of record OZ014520.1, on the reverse strand, counting down.
ATTTCGCAGGAAAAGTTGCATGAATTTTCGCAGGTATCATGAAGAAGATGAAGATCCCTGCGCGCGAATTTAATATTTGAATTCTTGTTTTAAAATATTATGAATGATTTCTGTTTGTATTTCACAAGCTCACGCTTGTCCCAGTGGAAAGACAGGCACGCGTATGATAGGAGGGCAGGGGTTCGAATCCTGGCTTCAACTCTTTTTTGCTTATTTTTCCAGATATTTAGCCATTATAATATATTATGAATTGTGGTGATTATATGAACAGATGCACTCACCTAGCTGGGATGGTAATGTGTTTGTGTGATACTATAAAGGTCATGGGTTCGATTCCCCCATGCCTTTTGTTTTCTTTCTATTTTCTTTGATTTTTCAGGATATGGAATAAAACCAATTCAACCCTCCTTTGTACTGCCTGCGCGCATGATGGCCTGGTGGTGTGTGTTGTTATTGGCAAGCCAAAGGTGCTGGGTACAAACCCCAGCCAGGTAAGTTCCAACTTTTTGTTTCATTTAATTTGTTTTGATTATTTTATTATTAATTAGAGATAATCTTGTATATACATATATATTTAAATAATTCAAAAATAACACATATGTATATCTTATATTTTCTAAATTCTAAAAATTATTTTCTAAAATTCTAAAATTAGTTTTTTTTTATCATTATGTACTTAAATTATAATATGTATGTATTTATTAAATTAATATCATTGATATTGTATATTAAATTATAAACCCTAAAAATATTTTTTTCTAAAAAACCCTAATTGTAATTCTTGTCTATATTATAATTGGTAAATTGATTCTATAATTATTATTTTATTTTTATTTTCATAATATGTTTAAAATTAATTTAATTTTTATAATTTGCATATAATTCAAAATTTTATAATAATTAATATAATTGTCCATATTTTCTTATTAATCTTGATTAATTGTTCATATTTTCTTATTAACTTTAAATAATCATTCACATAAAATTTAATCTTTTAATTATTATATTATTTTTTGCTTATTCCATTATTTTTTTTTTAATTATGATATTTATTTGTACTAACCTTTCTTTTATTATAATTATTTTATCACTAACCCCATTCATTTTTAAATTGTGATTATTATTATTATTTTCACTAACCTCAATTATAATTGCTTATTTATTTTGCTTATTATTTTTATTTTTGCTATTTATCTAAATTGCTTTTATTTATTATTGTAACTGCTCCTGGATGTAATTTTTTTTGTAATATTTAAATTATTTATTTTATGCCATGGTTAGTAAAAATAGGGAGTGTAACATGTATGTTATTTAAAATTGAATTTAGATCATTTAATTTAAAGATAAATATTTAAAATTGTACACTCACACACGTAAGTCGATCTTTGATCGCCATCTCACTTTCTAGGGTTACCTCTCATTGTTGCCTAATCATAAGGTTAAGTAGGGTGTATAAAGCACAAAGTCCCTCAAAGTAAAGTCATCTAGTCCCTTCACAATCAAAGATCAAGTCCCTTAAATGGTTGCCTTCATAGTGATCTTGTCCCTTTCGAATAATGATGACAGTCCCTCCAAAATTGCTTAATACACCCTACAGTTGCCTTCATTAAACAGATGTCCCTTTACTTGTCCCATACATCCAAGGTAATGACTACCTATTCCTTAATAATAGGGATAGTCTTACCATTTAAAGGATTCAAGAACAGAAAGATTTAAACTTTATGGTAGGTTTCTCATAGTTACTTGCTCACTATTCAAAAAATTTCTCAAACACTTCACAAATTTCAAACAATTTTCAAACACAAGTTTTTTACGCATCCGTACATGGATCATTATCAAACTCTTATGAAAATTTTCATTCACACACTTCACATTTCAAAAACAATTCAAAGTGAGCTTAGTAACTAAGAGCCCATGGATAACCATGGATGTAAAGGGTGCTAATACCTTCCCTTTACATAACCTACCCCCCGGACCCAAAAATCTTTTAAAAGGTCTTTCCTGTTCTTTTATGCCTTTCCTTTGGATAAAATAAAAGTCGGTGGCGACTCTTGCTATCCGCAACATAACTAAAGTCAGTTCTCCCACCGTGTTACAGAACTGGCGACTCTGCTGGGGATTTAATAAAAGAGGGGTACCCTTAGGAATTAGATCACTCTAAAATTGTTTGCCTTGTTTGCTTTATATTTATCTGTTGGGTGCTCTTATGTGTGAAAGATCCTAACCCGGATCTAGTGTACCTTAGGTAAATGGCAATAGACCAAGGAAACTGTACGGCGTATACCGATATGGTTGATCTGGTGGCCATAGTTAGTGTGACTTCTTGGTTGGTGCTTATGTTCCTTAAGTCAAGTTGAGGATAATATGAGGCTGCCATATGTTGTCAATGCACTGACTAACTTTTAGAACCCTAGTTATCCCATCTTGGCCTTTAGAAAAGTAGTGAGATAACCGGCTTTGGTGCAGACTGAAGTTGGTTGATACTCGATGCTACGCTCATTGAGATTCTAAACTTGGAGGGTTTTGGTTGGCAAGTAAGTTGCCTACTGAACAACCACCCTTGTGAAGGATCAATGATATTGAGATCCCTTAGAACCTGGTTACTTTTGTAGGACGGGATGAACCAACTAACTTCAGGGGAGGGTACTTACCTTTGAACCTCATGCAAGCCTTTAAACCTAGGGCCATTGTGTGACTTGTTTGTGTGTGCCACATGTTTGTGATTGAGCATAACATCATGACATCATCATGCATCATAAGCATAGCATTTTCACTAACCATTTCAAGGACCAAAGGATTTATCTTTGTTCTTTGTTGCAGGTCATGGCTTCTGCTCGTAGAAACACCATCAGGATCAACTTTGTGGGCATACCTGCTAAGCTTAAAGAGTTGGTTTCTCAAGTGTCTGATCATTCCCAGTTTATCAAGAGACATGGTCACCTATTGGATCTAGTCACTTCAGGGTTCAATGAAGACATGATGAGTGTTCTGTTTCAGTTCTTTGACCCTAAGCACCATTGCTTTACATTCCCTGATTATCAGTTGGTTCCTACAATGGAAGAGTTCTCTAAACTTCTGGGTATACCTGTTCTTGATCAAAGACCCTTCACAGGCTTGGAGAAGGAGCTTAAACCAGAGGTTATTGCTGCAGCTCTACATCTGAAGAAGTCTAATATTGTTCTAGAAACAAGAAGCGGAGTCAAAGGTATTCTTGCTAAGGTGCTAATGGATAAAGCTCAAGTGTTCTTGAAGGCTATGAGCTATGATGCTTTTGAGGAGATCTTAGCCTTGCTGATTTATGGCTTAGTATTGTTCCCCAATCCAGATCAGTTCATAGACGTTCATGCCATCAACATATTCCTGAGTCACAATCCAGTGCCTACATTGCTTGGAGACATCCTGCATTCTCTTCATACTAGTACTACAAGGGCAAGAGGAACTTTGATGTGCTGCATACCTTTACTCTCTAGGTGGTTTATTTCTCACCTTCCTCGTTCAGTGATGAAGAATGAGCAAGGGTTCAGATGGTCCAAAAGGATCATGTCACTCTCGCATTCAGATATCCATTGGTGCTCCAGATCTATGGAGAATGTCACCATCATTGACCGTTGTGAGGAGTTTCCTAATGTGCCACTTCTAGGCATAAGAGGAGGCATCACCTACAACCCCTCTCTAGCTTTACGACAGTTTGGTTACGCTCAGAGTGATGGTCCACATGACATGTTAATCCAAGGCATTGTGTTTGACTACGACAACGATCTTCAAGGTTACCGTCAGAGATTCATACGAGCCTGGGGAAAAGTAAACAGGGTTGACAGCAAGACACTAGAGCCTAAGTACACTATTCCTATGGAGGCTTATCTCAGATGGGTGCGATCTCGTGCTCAGACTCTCATGATGCCATATCCTGCTATCCTGCCAGTTACCATGGAACCTGTTGCTGAAGGAGACACTGCTTATACCATCCTTCACCCAGACATGCCTACTGATATGGAAGACTTGCAAAGATCCTGGATCCAACTGAAGGAGCAAAGGGATACTTTCGAGGCTCATTACAAAACAAGCCAAGCAAGAATCCTGGAACTAACAAAGCAACTTCATGAGGAACGGAATCTCAATTCATACCTCAACACAAAGAGGAAACGTCCATGGGAGACTTAAAACCCCATCTCTTGTATTTATTTCATTTCATTTTCTAAGCCCAAGAGGCAAAACAAATTTATTACTAATAAAAGTTTACCTTCTTGGTTGTTTAAGCAAATTTAAATCCTGCGGTCCTTGAAAACATTGCATACGCATTAATACATCATATCATTGCATCACAGGTTTATTTGTGCACAGGTTTCTCATCTTCTCACTGTTTATTTCAGCAATGGCTCTTGAACAAACAGTTAAGGATCTCCAGGAACAAAATGCACAGTTCCAAGAGCTGATCCTGAACCTGACCAAGGGGCAGGATGAATTGAAGACACTACTGGCCAAGAAGACTAAGAAGACTAGAAGGTCAGGTGGCCTGATCAACATGGGAAGAAGGTTCAGAGGTCCTGTCAAGACCAAAGAACCAGTTGAAGATTATGAGTCTGAAGAGTCTGAGAAAGAGGGAGGCAGTCTCCACAACACTATGGGGGACTCTGATTCTGAGGCTAATTACTACCATGAGCCTAATGAAGACAAATTTAAGATGCTGGTGGATAGAATGGATGCCATGGAGTTGCAGAAGTCTTCTGGGCTGGATTTTGAAGATTTGAGTCTGATATCTGGGGTAGTCATACCCATTGGTTTCAAGGTTCCTACCTTTGTTGTTTATGATGGGGTCTCTTGTCCCAAGCTGCATCTAAGGTCTTATGTCAGAAGAATCCAACCTCACACTGCTGATAAGAAGTTGTGGATCCATTTCTTTCAAGAGAGCTTATCTGGAGCTCAGTTGGAGTGGTATTATCAATTGGAGAGTGTCAACATCAGGGATTGGAATGATCTTGCTGAAGCTTTCTATAAGCAGTATCAATACAATGCTGACTTAGCTCCCACTCGCATGCAGCTGCAAAGCATGTCTATGGGTGCCAAAGAAAGTTTCAAGGAGTATGCTCAGAAGTGGAGAGATTTAGCTGGAAGAGTTCAACCCCCTTTAACTGACAGGGAATTGGTTGATATGTTCATGTGTACGCTGAATGGTCCTTTTTACAGTCATCTCATTGGAAGCTCATCATTTGGCTTCACTGAGTTGATAATGACTGGAGAGCACGTGGAAAATGGTATAAAGAGTGGCAAGATTCAGGTGGGTACTGCTTCATCAGGTGCTGCAAAGAAGCCTCCCACTGGGAAGAAAGAATCCAATGCTGTTTATGGTCAACCTGATCGTAATAGAAGGCATCAGTCTGTGAGTGCAGTTCATATTTCAAATCCAACTCCTACAACAACAGAGCAGCCACAGGGCAACCAACAGAGGGCTAGAAGGCAGTTCACTAAGATCAACATGTCAATGGCTCAGGCATTGCAACATTTGTTGAAGGCTGAACTTATTACTTTGAAAGAGGCTCCTCAGAATCCCAATGTTACCTCTCCCAGGTACAATCCCAATGCACGATGTGCATATCATTCAAACTGTCAGGGACATGATACTAATAGCTGCTGGGTCTTGAAGAACAAAATTCAAGATATGATTGAGGCTGGAGAGATTGAGTTTGACCCTCCGGGTACTCCAAATGTGATTACTGCTCCCATGCCAAATCACGAGAAGACTGTCAATGCCATTGATGAAGATTTACATATCTATTCAGTTGCGGAGTTGACCACACCATTGTCTGTTATCAAGAAGAAGTTAGTGCAAGCTGGGTTCTTTCCAGGTTGTCGTGAAGATTGTTTGTATTGTACCTATAAGCCGGATAGTTGTTGGAGATTGAGAGATGGAATTCAGCGTCTCATGGATAAGTATACTATAGTGTTTGAGAGGACTCCGTCGTCTGTAGAAAGTATGGTGGATCATATTACTAATGGTAGGAAGATTGAAGAGGTTGACACGGTTGATAAAGTACCGGTAAGGATCACTTCAAAGGGACCTGTTAAAATCACTCATAAGGGTCCAATCAAGATTACTGTTGAAGGTCCTGTGAAGGTTGTTGCTGAAGCCAGAGTGGCTCCTATGGTCATTACTACTCCTGGTCTTATTCCGTATGCGTCTGATAAAGCTGTGCCTTGGCATTATGGGTCTGATGTTTACATCCATGGTGTTAAGCAGAAGCCCTTAGCTGATGTGCCTGTTGATGTTGATAATATTGCTGGATCTAGTAAGATCACACGAAGCGGAAGAGTTTTCTCTCCTCCAGTGACTTCCAAGAATGCAGTTACTCCTGCTGCTACTTCCACCACTGATGCTCGGGGCAAAGGTCTTGTTATTGAACCTGTATCTACTGATGTGCCAGCTGCTGATGACCTTGCTAAGCAGATGGAAGAAGTACTGAAAATTATTCGCAAGAGTGATTACGACATTGTTGATCAGTTGGGGCATACTCCCTCCAAAATTTCTATGTTGTCCTTGTTGTTATGTTCTGAGGCTCATGCCAAAGCTTTGATCAAGTTTCTGAAGACTGCTCATGTACCCAATGCAATTTTTGTTGACCAGTTTGAGAATTGTGTTGCCCACCTGACCTATGATAATGGGTTAGGATTTTCTGATGCTGATTTGACCCCTGCCAAAAGGGATCATAACAGGGCTCTGCATATCTCAATTGAATGCAGGGGCACTACCCTGTCACATGTATTGATAGACAATGGTTCCTCTCTGAATGTGTTGCCCAAGGAAGTCCTGAATAAGCTGAGTCCTGAAGATGCTGTGCTGAAGCCCAGTAGTATTGTGGTGAAGGCTTTTGATGGTTCTAGAAGAGTAGTGCATGGGGAAATTGATCTCCCAATCAAAGTTGGTTCTCAGATTTTTAATGCTACATTTTATGTGATGGATATTCGTCCTTCGTACTCTTGTTTGCTTGGTCGTCCCTGGATCCATGGGGCAGGTGCTGTAACCTCTACATTACATCAGAAGCTGAGATATCCGGTAGAAGGAAAGGTTGTTACTGTCTATGGAGAAGAAGAATATTTTGTCAGCCATGTGAATACCTTCAAGTATCTGGAAATGGAAGGTGAATACGTTGAAACTCCATGTCAGACATTTGAAGTGGTTCCTTGGATTGTTAATAATTATGTAGCTCCTCCTGTCGTCAAGAAAGTTCCTGTGGTCACCAGAGTACCTCCAACAATGGCAATGGCCTCCCTCAACGATGCTAGAGCTGTGGTGGATGAAGGTGGTTGTACTATTTGGGGTCAGCTTCCTGATATTCCGTACAAGTCTGACAAATTTGGTTTGGGTTTCACTGCAGAGTCCCAGAAGGCTGTTCGTCGTGCTCGCGCTGTTCGTATCACCAATCAAGGGGTTATGAAAGATCAGATCAATGCTTTGGGTGACTATGATGAAGACTACAACCTGGATGCTTGGATTTTTCCTACTGTGGGTGCTGGACTCAATAATTGGAAAGCTGAAGATGTTATCCCTATCTCCTTTAGTCAGGAGTAAATACTATTACTGTGTTGTTGCTTTTAAGTTTGTAATTTCTTGAACAATTGAACTCTTAAGCCTTGTGCCTTACCCGGGGCACAATGGTGTGCTTGTTACGGGCTGTCATTTCATTTGCATACTTCATTCAATAAAAATCAGTGGACGTTTCGTTTTCATAAATATTGTGTTCCTTGTCTTTCTTTTCTTTTATTTTGTTGCTTTATCAGCTATGTGTTCTTACACACACCCACATCACTAAAATGCAAATCCTCATCCACTCTGGATCCTGTTGATAACAGTTCTACTATTGCCAATTATAATTTTGAGAATCCGATCTATCAAACTGAAGACGGAAATGAGGACGATTGTGAAGTACCTGTAGAGCTTGCTAGGTTGTTACAACAAGAAGAGAAAGCTATACAGCCACATGAAGAGCCAGTCGAAGTTGTGAATTTGGGAACTGAAGAAAACAGGAAAGAAGTCAAGATAGGGGTTGATTTAGAGGATAGTGTCAAGAGCAGATTGATTCAGATGTTACGTGACTATGTGGAGATCTTTGCTTGGTCCTATGAAGATATGCCAGGGTTGGATACAGACATTGTGGTTCACCGTTTACCAGTGAAAGAAGATTGTCGTCCAAAGAAGCATAAGGTTCGTCGTATGCGTCCTGAGATGTCAGAAAAGATCAAAGCAGAGGTAATGAAACAGTTTGATGCAGGGTTCTTAGCAGTGACTTCTTATCCTCAGTGGGTTGCAAATGTGGTACCAGTTCCTAAGAAAGATGGTAAGGTACGTATGTGTGTGGACTACAGAGATTTGAACAAGGCTAGCCCCAAAGATGATTTTCTACTTCCTCATATTGATGTTCTGGTAGACAACACTGCTCAGCATAAGGTATTCTCTTTTATGGATGGTTTCTCTGGTTACAATCAAATCAAGATGGCTCCTGAAGATATGGAGAAGACAACATTTGTTACACAGTGGGGCACTTTTTGTTATAAGGTGATGCCATTTGGTTTGAAGAATGCAGGGGCAACATATCAGCGTGCTATGGTGGCTTTGTTTCATGATATGATACATCATGAGATAGAAGTATATGTGGATGATATGATAGCCAGATCTCAGAATGAAGAACAACATCTTGATCATTTGCATAAATTGTTTGAGAGGTTGAAGAAATACAAGTTGAGATTGAACCCAAACAAGTGTACTTTTGGAGTTAGATCTGGAAAGCTCCTAGGTTTCATAGTCAGTAGAAAAGGTATTGAAGTAGATCCTGCAAAAGTGAAAGCTATACGAGAGATGCCAGCTCCCCGCACTGAGAAAGAGGTTAGAGGTTTCTTGGGACGATTGAATTACATTGCAAGATTTATTTCCCAATTAACTGCCATCTGTGAGCCAATCTTCAAGTTGTTGAAGAAAGATCAGGTGATGGAATGGAATGATGAGTGCCAGACTGCCTTTGATGAAATCAAGAGATATCTGCTAGAACCTCCAATTTTGATGCCGCCAGTTGATGGAAGACCCTTGATTATGTACTTAACAGTGTTAGACAACTCAATGGGGTGTGTGTTGGGGCAACATGACGAGTCTGGTCGAAAAGAGCAGGCAATATACTACCTTAGAAAAAAGTTTACCGACTGTGAAACAAGATACTCACTGCTCGAGAAAACTTGTTGTGCTTTGGCATGGGCTGCTCGCCGACTAAGACAGTATATGTTGACTCATACTACCTTATTGGTTTCGAAGATGGATCCAATCAAGTATATATTTGAGAAACCTGCTCTCTTCGGAAGAATTGCAAGATGGCAAATGATCTTGACAGAATATGACATACAGTATACTACTCAGAAGGCCATTAAGGGAAGTGTTGTAGCAGATCATTTGGCTCATCAAGCAGTAGATGATTACCAGTCAATGAGTTTTGAGTTCCATGATGAAGACATTATGATTATTACCAAAGAACCTGGACAATATGACGGACCTGAACAAGGATCCCGATGGACTATGGTTTTTGATGGTGCATCCAATGCACTTGGTAATGGTGTTGGTGTTGTGATTAGTTCCCCTGAAGGTTGTCATACCCCAATTACTGCCAGACTTTGTTTCTATTGTACCAATAACATGGCTGAGTATGAGGCATGTATCATGGGTATTAAAGCTGCTATTGATATGAAGATTCAGTTCCTTGATGTGTATGGAGATTCAGCCCTGGTAATTAGTCAGATCAAAGGAGATTGGGATACCAAGCATGATAATCTCATTCCTTACAGAGATCATGTTTTGTCTTTGATCCCACATTTCAAAGAGATTACCTTTGGACATATTCCACGAAGAGAGAATCAGTTGGCAGATGCTTTAGCCACCATGGCATCTATGTTTGAGATCAGCTGGGATGATGAAGCTCCCAAGATTACTATTGATAGATTTGAGAAGCCTGCATACTGCAATGAAATTGACACAGAAGGGGCAGAAGAGAAGCCTTGGTTCTATGAAATAAAAAGATATCTTGAAGCTCAGGAGTTCCCTGAAAGGGCATCTGTCAATGATAGGAAGTTCCTAAGAAGGTTTTCTGCCAAGTTCTTTTTGAGTAATGGTATTTTGTACAAGCGCAATCATGATTCAACTTTGCTTCGTTGTGTGGATAAGAAGGAAGCAATTGAGATTATGGAAGATATGCATGATGGAATCTTTGGCACTCATTCTAGTGGTCATACCATGGCAAAGAAGATTTTGAGAGCAGGTTACTATTGGTCTACCATGGAAGCTGATTGCTATCAACACTCCAGAACTTGTCACAAATGTCAAATCTATGCTGATAAAGTACATATACCTCCATCACCCTTGAATGTGTTGACTGCTCCTTGGCCTTTTGCCATGTGGGGCATTGATATGATTGGTGAGATCAAGCCTACTGCTTCTAATGGGCATCGTTTCATCCTGGTTGCTATTGATTACTTCACGAAGTGGGTGGAGGCAGCTTCATTTGCATCTGTTACCAAGAATGTTGTGGCTCGATTCATTAAGAATAATCTCATATGTAGGTATGGCATCCCTGAAAGGATTATCACTAACAATGGCTCTAATCTGAACAATACTATGATTACTGATCTCTGCACGCAGTTCAAGATTAAGCATCACAACTCTTCTCCGTATCGTCCAAAGATGAATGGGGCAGTTGAAGCTGCTAATAAGAACATCAAGAGGATTGTACAGAAGATGACTGTTAGTTACAAGGATTGGCATGAGATGTTGCCATTTGCTCTTCATGGTTATCGTACCACAATATGTACTTCAACAGGGGCAACCCCATTCTCCTTGGTCTATGGTATGGAAGCAGTTCTACCCATTGAAGTTCAGATTCCCTCCTTAAGAATTATGAAGGATGCAGGCTTGGATGAAGATGAGTGGATTCAGACTCGACTTGACCAGATAAATTTGATTGACGAGAAGAGGTTAGCAACAGTTTGTCATGGCCAGATGTACCAGAAACGGATGATCAAAGCTTTTAACAAGAAGGTTAAGCCAAAGGTATATCAGGCCGGTGACTTGGTAATCAAGCGTATCATATTATCACAGGGTGATCCTAGGGGCAAATGGACTCCGACATATGAAGGACCATTTGTGGTCAAAACAGTATTCTCAGGAGGTGCCATGATACTCACTACTATGGATGGTGAAGATTTCCCACAGCCTGTAAACGCAGACATAGTTAAAAAATACTACGCATAAAAAGAGACCCGCTAGGTTGACTGGCCTAGGCAAAAATAAGGGCATCCCGGCAAACCAAAAGGGTTTGGGCAAAAATTAGGGATATATATAAAAAGATGTACACCCGGCAATTCGAAAACCTGAAAGGGCGGCTTGGGCAAAAAAGGGTATCCCGGTGGATTGAAAACCTGAAAGGGCAATCCAGGCAAAAAGTAGGGAGTAAAGCGTATGACTATGTCTCGTTTGGATCACCCATGAAACGGCACCCAGATGTGTTACTTACTCAAGCTCAAACAGATAAAGCTCAATCCAACCATTTCCGTCTCAACAGCAGAAGATGAGGTACTTGAAGATAATGGCAATAGTAGAATTGAAACTCAATAGGATTATTTCCCACATAGCTGATTTTCTTCATTTTGTAAAATCTTTATGACAAAATCCTCTTACTAGGGTTTATGTCTCCTTGTACAAATTTACCCGTGTATGGGTCACTTTTTGATATAAATAAAATTCCATTTTTTGAATCCAGATTTACTTTTACCCTATTTACATAAGCGAAACGTCCATTGGTTGTGTTTGAATGTATGTATGCTTTTGAATATGATTGATGTTTACCAGAAATGCATGTATGCTTAATATGATTGATGTTTACCAGAAATGCATGAAAATGCAGTAATAGTATTTACTAAGGACGAACGAGGGAAGGATTTCAACGAAGCTTCGCCGGTTCATCTCTACAAAACAGTTACAAACCCTCAGTAGGACAAATCCATCTTCATAAAGTCACATCTCCCCTGGAATTTATATCCATCTCTTTTATCCTCATACGGATATTCGAGAATTTACTTTCCAATAAGAGTACGACGAACGAAGACGGGAGGTTATATCTACCCTACTATCGAACGAAGACGGGAGGTTATATCTACCCTACTATCAAACGAAGACGAAGGTTATGTATACCATACTATCCCCAGCAGACGGGAGGTTATATACACTCTATTATCAAACAAGACGGGAATGAGTTCCTCATATTCTTCAGCAACAAACTGGGATTTATTTTCCCTGGCCAGCAGTTGTTATACGAAGATATCCAGACGCTTCAGGCATCATCTTATCATACATACATCATTTACATCATACCATAACATGCATAGATACATAATACATTACTTAGGTACATTATATTATACATGCATACATAATACATAAACTAATATTACCATGTAGAATGCTGCTTTGTTTTCAGGTTAATTCTCCAGCAAACAGACTTCATCAACCACTTGTGATTATCAGGACTGCTTTACCCTCCTGAAAGTTATCATTTCCTCAGGACTGCTTTATCCTCCTGAAAGCTTCGTATACCTCAGAACGTTGTTCATCTTTCTGAAAGCATATTACCTCCTCAGGATGTTATTATCCTCCTGAAAGCTATCAATCCTTCAGGACTGCTTTATCCTCCTGAAAGATTCTTATACCTCAGGACTGCTTTATCCTCCTGAAAGCATATCACCTCAGGACTGCTTTAACCTCCTGAAAGCATATTCATACCTCAGAACGTTGGTCATCTTTCTGAAAGCATATCATCACTTCCTAAGGACGTTGTTATCCTCCTGAAAGCATATTATTACTTTGGGCCGTTGTTATCTTCCCAAAAGTTATTATCCCCTCAGGACTGCTTTATCCTCCTGAAAGCTTATTCATACCTCAGAACGTTGTTCATCTTTCTGAAAGCATATCACTACTTCCTTAGGACGTTGTTATCCTCCTGAAAGCATATTATTACTTTGGGCCGTTGTTATCTTCCCAGAGGTTACCACTTCCTCAGGACGTTGTTATCCTCTTGAAAGCATATTATCTCCTCGGGACGTTGTTTATCTTCCTGAAAGCTATCACCCCTACCTCAGGACGTTGTTTATCCTCCTGAAAGCATATTATTACCTCAGAACGTTGTTTATCTTTCTGAAAGCATAGCATTCCCTCAGGACTGCTTTATCCTCCTGAAAGTGCACTATTACCTCAGGACTGCTTTATCCTCCTGAAAGCATATTACTACCTCAAGACTGCTTTATCCTCCTGAAAGCTATCATCATATCTTCATATTTTGGACTGCTTTATCCTCCAAGAAATGTACCTGAAGAAATCTTCTCCAAGTGGCATATTTAAGCCCACTCAAGCATATACAACCAAACATCAGTATCACTCTACGCACCGGTGAGTGCAAATTTTTGGGCTTTTGTGTTCAATCCCCTTCAACCTTCCAGGTTACGACTGGCAAATATACCAATCTAACCCCTCGGGTTTCAGAAAATTGAACAGGGGCAGCTGTTGCACCCCAAAATTTGCCCTCACAATACAAGACTTTGTGTGCTAAGAAGGTTCACAAGGTTCACAATATTCAATGCTTACAAGACCTTTCATGAGGTTCATGAAGTCTACAAGTCACTTTATGAGGTTCACAAGGTTCACAAGATTCAATGCTTACAAGACCTTTCATGAGGTTCATGAAGTCTACAAGTCACTTTATGAGGTTCACAAGGTTCACAAGATTCACAATGCTTACAAGACCTTTCATGAGGTTCATGAAGTCTACAAGTCACTTTATGAGGTTCACAAGGTTCACAAGATTCACAATGCTTACAAGACCTTTCATGAGGTTCATGAAGTCTACAAGTCACTTTATGAGGTTCACAAGGTTCACAAGACCTCCCATGAGGTTCACAAGGTTCACAAGACATCTTATTATGGTTCACAAGGTTCACAAAGTTCACAATTGGTCAGAAGAGTTGACAATTCCCTCAGACAATGCACCTCCTAAGCAGTGCATCCAAAACTAGGGTTTTGACTTTAATCAGGCTAAAGGAACTTCCAAGACTTCAAGTGAGCTTCATAACATCTTATATGTGTGTAATAACCCCCATGACAAGTTTCAAGACTTTTCTCAAAAGTTTGCTCAGTCAGATGATCAGATAAGTCAAAATCAGTCAAAGCAGTTAAAAAGTCAAACTGAGGTCAACTGTGGTCAAACCAAAGTCAAAATTCATGATTTTTTGCCAACATCAAGTATATGAAGTAAAATTCATCATTTGATCAAGGGTTGATCATGATTCATCAAGGAGATTTCAGATCATCAAGAATCAGGAGTTTCTAAATTAGGGTTTCCTTAGTAAAAGTCAACTGAACTTTGACCAACCATAACTTTCACATGCTTCATCACCAAGTCTCCATCCAAATCTCATTTTGAAGGAAATTGAATTCTATACAACTTTGTGTCTCACAAGCCAAGCCCAAAAATGCTTCAATTGGAAGGTATGAGCTAAGACATTATAGGTCATTTTGAAAGTCAACAAAAAGTCAACAACTTCAAAAGGGCATAACTTGAGAATGGTAAATGATATGGACATGAAACCAGTGGGTTTGGTTAGAGAACTCTTCAAGCTTTCTAAAATGTCCAAGAACACCCTCATAGAATTAAAATTGAAGGATTTGTGCCCTTGCAAAGTTTGGAAATTTTTGGATGGTTTTTGAAGAAAATGGAGGTCTAAAACCAATTTCTTCCAAATGGGCTTGCCAAATGATGACCCAATCCATACTACAACCTCATGCACGACCCAAGTCATCAAAAATCAGATTTTTTATTATTTTATTTTTATTTATTTTGATTTAATTCATTAAAAGTCATTTTAAATTAAAATAAAATATAAAAATCAAAGATTAAAAAATGATTGAGCTTCTAGAAAATCATAAATATGTTTTGGATCAAATTGATATGGGAGTTATGATGATTGTCTTAAAATAGCAAGGATATATCAAAAAATATTTGGATTTTAAGACATGATATTTTTCAATCTTATTGATCCAAATTTTCCAAAGGATAGTCCAATCTTTTAACCTAATTTGATTCACTACATATAAGAGAACACATTACAATCACAAGCCACGAATTTTCTGCTTCCCAAGTGTAAGTTTGCATCTCAAAAAATCCTCTCCAAACTCAAATTCGGTTTCAACCTTCCAAAGCACTTAAAGGTATTTTGAGGACACAGCCATGACCACTGGACATCCCTGAATCATTACCAATCATTATTTGCATCAAAAGCCTCATGAATTGCATAAACCGAACCAAACTTTGTTCTTGAATGTGAATTTTTCGATTCCATATATTGACTTGATTTAAATGAAATTTGATGATTGTTTGATGTTTGTGATGATGATAGGAATGTTTCTGGACAATCACCTTGAAGCTTGGTACCCTCAATCGTATTTCACCATTGTTAGGGTTTGAATGGCCGAATTAGGGTTTTACGATTTAGGCAATATAAATAAATTCTAACAACGTGGATTGATTGTGTAAACCATAAGGAACTCATTGGTATAAACAATTTGATGTGATTGTACTGTTTGTTTGGTGTTTGAATTTCGCAGGACATGAACATGGAAGAACTTGCATGAAATTTCGCAGGAAAAGTTGCATGAATTTTCGCAGGTATCATGAAGAAGATGAAGATCCCTGCGCGCGAATTTAATAATTGAATTCTTGTTTTAAAATATTATGAATGATTTTTGTTTGTATTTCACAAGCTCACGCTTGTCCCAGTGGAAAGACAGGCACGCGTATGATAGGAGGGCAGGGGTTCGAATCCTGGCTTCAACTCTTTTTTGCTTATTTTTCCAGATATTTAGCCATTATAATATATTATGAATTGTGGTGATTATATGAACAGATGTGCTCACCTAGCTGGGATGGTAATGTGTTTGTGTGATACTATAAAGGTCCTGGGTTCGATTCCCCCAGGCCTTTTGTTTTCTTTCTATTTTCTTTGATTTTTCAGGATATGGAATAAAACCAATTCAACCCTCCTTTGTATTGCCTGCGCGCATGATGGCCTGGTGGTGTGTGTTGTTATTGGCAAGCCAAAGGTGCTGGGTTCAAACCCCAGCCAGGTAAGTTCCAACTTTTTGTTTCATTTAATTTGTTTTGATTATTTTATTATTAATTAGAGATAATCTTGTATATACATATATATTTAAATAATTCAAAAATAACACATATGTATATCTTATATTTTCTAAATTCTAAAAATTATTTTCTAAAATTCTAAAATTAGTTTTTTTTTAATCATTATGTACTTAAATTATAATATGTATGTATTTATTAAATTAATATCATTGATATTGTATATTAAATTATAAACCCTAAAAATATTTTTTTCTAAAAAACCCTAATTGTAATTCTTGTCTATATTATAATTGGTAAATTGATTCTATAATTATAATTTTATTTTTATTTTCATAATATGTTTAAAATTAATTTAATTTTTTATAATTTGCATATAATTCAAAATTTTATAATAATTAATATAATTGTCCATATTTTTTTATTAATCTTGATTAATTATTCATATTTTCTTATTAACTTTAAATAATCATTCACATAAAATTTAATCTTTTAATTATTATATTATTTTTTGCTTATTCCATTATTATTTTTTTTAATTATGATATTTATTTGTACTAACCTTTCTTTTATTATAATTATTTTATCACTAACCCCATTCATTTTTAAATTGTGATTATTATTATTATTTTCACTAACCTCAATTATAATTGCTTATTTATTTTGCTTATTATTTTTATTTTTGCTATTTATCTAAATTGCTTTTATTTATTATTGTAACTGCTCCTGGATGTAATTTTTTTTGTAATATTTAAATTATTTATTTTATGCCATGGTTAGTAAAAATAGGGAGTGTAACATGTATGTTATTTAAAATTGAATTTAGATCATTTAATTTAAAGATAAATATTTAAAATTGTACACTCACACACGTAAGTCGATCTTTGATCGCCATCTCACTTTCTAGGGTTACCTCTCATTGTTGCCTAATCATAAGGTTAAGTAGGGTGTATAAAGCACAAAGTCCCTCAAAGTAAAGTCATTTAGTCCCTTCACAATCAAAGATCAAGTCCCTTAAATGGTTGCCTTCATAGTGATCTTGTCCCTTTCGAATAATGATGACAGTCCCTCCAAAATTGCTTAATACACCCTACAGTTGCCTTCATTAAACAGATGTCCCTTTACTTGTCCCATACATCCAAGGTAATGACTACCTATTCCTTAATAATAGGGATAGTCTTACCATTTAAAGGATTCAAGAACAGAAAGATTTAAACTTTATGGTAGGTTTCTCATAGTTACTTGCTCACTATTCAAAAAATTTCTCAAACACTTCACAAATTTCAAACAATTTTCAAACACAAGTTTTTTACGCATCCGTACATGGATCATTATCAAACTCTTATGAAAATTTCCATTCACACACTTCACATTTCAAAAACAATTCAAAGTGAGCTAAGTAACTAAGAGCCCATGGATAACCATGGATGTAAAGGGTGCTAATACCTTCCCTTTACATAACCTACCCCCCGGACCCAAAAATCTTTTAAAAGGTCTTTCCTGTTCTTTTATGCCTTTCCTTTGGATAAAATAAAAGTCGGTGGCGACTCTTGCTATCCGCAACATAACTAAAGTCAGTTCTCCCACCGTGTTACAGCAGGTTAGATAGGTTCTTGGTTTCAGACAATCTTATCGAGAATTGGAAATTGTCTTGTCAATATGCGGGGAAGAGGAATGTCTCTGATCACTGCCCTATCTGGATAAAATCTAATAATGTTGATTGGGGACCTAAACCATTTGTTTTTAATAATGCATGGTTGGAACATCCTGAATTTCTGGGTTTCGTAGAGATGGAATGGGCTTCGTATGATATTAACAACATAGGAGATTTCGTTTTGAAATCTAAATTGAAGCTTTTAAAGACTAGTTTGAAGGAGTGGAATAAAACATTTTTTGGTTGAGTCGATTTGAAGATAGAGAACACTTTGAGTACTGCCAACGAGTTTGATGAGATCACTGCTAGGGGGTTAGATGTCAACTCTGGTATTCTGGTTAATGATAGACAACTTGCTAACAAGGAGAGGTGGAGTAGTTTAAACTTAAAGGAATGTATGCTTAGACTTAAATCAAAGGCTTTATGGCTGAAGGACGGCGATTGTAACTCGAAATATTTTCATAACTTCATGAGAGGTAGGAGGAGTAAGAACAAGATTTCTTTTGTGACTACGACTGATGGGGTTAAAGAGAATGTGAGGGAGGTTAAGGAAGACATTTGTTCTTTTTTTGTTGATAACTTTTTGGAGAAGAATCTTAATCGTCCTTCTATAGAGGATTTGAACGTGAAGGCTCTTACAGAGTTTGAAAGAGATAAGCTTGATTCCGATTGTACCGAAGAAAAATCAGGGAGGCTGTTTGGGCTTGCAACGGAGGAAAAATCCCTGGTCCCGACGGATTTAGTTTCGGTTTTTTCAGTTCTATTGGGAAGTAGTCAAGTTAGATGTTATTAGATTTGTTAAGGATTTCTTCTATCATCCTGTGTTGACAAAAGCTGTTACAACATCATTTATTGCTTTGGTGCCTAAGGCTAAGAATCCCCGATCTTTGGCTCAATACAGCCCTATTTTTTTATTAAACTGTTTTCAAAAAATCCTTGCTAAGATAATTGCTGGGAGATTGAAGAGAGTGGTTGGTATGTTGGTTTCCTCGGAACAATCTGCCTTCATTTTGGGTAGAAGTATTTGTTATGGTGTATTGTTGGTTAACGAAGTTCTGGACCTTGCAAAAAGATCCAAGCGTGATTGCTTAGGTATGAAGATAGACTTTGAAAGAGCTTATGACTATGTGTCATGGAGTTTTCTTCGGGAATTTTTGTTGAAGATGAACTTTGGTGATAGATGGAGATCATGGATGAAAGGTTTAATATTCAGTGGTTCGATGTCGGTTAAGGTTAACGGGAGTGTCACTAAGGATTTTCCGATTTCGAAAGGGTTACGGCAAGGAGATCCTCTCTCTCTCCATTTCTTTTCATTCTAGTTATGGAGGTGCTTACTTAGTTGGTCAAGAAGGCAGTTGAGTTAGGCCGTTATTCAAGCTTTATAGTTACTTATCTAATGTAGTTCAATGTGGTCCAGTTTGCCGACGATGCTCTATTTATAGAGGTTGCATCTTGGGAGAACCTATGGTTCTTGAAAGCAATATTGAGAGGATTTGAATTATTGACAGGTCTTAAGATTAATTTCACAAAAAGAAGAATTGGTGGAGTTAACGTTAGTCCTTCGATTTTGGAAGTGGCAACAAATTTCCTACATTGTGAGGTTCTTAAGTTCCCTTTTAAATTTTTGGGCATTTATATAGGTGATAGCCCTAGAAAATATTGCATATGGAAGGAAGTAGTAGAATAGGTTAAAAGGAGACTCTCTTCTTGGAGGGGTAAATTTCTGTCAAGCGGAGGTCATATCGCGCTTATTAACCCAATCTTAAATTCTGTCCCTTTGTATTCTCTTTCATTCTACAAAGCTCCGAAGTCGGTTATTAAGTCAATTCAAAGGATTCAAATATAATTCTTATAGGGAGGTTTTTCGGAGAATAGATCTATTCATTGGGTCGATTGGAGGACGGTTTGTATGTCTAAGGAGACCAGGGGTCTTGGCATTAAGGATTTGGAAACTTTTAACAAATCTTTGCTGATGAAATGGAAGTGGGGGTGCATAAAGGATAAGGGTGTTATTTGGTTTGATCTTTTGCAACATCGTTACGCTAAAAACAATTTGATTTTGTTTATGATGTATTACAATGGCGAAGGAGGAAATGGGAAATATTCGATTTGGTGGAGGGATTTATCACTTTTGTGTTACGATAAACTAACTTATAAAGATTCTTTTGTAGACAATTTACGTTGATCATTGGGTAATGAAAGAGATTTATTGTTTTGGTTTTGCAAATGGGCAACTGATGTTTCTGTGAAGGATTTGTTCCCAAACTTGTTCAGTATGGCAGCCACTCCTTATGCATCTATTCACGAGATGGGCTCATGGCTTCAAGATGTTTGGCTTCAAGATGTTTGGCATTGGAAGCTGATTTTTAATCATCCCTTTTCCAGTTCTATTATGGAGCTTGAGGTACAAGGTCTGAAGAATTTGTTTCTGCATCTTTGGCCGAACAATCTTAGAGTCGATGAGGTGGGATGGAGAGCGAACATCAATTTTAGTTTTGTTGTGGCCAACTCTTACGAATTTATGTTACAGAAAGCATCATCCGTGACCGTGGCTTCGGGCGATATAGTCTCATTATCGGTCGAAAGTCAGGACTGCATAACAGCTTTGTGGAGCATAAATCTTCCGTCGAAAATCCAATTTTTCGGATGGAGGGTTTTGCGTGATAGGTTAGCTACGAAGAATCAGTTAATAAGGAGGAATGTGTTACCAGTTGGTGGTTCGGTTGTCTGCCCCCTTTGTGATATCTCGGATGAAGACGTTGATCATTTATTTCTTGGATGTTCTTTCGCAACTCAGGTTTGGACGGGGATAGCGCATTGGTCAGGTGTTGATGTTATGGTGTCGGCTACGATGACGAAAGTTTTTCTTTTATTCAAGTTTGAATCTATGAAAGAGTTAGATAATCTTTACGGTATTGTTTTTTGGGCTGCAATTGTTTGGTCGATGTGGTTATGTAGAAATAATGTTGTTTTTAAAGATGTTTTAATTTCCGTAGCCGATGTGTTGTATTCTATCAAGGTGATTTCTTGGAAATGACTTTTCAATAAGGTGGTCTCTCCCAAATGTGAATTTTTTGAATGGTGCAATGCACCTTTAGATTGTATCAAGAGATGTAGATCTTCTTTGTATCTTGTTGGGTTTATAGCACCCCTTGTGCTATCTTTCAATTAATATCATTACTTATTAAAAAAAATGTTTCAACAAGTTAGGTTCATCATCCAATCAATGGTTTTACTGTTGGAACCGAACCTTTAAAGACAAAATTTATTTCAAAATTGAACTAATTAAGTTCTTATTGATTTTGCGGCTAGTGCAACAACAAAAAATTAATTCTAAAAAAATTCTAACATAATTCAATTAAGGACACTTTTCAACGATTTAACACAATTTAATGTAATAAAATCCTTCAATCTTCTATAGCATTTAATAATAAGAGAAAATTATATAAAACACATCAGTTTTATATAGTATATAAGTTGAAAATGAAACTATTTTGCACCAAAATATAAAATAAGTGGTAATCTAGTGAAGTCATCAACGAAAGTCTTCGACACGGCAAAGGAAATTTTCTGTCATTTATGGTCTAAGTTAGAGAGGTGAAACATACAAGTGTATAAGTTAGAGAGGTGAAACATATAAGTGTATAATGAATCGTACCTTGGTGCATTTTAGAATTACATTTAGATAAGAATAACAATTAAAAAACCGTCTTCGATGAGCATGACGCCTCATGCGGAAGATTTTTGGATGATCCCAATGGTTGATATGAAGCGCTGTCTTACTTCAATTCATGGTTGTCTTATAATATTGTACCTATTTGTCAACGTAAATGGGTATTGAATTGATTTGGGCCTCCATTTAAGCCAATTTTATTGGTCGACCCAGAACAATTGTCTTTCAAATCCTTGGGAAATACAAACCACACCACCAAGAATCGAGATCTCATCGTGAACTATTTAGAGTACTTGACTATCCTAGGATATATAGAATATCATTATTGTTAGACATATGTACACACATCATGACTTCCCTATGAAATATCTCAAACAAGAGTTAAAAACATTTAATGTACTTGTTCCCGATGTTAGTAAAGTTTTGTCAAAACTCTTCACAGTTATCAACTAGCCTAAATGTGTGTACATTGAAACCCTCATTCTACATAATAAAAACAATGGTTTGGTGGACAAATGTTCAGGGTTGTTCGCAAAGCTCATGACAAAAGAATCAAGAGAGAATTCCATGTAGAAAGATGCACGAAACATGTAGACCTTCATTATGATAAAAAATTGATACTTTTGATTGTTCAATTCAATCAGACGGTTATCTGCATAATACATTGCATCACACGCGAACAATTTCAACCGTTTTTCACATATAAATACAACAAGTCTTTTCATGTATTTAAATTTTTTGTTACTCTCATATTATTTATGATTCGCAATGTTAACTTTACAAAACCGCACATATAAATACAACAAGTCTTTTCATGTATTTAAATTTTTTGTTACTCTCATATTATTTATGATTCGCAATGTTAACTTTACAAAACCGCACATATAAATACAACAAGTCTTTTCATGTATTTAAATTTTTTGTTACTCTCATATTATTTATGATTCGCAATGTTAATTTTACAAAACCGCACATATAAATACAACAAGTCTTTTCATGTATTTAAATTTTTTGTTACTCTCATATTATTTATGATTCGCAATGTTAACTTTACAAAACTGCACATATAAATACAACAAGTCTTTTCATGTATTTAAATTTTTTGTTACTCTCATATATTATGATTCGCAATATTAACTTTACAAAACCGCACTTTATCGCATCAACTCTATTACATCAGCAAAATGAGAAACTAATCCACCACCCCACCTTTCTAGTTCTTAACCAAATAAAAATAATGAGAAATGATCTCATATCTGAAATCATTTAGATAAAAGCTATTTATTTTAAGCATGTGCATAAGCATTCTCCACCAATACTTTTAGGAATGTGATTTTTTACTCAAAATAAACACTTCTTTAAGAAAGATAGGAATAGGTATATACATGGAAGATATAGAGATATCAACAGACCCTTCATTACTTTAGTAACTTTGAGATTATATGACTTTGGTGACATTTGAAGCAATTACTTTCTTAATATTTTAGATTTCAAATTTGTTATAATGAATTATTTATTTGTGCTTATCCAAAAATAGTTTTTCTTTATGATTATGTTTTATGTTACATTAAAGTTGATTCTTGTGGTTATCCAAGAATCGTTTTTCTTTATGATTAAATTGTATGTTATACTAAAGTTGATTCTTTCTATAAATTAAAATAATTAAAAATTACTAAAGATGACTATATTTTTTATATAGACCATACGAAACACATGGCTCTATGATATGTACCCTTATTTATATTATCAAGTAAGCATCATTTATTAATACAGATAATAACAATTTAATTTATATTATCAAGTAAGCATCATTTATTAATACAGATAATAACAATTTAATTTATAGATCACGCTAAATGGGGTAATTCCACATTTCTAGGTCGTGAACGTTGAAATTTTCAACATGGAAAAAGAATCTTATTTTGGTTCAAGAATAATAGATACACTATATTTTACACAATATTTTATGGTTATGAATTTGAGAGGGGATCGCAACTCAAAAGAGTCAATGATGAGAAGAGAGTTTCCTTTAAGCAATTGGAGAAATTCACATGATTATCTTCTTTTCTATTTGGAACCCATCATTTTACAATATATTGATTCAAACATACACTTCATAATTACATGTTACAATTTTCAAGCATTACATTTGTATGGATATTTTTCCTTGTTTATGTACAAATAATTAAATATACTCCCTTCCCCCTCCCACGAGAGTTGTGTATCTTATTTTAACTATCCCAATTTGAGAGTGAGATTCTCTCCATGGTTGAACAATTCTATTTAATATTTTTCATTTATTATACTCTAATACATGCATATTAGTTAACAATATTAATTAATAGATGAACAACTACGATAATGATGACTCATTTGTGGTATCAGAGTTGATAGTTCGAGTAACGGACTGACTCCTTATGTCGAAAGTCTTTCTGACATGGTGGTCAGGCGGCGTGTTCTGTTGAAGTGTCCATGAAGAGATAAGGGCATGAAGAGATAAGGGTGTCTCTCAACGACGGTACAAGTATGCGGATGAAAGAGCTTTCGCTTGAGGAGGATCATAGTGGATTAACTCATACTTGAGGGGGAGACCATATTGCTTAGAAAAATAGAGTTTGAACACTTTATAAGTAAGAGAATCCATACACCTATCACCTTAAGATTTTGGATAAATATGTGATATCACTCTCACTTGTTTGAATGAGTCTTTGACTTTTAGATAAGTGTTTGATCCAATGTGAATACTCCTCTCATGATGACCCATTAAATGGTTGGAAGAGGAATGTGAGAAAGGACATAAGTGAATATGTGAAAAACACAAGAAAAAGGGTTGAATTGGGTCTTAACTCCTGTATTCTTTTCGCATCTTATCGTTAATGCGCTTAAGAGATTATCAGAGTCAAGTTGATAGATTCTGATGGGTGCTTAATTCTAAATTGAATTAATATTATGGAGATTACATGAGTGCTTCTAATCAAGCAGATGACTCATAATTTTAAGTACATGATAACACAACAGTGTTTAAGCATGATATGAGCAACAACTTCATGTTTTATTCAGATTCTGATAAGATGTATGTGATTGGAAGTTTGAATAACATCTTATAGAACTTCTTCATCTTCTTCGTTGAGCAAGCTGCGAGCAAAAACTACTTGCTTTTGATCTTCATTTAGCTCAGATGATGAATTGGTTGATGACTTGACTGTTTTCCAACAATATCAGATTCATCAACTCTTATGCTTACTGATTGTTGTTGTATTGATAGATGTTCTTTTGAGTTTCAACAACAATGGTCGTGTGTTGATAGCAACATCGACAATCTTGACGATGACTAGCTCGTTGTATATATTTACGACACACTAAGAAGCACACGATCTTTTCCATTATATATCCAAATAAAATATAGTCGTTGAAGAGCATCTGACTATTGAAAAGAGTCGTTACACAATGATGAAGGTAGTACATCAACACATGTCCTTTTTGACAAATCAAGCTGGTGGATAGCTAGTGGAATAAAAGCTTTTTCATTCTTGTACTATCATTGCTAACAATAACTGTATTTTGAACTTTAGGTCTTCAGAACCTTGTTCATACAGAACGCTGTCTTCAGAGTCTTCAGAACCTTGTTCACTCAGATCGTTGTCTTCATAGTCTTTAGCACTTGATTCTACAGAATCTTTATCTTTAGAACCTTAAGTCTTCAGAACCTTCAGATATTCGTTTAGCAGAACCGTCTTCATATTTCTTCAACACTTGGTCTTCAGAAGATAGCAACTTCAGAAGTTTCACTAGCTTCAGAATCATAACCACTTTCAGAAGATAATCCACAAGAACGTTGCAACAACAACATCCGACATCCTTGGATCTTTCTGATTGTGATCAGATACAAATGCATACTTTCTTCTTCAGTACGCTTGTGACTTGTGTTACACATAGTTACTCGCATGTAAATTTTAACGCACATCTTGATAGTGTTTGCTTGATTTAATATCTTCAATGAATATGATCTGCACAAAAACAAACATCATAACATAAAATAATTCTTTCACAAATACTCATTGTTATCATCAAAATTTAGAGATGACCTGCAGAAACAATTTTTGTTCTTACAATAAGAAGTTTAATTACTTAGAACTAGACAAACTTATGTGATAAATAATTTTTGTTAATAGATGATTATTATATTATTATATATTTATTATATTTAAATAAGAATAGTTTAATCTTTTTTTACTATATTGTCTTTGTACTATATTGAATTTTTTTTTTCTTTCAATACTACTATATTGTAATACTTATTCTATCGATATTTATTATTCTAATAAAAATTTTAACTTTTTTTATCCTTTCTCATTTATTTCTCTATTGTTGATATGAGTTAAAAATTACAATGTGAAATTTAACAAAAACTATGTTGGTGGGAAAGTGAGTATTGAAGTTGTATTAATATTATTAAAGATGTTTATAGTTTGTTGATCTCATCCTTTGAATTAATTATTAAGTTGAGATCTAATAAGTGCAAAATTTATTTGATTTACATAAGTATTTATTAATTTAAATCATATGTAAGGGCCGGTCTAGGGGTAGGCCACCAAGGCTACCGCCTAGGACCTCACATTTTTATTTGATTTTTATATGATTTTAATAAATTGAGTTTTTTAAATAATTTTTTAAATAATGTTATATACTAATTAAATAACACTCCATCTATTTCAAAATAAGTATCGTTAATGACACTTTCACACAAATTAAGAAAAATATAATAAATAAAAAAAGAGAAAATAATAATTTTATTCAATTATTCTTATAGTCGGTATATTTAAATTATTGTTAAGCAATGAAAAAGAAAAAATAAATTAGGAGTATTAATTAGAGGATATATTGAAAAATAAAATATAAAATTGTATTGAAATCAAAACACGACATTTATTTTGGAATAAAATATATTTTTAAATGTAACATTTTTTATGGGACGAATGAATTAACATCTATTTAAAACATATTAATATAAACCATATTAATGTATTGCTTGATTTGTTGATTTAAAAAGTATATGTACAGATGATAAATTTTGTAATTTATCATATAATAGAAGACTTAATATCAATTTTTTTTTTATAATTTTGGTATTGTTTTTCAGTTATGTATTTTGTAAATAATTGTTTAGATGAATTAATTTTATTATCAATTGAAAAATAATACTAAATAAATTGATTATTAAAATTTTATGATTCTTCATCATAAAATAACTAAAATATAATAATTTAAAAAAAATATTATATTAAAAGTTTTAATTTTAAATTTCGCCTCAGGCCTCTAGAAGTGTTGGACCGGCCCTAATCATATGGAATCAGTGTTTTAAAAACCGGACCGGTCATCAAACATGTGAGAGTACTGAGTTATTGGTTTATTGGTCGAACCACTGAGTCACTGGTCGAACCGCATGATCAAACCGGATTAAACCGGATAACTCTGTTGAATAGATCGACCTTTATAACAAAACTATATAGATATAAAACTGGTCGAACCGTATGATTATGTCTCTACAAAATATAACTAACACTTAAATTTTTTAAAAATATCATATCATAAATTCACAAGTTTATAATCTAAATTCAAATTTTAAACAAAGGTATCACACATAGCAAAATAGTATAAAATTACAAAGTCTAATTGCAAACAAAATTTAATTGCAACATAATTTAATTAAATAGTTTATAATAAAATATTTAAATGTGTATCAAATTTAGTTCAAAGGAGAGAAATTTATTTCAATGTTGGGATCTCCTTCTTTAATATTAAAATAATCTGTAGTGATATCAACCGCATCTGATGTTTCTTCGTCAATGATATCATTACTTTGCTTTATTTTTATTTTTTTAATTTTAATTTATATATTTCATTTTATATATTTTTTTTTATTTCATTTTTATATTAATTTTTTAATTAAAAAATAAAAAATAATTTAATTTTTAAAAAAATGCAATTCAACCGCCGGTTTTCCCGGTTTACACCGGTATACACTTTTTTAATGACATAAATGATCCAACATTTGAACTAGACCGGTTACCTGACCGGTTCTCGGTTCGACCGGTTCGACCAACCGGTCCGGTCCGGTTTTTAAACACTGCATGTCACAACCTTAATTTATTATTAAAAGATGATTAAACATTTGTGTGTGCTTTTTAACCATGTTATTCATAAGCACACATAAAAATGATCAAAGAAAACATAAAGTAACAAGCAAAGGGACAAATACCTCTATCATACTCTAAATTTTGATCCTAAGATGTATATCTAAGTAGAGAAAATCCATTGACCAAAGGATTGTGCTCGATTGGTTTGAACAGTATCCCCGCAATGTATCAGGATTCTTGAGTTCCTCAGAGGATTCAGGAAAAGAACCAATCATTAATACCCAAGATTTTAAACTTTTCAATCACCATCAAAGGGTTAAGGAATCTCAAATGATGGAAAATCATTCAAAGTGTACAAAAATTTCAGTGATCTGGGTCCCGAGCCATCACAATCACCAATTAGGGTTGTAGTCATCTGAGCCCTCCAGATGAAAATTTTCATGGAAAAGAGGAGCAAAGGCCTTTATACATCATCAAGAAAAGTTGACATGACTTGAACAAGCCATTTACAAGTACAAAAGGTGCAGAGATCAAGAATTTCAAGATTAGGCTAGGGCCTCGGCCTCTATCCACTTTGTGAAGTAGTCTACGTCGATGATTAAGTACTTATTTTGGTTTGAATCGACGACAAAAGGACCGAGGATATCTAGGCCCCACCATGCGAATGGCCACGGGGAGGACATTGTCTTATGCTCGTTTGGAGGCGCCATGTGCATGTCCCCGTGTCGTTGGCATTTGTCGCATTTCTTCACGTGCTCTTTGGCGTCGTTTTGCATTGTTGGCCAGTAATATCCTTCCCGAAGGGCTTTCTTTTCCAGTGATCTCCCGCCCAGATGTTGGGCGTTGATGCCTTCGTGGATTTTGCGTAGGATATGCGGGATCAAACTCTCCTCGATAGAGTTTTCCCTTGACTAATACGTATGATCAGGCTTGTCGCCTAACTACACTGGCCTCCTTTGGGTCTTGGGGCAGTTCATCGTTAGTCAAGTAGTTGTAGACCAGGGTCATCCAATAGCTGGCGTCGCCGATGAAGTTTACGTATATCGTTGAGGATGTCTTCTCAATGTTGGGCCGAAGGAGTATCTCTTGTATAACATATTTGTTTCCATCTTTCCTTTTTGTGCTCGCGAGTTTTGACAACACGTCTTCTCGAATGTTATGTTCGCGAGAAACATGTTTGACTTCTACAGATGTAAACTTTGTAATTTTTTCTTTGACCAGGGTCAGGTAGTCTGACAAGTTGACATTTTTGACCTGGAATTCTCCCTTGACTTGTAAGCCCACGAGCTGAGAGTCTGTACAAATGATTATTTCTTTGTCTCCTAGATTGTCGGAGAGTCGCAGGCCAACAAGAAAAGCTTTATACTTTGTCTGGTTGTTGGAGGTAGGAAAAGATAGTGCGAGGGATACCTCTATCAGGATACCTTCCTCGTTTTCCAGAATAATCTCTGATCCACTTCCCATTGAGCTTGATGATCCGTCCACGAAAATGGTCCATTTACTGGACACATAAGCTTTACTCTCTGGGGTGATCATTTCGGCCACGAAATCAGCCAGGACTTATGCTTTGAGGGCTAATATGCTTTCATACCGGATGTCGAATTCAGACAGTTCCAAAGACCATTTGAGCATCCTTCCGGCCATGTCGGGTCGACCGAGAAGTTCTCTGATGGGCTGGTCTGTTTGAACAACAATCGTGTGTGCCAATAAATAGTGTATGAGTCTCCTCGTTGTGTTGAGGAGCGCTAGGGTGACTTTTTCAATTTGCTGATATCTAAGCTCGGGCCCCTGCAGGGCTTTGCTCGTGAAGTAGATTGATTTTTGTCCCTCAGGTGTTTCTCGTATGAGGGTTGCGCTCAAAGCCTCATTTGCGACGGCCAAATATAGAAACAGAGTCTCCCCGACTTCTAGTCGGGAGAGAACCGAGGGTTCCGACAAAGCCTTCTTGATATGTTTCAAGGCTTGCTCGCACTCCTCTGTCCATTCGAAAGCAACCTCTTAGTGGAGGAGCTTGAAGATGCGAAACGCGTGTTGGGAAAATTTTGCCACATAGAGAGATAGCGAAGTGAGAACCCCCTTTAGTGAGTGGATGGATCTTTTGTATTTTGGTGTGGGCGTTTTTGCGAATGTTCGGCACTTGTCGGGGTTAGTTTTGATTCCCCTTTCAGTTAGATAGAAACTGAGGAATTTTCCCGCGCGTACCCCAAACGTGCATTTTTCTGGATTAAATCACATTTTGCACTTGCGTGCTTGGTCAAAAATCTTATTTAAGTGGAGAGCATGTTAGGTTTCCTCGTGGGATTTAACAATCATGTCATCCATGTAAACTTCGAGCATGTCTCTAGTTTCTGCTCGAAAGACTTAGTTCATCATGCGTTGGTAGGTTGCGACTGCGTTTTTCAAGCCGAATGGCATTACGTTGTAGTAATAGTTGCCTGATTCAGTCATGAAAGCGGTGTATTTCTTGTCGGTAACGACCATGGGTATTTAATTGTACCTAGAATAGGCATCGAGGAACGACAATAATTTAAAACCTGCAGAGTTATCGACCATCTTATCAATGTTAGGAAAAAGGTAAGCGACTTTCGGGAAAGTCCGGTTGAGATCAGTGTAGTCAACGCACATGCTCCATTATCCATTGCTCTTTTTAACTAATACAATGTTTGAGAGCCAGGTGGTATACCTGGCCTCAGTTACAAATTGTAGCTTTAGGAGGTCTTTAACTTCCTGCTCGGAGGATTCTATCTTTTTCGGGGACTGTTTCCTCATGTGTTGTGCCACAGCTCGGACGGAGGGATATATGTTTAGATGATGGCATGTCGTTTCTGGATCCAACCCCGGAATCTCAGTTGCACTCCATGCGAACAGATCAACGTTCTCCCTTAGGTACGCCTTTAGGTGCTTCCTCGCGAGGTTCAGGAGGTCGACTTGAATCTTCACTCCTTTGGCAGGATTTCCACCTAATGCGACCAACTCGAATTCTACGTCGGGCACCAGACGAGTAGACAAAGCAGTCTTTGCAACCATCAGTGCCTCCTTCTCTTCCTTGACAAACCTTCTATCGAGATCAATTGAATCGGCCCGAGGGAATGGCTTTGGTTCCTCAGAACTTCAGGGAATAGTAGCTTTGGTTGCTGGCTTTGGCTAGGCGGCTATGGCATTGAGCCCTTTAGACGCAGCTTCGAAACATCGATGAGCATCCTCGATGTCTCCGTGGAGAGTGGATACTTGCCCCGGTGAGGAGTAGTACTTCATCTTCAGATGTACCGTGGAGGGTACAACGATGAGCTCAACGACGGTCGGGTGATCCAAGATGCATTGATATAGCGATGGGCATTCAATCACGAGGAATCGTACCTTAACTGCCCAAGCATTCTGTCCCGATCCGAAAGTTACTATCAGGTCGACATAACCCCAGGTCCTGGATACCATCCCATTGAACCCCTGGAGATCTGACCATACGTAGGGTGTCATATATGTCTCGTTAAGCTGCAAGGTTGCGAAACGTTGGAAGTATATGATATCGGCAGAGCTTCTTTGATTGACCAGGATCCTCTGAACATCAAAGTTGGCCATTTGCGCTCGGATGAGTAGGGGATGCTAGCGTTAGGTGAACCACCAATGAGACCCTCCTTCTAAAAGGATATGTGTGTTGATCCTCCACGAGGAGGGTCAAGAGTAGAATTTTGGTTGGAGTTGGTGCTGATTAGCTGGTCGAAACAGCGTTTTACCGACCCCACATTGACTTTATTATGTCCGCCTCCTAAATTACCATGGCAGGGGGGAAGAACTCCCACGGGTTGTAGGCAGCGAAATAAGCAGGACCAGTGTACGGTTCAGGGACATAGAAATCCTTTGGTCGTGTGATGCTGAGGGCAACCGGGAGGTTGGCGTCCGTGGCTGGAGGGGCAGTCTCCTCGACCTTTCAAGTTTCTTGCACCTCCTGTCGATGAGCCTTCTTCCCATTGGTGAACTTCTTCATATGGCCGTCTCGGATGAGTATTTCGATGGCATCATTCAGATGGATGCAATCGTCAGTATTATGTCCGGATGACTTGTGAAATCTGCAGTACTTTGTCTTATCCATATTCGACTTGGTCGACAACTACTTTGGAAACCTGACATAGGCCTGACAGAACTCAAAATTAGCACATTTAGACAAGATACTCCCTTGACACGGTGAGAGGTGTGTAGTTATGGAACCTCCCAGATGGGCCCTTGTGCTCTCGCGGTACACGAGAGCGGTCTTCCTTTCATTTTTCACCTCCCCGACGAGATGTCGAGTGGTTTTCAGATTTGGACGGTTTGGCATCTTCATGATGCCTCGTATCACAGGCAATATTGTCTGCCTCCTTCTCCTCATATTGGATATATGTCTGTTTTTTGAGGAGAAAAGCATCAAGCAAGGTTGGCGTCTCAATACCCATGTCTCTCCTGAAATCACTACCGGGATGGAGCCCACACTCGAGAAGATATTTTTTCATGTCGTCTGTGGTTGAGACCTGGACGACTTCTTTATTGAATCTTTCGATGTACGCTCTAAAGGGTTTGTCCTTTCCCTGAATAATTGCCTCCAAAGAGGACTCAGACTTAGGATGACAGCGTGATGTGGTGAAGTGTCAGGAAACGTCCTCCTGAGTTATCTCTAGGAGGTGATAGACTCATGAATGAGGCTTTTATACCAAGCCATAGCCCCTTTTATGAGAGTTGTGGGGAAAAGACGATATTTGATCGCTCCTCGGACACCTCTTTAGTCGAGGAGATCGTAAATATTGTCGATATGCTCGTCAGAGTTTGTTGTCCCGTTATAGGACCCCAAGGGATGGGGCTTCTAGATCCCCTTAGGTAGCCTTGTGGACATAATCTCATTGGAGAGAGGTCCGCAGGGTCATCCTCGTCGCTGGAATCATGGGAGGCGGAGCGGGAACGAGCATCTCAGTGTCAATGAGGGGATGATGATCTTGATCGATTTCTTGCACCCTTAGGCGATGGTCACGTTACCTCCCGAAGAGTCCTTATGGTCTTCCTGGTTTCTGGGGACTTGTGTCGTCGAGGAGATGAACAAGTCCATTTCTTGATAGACCCAGCTTCCTCTGGGTGTTGGTGAGTCTTTCTCCGTTCAGGAGAACGACTACGGGACCTGCGGAGCCTCCTCGTAGGGGAGAAAGATTTGGCACGTCACGTATCTTCCAGAGCTTCTAGTCTCTCGCCTTGGCACAAGATCAGAAGGTTGATCTTGTTGGTTGTCTTGACCAGAGCAATGAGCGTCTCATTGGTCCCCTCAGGAATGGGAATCAGGGGGAGATCAGCAGGGGTGATCTCATGTTGTATGGATGGTTCTGGTGACGGGGAGGCGGTGCACTCGTCTTGAAAACAGTCAGGCTCCCCGAGCGGAGGATTGGTTCCATCACTCTCCTGTTGCTTTACGGGGATGTTGGTGATAATTTGGGCATCTTCATAGTCCTCACGGAGAGCCATTGAGTAAGTTGAATTGCGATGTTTTGGTTTTCACGATCTAAGGATGAGAAACAAGGTAACACGAGTTCCCACTAACGGTGCCACTGATCATTCATGTGCGATCAAAATTTATAGTGGGCCCCGGACGCTGAAGTAGATGATGAAGGCGATGCTCGGTCGTCGAGGAGAGATGGGGGTGTACCTGTAAGGTACTCCTATTCCAAAGTCAGAACGGGAAAAAGAGTATGCAAGTACGAGTAAGAGAGTTAAGGAAGTGAATATTTGATACATGGCCCTCTCAAGTGAGAGGGTTTATAAAGAGCCCCCAACGCTGGGCTATTGGTCCCTATTTTGGGTCTGGATCGCGGATCCTCTAAAAATAGGTAACTTTCAGAACTAGCCATTGGAATGGGTCTGTGTGGCCGGAGGGGTGTGTTGAGCAGAGGATAATCCGAGCAGGAGCAATTCCTTGGCCGGATCTGGGTGACTTCCCGGGATGACGGACAAAAGTCTAAAAGGAGCAAAGGAAACCGATCTCGGGCAATTGTGGTCGACAAATCCTTTTCAGTTGAGGGGCATAAAGCCAGTGGGCTCCTTTGACATTGGGCTATTGGTTTGTCCTGGAAGCAAGAGTGGGTTGGACCATACCTAGTCATTGGGCCAGTCTGGAACATCTTTAAACTTAAATTGGTGTGGAGGGGTGTCTAGAATATCAATCTAAGGAATAATTGTTCTTCCATTCAATAGAAGTTTAAGTTATTTTCACATAACTTCAAAGCAAATTTATTGTCCCATGATTCACCATTGTATAGAATATAAGTACGAAATTTAGTCATATTTTAAATCCAATCTTTAAATTCCCTGTTATGAGAACACATGAATCTGATTACCCTGAAAACAATAATCATGAATGGAGTATTGTTTGTCGTTAAATGGAATATAAATTTCATATTCATTGAATATAACTATTACCTTTGAATCTTGTATTACCAACTCAATATGTTGTTGGTCGCTTCTTCGATGTAATTTCTTCGATCAGGTTCACCATCCACTTTACTTGACATGCACAAAGAGAACTAATTATGTACTCTGCTTCGCATGACGACAATGCCACTACTGGCTCCTTTCTTGATTTTCAAGAAATTGTTACACCACCTAAACATAAACACATATCCAGCTGTGGATTTTTGATCCTCAACATCATTACACCAATTTAAGTCGGTGTATCCCACTAATTTGCATTCTCTTCCTTTATCAATTGTAGTAAACAAAATACCATAGTCGAGAGTTCCTTTCAGATACCTTAGCATCCACTTCGTCGCTGCTAGGTGTGATACATTTGGATTCTGCAAGCATCTACTTACCGTACCTACATTGTATGCTAAGTCATACCTTGTGTGACAAAGGCATCTTAATGAACCAATGAGTCTTCTATAATGCGTTAGATTGACATCATTTTCATTTGTGTCTATCGACTGTTGCAATCTAGTCTCAACTAGAGTCGGAGTTGGGTTGTGATTTTGCATCTCAAATATCTTGAGTATTTCGCCTGCATTTCTTCTTTGGTGCATCATCAGACCCCTAACACTCTTTTAGAACTCGGTGCCAATGAAATATGAGATATTTCCTAAGTCTGGCATTTCAAACTCCTCTCTTAGGTCATGTTTGAAATCTTTTATCTCCTTTTTACAACTTCCTGTTATCAACTAGTCATCGACATAGAGACATAGTATAAAAAATTCACCATTGCTTCTTCTTACATATATTTTATGCTCATTTGTACACTTCACAAATTCATTCTCCCTTATAAAGTTATTTATTTTCTTATTCCAAGCTCTTGGAGCTTGCTTAAGTCCATACAAGGTTTTATGCAACTTATACACCTTTCTTTCTTCGCCTTGTTTCACAAACCCATCTGATTGTGCAACTTAAACTTCTTCATATAAGGGGCCATTCAAGAATGTACATTTCACATCCATCTGACACATTTTCTAGTTGTTCATGTTTACTAGACCAACAACCAACCTGATTGTCCCGATCCTAGCAACAGGTGCAAAAACTTCGTCGAAGTCGATTTCTTCCTTATAAAGAAATCATTTATCCGCAAGTTTTTCCTTGTGTCAAGTTACTTATCCTTTAGGATTCAAATTCACCTTGTATACTCTTTTCACATCGATTTCCTTTTTTCCTATAGGCAATTCGACAAGTGATCAGGTGTAGTTGACTTCGATGGACTCTAGTTCCTTATTCATTGCTTTCACCCACTTCAAATCCTTCAATGCCTCAAATATATTTACCGATTCGACATATGCATAGAAAGCATAATGTATCATCTCACCATCATCATCGAACATATCATCTGATGTAATCACACATTCTTGCAACCTTACAGGCACTTGTCTTGTTCTTTGAGGTCTGTTTGGGCCTGCTTCACCTCTGACTTCTTCTTATCGAACATCTCTTTCGAATTCACTAGCTGGTTCTGCATATTAGATTCTAACTAAATATTTCTTGACATTTTTAGTCCAATCTCATTCTTTAAGCTCATATATGATCATGTCACTGCTGATCGCAACTTGCTTGTTTACTGGGTCAAACAACTTGTATCCTACAGTCGAATGATATCCTATAAGAATCATTTTACTTTACTTATCATCAAGGTTTCTTCTCAACTGATCTGGCACATGTATACATATTATAGATCCAAATACTTTCAGATGACTAAAGCTAGGCTTGACACCAGACCAACATTCTTCTGGCGTGATTCCCTATAGCTTTTTCGTCGGACATTTATTCAAAATATATGTTGCATTCGACACATCTTCTCCCCATAATTATTTGGGTAAATTCTTATCTTTCTACATACTTCTCACCATGTTCATGATGGTTTTATTCTTCATTTCTGCAGTTCCATTCTGCTATG
Organism: Lathyrus aphaca; assembly: GCA_963966055.1. NCBI lineage: Eukaryota > Viridiplantae > Streptophyta > Magnoliopsida > Fabales > Fabaceae > Lathyrus > Lathyrus aphaca. The sequence continues at coordinate 145,482,862 of OZ014520.1, read as the reverse complement.
GAGTCTAGGGTGGCACCACCTCATGCACAATCCCTTCTTTCTCACTTAATTTGTCAAAGTCCTTTGACACATATTTTCCACCACCAGCAGACCTCAGAATCTTGAGCTTTCGACCAATTTTTCTTTTGACCATTGATTTAAAGTTGGCAAATACCTCGATCACTTCACTTTTCTTCTTGATCAGGTAAGTCCATAATTTTCGAATGTAATCATCTATGAAAGTGACAAAGTATATGTTCCCTCCAATCGAATCCACCTGGATAGGACCACATACATCAGAGTATATAACTTCAAGAATTTCCTTCGACCTGCTTCATGCATCCTTGCTAAAGTTATTCTAGTGATGCTTTGCATGCACACAAACTTCGTTTGAGATGTTGATTTCTGGTAATCTTGAAACCATATTTCTTCTCTTCAAGTCTCTGATGTCTTTGAAATTGAGATGGTCAAGTCTATAGTGTCATATACATTCATATCTATTGGTTGTAGTTGTAAGTAACTTATGCTCCATCACATTAAGTTCAATATTGAAGGTTCTATTTCGAGACATAGGAGCCTTCAAGGTCAACCCACCACTTGCGTCGAAAACTCTCATAATTTTGTCTTCAACCGACACCTTGTAGTTCTTTTCGACCAACTACCATATATTGAGCAAATTTCTCTTCATGCTTGCTATGTATAATACATTTGAAATTATTGACCTCTTGTCATATTTCCTCAATATCAGAACTGTTAGAACAATTTTGATTCTAATCATCTACTATAGTTTTGATGATAACAATAACCTTCTGAATGAATAGAAGTTCTAATGTGCATTGCAAACTAACTTATAATTAATGTGCATTGTAGAAGTTCTTAAAAGCAAAGCATTTTGGAATAGAAACAATATTGCGCCTTTGTATAGAAGATATATGTGTTAAAGAGAAGTTATTAATTAAGACATCATTAAAGTTGCGTTCTCAATTTATGATACTTTGATTTGTGCTTAGAAGATTCTGATTCTCTCATTAAAGAGTATTTAAAGAAAATCAGAATAAAAGCTGGGAACAAGAATCTCCTCTTTTGGAAGGATTTTATGGCAATAAATATTATCCAAGTCAGGCTCCAGATGTTCCCAACGGCTAGATAAGTCAAGCCACTATATAAAGAAATCTTCATAAAGATTTGAAGCTCTGGTTCTCTCGTTATATCATCACACGCTCAAATACTGCTCTCAAATATATTGTAACAAATCACCTAATAATTATAGCTTATTAGAAGCATGCATAGTTACATTGTTAATCTTTGTAAAAGATATGTTTATTTTCCTTGAGTGACTAGTTTAAGTTAGCAGACTCAGGAAGACATTGACAGTAGGTCATTGTGTGTATTCAAATTTGAATAGTGGATTAAGACCTCACTGATCGAGGCAAAATCACCTTGGCGGGTGGACTGGATGTAGTTTGAGTTCAAACGAACCAAGATAAATCAAAGAGTTTTTAAAGTCATTTTTATTCCTTGAAAACCCAATTCCAACCCCCCTTCCTTGTGTTTTACGCTCCTTCAAGAACATCACAAATACCTTGAGTTGCTAGATTATTGTCATTCATAAATTTTACCATGTTCATCATTGAAGGCTTTATGTTGGCAAACCAATCTTTTCTTCCAGACATATGTGACGAACATCCCAAGTTCAAGTATCACTAGTCCTTGAATCTTTCTTCATCTCTCATTGTAACCATCGTCAACATCTATTCTTCTTCATGTTTCACCAACTTTGCATCAGTTTCTTGATTCTTATGCTTTTTAGGACAATCACTAGAATAATGACCATACTTATGACAATTGTAATACTTATTGTGACTTTTATCAAGTTTTCTACCACCACCTTTTCCTCTACCTGCAACACCACCTCTTTGGTTTCTTTGGCTTCAGGGTTTTCTCTGATTCGACCGGCCTCCTTCTTGCTAATTTTGACAAGTTGAATTGTTGTAACATCCTCTGACTTTATTGCCATTCCAGCTTCCTTTTCCTTTCTTTTCTTTTGTTGATTTCACCTACAAAGCCACATCACTCTTTGACTTTCCTGCAACTCTTTCAGTCATTCTTTGTTCATGAGATTCAAGCGTCCCTTGAAGCTCTTCCTTTGTCAATGTTGATAAGTCTTTCGACTCTTCTATGGCTACTACCATGTGGTCGAACTTTAGAGCCAATGACCTCAAGATCTTTGCAACAAGTGATCTTGATGTCAACACTTCTCGTCATACTTTAATTTGATTCACCAGTTTTGTAACCCTATTGAAGAAATATACTATGCTTTCATTGTCTTCAATTTGAAGTAATTCATAAGTCCTTTTGTGAGTTTGTAACCTCACTCTTTCAACTTTTATGTGCCCCCAACCGATTTCTCCAGAATTTCTCTGCTTCTTTCACTGATTCTACATCATTAACATTTTTCAAAATTATATGGATCAACACATTGATGGATTATAAAGAGAGTTTTATAATCTTTCTTCTTCAATTCTTTGTATGCAACTTTTTCTTCATATGTCGTATTTTCTGCAAGCGGTGTTACTCTTTCCTTCACAAGATCCCAAAGATCTTGATAATGGAAAACTACTTTTATCTGCTTGCACCAATTCTCATAATTCTGACCCTTCATATTTGGGAGGTTCGCCGAAAAATTCATTTTTGAATGATTCATCGCCATTGCAGCCAAGAATCACAACCAGAGCTCTAGATACCAGATGTTGAAATTAACCCGCTAACTTTGGGAATTCCAAACCTTTCTTGATGAACAAGATTCATTCAACTGATTGAATTCCTCTCTTGTTCTTCACTATTCACTTGAGTGAATCAACCACACCTTTATTTCAAGAAATGTTTTGTGCAGATATTGTTAAAATTAAGAAGAATGAAGATCGAAAAGGAGAGAGGATTAGGGTTTAAGAAATTTTGGAGAAAAAGAAGAAATTTTTTTGTAGAGTTTCTTTTTGTCCACAGTCTGTGGAAACTTATTTATTCACTTGCAACTGCAATTCCTGTGAAAATACAATATTATGAGTTCTTTACAAAATAAGGGTTACTCCCTATTTATAGATTTAGTTTGGCTTTCTCCCTAAGACAAAGCCGAAAACTATAAAAAACCCAAAATAGTTAACACTTATTAAAAATAGACCTAAGTCGAAATCCCGTGTAAAGCAAACTGCTTCGACACTTAGACACCTAATACAACTCGACACACTAGACATTTCGACACAATCAATTACATTTCAACAGAATGAGTATCTTGGATGAATGTGAGAGTGAAAGAGTGGAATAGGTGAAAAAATTAGAAGTGGTATTAAGGAGGAAGTGAGACTAAGAAAAGCTAAATCAAATGGTCGAGAGAGAATGGAAGTGAGAGAGAAAGATAGTGAAAATTAGTTATTGAAAAATAGACAACTTAAAAAGTGACTCATGGACGACTTATCCTTATTGGTGCACAAGGTGAAATAAATGATGAACAAAAAGGAATATATTAAAGGAGAGAGAGATAGATTACAAAAGTGTTTTTCTACTCTATTTATAAGCAAACTAAACTTAGCCTACAAGTTTAAAAGACAATAAGATAAAGTACTAAAATACCCCTAGACAAAATTAGTCACCAAGTTTGTCAATATATAAATTATTATTTCTAATACCATCCCTTAATTTATATTTTCTTCAAAGTTAACAACACCAATTCCATCCCTTAAGCGGAGAAATTGTGGGTACTACAGTGCATGACTTCCAGCATTCCATTATGAACTTGGCTTCTCAGAAAATGATACTTTGTCTCAGTATGCTTGTTTCTCCCATGCAACACTGCGTTTCTGGCAAGATTAATTGCAGACTTGTTATCAATCATCAGCTTCAGAGGCTTGTCAACCTTGATCTTCAAATCTTGTAGAAAATTCTGAAGCAACACAGCTTGAAATGCAGTGACAGCGCCTGCAATATATTCTGCCTCACAGGTTGACAAACCAACAACATGTTGTTTCTTGGAACACCAAGAAATAGAACTTCCCAAAAATTTGAACAAGTACCCAGAAGTACTTCTTCTGTCAACTTTGTCTCCACACCAATCAGAATCTGAGTAACTTAGAAGTTCTGATTCTATCTTTCTTCCATAAGGGAATAGCACTCCATACTTCAGAGTTCCCTTGATATACCTCAAAATCCTAAAAACATCTTGATAATGAGACCACTTGGGTTTACTCATGAATTTGCTGACCATTCTAACTGCATAACAAATGTTAGGTCTGGTATTACACAAATACCTCAGAGAACCAACCAACTGTTTGAAGGTTGTAGTGTCCACATCCTCACCATCGAAATTGGAATCTAGATTCTTATTTGTGCCAGCAGGTGTGATAGCATTCTTCCAATTCTGCAGCTTAAATCTCTTCAGAAGTTCAAGTTCATACTTCAGATGATGCAAAATGATACCTTTCTCAGAATATGTGAACTTCATCCCTAGAAAGTATGTCATTGTGTCGAGATCAGTAATCTAAAACTCATTCATCAGCACATTCTTGAACTTGGCTATCTCTTGTTCAGAGCTTCCTTTCAGCAGTATGTCATCAACATACAACAAAACCAAAATCATATTACCTCCAGAAGTATGTTGAACATAAACACTGTACTTCATCTCACATTTCTGAAAACCCTGTTCCTTTAAAAATCAATCTTTTGATTCCAAGCTCTAGGTGCTTGCTTCAATCCATAGAAAGCTTTATGTAATTTGTACACCATCCCTTCTTGATTCCTTTTGACAAATGCAAGAGGTTGTGACACGTACACCTTTTCATGTAATGGACCATTCAGAAATGCGGATTTCTCATCTAAATGCATTAGAGTCCAATTCCTGTTAGCATCTATTGCAATAACCAATATGATTGTTTCATATCTTGCTACAAGTGAAAACACTTCATAATAATCAAGCCCAAGTTTTTGCAGAAATCCTCTTGCTACTAACCTCGCTTTGTGTTTGTCAATTGATCCATCTGGATTTAGCTTCTGCTTAAAAACCCATCTAATGTTGATGACTTTCTTGTCCTTCAGAAGTTCTGTCATCTTCCAAGTCTTGTTTCTCTCTATAGCATCAAGTTCTTCTTTCATGGCCTTCAGCCAGACTTTCTTCTTAAGAGCTTCTTCCGTACTCACGGCTTCATAGCCTACTAACATGGCACACTGAATAACTTCTCCTTCAGAATTAACTTCAGTGTCTTGTAGCATGTCAAACTCTGCAAACCTTCTTGGAATTCTTCTGATTCTTTATGGCCTCTGACCTTATTTGGACCTCAGAAGTTTCTCCTTCGGATGTTTGGACCTCAGAAGTTTCTCCTTCAGAAGCTCTAGCTTCAGAAGGTGGACTTCCTCCAGAGCCTTGACCTTGACCATCTTCAGAGTCTGGCATATTCCCAAAGTCTAAATTACCAGCAGAATCTGGGTTATCATAATCACCTTCATCTTCTGAGTCTTCTTCAAAATCAGAATCACCATCGGAGTTAGAATCATTATAAGAATTCACTCCAGCTTCAGAAATTCTTAGTTCTGAGCTTTCTTCAGAAGTTTTCACATTAGAGTCCGATTGAGACTTTTCCCAATTACAAACTTCTGATTCCCTCACAATTATGTCTCTACTAAATTCAACTTTATTAGTTTATGGACAATAAAGCTTGTACGCACATGTACTGTGGTACCCTATTAGTAACATTACTTTGCTTCTATCATCCAGTTTCTGTCTTCTAGCTTATGGAACATGTTTGTAACATACAGAACCAAAAACCTTCAGATGATTGACACTTTCCTTATCTCCAGTCCACTTCTGAATAGGAACTATTTCTTTCAGCTTCTTCGTTGGACATCTGTTGAGTACATATGTTGCGGTGGCAACAACTTCTCCTCACAAGTTCTGAGGAAGCTTCTTTTCCTTCAGCATGCTTCTCGTCATATCAAGAAAAGTACGATTTCTTTTTTCAGCAAGACCATTTTGTTGAGGAGTATAGGGAGCAGTAACCTCATGGTCAATTCCATTCTCCTCGTAGAACTTCTGGAACTCTTTGGAGTTATACTCACCTCCACCATCGGTTATGAGAATCTTTAGAGTCTTACCACTGATTTTGAACCTTCAATTTAAACATCTTGAATTCAGCAAACACCTCGTGTTTAAATTTAATGAGGGATAGCCACGTCATTTTGGTGAACTCGTCAACAAATGACACAAAGTATTTGTTCCCTCCAATCGATGCTACTGGAAATGGACCACACACATCAGAATGTACTACTCCCAAGGCATGTTTGGCTCTTGGAGCTACTTCTGACGCAAATGGTAATCTTGGTTGCTTTCCTTCTGTTAGACGATAGCGCAGATCTAGAAGGGGGGTTGAATAGATCCCTTTTTAAAATTTATCTTTTCAAAATTAAGTTGAAAGAGAATAGCGGAAGTTTCCCGAAAAATCGTCTAGTTCAAATTTGAAGTCACCGGAGATCGGATATGCGTAAAACCCAATTAGAATGAAATGATGACTAGATGAATTAATGATTTACAAATGATACACTTGAATATTCAGCACTTGATAAAACTAGTCTTAATGATGATTAGAGAAGAAAACAAATACAAAGATAGTGATCTTGTGTGATTAAGCCTTTTATCAAACACTTAGAGTGCACACTCCAAGGGCAATTTTATTGTGTCAAATAGTGCAGAATTTTACTCACTCCAATCAACACTTTTGATTGAAGCAATTTATCAAACACCTTGTTTGATACACCATAATTTTCAAGCATACAATATCAATATGAACAAAAGTAAAATGCGAGAAATAATAAGAACACAAGGAATTTGTTGAGGCAGTTCCTTCGTCGTCCTCGCTCGAAGTACTCTGCCCCCAATTCGAAATTGAATTGGGCAATTTTATTAAATCGCAATTGTTTTACAAGAATAGAGATGAATTAACCAACAAACCAAACCAAGTTGAAAGTGCTTTCAATTCTTCTTCTTGTCCCTTGATCCAAAGTAGAATCAAGTCTTCCACGCGTGTCGAGAAAGCCTCCGATTAATTTGCTCCCTTATTGCAAGAATACACGATTCTTCAAACTTTGAGAACGGCTGAGTTTCTCCCACACTTGTGAACCCACAAAGACCTTCGCAATCCTCCGTCTACCGTGATATAAGAGAACGATCCACTTGATCTTCAATCTACCTCACTCGGTTGAATCTACGACCGATCAATGTGTGCAAAACCCCCAAATCTTCAATGATCTTGGAGGATAAAACCCTACGGATTTTTCCAAGGAAAACTCACACACTCTAAACCCAATCTGAAATTCTGATTCACGATTGAACGTTATCTTCAAAACGTACACCAAGATCGAACAAAGATTATTGTGTGTAATTGTTTGATTGATGCAAGAATGAAGAAGATGAAGAGAGCTATGTGTATATCTTTCACTTTCCTTGTTATTCTTCTCAAAAGAAATTCAGCAGCTATTTATATTGGTTAGAGGAAATGAATCATAAGAGAGAGAAAAATAAATGAAAAAATGAGTCAGCACAGTAATGAGTCAACTCAAACCTTTAAATGAGTCGGCTCAAACTTACAGATGAGTCGACCTAAATTAACAGAGAGGCAGCCTGTTGAGACCCGTGAAAAATGAGAGGAGGACATTTCTTGATGAGTCGGCTCATGAGAGATAATGAGTCGGCTCATCCATTCTCATGAGTCGACCAAAATCATGTTCCAGGCAGCCTGTTTGGACCCGTGCATTTACCACCATTTTACACTTGAATGATTCGGCTCATAAAGAGTTGTGAGTCGACTCATACACACTTGTGAGTCGACCAAAATTATGTATCAGGCAGTCTGTTTGGACCCGTGCATTTATCATCAATTTAACACTGAATGAGTCAGCTCATTGATGAATTTGAGTCGGCTCATTCAGTATATTTTTCCAAAATTGCCAATCCTTCCTTTTTCATTTTGAACCTGTCAAGCTTTAAAAACATGCCAAGTTTTTGACACATTAAAACCATGCTATGTCACACACCTTCCATGCACACTCTGCATGACATTTCAGGCTTCTTGATTGTAGGAATTTCATATACCAGCTTCTTTGAATTCAGATGCCCTAAACTTCTGAAATTCATATGACCAAATCTTTTGTGCCACAACTCATTTTCCTCCACAACACTTGTTGCACTAAGGCATTCTGAGTCTGCAGTTCTGACATTCACTTTGAATGTTCTGTTTCTTCCCTATTCTGACTCCATAATCAACTTCTGATTACAGTCATACAGCTTCAGAAGATTGTCCTTCATGGTAACTAAAAAACCTTTCTCAATTAGTTGCCCCACACTCATCAGATTGCTTCTTATGCCAGGTACATACCACACTTTCTGAATCAATGTTTTTTCCCATTGTTCAGAATAACTCTGACATTTCCCATACCTTCAGCGTTAAGATATTTGGCATCAGCACATCTGATCTTTATCCTCTTTTTAGAGTCAAAATCAACCAGCCATTTCTTATTTTTAGTAAGATAATTTGAGCAGCCAGTGTCCATATACCACCAGTCTGTCAAATTCGTATCATAGGATTTATAAGCCATTAGTAGCACAGATTCATCATCAGAACTTCTGGCTATATTCGCTTCTTCTGATTTTCTTTGTTTGACCAACAATCTTTAGCAAAGTGACCAAACTTCTTGCAATAGTAACATTGAATGTTCTTCTTGTCATACTTCTTTTTTCCCTTCTGAGCATTCTTTTGCCTATCAGAGGTTAAGGTTTATGACTTGTGACCACCATCAGATCTAGCTTCTGACCAAGACTGCCTCTGATCAGAAACTGCTTTCAGAGCCTGCTGCTCTACTTCCCTTTCAGAATTTCTCTCAGTTAGACGCAACTCTTGCGCTTCTAAACTGTTATGCAGCTCTTCAATCCTCATGGTGCTCAGATCTTTAGAATGTTCTATTGCTACCACAATGTAATCAAACTGAGGGGTAAGAGATCCCAATACCTTCTCAATGATTACTTGTTCAGAAAGAGTTTCTCCACAAGCCTTTGTCTCATTAGTGATCAGAATCACTCTGGAGATGTACTCAGAAACATTCTCAATGTTCTTCATGTTGAGATTCTCATATTGCTTTCTCAAGGACTGAAGTTTCACCTTCTTCACTGATGCATCACCATTGTAGCATTTGACTAGTGTGTCCCACATAATCTTTGTTGTCATTGAATCTGCAATCTTCTCAAACACATTTGCATCCACACACTGATGGATGTAGAACAGAGCTTTATGATCTTTCTTCCTCGTATCCTTCTGCGCATTCTTCTGTTCCTCTGTTGCATCTGCTGCTACCGGAACATAACCTTCAGTGACAAGATCCAGAACATCTTGAGCACCGAACAGAACACGCATCTGAATCATCCAACTTCCATTTTTTGCCATCAAATACTGGAAGTTTGGTGTTCATGTCGTTGTTTCCGTTCATCGTCTTCTATCTTGTGCAATACACTCAGATTTCACCACACAGTGTTTCCCAACCCACAAAATCAATGTGATTCTAATCAGATATTTGTTCAAGGTTCAACATGAATCCAAGAACCAAAAATCAATCACACAAGCCTCAATTTTCACTCGTGTTTCCCGGTGTTTCTCCCACTGAATCTGAACCATAGCTTGATACCAATTGTTGGTGCACAAGGTGAAATAAATGATAAACTAAAAGGAATGTATTAAAGGAGAGAGAGAGAGAGAGAGAGAGAGAGAGAGAGAGAGAGAGAGAGAGAGAGAGAAAGATAAATTACAAAAATGTTTTTCTACTCTATTTATAAATAAACTAAATTTAGCCTACAAATTTAAAAGACAATAAAATAAAGTACTAAAATACCCCTAAATAAACTTAGTCACCAAGTTTGTCAAAATATAAATTATTATTTCTAATAATCCTAGCATTAAGTAAATTATATTGATACATTGTGGATTATACATTTGTTCTTTTGGTAGTGTAAATATTACAAAAGACAAGGCTAAATCAGATAGTCTACATTCATCTGATTGTATTAGTTATAAAGTTGATTGAATTGTTGTCATGTTAAACATAATAATATTAATGTTATTAAAGTTGTTTGTAGTTTGTCCATCTCTTTTTAAATTAATTTTTGAGATAAGTCAAAATCTAATTAAAATCTAATTAAGAAGAATAGTTAAATATATATTTTATATAATCTTATATCACTTTTAACATTTATTAAAAAAAAATACAATTATTATATTTTTTAATAATTATTATATTTTGACTATTCACATTTATTAAATAAATTTATCATTATTATTTTATAATAATTATTGTATTTTTGACTATTTCACATGTATTAAGGAGAGAAAAAGAATAACACACTTATTATTAATCTTCCTTTGGACCCACCATCACTCTACACTTGAAGGTTACATTACACCTTTGAAGCACTCCATCTGCATGAATGTTTCCATTTGGTTTTGTCCTCTTTCTACTTATGCATAAATATCCTCAACCAATGTTTCCTTCACCCTCTCCCATCACTTTTCCTCTTTTCTTGATTTGGTAAGACCAATTGTCCTATCCTTTTAGTTTTACCCCTTTTCAAATAAATCATATTATTTCAAGGACCAAAATTTAAGACCTATCTTATTCTGATACAAAACACACATATTTATTTACATTTAATGTTGATGTCTTAGTCTTGTGTTTGTTATTGATATCTATCTTATAAGCAAATTTATTATACTATAATAATATTTTACACTCACACACATACACATGTTATTATTATTATAAGAATATGTGTTGATGTTTCAAAGGCTTTCTTTCTCATAAAGCTGTTATATTGTATTGTATTGTATTGTGTCATATTCTTATCTTCTTCTCCGATTGAAACTTTTGTTCTTTTCTCTGCATGTGTTTGTTTTTGTGTTCTCTTATGATGCTTTTCTTTTCAACTTTCCAATTACCATAACCACTTATCAAACTCACAACTCATACCTACCTTTCTTCTCCTAACAGTTTTCTAAGTGCAAATAATTGTGTGATTTTTGAAGTTTGTTGGTCAAGTGAAAAATGGAAGCATTAAATCAGAAATCTATTGAGAGAGTGGTTTCTCAAAGAGCACTACAAATGGGAAGTTCATTTTCTTGTCAAATTTGTGTTGTTGGATTTCTCTCTGGAGTTTGTTTAACTTCTCTTTTCTTGGCTGCTTTGACTTCTTTTGGTACCTTTCATTTTGGCCCAATTTTATTTTCTTCTATGTCAATGGATGATAATTCCACTTCTCACAACAATATCAGTAAGTTTTTTTCAACCATTTCTTATTTTCATCTTTGTTTTTTTCCTCTTTTCTTGAAGAAAATTAACTTTGGTCTGTTATGAGGTATGAAACACGGACACAGATATCAAACACGACACTGATATTAACTTATCAACACCGATAATAATTTGAAAAAAATGAATAAATTAAATGTAAAAATGGAATCACAAATGTCATGTCTTCTTTCAGAAGTGTCATACTACAAATGTTATGAATTATGAGTTCGGCTCATTTTTGTTTTAATTTAAGTTTGGTGTATTCAATGAATTTTAACCATGAAGCTAACTTGATGAGAAGGAGTTAATGCTTGTGTGTGAAGCAACTTGTGGAGACCATAAGCCGCTTACATAAGCTATTCCAAATAGTCTCACAAGTGCTTATGTCAATATATATATAAGTTTAAATAAGTCAATTCAAACAGACGAGTGCTAGGGATTGGAGGAAAGACTATATACAATGTTTTGCATAATCCTATTAGTTTATCATGACATTCTGTAAATAATCACTTATTATTGATCACGATGATGTAGTAATGCAGGAATTAATCTGGTTATTATGGCTTATATTAATCCAAATTAATAGAGGAACATGATTCATTGATTTTCTCAGACATGGTTACAGGAGCCAACTGCAATGTTAAGCATAAGGAAACTAAGAGATTGTTGGATTTGAAGAGCACTGTTGAGAGAGACATCGATGAACGAATCTCGTCGCTTTATTCGGTTTGGAGTGTGGTGTTGAATGAATCTAGAAATGAGGACAATTGGGACTTATGGTCTAGTTTGCCTAAAGCTCCACATTTGGAAAACTGCAAGTTGAAAACGCAACTATATCGCGATTTTGACGAGCGTGTAGGAAATGAGAGGTTTCCGTTATGGACAAGTTGGAAGGGGTTTTTGCAGACTTTGCCTGTTGTTCCAAATGAGCACATACAAAATCCAAAGCATGATGAATCCGTATCCAAAGGAGCTTATCCACCGTGGGTGCGATTTTCAACTAACAATCATGCATTAAGTTTAAGGAATAATATGAATTTTGTTAGAACATAAAAGGGCTTATCAGAACATTTTTTTGCAGATTGTTGGATCTGATGAAGATAACTATCCCTTGACTAGAAAAGTACAGCGCGATGTATGGATTCATCAACACCCTTTAAACTGTAACGACCCGAATGTGAAGTTCCTCGTTGCTGATTGGGAAAGATTGCCTGGTTTTGGAATTGGGGCTCAGATCGCTTCAATGAGTGGACTTCTTGGTATTGGGATCAACGAAGAAAGAGTCCTAGTTGCCAACCATTACAACCGAGCGGATCACGATGGTTGCAAAGGTATATGATTCTCTGAGAATCCTCATCTTCATATATTATAAATAATGTTGGCAAAGTAAAAAAAAAAAGTATGAAAAGGTGAATTCTTTCACGTGCAGGGTCTTCCAGGTCTAGTTGGAGTTGTTACTTCTTTCCGGAAACATCCCTTGAATGCCGTCAGCGTGCATTTGAACTTATGAAAAGTGAAGATGCGTGGAGCAAAGGAGTTGTGACCACAAAAGAAAATTATACGACAAAGCATATATGGAATGGACCGACTCCTAGGTAAATATCTCAGAACTGCATTTATGATGATTGCTTCCATACTGAGATTCTGAATGTACTTACAGTTGTTTTGTTCTTCCAATGCTAAAATATACTTCAGGAAGTGGGGACTTCCATGGATTTATTTGCAACCTACGACTTATATAAATGGGAGTTTGATGATTTCTCATAGGAAAATGGATAGAAGGTGGTGGAGAGCACAGGTACTTATTTTGGTTATAGTTTTCGTAGGTTATCGTGAAGTTGATGAAAATAAATTGAAAACAACGTATGTACGTGTTATTTGTAAGTGTTTATCTCAGTATATTCGAATAAATCAATCCAAACACACCATCATTTTGCTATCATAAATATTGTTTTTAGGCTGTACGCTACTTCATGAGGTTTCCAACTGAATACACATGCAATTTAATGAATGAGGCCCGTCACGCCGCCTTTGGAAAATTAGCTGCAAAAATGGCTCTTCAAAGTCTTGATGCAGACTGGTCCAAGGTGGTTATTAAATTTTTTACTCTTTTTCATATAGAGAGTATTAATATAAGAAAAACTACCTAATTTTACAGAGGATAGTTGTTCTTATTGTTTGATAAACACAATAGAAGTTAGTATTAATGAAATGTATATACTTCCCTTTCTTCCTTTGTCTCAGGAAAGCAGTGACAGACCAAGGTCTGAAATTGATGAATATGTATGGTCCAATCACAAGCCTTGGGTCCCCAGGCCTCTTCTAAGCATGCATGTAAGGATGGGAGACAAAGCAGGCGAAATGAAGGTTGTTGAATTTGAAGAATACATGCAGCTTGCTGATCAAATTCGGAGTCACTTTCCTAACCTCAATAGCATCTGGCTTTCTACTGAGATGCAGGTATTAATTGTCTATATAAATTCTCCGCAATCATGGAATTTTGCATGGCTGCAGTTAAACAATTTGGACTATCGAACCAAGAACAGTCTATTCATCTGATCTTGCTCCGATGGTCTGAATCATTTAACTATGGCCCTAATTACTAGTTTGTTAGAGTCTAATACTGATTCTACTCTTGATTTGATTCAGCAAGTGATTGTGAAAACCAGAGAATATTCGCATTGGAACTTTTACTATACAAAGGTAGGACGGCAAGCTAGGGCTAATATGTCAATGGCGGATTATGAAGCCAGCCTGGGTAGAGAGACCAGCACTAATTATCCACTAGTTAATTTCTTAATGGCTGCTGATTCAGATTATTTTGTTGGGGCATTGGGTTCTACTTGGTCCTTCCTTATAGATGGAATGAGAAATACTGGGGGTAAGGTAATGGCTGGATACTTGAGTGTTAACAAGGATAGATTTTGGTAATGTCTTGTATAGTTGATCATTTGTAAATATGACAATAATATGATTGATTATTTGTTCCACCCTTTAATTTTTGCCTTGTTCCTCTCTGTTCTGTCTTGAATATCCTTCAAGAATATTGATTGATTTCTTTAGAAAAGAATATAAAATGTAAAGAAAAATCAATAATCCACCTAGGTGAAAAGAAAAAGCAACAAAGAAGGTTCAAACTATCAAAATGAAAAGAGTTACAGTGGTCAACAAATTTTACTATGCCAGTTCAAAAAATAGCCAAAACTTCAATGAATACAGACCGAGATACTACTCACAAAAATGCAGATCAATAACCAAACATAGATGGAGATACAAATATTGGTATCTTAACGAAATTTAGAATGAAACCAAGTAGCTAACTAATTGAAGGTAATACTCGCTTCATTTTCACTTCATATTACAATACAGCAATTTTCAGATGATGACAACTCTCTTTATGAACCAATCTAACAAACTGAGTGAATAACTGGCTTAAAGTTCCCAGTAAATTTGTGGCAAGAAGTTCATCCAATGTGAAAAGTATAGTCAGCTGTGCAAAAATACTGTCTTTACACTTTCTCTCTGGCGGCGATTGTAAAAAGTAGCCATACAGATATACCACACTATTGGTTTAATTCTCCCACATCATCACTCCCCTGTTGCGCTCCATCTCCTCCTTTAGAGACTGTCTGCTTCTTATTTTTCTTACTTTTGGCTCTTTTTGCCTTCATGCGACGCTTCCTCTCACTTGCATCCACCCATTTGTAGTCTGAAGGAATGATGAAAGGGTCTACTCCATCCTTATATCTGTGACTGAGATTATGACTATCAGAGTCACTAGATAGCACACCACGATTTCCTTTCATCCATGGAATCCAGGATGTCGACCCTTCTGATTCCTTGGATTTGGAATCCTGGAAGTAGACTGGGCTAGTGGGTGGTGTTGAAAATTCCTCCGATGTCTGATGTTCCTCAAATTTTGTAAAAGTGATAATAACCCTTATAGTAGGGACTACTGGAATAGCTACCTGCACAGCAACAGACAAACGATGTCGCAACAGACAAACCCTGACCCAGTGCGTATTAAAAAAAATTGGAAGGAAAAAGATAAACATAGTAACAATATGATCAATTGATTAGTTGTATGAAATATTAATTTGATTATACAATACAATGTCATACAAAAAAGACTAACAGCCATATGAAAATATATCATATATACATCTACTTGTTTAAAAGTCTCTCTTAAATGTTCAAAACGGATAAGCCAACGGATTGTAACATCCTTTCCATAATGCAAGTAGAAGAATTATACTTAGAAGTGTTGTCATGTGTATTGATGTCTATTAGATTTAGAACGCCACAGTTACTTTGGTGACTTTACTCTTGCAGTGCTAGAGCAATGCTAGAGTTTTCATAACTAAAGCAAAGTATATAATGAAAAAAAGAAAAGGCACCACTGGTGCCTTTTTGCACCACTACATTTAACGACTTTTGGGTAACATATGGAATTTGCTTTGCAATATATTAGTTTGCACAGATGATGAAAAGCTATATATCTTCTGATTTTAATAATTTAAACTACAAATGGGCAACTCCTAATGAGTCCGAATACAAGCCAGGGACTTGAGAGACTTCTCATTCTTTTAACACATCTCAATGCAAATGTTCAATTAGGACAAAGATACCAAGGAAGAAAAAAACTAGGAACCATAAATATCTTAACTATTGATGCTAAGAAACTCGAGTCACATATTTGACTATAGAATGATAATAGTAACTCCCCATAGAAAACAATCAATATTTGGAACTAGACCAGTGAAAATCAAAGACATTTGTAGAAAAAGTAGGGTAATGCCGTTATATTTAAATCACCAGTCAATGACTGCTTATAAAGAGATTACAAATAAATTCAATGAGAATTTTAGGAAACAAATAATAGGGAAATATGTATTAACTAAAACAATCATGTGGATTCATCTAGAAGAAAACACACGGATTTGAACAAAATTGGTTTGCACTTGTGACCTATGAAGCAGAGACACTCCAAACACGACTTTGACAATGATAGTGACACCAATAATAATTTGAAAAAATGAATAAATTAAACATAATCATAAGTGTAGCTGCAGGTGTCTAACACCGACACAAACACACCCTATTTTTCAGAGGTGTCTGTGCTACATAGCTTGTGACAATGGAGAGAGTATGTCACTCATGCACTATCAAAAAAATGTAGATAACCCCCCAACCGAATAATAAGAAATAAAAAACTTTCAAGGAGAGGGGAAGAATGGCTAGACAAACTAGAACCGTTAAGAAAATGTAAAGAATGAACACCTATTTTCATCCTCATAAAGTACAAGTGTTATCACTTATTACTTATAAGTTCTTGGAAATTTTTGTTATCGATTCAACTATGCAAAATAATGGAAAAATAGAAGGGGATGTAAATCATTGAATTCAAGTTGGATGGCTGAAATGGATAAGGGCTTCAGGTGTATTATGTGAAGGTACCGCTCGAGCTGAAGGGAAAATTTTATCGAATTGCGGTAAGACCTACGATGTTGTACAGGACAGAATACAGGGCGGTTAAAAATCAACACGAGAATAAAACTAGTGTAGTGGAGATGAGGATATTGCGGTGGAAGTGTGGTAAAACTCGACATGATAAGATTAGAAATGAAAATATTAAAGAGTGTTGGGACACCGCCTATAGTAGAAAAGATGGTGGAAAATAGACCTATGTGGTTTGAGCATGTAATAAGAAGACATGTAGATTCTATGATAAGGCTAGTAGACCAGATGGAGAGAAGTTAAACTAGAGGAAGATGAAGACCTAGAAAGAATATAATTGAAGTTATTAAGAAAAATCTCGAAATTGACGATTTAGATAGAAGCATGGTCCTTAATAGAACATTATAGAGAAAGTTGATCCATGTAGCCGACCCCACTTAGTGGGATAAGGGTTGGTTGCAGTTCTTGTTGTGATTCACTTATGCAGAATGTCACCAAAAACAGTTCTTTGTCAGAATGACATAAATGAATGTAGCAGAAGAGCCTTGATAGCCTTGATTTAGGGACTAGTTTGATGACATTTTGCATGACTGAGACTAAATGGATTTGCATTATCACGAGACTGAGTGGATGTAAAATATATAGAGATGTCTGATTTAACGTCGCTGCATTATCGAGGAACCCTGTTTGGTTTGAGAAAACATTTATTCTATTCATTTCCTGTTTTCCCCTTACAATTACAAAGATGTCACTTTATTTTCATTATGTTCTCTGCTTTCAAATATTAGTAGTTTTGTACAGAAATTAGCTATAGAAAATAACTGTTTCACCTCAGTTTTATGTACTATAAGACAATTTGGTAATTAGACATGAAAAGGGATAACGGACACAAATAACATTTTCTGAAAGCAAACAGAGTCTTAATTGATGGAAAAATCATCTGATAACCAGAATAACAGACATTGGTAATATGTGGGAGAATAAAAGTATGTGTTTATTCATACACTCGCTATCCTTGGCATAGGCAGGGAAATAAAAGAGGTGTATCTTGTTAGGATATAGAATAAAGGATAATCTAAGTAGTTACAAGTTGTAAGGAATATTAGTCAGTTTATTAATTTGTTAGGTGGTTGTTAAGTTCTGTTGTTACTGTGGTTATTTTCAGAAATTCTTTAAATAGCCCTGAAGTGGTATAGGGGGGATAGGATTGAATAATTGAGTTTTATGACTTGTTAATCCAGTGTGAAAGGAGAGAGTGCTCCTTTGAGAATATTCTGTAATTTTCCTTTCCTATTGCTGTAAAATAAAGAATTCTAGTATCTCTTTTGCAATCTTCATTCTTTAGATTACTCAACATTGTTCTATTCTGGGAAATTTTTCTTACTCAAAGAAAGGATCCTAACATATCTAGTCTAATAATGTATGTAACAAATATATGAACAATCACAAATATATGAACAATCACAGCTAAATAGCCTTATCGGCAAATACAAAAAAAAAATGAAGCAATAAAGTTTATGATAGTATTTGGGCTACCTTGACGGGAAAGGTTCCTTGAGGAAGTTTAGTAGTCAAAAGTTCTCTGAGCCTCCTAATAGCCTTCACCTTGTTTGCTAAGATATCAAGTAACGGAAGAAGCTCATCTATTTTCAAAGGGAAGTCTTGTGTCAGCCACAAGACAGGTCTAACACCCCTTTTGAACTCGCTCTCACTCTTAGACTCCTTACTTGCTCCTTTCTTCTTTTTCTTTTTCAAGTTTTGATCCTTTCCTTTCTTCGAGTTCTTATCTCCATGATCCTCCTTCTGAAACTCAGACTGTGGATTTTGCTGATCACTTGATCTCTGGTTGCTACCTTCTTGGCTCAACACTGAAAACTTCTTTGAATCCTCATGTTCATCGCCACCATTCTTCAAGCTTTTCTTGTTCCATCCAAACCAGCCCTTCTTCTCTTTAACCACACCATTGCCTTCACAATTCTCATATGTATTTTCGCGACCATCAAATCCTTCTCCTCCTCCTCCAGGTTCTTCATCCTGACAAACACCATCAGAATTCCCCATCCTTAACGCTGAATCCAACTGTACTCTTTCCTCCGCAGTCAACACATCATCATACCCCTCTCCACTCGCAAAAGCCTCTTCATCATTCAAAGCACCAGGAACCCGCCTCGATTTCACACTGACCATAACATTGAGCATATCATAAACCCTAGCCTTCCAATCTCCAACAATCTCGGTCTTCTCTTGACGCCTCCAATTCAAATTCGGAACAAGCTCCGCCTGAGTAACATCAATACCCGGCCGATACATATTCGTTTGAAACATCATAGAAACCTCCCGAGCAACTTCCGCATCAGTAGGCTGTGCACCCGCTCCTTCCAAAGCATTTGTAATTTCTTTCTCCTTATGAGAAAGAGCAAGCAAAGAACCACATGGAAGATTAACATTCCCATCCTCCGAAGTGTAACCCTCGCCAAGAAACAAAAAACTCTGATCAGCACGTTGAATACGAAACCCATCGAAACCAGCTAATGTCATATCAGCACGAAGATTGGAACCGCGTTTCCAAATACGGTAAGTATCAGAAGGTGCAATTCTACCTATAAAAGGAATAACAGAACTCTCAAAATGGAAAGAAATCTCCATGTAAAAATCACGAATCCGAGAGGCAGAAGCAATAATCCGAGGCAATCTACGGCACCATTTAGCCCAAGCAAGAGGCTGATAATGACGCGCAATAACAAGAGCAATTGATTCCTCTCTATTACACACCGCTTCTTGTAAAGCACTCCAACCTTGTTCGTTCTGAAGACTCCAATCGGCGCCGGCCGACATTAAAATCTCGGCGGAGATTGGATCCTTAAGACGTACGGCGAGGTGGAGAGGCGTTTCCCTACCGGGGACATCACGGCGATCTATGACGGCTGATAGTTTATCGGCTTGAATCTCGGCGGCGAGAGATTCGGACTCGGTGGTGACTTCGCCGGGTTTGGGAAGATTGGGGACGGCGGAAACGAGACGGCGGAGTAAAGCGTGGTCGGAGTTGGCAACTGCCACGTGGACAGGACTGTGTGCGTATTTTGATATATCTTCCATCTGAAGGGAATCTGAATTTGAATTGGTTAGTGCATTTGGTGTTTATAGGGTTTGAAGTGAAATGGTGGTTAGATAAGGTTGTTTAGTGGTGTAGCGAAGTGGAAGTTTCGGAATTTTAGGGGAAAGAGAGTACGTGAAAGTGAAAGGAAATGGGAGAGTGGGGGTGTGTGGTTTTTTAGTTTGGGGGTGAATTGAGGGGAGATTGGATCTGAGAGAGAGAGAGAGAGAGAGAGAGAGAGAGAGAGAGAGAGAGAGAAGGAATGAGTGGTGAGAGAAGAGAAGAAATGAAAAGCACATGAAGGTATCAGCGGAGTGACAGACGGGTCAGAAATGGCGTCGTCGTCTCGTCAGTCTGTCACCTTCTCGTTCTCGGAATTGGATTTGGTGCATTTATTTACTCTACATTTCAACACGCTCATCTCAAATCAATAGTTGGGACTTGGGATCCTTTACAATTAAATACTTATTTGAATTTTTTTATATTAATAATTAATAACAAACTCGTTAATATGTTTATGTATGTTGCAAATCATATTAAGAAAGCATTAAGGTGTTAACAATGAGATTGAAAAAATATTACAATTAATCATGTAGGAAAAAGATTTAAAAACAATGTGATTTACGGTCTGAATGTTCAACTCTTTATAACCATCATTAACCGTTTTGTTCAACTCTTCTGTATTTTCTTTTTAAACAACACATTTCTTGATTGTACCCTTAACAAATTCTTCTTTTGAAACAATTTCATTATCATATCATTCATGATATACAAGTTCATTAAGAACATTGATATCCTTCAAACTATTACTCTCAAAAACATGTTTATTAAGAAGTTTTTGTTTTTGATAAGTTTCGATAAACTTATCAACCTCTATTATTGTCTCCAAGACAAATTCCCAATCGTCATCAAATGAACTTGAAAAACATAAAGTTTCATAATCATTAACATAACAGGGTTATATATGAATTAGTTGCAACATATATATTTTTAGATCATAAACAACAAAATCAAATATTCATCATATGCATGATTAATTTTTGAAACCCATGAGTCTCAAAAACAATATATACATCCGAAATGATAATCATTGCTTGAATTTAAGAAAAACAAACCCAAGGTAAACAATGAAAAAAATTGTGTGAAACAGATGTTAAATAACATTTGTATTTATGTAACAGTGATTATAAAAAAACTTTGTTATCAGAAATCAAAATTCTTTCAAAACGATGTATGTGAAATGATTAGCAATATAAAATTATCATATATAGTAGTGTGTGAAAAGGTAAACGATGTATGTGAAATGATTAACAATATAAAATTATCATATAGTAGTGTGTGAAAAGGTAAACAATCTAAGTGTTTCGGTACATGTTGCTTAATGAGGATGAAAGATCAATGATAACGCGGTTCTCCATCTTAGAAATTTTCTTTATTCCCACAACTTATATGGTAATGTTTAAAATCCCCATGTATTTTAGAAGTTATACGATTTATGTTGTAGTGGGCCAAAAACACATAACCAGGAGATGGTTTAACTCATTTGTTATAAAATTTTAGTGGCTCGCCTATTTTTTTGTTAAACTTGAAAACTAACCTAAAGAGATAATAACCTAATATTTAATGAAATAATTTTGGAATCGGAAGTATTATTTAATTTGTTTGAGTTGAAGTTATTTTGAAAAGGTCGAAATATATTTATTTGTGTTGGTAATAGTAACAGGCAGATATGAATAATCATTATGTAAATAAACTTTGATTGCATAACTTATTTGTATTAAACATTACAGATCTAAAATCGATAAGAATGTATAAGAAATAGTTGACCTATTTTTTATTTGTTTATCTAAAACCGTTGGGTCAAATAGTATTTTGGTCTTGATAATGTGGCCCACAAAACCATGCAACATATAATATGAAGCACCAAAGTGTGGTCATAATTTAGGGTTTGTTTCATTGTCATATTTGTTCAAAGTCAGTATGAAACTTTCGAGAAAACCTGTGTGTTGTTGGATTTCTTCATCAAGTAGCAGGTACGAAAACATTTATAATTATATGTTATTCAGACTCTTAATTTTCTTTGTTGTTGGTTTTTTTCATAAGAATGTTTGTTCTTCCTTGTCATCTATTAAAACATGTCTATATTTAGTTAACAAAGTAGGATTTTTCTACAATTAAATATGTTATATGATTGTTCAGTTGAAAAACAGTACATGCAAATCCATATTCATAGTCTTTTGTGTTTTGTCTTTTATACATAAATTATGGATGTACATATAAAGTTCATGTTATTGTATGTCTATGATTTTATAGTTCATCTAAGAATGATTGTGAAGTTGTCCAAAAGAGACTTGCAGAGGTAGAAAAAATTGGAGCAAGTAATGGAAAATTTAAAGTTGTTAATAAGAAAACATCGGGAAAGATAAGTTATGTGTTGAAGAATTCAGCCATGCGTGTGTTAAGGAAAGTGTTTTTGAGAAGAAAATTGACAAAGATGCCAACAAAACTGTTAGGATTGGTCATGTTGTCAACATAGTTGAAGGTATATTACGTGTTGTAACAATTTTCACATAGTATTGTTATCTGATTGTCTATTGACAACGGTCATAGTTTTTTCTCTGATTTTGGAGTTTCAATGTTACATTCTTGTGTTGTGATTGTGTTCCTATTTTTTTTCTTTATGCTTTATTTTTTTTTCCAAAGTGTGGTCCTAATTTAGGGTTTGTTTCATTGTCATATTTGTTCAAAGTGGGCATGGAACTTTCGAGAAAGCCAATGTGTGGTTGGATTTCTTTATCAAGTAACAGGTATGGAAACATTTATAATTATATGTGATTCAGACTCTTTTAATTTTCTTTGTTGTTGGTTTTGTTCATAAGAACGTTTGTTCTTCCTTGTCATCTATTAAAACCTGTCTATATTTAGTTAACAAAGTAAGAATTTTTTGCAATTAAATATGTTATATGATTGTTCCGTTGAAAAATAGTACATGCAAATCCATATTCATTGTCTTTTGAGTTTTGTCTTTTATACATACATTATAGATGTACATATAAAGTTCATGTTATTGTATGTCTATGATTTTATAGTTCATCTAAGGATGATTGTGAAGTTGTCCAAAAGAGGCTTGCAGTGGTAGAAAAAATTGGAACAAGTAATGGAAAACTTAAAGTTGTTAGTAAAACAACATCGGGAAAGATAAGTTATGTGTTGAAGAATTCGGCCATGCGTGTGTTGAGGAAAGTGTTTTTGAGAAGAAAATTGACAAAGATGCCAACAAAACTGTTAGGATTGGTCATGTTGTCAACATATTTAAGGTTATATTATGTGTTGTAACAATTTTCACATAATGTTGTTCTCTGGTTGTCTATTGACAAGGGTTGTAGTTTTTCTCCGATTTTAGAGTTTCCACGTTATATTCTTGTGTTGTGATTGTGTTCCTCTTTTTTCTTTATGCTTTTTTTCCAACAACTAGTATCAGAGTCTCGTTTGATCTAGGGATAAGTTTTCTTAGTATGCTTTGTGGTTGCAATATTGTCTAATCTTCCACATCCGAAAAGAAGGGTAATGTTGTGAAAGAGTTATTAAGTTGTAGTAAAAAAAAACGTTATGTAGTTTGGGCTAGGGAAAACTGATGGAAGATTTTTTTTACTTATGGAAAGTTCAAGTCAAAGATGTGTTGATACAATGAAGATTATACAAGGTGCAAGATTATGTCGGTGGTTGAAGGGCTTCCTGCTAACAAGGAAGTTACACCATACGTTTTCAACATGGTTCCAACATGTGAATATTCTTGAAGTGGTTTAGTTTCAAGTGAAGTATACTCTTCTTTAGGTGGAGTATGGTAGTTTTTAAAACTATAATTGTCTGTGAAGACAATATGAAATTCTTGGAGTGGTTTAGCTTCAAGTGAAATTTATTCTTCATGATAAAGTATATAATTGTCGGTGATGACATTGTGAAATTCTTGAAGTGGTTTATCTTCAAGTGAAATATATTCTTCACAAGACAGTATGATAGTTTTAAAAACTATGATTGTTGGTGAAGACAATGTGAAAGTTCTTGGAGTTGTGTAGCTTCAAGTGACTATACTTTTTATGGTGGAGTATGATTAGCGGTGAAGACAATGAAAATTTGTGTGTTATTTTTAATCAAGGTGGAAATTATTGGGGTTGATTGAAAGTATACATGTTGATACTCCTTATGATGGTGTATGATTGTCGGTGAATACAATGAAAACGTATGTATTATTTTCAATCAAGGTAGAGATTGATGGTGTTGGTTGAAAATATACATTTTTGAGAAGTCCCACATTGCTTAATTTTGTGAATGAAGAGTGAGTCCAATGCTATATATGGGATACAAGTTCTTTGAAGTTCCACATATCTTAATGTTGTGAAGGAATAGGGAGTCCAAGGCTATATATAGGATTCAAGTTCTTCATTTCAAGATGCACCAGTCAAAAACACTTTAAGCTTGTATTTGACTTTCTTTATTCTCTTATACTCTTGTATTATAGTATTTTGGGATGTAGTTAAATATTTTTTTAAAGGGTGTGGATGTACTAGGGGTCTGGGTTAGTTGAGGGTATATTATATGTTCTAACAATTTTTCAGTGTTATTCCCTGGTTGTCTATTGACAACAACCATGGTTTTTTCTCCAAATTTTGAGTTTCCACGTAATGTTCTTGTGTTATGATTTTCTTCCTATTTTTTCTTTATGCTTTTTTTCCAACAGGGCGTGTGCAAGAATCTATTTCATTGGAAGAGCAAGGTCAAAAACCTGAAAAACAAAAGAAAATGTATCTTGGTACTATCCTTTTTACACTATTATACTTGAATCATATTTTAAATTTTCAATATCATTTTTAATAACATAATTATTTAGAAAGGATCCGGACATGTCTTTGTGGTCTTCAGCTGAGATTGTGAGGAGAAGGGGTGGTGTACCTGCAAGGTACTCCAACGCTCAAGTAAGTTTCAGTGTGAGACAAACCAAAGCGTGAGAAAATGAGGGTTAGAATTGAATACCTGACCCTCCAAAGGTGGAGGGTTTTTTAAGGGCACATGCCCGAAGGTTGCGAGCGCGTAGCCTTTGAATGAGCATAACTTCCTCCTATAAATCTGGAGGGCATTTGGCCGCGTGGAAGGCATTATGGCGCGTGAGAGAGAGGTCCCTAATGGTTGTATGCCAACGGCTCTTTTCCCGTAATGGTCATATTCTCGCTAATCTCTTAATCGGCGTATGCCTAGTTGAATACTGGATTGGGCCTCAATTTGGCGTAGGGCATATGCTAGGCCAGTCTAGAATAGGAGCCCTCCAAGTCGTTGTGCTCGAACGAGGATAGTGACTTAAGGTGCCGAGGATCGTGGTTGTCGTGACATTCTTGTAGATGTCACTACAAAGTTCCTTTAAGTTTTGTGTCGGGCACATGCACGTATGAGGAAGATAAATAGACTACAAAAGATTCTCTTTTTGAGAAGACAGAACGTTTGAGCTCTAACGACACGTGTAGAGGAGTGTCGTATTACATTTAGGACACCTAGGGGCTAGCCCTAAAGTAATATTTATTTGGATTTTGTGATTCCCCATGCGAGCTCAAGACATTATAAAGGGGGGGGAAGAGATTCATTTGTTTATTTCGCACGAACTCTTCCTCTCGCCGTGAAATTATGTCTGTAACTTCTTCGTCGGATTCTTATCGTCACCATCCTACAAACCCAGAAACCACAATGGATCAAGGTAAATCTTCATCCCCTTCCTCTGTTCCTGCAGCTTTGTTTGATGAATATTCATCAATCTCCTATGAACTTCATAGGATCTTCATAATTTCTGGGAAATTCTATGAAGTTCTGGGAATTCTCATGAATGTTCATCAGAAGAGTATGAGTGTTCATGAAGATCTAGAGTTAGCTTTTAGGATATAAACAAGTTGGAGTTAGATCCATAATAAATCTTAGTTGTGATAACTTAGTGTTGACCAACCGAGCATAGGGTCGTGTAAGGGCTTATTCCCGGTGACTCAGTTCGAGAATGGCGAAGTTGAGGTTAATGCATCGGCCTCACCATCATAATATTTTCTTTGGTTAAGGGGCTAACCCAGGATACGTCCCTGATCCTTATCGAAGCCCTTTCACTTGACTTGCAGTGGAAGGGTGGATTTGAGATCGCTGAATTCACTTTGTTTCCTCTACTTTCAGGTGAAATGAGTACAAAAGAGGCTCAAGAGGTCAAGGAGATCCCCGATGCTGACGTCACAGATGTCCCCGCTTCTGACTACCTGTGGATTATGGATGATCCGCTTGAGACGACCTCTCAATTCGCGGTGTATGCTTCGGACGCGTGGGGGAGAATTTAGAAGAGGAGAAAACGAGTACCTGTAAACTAGAGGGTGTTACCTCCTAAGACTACTCAGAGGATTTGCTCGCGCTATCATGCTCTCCGCTTTCCCATGTACAAAATTGCCTTCTACGAGGTTGGATATCGCCTGCCCTTTTACTGATTTTCAGCAGGCGGTTTTTACTCACCTCGAGCTTATGCCCTCTCAGCTGCACCATAATGCTCTGGCTTTCATCAGGGCCTTTGAGTTAGTATGTCATTACTTGGAGATAGGGGCGACAATAAATTTGTTTTTTAGGATCTTCCACATTCAGAGGAAGTCCCAGGATGGGAGACACAGCTGGGTGTCGTTAAAACAAGCGAGCAAACTCTTCAAGGCCTACTTGGATTATGTTCGAGATTTCAAGTACCGCTTCTACGTAATCCAACCCTGCTCACAAGAAGTTAAGGACTCGCTGTACAACAGGGAGATCGTTGATGAGAAGGAAAGGTTGATGGCCCAGTTTCCGTTGGAATGGGTGGATGTCCATTTCATTCATCTCAGCGAACTTTATATTATTAGGCCCGAGGATCTGAGCATGGATGATACAACGGCCTATAATAAGCTGTTCAAGTTCGTTGTCAGCTTTCGTCCTTCAGAACTCGTGGATTCAGACGGGCGCACCTCCTTCGACCTGATGGGACACCGGTCACTCAGGCTAGACTTATAAACGCGAAGTTGTTGCTCAGTTATCCGAACGACGAGGCATCGATGCAACTCTTAGGTGGTTTTTTAGTTTTTCCGTATTTTTGTCTGTGGATTTGTTTGCTCACTAACTTATTATATTTTCTTTTGCAGCAAATGGCCGAGATGCATGATCGCTTGGTGAAAGAAAACAAGGGTAACTTCAAGAAAGGCCCCAAGAGTAGAGTTGAAGCCGTCAAGGATCAAGATACCTTGTATGGGTTCGTAGCTTCAGGTAGTTCAACTCCGGGGAGCACCTCGCTGGGTGGTTCTCCACTGGGTAAAAGGTTAAGGGTCGATGAGCCCCCTTTTCTCCGAGAGATGGCGTGACGTCTTCGGGGTCGTTTGAACTGCCTTCGTGCGTGACCCAGAGGTCGTTGTTCATTGGAGGAGCATCTATTCGGGTCCCCGCCCTTGATATCGCGGTCGTCCTCTCAACTGATAAAACCCTTATATCTAAATTCTGTCAGGATGCTGCGAGGATGATTCGGATTTTGGAGACTGCTCTTACCTCCAACGATGTCGACTTGGTGTCCAAGAAGGATCTGTTGACAGCCCAACAAAGGATAGCAGACCTCGAGGAGGAGAGTGCAGAGCTGCACAACAAGCTACTTAAGCTCGAGGGGCATTTGGAGGCGAAGAAGGAACTGTTGATCATGTTGAGGGCTGAGCAGGAAAGGAAGAAGGCTGCTATCTTAGAGAATGAGGAATTAAAAGAGAAGGTCCAGGAACAGGAGAAAGTGTTGGTGTTTCGTGAAGATGAGACCGAGGAGCAAAAGGGTATGGTGTCGAGGGCGGACCTCATTGCTCGAATTCGCCTGCTGGCTCAAGATAACCTGTCTATGGCCTCATTTGGTTACTACAATACGATAGAACAACTTAAAGTAACTAACCCTGGCGTGGATCTGGTCGTTGAAGGCACCGGTCCTCTGCACCGTGTGGAGAACGATATAGTGGTCCCTCCTGAAGAAGAATAGATATTTGGCATGCATGCCGTTATAGTCTTGGCCTACACACTGTTTTTTATGGGTTTTTTGTATGGGGCTTAGTCCCATTTGTGTATGTTAAGACAACGTCCGGCCTCTTGGTCGGTATTTATATATATATATATATATATATATATATATATCATTATCTCCCTTGTTCGTGCATTATTACTTGCTCGTATGTATGCTTTTATAACTTCAAAATCTTTTAATTGGGTGAATGCTCGACATGATAATATTAAACTCGACAGTGTATGGAACTTGACGAGGGGTGAAATCTATTCTCACTAGAAGGGGGTCGAGGACGTGGTCGTGTCCTATTTCCCCTAAGGCTTAGACATTTCCCATCACGAGCTAGGAGTCTGCCACGCTGGTATGACAACGACAGAACTCGTTCGAGGTGTCCCCGTTGGGTGATTCAGTTTGCCGAATAATGGGCAAATGGTCACACACGTTTATGATGAGGGTTGTATTTATACCATGATGCATCCCTGTGATCGGGCACTTCTTCCCCTGTTGACGAGGTTTGTTAGTCGGTAGCCTCTCCGCGCTTTTGCTGGATTTTTAGTTGTAATATTGTTTTAGCTTTTCAGTGTTCCATGGCCGACCAAATGGTTCCCCATTCAGTTCTTCAGGTAATATGCCCCCGTACCCGTTTTTGATTTCACGCGATATGGGCCTTCCCAGTTGGCAGTGAGCTTGCCTTTGCACAAGTCCTTTTGATTTCTACGTAGGACAAGGCTGCCCACCTAGAATTCCCTTTTGACGATTTTGTTGTCGTAGCATAACGAAATTTTTTATTTTAGGGATTCCTCGCTAAGAGCTTCCCCTGAACGGACCTCCTCAACCAAGTTGAGTTCCTTTCTTAGGGCCCCGTTGTTGAGTTCTTATTCTAACAGGGACTCTGTGCGACGAGAAAGTTCTCTGATTTCCATGGGGATGATTGCCTCTGTTCCGTATGTCATCCTAAATGAGGTCTCCCCGGTAGTCGAGTGTGGAATGGTCCGGTAGGCCTACAGTACGTTGTGGAGTTCCTCGACCCACCTATTGTTCGCCTCGCCTAGCCTTCGTCTAAGCCCTGTAAAATGACTCTGTTAACGACTTCGGCCTGCCCGTTTGTCTGGGGATGCTCGAAGAATGCGAAGTGTTGTTTGGTTCCTGTCTTGGCAACAAAGTCCTGAAAATTCTTATCCGTGATCTAGGTGCCATTGTCTGTTATGAGGGATTGTGGTACGCCGAATCTGGATAAGATGTTTCTCTTATAAAAACGTAGAATGATGAACATGGTGATTCTGGCTAGGGCTCAGCCTCTATCCATTTGGTAAAGTAATCGACGACCATGATCAAATACTTGTTTTGGAAAGAACTCGTTGTGAAAGGTCTGAGGATGTCACTGCCCCACTGCGCGAATGGCCATGGTGACGACATTGTTTTCAGAACGTCAGGGGGGCACAATGTGCATATCCCCATGATGTTGGCACTTTTTGCACCTTTTTACGTGTCTTTGGCGTCATTTTGCATGGTCGGCCAGTAGTAACCTGCTCGCAATTCTTTTTGGGCCAAAGACCTGTCACCCAGGTGTTGGGTATTAACCCTTCGTGTATCTCATGTAGGATGTCAGATATGTTCTCCTCCCCGACGCATTTTAGGAGTGGAATGGAGAATCATCGACGATACATCTTGCCATCCACAAGGACGTAGGAGGAAGCGCGGGGTTTAGTGGCACTGGTTTCTTTCTTGTCCTCGGGTAACTCAGTGGTTGTCAAGTACTGGAATACAGGAGTCATCCAGCAACCATTGTTACCTATGACGTTAATATCAATGGTAATTCCAGGATTTTCAATGCTAGGACGAGGAAATGTTTCCTGGATAATGCATTTGTTTCCACCTTTCCTTCGCGTGCTTGCTAACTTTGACAAGATGTTTGCTTGCGAGTTGCGCTCGCGCGAGATATGTTGGACGTCTCAGGATCTGAAGTGTGCGAGCATTTGTTGTACCAGCACAAAGTACTCAACCAAATTATCGTTCTTTGCTTGATATTCACATTTTACCTGTGACGTGACCAGTTGTGATTCGGTGAAAATTTAGACCTCTTGGGCGCCCATGTCCCCTGCGAGGCGAATTCCTGACAAGAAGGCTTCATACTCAGCCTGGTTGTTAGATGGGAAAAAGAGAACTAGAGATACCTCGACCACGAGGCCTTCTTTGTTTTCAATGATGATCCCGACCCCACTTCCAAAAGGCCCAGATGCCTCATCGACGTAGATGATCCACTTGTGGGCATTTTCTAATGTGGTTTCTGTCGAGGTCATCTCAGCGATGAAGTTGGCCAGGGCTTGAGATTTTAGAGCTTTCCTACCTTCATAATGTATATCGAACTTAGATAACTCCATGGACCATCTCAACATTCGTTCGTCCATATCTGGTCGGGCTAAACGTTGCTGGATAGGTTGATCAGTTCTTACAACCACCGTGTGTTCCAAAAAATAATGTCGCAGCCTCCTGGCAACATTCACGAGCGTGAGGGAGACTTTATCAATTTTTTGATATCTAAGTTTTGGTCCTTGCAAGGATTTACTCATGAAGTACACGGGCTTCTTCCCGTCAAAATCCTCCCTTATGAGAGATACGCTGATGGCTTCAATATTGACAGATAAATATAAGTAGAGGACCTCCCCGGTTGTTGGTCTAGACAAAATCGGGGGTTCTGACAAGGCTTGTTTAAGGTGTCGTAGGGCCTTCTCGCATTCTTCGGTCCATTCAAACGTGACTTATTTATGTAGAAGTTTGAAGAATGGGGAAGGTATGTTGGGCGGATTTTGCCACGAATCGAGACAAAGAGGCGAGCGTATCGATTAAGGATTGGATCGATTTCTTCGAGTCAGGTGTAGGGAATTCTGAGAAGGCACGACATTTGTCGGGGTTGGCCTCAATTCTTCTTTCTGTAAGATAGAAGCCGATGAACTTGCCCGCTCTTACACCGAAGGTGCACTTGTCAGGATTAAAACGCATTCTGCATTTCTTGGCTTGGTCGAACACACTCTGGAGATGAGAGGTATGGTCAGACTCTTAAATGGACTTGATGACCATGTTGTCTATGTAAACTTCTAGCATGTCCCCAATTTATGCTTGGAAGACGTTGTCAATCATGCGCTGATACGTGGCTCCTGCGTTTTTTAACCCGAAAGGCATCACAATGTAGTAATAGTTTCTTGTCATGGTCATGAACGCGGTGTGCCTTTTATCTTTGTCGTCCATGGGTATTTGGTTGTACCCGGAATATGCGTCCATGAAGGATAATAATTTAAAACCTACGGAATTATCTACCAACTTGTCTATGTTAGGTAGAAGGTAAGATTCTTTCGGGCTAGTCCGATTAAGATCGGTGTAGTCAATACAGAGGTGCCATTTCCCATTATATTTTTTCACAAGTACAATATTTGAGAGCCAAGTTGTATACATGGCCTAAGTTACAAATTTGGCCTCTAGAAGTTCCTTGACTAACTTTTCAGTAGCTAAGGTTTTTTCTTCGGACTGCTTGCGCCTTCGTTGGGCAACTGTGCATGCAGTTGGGTTGATGGAGAGCTCGTGGCAAGCAATATTTGGGGATATGTCTTGCATATCAGCAACGCTCCAGGCGAAGAGGTCAGCGTTGTTGTGCAGACATTGCTTCAGCTGTTCTTTGACGTCGTCGGGAAGCCCTCCACCGATGCAGGCTCCTCTGTCGGGGTTGTCTTTGAAGGTTATCACTTCAAAATCTCCCGCGGGCAAAGGGTGCAAAATGGATGTTTTATTTGCAGGAATGTCTTCCTCGGCATCAACAGGGATGCGAGAATAAAGGTCGATAGTGTTGATCTGAGCTATTGGCTTCTTCTCGGGCTGAACGTTGTCAGTTGAAGAGTTTTCATCTCTTGCGCGCTTACTACTCTTTGGTTCGGTCTCTATCATGATCTGGCCTCTGGTTACTGCTTCAAATCATCTATTCGCTGCCTCAATGTCCCCGTGGAGAGTAGCTACAAGGTCCTTCACTGTGTAATACTTCATTTTTTGAGTTGGACCGTTGAAGGGACGACGATGAGTTCGACGAGTGTTGGCATCCCCAAAATGCATTGATAGAGGGATGGATAGTCGATCACCATGAAATGCATCTTAATTATTTTGGAGGCCTATCCTTCCCCGAATTTGACCTTCAGCTCGACGTAGCCCCAAGGCTTGGCGGTGGCCCCATTGAACCCCTACAAATCAAAACCAACGTATGAGGATAGTTTTTTCTGGTCAAGTTGTAATGCTCGAAAGAGAGAGGTATACATGATGTCGACCGAACTTCCTTGGTCGACGAGTATTATGCAAACATCCGTCTTAGCCATCATTATGAGGACCAACAAGGGGATATGAGAATTTGGAGACCTACCGAGGAATTCCTCTCTGTAGAAGGTGATTGGTTGGGATTTCCCTTTGAATCTCTCGATGGATGAAAGCTGAATCGGTGATGAGTCAATTAGATGCTCGAGGTTACGCCTAACGGATCCAACAGTCATCTTGTTGTAACCTCCACCTATAATGAGCATGGCCGATGGAAAACATTCCTAAGGGTTGTGTAACACAAAGTATCATGTGCTTAAGAGGTGTCGGGGAATGAAGAAGTCCTCGGGCCTAGTAACTGACAGGGCGACTTTCATGGGGGCGGCCTCCTCGGTGACTTCATCGTCTCTTTTTGTCTCCTTTTGTCGCGGAGCTCTGTCTTTGACATACTTCTTGAGATGTCCCTCTTTGATGAGGATCTCAATGGCGTTCTTGAGGTGGATGAAGCCTTTGGTGACGTGCCCGTGACTGCGGTAGAATCGACAATACTTGCACTTATCAGTATTGGCCTTGAAAGCAGTTGATTTGGGGAAGCGAACACCTCCCTGCTTGAACTCGGTGTTGATGCACTCAATGAGAATATTCTCGCGAGGAGCAGTGAGAAAAGTGTATTCTGAGAATCGACCTGCTGTTCCTCTGCTTTCTCGTGGACAATCATCTCTTTGTTTTTCACGCTAAGGTGCCTCGTCACTATCTTTCTGCTTGTGAGGTCTCACATTTTCATGGTTCCTTGAGTCTCGCGTCTTGTACACGTCCTCCTTTTCCTCATACTGGATGTAAGCCTGAGCCTTCTGAAGTAGCTCAGCGAGGGATTGGGGAGGTTCAATGCCAACAACTCTCCGGAATTTGCTATTGGGGCACAAGCATTTTTCCAGGATGTACCACTTCATACAGTCGATAGTGTTCACTTCCACAACTTATTTCTTGAATCGGTCGATGTAGTCCCTCAAGGGTTCTTTCTTCCCCTGTATGATCCCCTCGAGGGTAGCCTCGGACTTTGGATATCGTATAGATGTTATGAAGTGCCTAGTGAATTGGTTTATTAAAACTCTCCATGACGTGATGGATCTTACAGGGAGATATTTGTACCATGACATCGTGATTTTACGCAAGGTGATAGGAAACAACCCGTATTTGATTGCAGCCTCCATGTTGTGATAGTGGAGCATGGCTTTAAGGTTTTCAATGTGATCGTCGGGATCGATGGTCCCGTCATATGTGGCTAGCAGAGGAGGTTTCTCAAGTCCGCGTGGGAAGCGTGTCTCCATAATCTCGCATCTGAGTGGCCCGCGATGGTCTTCGTCGTCGTTGCTTCCTGACTCGGGATATGGGGATCTACTCGCCTATGACGGTCTTCATCGTAACGGGATTTCTTGTTGTGATCTTGATCTTCAGGCGAGCACCTTGTTTTTCGAGGAGGAGATCAGATATGTTTTCTGGCCCTTTTAGGGCGTGAACCTTCAGGCACATCCTGATCTCTAGAAGGAGAAATGTGTTTGGTATCTTTCCTTTTGTGACCTTATGAAGGAGATCAAGAATGACGGGGGAAAACCTATGCGATTTCGTCTCCTGGATGGTGAAGGGGAGCGACAGTTACGTTCGAGCACCTGTATGCGTTTGCTCTGTTGAAAGAGGTGAGGTTTTCCCTGTTGAGGGAAGTGATTAGAGCTTGAGTGCTAACATCTGCGTCCGATGGGATGGGAATTGATTCGAACACAGGATTCCCGTGAGTGACAGGCGGTTGTTTCAGGTTATTCGATGTTGGGGAAGGAGGATATCCTATGATGTGACCGGCGTTAAGTTGGGAAACTCCGTGGTTTCTAGTGTTGTCACTGTCCCTGATGACAATGGTGGAAGTGTATTTCACAATCTCGTTGACCTGGGTAGCCATGAAGAAAAAGATGAGCTTTGATCTTGCGGTGTGTAACACAGTGGGAGAACTGACTTTTAGTTATGTTACGGATAGCAAGAGTCGCCATCGACTTT
The DNA here is from genome assembly GCA_963966055.1 of Lathyrus aphaca. Lineage (NCBI taxonomy): Eukaryota > Viridiplantae > Streptophyta > Magnoliopsida > Fabales > Fabaceae > Lathyrus > Lathyrus aphaca. The sequence continues at coordinate 145,448,567 of OZ014520.1, read as the reverse complement.
TATTTTATCCAAAGGAAAGGCATAAAAGAACAGGAAAGACCTTTTAAAAGATTTTTGGGTCCGGGGGTTAGGTTATGTAAAGGGAAGGTGTTAGCACCCTTTACATCCATGGTTATCCATGGGCTCTTAGTTACTTAGCTCACTTTAAAATGTTTTTTGAAATGTGAAGTGTGTGAATAGAAATTTTCTTAAGTGTTTATAATGATCCATGTATGGATGCGTATAAACCTTTGTTTTGAAAATTGTTTGAAGTGTGAAGTGTTTGAAAAGTTTTTGAATAGTGAGCAAGTATCTAGGAGGAACCTACCCTAAGTTTTAAGTCTTTTCTGTTCTTGAATCCTTTAAATGGTAAGACTATCCCTATTATTAAGGAATAGGTAGTCATTACCTTGGATGTAAGAAGAGACAAATGAAGGGACATCTGTTTATTTAGGCAACTGTGGGGTGTATAAGCAATTTAGAAGGGACTATCATCTTTATTTGAAAGGGACAAGATCATTACGAAGGCAACATTCGAAAGGGACTTGATCTTTTATCTGTTAAGGGACTAGATGATGTGAATTTGAGGGACTTTTGCTTTATACACCCTACTTGACCTTTTTGATTAGGCAACATGAGAGGTATCCCTAAGGAAGTGAGATGGCGATCAAAGATCGACTTACGTGTGTGAGTGTACAATTTTAATATTTATCTTTAAATTTAAATGATCTAAATTAATTTTAAATATACAAACATATTTACACTCCCTATTTACTAACCATAGCATAAAATAAATAATAAACATTATTAATAAAATATTACATCCAGGAACAATTACATAATAATAATTAAGCAAAATTAAATATAATAAGCAAAATAAATAAATAATTATAATTGGGTTAGTGAAAATAATAATAATAAAAATAATACCAAATTAAATAGGGTTAGTAATAAATAAATATCACAAGAATATAATTAATAATAATAATGAAATAAACAAGAATATTATAATAATTAAAAATTCAATTTTATAAACAATTATTATTTAATATTAAAATATAAAAAATTATACTAATTATTATAAAGTTTTAAGTTATGTGCAAATTAAGTTAATTATGAAAGTATTATGAAAATAAAATTATAATTACAAAAATTAAATTAACAATTTTTAAACATATAATAAAAATTATTTACATACAAAATTGAATTATAAACAATTTATAGAATTTAATTATAATTAACAAAATTTTAATATCAAGCATATTTATATATAAGATTTAAACAAATTATATAATATATACATAAACTTTAAATAGAAGAAGATTAGGGTTTGTAAAAATAATTTTAGGGTTTTAATAAAAATATTAAGATTAGAGATTTTTTTTAGAAAATAAATTAGGGTTTATATCTTAATTTACATTACTAATTCAATTTTAACAAAATAAATTATGTAGAATAATAATATGGACATACAAATAAATTATATTTGAGAAAATAAAATATTGATTTTAAACCTATACAATTTTATCCTATGAAAACATATTATATTATTATTATTAATTTATTATATAATATTTAATTAAAATAAAAGAACAAGAAAAGAAAAAGAAATAGAAAAGCAATTAGGTTAAAAAAAATAGGGAGGCCTGGATTTGAACCCAGGACCTCCCCTGTACCTACAAGGAGGACTACCACTGGCCTGCGCTGCGCTTGGTGATATGAAATAGCCACAAACAATTATATGTAAAACCTGGAAAATATGACAAAGTAAAAAAAAATAATACGAAACCTGGGAATCGAACCCAGGCCTTTTGGCTCACACGCGCGTTCTCTTACCACTACACCATCAACATCCTTCATGAATTATAATACAAACATAAATATATAATATATATTCACATTTGAATTTTGAATTCGCGCGCAGCTTCTTCTTCCTCCTGCCCTGCGAAATTTCCTGCGAAATTTCTTACGAGTTTTCCTGCGAATTGACTTTTGCAGGGATTCCTATGATTCTTCAATGGCCACGAAACCTGTAATTTCTTTCAAAATTGAACACACCAATTCAATCTATACATCAATTACAGTTAAGCTATGTTATCAGAATTCATTTATATTCTCTTAAGCATTAAACCCTAATTTCGTCCTCAAAACCCTAACAATGGCGTCTAAGCATCCGTGCATCAAAACTTCAATTCACCTGTCCAGAAATCATCCTTATGCAATAACAAACAAGATTACGGGCACAAAAACAGTTTATAATGAACAAATGAATGAAATCGAAAAATGAAAAAAACAAGAACAATGTTCATTCGGTTTATGCGAATGAGGATGTTTTAGGTGTTGAAAATGATCCAGGCATGTTCAATGAGGTTCACCGAAGCTAAAACAACCTTTAAATTGTCTTGAAAGTGGCTCTAGCTTGAAATCCGAATTTGATATTTTGGATGAAATTTGAAGTTTTGAACAATATGCAAGAGGCTGCCAATTCGTGTTCTATGATTAGGTTTGTGATATGTACTTATAGTGTGATGATTCTAGGTCAAAAAACTTGAACATTGTGTGAAAGATTTGATTAGAAAAGATTCAAAAAGATCAAGCTTTAAAATTCAAATATCCTTGCATAAACCCTTTCTATTTCAAGCCAATCAACATTATTTTTGTATCAATTTGATCCATATTGAATTCATGACCTTCTAGAACCAAAAATAATTTTAAATCTTCACACTTGATATTTTATTTAAATTTAAAATGATTTTTAATATAAAAAATCATAATAAATAAATTAAATAAAATAAAAATTATGAAAATATCAAATAATTTTCGTGCATGATGTCATGGATCACTTTGGGTCATCAAAAGTTCAGCCCATTTAGCAAAATTTGGTTTTAAACCTCCATTTGCTTCATAAACTTCCCTAAAATTTCCCAACTTTGCAAGGGCACACATCCTTCAATTTTAATGCTATGAGGGTGTTCTTGGACATTTTGGAAAGCTTGAAGAGTCCTCTAACCAACCCCACTGGTTTCATGTCCATATCATTTACCATTCTCAAGTTATGCCCTTTTGAAGTTGTTGACTTTTTGTTGACTTTCAAAAGGACCTATAATGTCTTAGCTCATACCTTCCAAATGAAGCATTTTTGGGCTTGGCTTGTGAGACACAAAGTTGTAGAGAATTCAATTTCCTTCAAAATGAGCTTTGGATGGAAAATTGGTGATGAAGAATGTGAAAGTTATGGCTGGTCAAAGTTCAGTTGACTTTTCCTGAGGAAACCCTAATTTAGAAACCTCTGATTCTTGATGATCTGAAATCTCCTTGATGAATCATGATCAACCCTTGATCAAATGATGAATTTTACTTCATATACTTGATGTTAGCAAAAAATCATGAAGTTTGACTTTGATTTGACCACAGTTGACCTCAGTTTGACTTTTTAACTACTTTGACTGATTTTGACTTATCTGATCATCTGACTGAGCAAACCTTTGAGAAAAGTCTTGAAACTTGTCATGGGGGTTCTTAAACACATATAAGATGTTACGAAGCTCACTTGAAGTCTTGGAAGTCCATTTAGCCTGATTAAAGTCAAAACCCTAGTTTTGGATGTACTGCTTAGGAGGTGCATTGTCTGAGGGAATTGTCAACTCTTCTGACTATTTGTGAACTTTGTGAACCTTGTGAACCATCATAAAATGTCTTGTGAACCTCATGGGAGGTCTTGTGAACCTTGTGAACCTCATGGGAGGTCTTGTGAACCTTTTGAACCTCATAAAGTGTCTTGTAGACTTCATGAACCTCATGAAAGGTCTTGTAAGTATTGTGAATCTTGTGAACCTTGTGAACCTCATAAAGTGTCTTGTAAACTTCATGAACCTCATGAAAGGTCTTGTGAACCTTGTGAACCTCTTAGCACACAAATTCTTGTATTGTGAGGGCAAATTTTGGGGTGCAACAGCTGCCCCTGTTCAATTTTCTGAAACCTGAGGGGTTAGATTGGCATATGTGCCAGTCGTAACTTGGAAGGTTGAAGGGGATTGAACACAAAAGCCCAAAAATTTGCACTCACTGGTGCGTAGAGTGATACTGATAACTAGTTGAGTATGCTTGAGTGGGCTTAAATATGCCACTTGGAGAGAGGTTCTTCAGGTACATTTCTTGGAGGATAAAGCAGTCCAAAATATGAAGGTATAATGATAGCTTTCAGGAAGATAAACAACGTCCCGAGGTAGTGGTAATAGCTTTCAGGAGGATAACCAATGTCCTGAGGAAATGATATGCTTTCAGAAGGATAAACAACGTTCTGAGGAAATAATATGCTTTCAGGAGGATAAACAACGTCCTGAGGTAGGGGTGATAGCTTTCAGGAAGATAAAAAACGTCCTGAGGAAGTGGTAACCTTTGGGAAGATAAACAACGGCCCAAGGTAATAATATGCTTTTAGGAGGATAAACAACATCCTGAGGAAGTGATGATAGCTTTCAGGAAGATAAACAACGTCCCGAGGAGATAATATGCTTTCAGGAGGATAAACAACATCCTGAGGTGATGATATGCTTTCAGAAAGATGAACAACGTTCTGAGGTATAAGAAGCTTTCAGGAGGATAAACAACGTCCTGAGGAAATGATATGCTTTCAGGAGGATAAACAACGTCCTGAGGGATTGATAGCTTTCAGGAGGATAACAACGTCCTGAGGAAATGATAACCTTTGGGAAGATAAACAACGGTCCAATAGTCACAATTTGTTGATGAAATTTGTCTGCTGGAGAATTAACCTGAAAACAAGGTAGCATCCTGTATGGTAATATTAGTTTATGCATTATGTATGCATATGTAATATGATGCACCTAAGTAATGTACTATATATCTATGTATATGTATGTTATGATGTAAATGATGTATGTATGATATGATGCTGCTTGAAGCGTCTGGATATCTTCGTATAACAACTGCTGGCCAGGGAAAATAAATCCCAATTCGTTGCTGAAGAATATGAGGAACTCATTCCCGTCTTGTTTGATAATATATTATACATAACCTCCCGTCTTCGTTTGATAGTAGGGTATACATAACCTCCCGTCTACTGGGGATAGCAAGGTATACATAACCTCCCGTCTTCGTTCGTCGTACTCCTATTGGAAAGTAAATTCCCGAATATCCGTATGAGGATAAAAAAGATGGATATAAATTCCAGGGGAGATATGACTTGAAGTACTTCATGAAGATGGATTTGCCCTACTGGGGATTTGTAACTGTCTTGTAGGGATGAACCGGTGAAGCTTCGTTGGAATCCTTCCCTCGTTCGTCCTTAGTAAATACTATTACTGCATTTTCATGCATTTCTGGTAAACATCAATCATATTAAGCATACATGCATTTCTGGTAAACATCAATCATATTCAAAAGCATACATACATTCAAGCACAACCAATGGACGTTTCGCTTATGTAAATAGGGTAAAAGTAAATCTGGATTCAAAAATGGAATTTTATTCATATCAAAAAGTGACCCATACATGGGTATGTTTGTACAAGGAGACATAAACCCTAGTAAGAGGATTCTGTCATAAAATTTTACAAAACAAGGAGAATCAGCTATGTGGGAAATAATCCTATTGAGTTTCAATTCTACTATTGCCATTATCTTCAAGTATCTCATCTTCTGCTGTTGAGACGGAAACGATTGGATTGAGCTTTATCTGTTTGAGCATTGAGTAAGTAACACAACTGGTTTCAGTTTCATGGGTGATCCAAACGAGACATAGTCATACGCTTTAATCCCTAACTTTTGCCTGGATTGCCCTTTCAGGTTTTCAATCCACCGGGATACCCTTTTTTGCCCAAGCCGCCTTTTCAGGTTTTCGACTTGCCGGGTGTACATCTTTTTATATATATCCCTAATTTTTGCCCAAACCCTTTTGGTTTGCCGGGATGCCCTTATTTTTGCCTAGGCCTGTCAACCTAGCGGGTCTCTTTTTATGAGTAGTATTTTTTAACTATGTCTGCGTTTACAGGCTGTGGGAAGTCTTCACCATCCATAGTAGTAAGTATAATGGCACCTCCTGAGAATATTGTTTTGACTACAAATGGTCCTTCATATGTGGGAGTCCACTTGCCCCTAGGATCACCCTGTGGTAATATGATACGCTTGATTACCAAATCACCAGCCTGATATACCTTTGGCTTAACCTTCTTGTTAAAAGCTTTGATCATACGTTTCTGGTACATCTGGCCATGACAAACTGCTGCTAACCTCTTCTCGTCAATCAAATTTATCTGGTCCAGTCGAGTCTGAATCCACTCATCTTCATCCAAGCCTGCATCCTTCATAATTCTCAAGGAAGGAATCTGAACTTCAATGGGCAAAACTGCTTCCATACCGTAGACTAAGGATAATGGGGTTGCCCCTGTTGAAGTACGTATTGTAGTACGATAACCATGAAGAGCAAATGGTAACATCTCATGCCAATCCTTATAAGTAACAGTCATCTTCTGTACAATCTTCTTGATATTCTTGTTAGCAGCTTCAACTGCCCCATTCATCTTTGGACGATACGGAGAAGAGTTGTGATGCTTAATCTTGAACTGCATGCAGAGATCAGTAATCATAGTGTTGTTCAGATTAGAGCCATTGTCAGTAATAATCCTTTCAGGGATGCCATACCTACATATGAGATTATTTTTGATGAATCGAGCCACAACATTCTTGGTAACAGATGCAAATGAAGCTGCCTCCACCCACTTCGTGAAGTAATCAATAGCAACCAGGATGAAACGATGCCCATTAGAAGCAGTAGGTTTGATCTCACCAATCATATCAATGCCCCACATGGCAAAAGGCCAAGGAGCAGTCAACACATTCAATGGTGATGGGGGTATATGGACTTTATCAGCATAGATTTAGCATTTGTGACATGTTCTGGAGTGTTGATAGCAATCAGCTTCCATGGTAGACCAATAGTAACCTGCTCTCAATATCTTCTTTGCCATAGTATGACCACTAGAATGAGTGCCAAAGATCCCATCATGCATGTCTTCCATAATCTCTGTTGCTTCCTTCTTATCCACACAACGAAGCATAGTTGAATCATGATTGCGCTTGTACAAAATCCCATTACTCAAAAAGAACTTAGCAGAAAACCTCCTCAGAAACTTCCTATCTTTGACAGATGCCCCTTCAGGGAACTCCTGAGCTTCAAGATATTTTTTTACTTCATAGAACCAAGGCTTCTCCTCTGCCCCTTCAGTGTCAATTTCATTGCAGTATGCAGGTTTTTCAAATCTATCAATGGTAATCTTGGGAGCTTCATCATCCCAGCTGATCTCAGACATGGATGCCATGGTGGCTAAAGCATCTGCCAATTGATTCTCTCTTCGTGGAATATGTCCAAAGGTAATCTCTTTGAAATGTGGGATCAAAGACAACACATGCTCTCTGTAAGGAATGAGGTTATCATGCATGGTATCCCAATCTCCTTTAATTTGACTTACTACCAGGGCTGAATCTCTATACACATCAAGGAACTGAATCTTCATATCAATAGCAGCTTTAATACCCAGGATACATGCCTCATACTCAGCCATGTTATTGGTACAATAGAAACAAAGTCTGGTAGTAATCGGGGTATGACAACCTTCAGGGGAACTAATCACAACACCAACACCATTACCAAGTGCATTAGAAGCACCATCAAAAACCATAGTCCATCGGGATCCTTGTTCAGGTCCATCATATTGTCCAGGTTCTTTGGTAATAATCATAATGTCTTCATCGGGGAACTCAAAACTCATTGACTGATAATCATCCACTGCTTGATGAGCCAAATGATCAGCCACACCACTTCCTTTAATGGTCTTCTGAGTAGTATACTGTATATCATATTCTGTCAAGATCATTTGCCATCTTGCAATTCTTCCGGAGAGAGCAGGTTTCTCGAATATGTACTTGATTGGATCCATCTTTGAAATCAACAAGGTAGTATGGGTCAACATATATTGTCTTAGTCGGCGAGCAGCCCATGCCAAAGCGCAGCAAGTTTTCTCGAGCAGTGAGTATCTTGTTTCACAGTCGGTAAACTTTTTGCTAAGGTAGTATATTGCCTGCTCTTTTCGACCAGACCCGTCATGTTGCCCCAATACACACCCCATTGAGTTGTCTAATACTGTTAAGTACATAATCAAGGGTCTTCCATCAACTGGTGGCATCAAAATTGGAGGTTCCAGAAGATATCTCTTGATTTCATCAAAGGCAGTCTGCCACTCATCATTCCACTCCATTACCTGATCTTTCTTCAACAACTTGAAGATTGGCTCACAGATGGCAGTTAATTGGGAAATAAATCTTGCAATGTAATTCAATCGTCCCAAGAAACCTCTAACCTCCTTCTCAGTACGGGGAGCTGGCATCTCTCGTATAGCTTTCACTTTTGCAGGATCCACTTCAATACCTTTTCCACTGACTATGAAACCCAGGAGTTTACCAGACCTAACTCCAAAAGTACACTTGTTTGGGTTCAGTCTCAACTTGTATTTCTTCAACCTCTCAAACAATTTATGCAAATGATCAAGATGTTGCTCTTCATTTTGGGACCTGGCTATCATATCATCCACGTACACCTCTATCTCATGATGAATCATATCATGGAACAAAGCCACCATAGCACGCTGATATGTTGCCCCTGCATTCTTTAAACCAAATGGCATCACCTTATAACAAAAAGTGCCCCACTGTGTAACAAATGTTGTCTTCTCCATATCTTCAGGTGCCATCTTGATTTGATTGTAACCAGAGAAACCATCCATAAAAGAGAATACCTTATGCTGAGCAGTGTTGTCTACCAGAACATCAATATGAGGAAGTGGAAAGTCATCTTTAGGGCTGGCCTTGTTCAAATCTCTGTAGTCTACACACATACGTACCTTACCATCTTTCTTGGGTACCGGTACCACATTTGCAACCCACTGAGGATAAGAAGTCACTGCTAAGAACCCTGCATTGAACTGTTTCATTACCTCTGCTTTGATCTTCTCTGACATTTCAGGACGCATACGACGAACCTTCTGCTTCTTTGGACGACAATCTTCTTTCACTGGTAAACGGTGAACCACAATGTCTGTATCCAACCCTGACATATCTTCATAGGACCAAGCAAAGATCTCCACATAGTCACGTAACATCTGAATCAACCTGTTCTTGACACTATCCTCTAATTTAGCCCCTATCTTGACTTCTTTCCTGTTTTCTTCAGTTCCCAGATTCACAACCTCGACTGGCTCTTCATGTGGCTGTATAGCTTTCTCTTCTTGTTGTAACAACCGAGCAAGCTCTACAGGTACTTCACAATCGTCCTCATTTCCGTCTTCAGTTTGATAGATCGGATTCTCGAAATTATAATTGGCAATAGTAGAACTGTTATCAACAGGATCCAGAGTGGATGAGGATCTGCATTTTAGTGATGTGGGTGTGTGTAAGAACACATAGCTGATAAAACAAAAATAAAAGAAAAGAAAGACAAGGAACACAATATTTACGGAAACGAAACGTCCACTGATTTTTATTGAATGAAGTATGCAAATGAAATGACATCCCGTAACAAGCACACCATTGTGCCCCGGGTAAGGCACAAGGCTTGAAAGTTTTATTGTTCAAGAAATTACAAACTTAAAAGTAACAACACAGTAATAGTATTTACTCCTGACTAAAGGAGATGGGAATAACATCTTTAGCTTTCCAGTTATTGAGTCCAGCACCTACAGTAGGAAAAATCCAAGCATCCAAGTTGTAGTCTTCATCATAATCACCCACAACATTGATCTGATTCTTCATAACCCCTTGATTGGTGATACGAACAACATGAGCACGACGAACAGCCTTCTGAGACTCTGCAGTGAAACCCAAACCAAATTTATCAGACTTGTAAGGGATATCAGGAAGCTGACCCCAAATAGTACAACCACCTTCATCCACCACAGCTCTAGCATCTTTAAGGGAGGCCATTGTTGGAGGTATTCTGGTGACCACATGAACTTTCTTGACAACAGGAGGAGCTTCATAATCATTAACAATCCAAGGAACCACTTCAAATGTCTGACACGGAGTTTCAACATATCCACCTTCCACTTCTAGATACTTGAAGGTGTTCACATGGCTGACAAAATATTCTTCCTCTCCATAGACAGTAACAACCTTTCCTTCCACCGGATATCTCAGTTTCTGATGTAATGTAGAGGTTACAGCACCTGCCTCATGGATCCAGGGACGTCCCATCAAACAAGAATATGACGGACGAATATCCATGACATAAAAGGTAGCATTCAAAACCTGAGAACCAACTTTGATTGGGAGATCAATTTCTCCATGCACCACTCTTCTCGAACCATCAAAAGCCTTCACCACTATATTACTGGGCTTCAGTACAGCATCTTCAGAACTCAGCTTATTCAAGACTTCTTTGGGCAACACATTCAGAGAGGAACCATTGTCTATCAATACATGTGACAGGGTAGTGCCCCTGCATTCAATTGAGATATGCAGAGCCCTGTTATGATCCCTCTTGGCAGGAGTCAAATCAGCATCAGAGAAACCTAACCCATTATCATAGGTCAGGTGGGCAACACAATTCTCAAACTGGTCAACAGAAATTGCATTGGGTACATGAGCAGTCTTCAGAAACTTAATCAAAGCCTTGACATGAGCCTCAGAACACAATAACAAAGACAGCATGGAAATCTTGGAGGGAGTGTGCCCCAACTGATCAACAATGTCATAATCACTCTTACGAATGATCTTCAATACTTCTTCCATCTGCTTAGCAAGATCATCAGCAGCTGGCACATCAGTAGGTACAGGTTCAATAACAGGACCTTTGCCCCGAGCATCAGTGGTGGAGGTAGCAGTTGGAGTAACTGCATTCTTGGAAGTAACTGGAGGAGAGAAAACTCTTCCGCTTCGTGTGATCTTACTAGATCCAGCAATATTATCAACATCAACAGGCATATCAGCTAAGGGTTCCTGCTTAACACCATGGATATAAACATCAGACCCATAATGCCAAGGCACAGCTTTATCAGACGTATACAGAATAGGACCAGGAGTGGTAATGACCATAGGAGCCACTCTAGCTTTAGCAACAATCTTCACAGGGCCTTCAGCAGTAATCTTGATTAGACCCTTACGAGTGATTTTAACAGGTCCCTTTGAAGTAATCCTTACCGGCACTTTATCAACCATGTCCACCTCTTCAATCTTCTTACCTTGAGTTATATGATCCACCATACTCTCTACAGAAGATGGAGTCCTCTCAAACACTATGGTGTATTTATCCATGAGACGTTGAATTCCATCTCTCAACTTCCAGCAACTATCCGGCTTATAGGTACAATACAAACAATCTTCACGACAACCTGGAAAGAACCTAGCTTGTACTAGCTTCTTCTTGATAACAGACAATGGTGTGGTCAACTCTGCAACTGAATAAATATGTAAATCTTCATCAATTGCATTGACAGTCTTCTCATGATTTGGCATGGGAGCAATGATCACATTTGGAGTACCCGGAGGGTCAAACTCAATTTCTCCAGCCTCAATCATATCTTGAATTTTGTTCTTCAAGACCCAGCAGCTATTAGTATCATGTCCCTGACAGTTTGAATGATATGCACATCGTGCATTGGGATTGTACCTGGGTGAGGTAACATTAGGATTCTGAGGAGCATCTTTAAGAGTAATAAGTTCAGCCTTCAACAAATGTTGCAATGCCTGAGCCATTGACATGTTGATCTTAGTGAACTGCCTTCTAGCCCTCTGTTGGTTGCCCTGTGGCTGCTCTGGTGTTGTAGGAGTTGGATTTGAAATATGAACTGCACTCACAGACTGATGCCTTCTGTTACGATCAGGTTGACCATAAACAGCATTTGACTCTTTCTTCCCAGTGGGAGGCTTCTTTGCAGCACCTGATGAAGAAGCACCCACTTGAATCTTGCCACTCCTGATACCACTTTCTACACGCTCTCCCGTCATTATCAACTCAGTGAAGCCAGATGATGAGCTTCCAATGAGATGACTGTAAAAAGGACCATTTAATGTACACATGAACATATCAACCAATTCCCTGTCAGTTAGAGGTGGTTGCACTCTTCCAGCCAAGTCTCTCCACTTCTGAGCATACTCCTTGAAACTTTCTTTGGCACCCATAGACATGCTTTGCAGCTACATGCGAGTGGGGGCTAAATCAGCATTGTATTGATACTGCTTATAGAAGGCTTCAGCAAGATCATTCCAATCCCGGATGTTGACACTCTCCAACTGGTAGTACCATTCCAATTGGGCTCCAGAAGCTCTCTTGGAAGAAATGGATCCACAATTTCTTATCAGCAGTGTGAGGTTGGATTCTCCTGACATAGGACCTCAGATGTAGCTTGGGACAAGAGACCCCATCACAAACAACAAAAGTAGGAACCTTGAAGCCAATGGGTATAACCACCCCAGATATCAAACTCAGGTCTTCAAAATCCAGCCCAGAAGATTTCTGTAATTCCATAGCATCCATTCTATCCACCAGCATCTTGAACTTGTCTTCATTAGGCTCATGGTAGTAGTTAGCCTCAGAATCAGAGTCCCCCGTAGTGTTGTGGAGACTGCCTCCCTCTTTATCAGACTCTTCAGACTCATAGTCTTCAACCTGTTCTTTGGTCTTGACAGGACCTCTGAACCTTCTTCCCATGTTGATCAGGCCACCTGACCTCCTAGTCTTCTTAGTCTTCTTGGCCAGCAGTGTTTTCAATTCATCCTGCCCCTTGGACAAGTTCAGGATCAGCTCTTGGAACTGTGCATTCTGTGCCTGGAGATCCTTAACTGTTTGTTCAAGAGCCATTGCTGAAATAAACAGCGAGAAGATGAGAAACCTGTGCACAATAAACCTGTGATGCAATGATATGGAATGTAAATGTATATGCAATGTTTTCAAGGACCTCATGATTTAAATTTGCTTAAACAAACAAGAAGGTAAACTTGTATTAGTAATAAACTTGTTTTGCCTCTTGGGCTTACAGAAAATGAAATGCAATAAATACAAGAGATGGGGTTTTAAGTCTCCCATGGACGTTTCCTCTTTGTGTTGAGGTATGAGTTGAGATTCCGTTCCTCGTGAAGTTGCTTTGTTAGTTCCAGGATTCTTTCTTGGCTTGCTTTGTAATGAGCCTCGAAAGTATCCCTTTGTTCCTTCAACTGGATCCAGGATCTCTGCAAGTCTTCCATGTCAGTAGGCATGTCTGGGTGAAGGATGGTATAAGAAGTATCTCCTTCAGCAACAGGTTCCATGGTAACTGGCAGGATAGCAGGATATGGCATCATGAGAGTCTGAGCACGAGATCGCACCCATCTGAGATAAGCCTCCATAGGAATAGTGTACTTAGGCTCCAGAGTCTTGCTGTCAACCTTGTTCACTTTTCCCCATGCTCGTATAAATCTCTGACGGTAACCTTGAAGATCGTTGTCGTAGTCAAACACAATGCCCTGAATCAACATGTCATGTGGACCATCACTCCGAGCGTAACCAAACTGTCGTAAAGCTAGAGAGGGGTTGTAGGTGATGCCTCCTCTTATGCCTAGAAGTGGCACATTAGGAAACTCCCCACAACGGTCAATGATGGTGACATTCTCCATAGATCTGGAGCACCAATGAATATCTGAATGCGAGAGTGACATGATCCTTTTGGACCACCTGAACCCTTGTTCATTCTTTATTACTGAGCGAGGAAGGTGAGAAATAAACCACCTAGACAGCAAAGGTATGCAACACATCAGAGTTCCTCGTGCCTTTGTAGTACGAGTATGAAGAGAATGCAGGATATCCCCAAGTAATGTAGGCACTGGATTGTGACTCGGGAATATGTTGATGGCATGAACATCTATAAACTGATCTGGATTGGGGAACAACATTAAGCCATAAATCAACAAGGCTAAGATCTCCTCAAAAGCATCATAGCTCATAGCTTTCAAGAACACTTGAGCCTTCTCTATCAACACCTTAGCAAGAATACCCTTGACTCCGCTTCTCGTTTCTAGAACAATGTCAGACTTCTTCAGATGTAGAGCTGCAGCAATAACCTCAGGTTTAGGCTCTTTTTCCAAGCCTGTGAATGGTTTATGATCAAGAACAGGTATACCCAGAAGTTTAGAGAACTCTTCCATTGTAGGAACCAGCTGATAGTTGGGGAATGTGAAGCAATGGTGCTTAGGATCAAAGAACTGAAACAGAACACTCATCATGTCTTCATTGAAACCTGAGGTGACTAGATCCAATAGGTGACCATGTCTCTTGATAAACTGGGAATGATCAGACACTTGAGAAACCAACTCTTTAAGCTTAGGAGGTATGCCTACAAAGTTGATCCTGATAGTGTTTCTACGAGCAGAAGCCATGACCTGCAACAAAGAACAAAGATAAATCCCTTGGTCCTTGAAATGGTTAGGGAAAATGCTATGCTTATGATGCATGATGATGTCATGATATTATGCTCAATCACAAACATGTGGCACACACAAACAAGTCACACAATAGCCCTAGATTTAAAGGCTTGCATGAGGTTCAAAGGTAAGTACCCTCCCCTGAAGTTTAGATGGTTCATCCTGTCTTATAAAGTAACCAGGTTCTAAGGGATCTCAATATCATTAATCCTTCACAAGGGTGGTTGTTCAGTAGGCAACTTACTTGCCAACCAAAACCCTCCAAGTTTAAGATCTCAATGAGCATAGCATCGAGTATCAACCAACTTCAGTCTGCACCAAAGCCGGTTATCTCACTACTTTCTAAAGGCCAAGATGGGATGACTAGGGTTCTAAAAGTTAGTTAGTGTATTGACAACATATGTCAGCCTCATATTATCCTCAACTTGACTTAAGGAACATAAGCACCAACCAAGAAGTCACACTAACTATGGCCACCAGATCAACCATATCGGTATACGCCGTACAGTTTCCTTGGTCTATTGCCATTTACCTAAGGTACACTAGATCCGGGTTAGGATCTTTCACACATAAGAGCACCTAACAAGATAAGTATAAAGCAAACAAGGAAAACAATTTTAAAGTGATCTAATTCCTAAGGGTACCCCTCTTTTATTAATTCCCCAGCAGAGTCGCCAGTTCTGTAACACAGTGGGAGAACTGACTTTTAGTTATGTTGCGGATAGCAAGAGTCGCTACCGACTTTTATTTTATCCAAAGGAAAGGCATAAAAGAACAGGAAAGACCTTTTAAAAGATTTTTGGGTCCGGGGGTTAGGTTATGTAAAGGGAAGGTGTTAGCACCCTTTACATCCATGGTTATCCATGGGCTCTTAGTTACTTAGCTCACTTTAAAATGTTTTTTGAAATGTGAAGTGTGTGAATAGAAATTTTCTTAAGTGTTTATAATGATCCATGTATGGATGCGTATAAACCTTTGTTTTGAAAATTGTTTAAAGTGTGAAGTGTTTGAAAAGTTTTTGAATAGTGAGCAAGTATCTAGGAGGAACCTACCCTAAGTTTTAAGTCTTTTCTGTTCTTGAATCCTTTAAATGGTAAGACTATCCCTATTATTAAGGAATAGGTAGTCATTACCTTGGATGTAAGAAGGGACAAATGAAGGGACATCTGTTTATTTAGGCAACTGTGGGGTGTATAAGCAATTTTGAAGGGACTATCATCTTTATTTGAAAGGGACAAGATCATTACGAAGGCAACATTCAAAAGGGACTTGATCTTTTATCTGTTAAGGGACTAGATGATGTGAATTTGAGGGACTTTTGCTTTATACACCCTACTTGACCTTTTTGATTAGGCAACATGAGAGGTATCCCTAAGGAAGTGAGATGGCGATCAAAGATCGACTTACGTGTGTGAGTGTACAATTTTAATATTTATCTTTAAATTTAAATGATCTAAATTAATTTTAAATATACAAACATATTTACACTCCCTATTTACTAACCATAGCATAAAATAAATAATAAACATTATTAATAAAATATTACATCCAGGAACAATTACATAATAATAATTAAGCAAACTTAAATATAATAAGCAAAATAAATAAATAATTATAATTGGGTTAGTGAAAATAATAATAATAAAAATAATACCAAATTAAATAGGGTTAGTAATAAATAAATATCACAAGAATATAATTAATAATAATAATGAAATAAACAAGAATATTATAATAATTAAAAATTCAATTTTATAAACAATTATTATTTAATATTAAAATATAAACAATTATACTAATTATTATAAAGTTTTAAGTTATGTGCAAATTAAGTTAATTATGAAAGTATTATGAAAATAAAATTATAATTACAAAAATTAAATTAACAATTTTTAAACATATAATAAAAATTATTTACATACAAAATTGAATTATAAACAATTTATAGAATTTAATTATAATTAACAAAATTTTAATATCAAGCATATTTATATATAAGATTTAAACAAATTATATAATATATACATAAACTTTAAATAGAAGAAGATTAGGGTTTGTAAAAATAATTTTAGGGTTTTAATAAAAATATTAAGATTAGAGATTTTTTTTAGAAAATAAATTAGGGTTTATATCTTAATTTACATTACTAATTCAATTTTAACAAAATAAATTATGTAGAATAATAATATGGACATACAAATAAATTATATTTGAGAAAATAAAATATTGATTTTAAACCTATACAATTTTATCCTATGAAAACATATTATATTATTATTATTAATTTATTATATAATATTTAATTAAAATAAAAGAACAAGAAAAGAAAAAGAAATAGAAAAGCAATTAGGTTAAAAAAAATAGGGAGGCCTGGATTTGAACCCAGGACCTCCCCTGTACCTACAAGGAGGACTACCACTGGCCTGCGCTGCGCTTGGTGATATGAAATAGCCACAAACAATTATATGTAAAACCTGGAAAATATGACAAAGTAAAAAAAAAAAATACGAAACCTGGGAATCGAACCCAGGCCTTTTGGCTCACACGCGCGTTCTCTTACCACTACACCATCAACATCCTTCATGAATTATAATACAAACATAAATATATAATATATATTCACATTTGAATTTTGAATTCGCGCGCAGCTTCTTCTTCCTCCTGCCCTGCGAAATTTCTTACGAGTTTTCCTGCGAATTGACTTTTGCAGGGATTCCTATGATTCTTCAATGGCCACGAAACCTGTAATTTCTTTCAAAATTGAACACACCAATTCAATCCATACATCAATTACAATTAAGCTATGTTATCAGAAATCATTTATATTCTCTTAAGCATTAAACCCTAATTTCGTCCTCAAAACCCTAACAATGGCGTCTAAGCATCCGTGCATCAAAACTTCAATTCACCTGTCCAGAAATCATCCTTATGCAATAACAAACAAGATTACGGGCACAAAAACAGTTTATAATGAACAAATGAATGAAATCGAAAAATGAAAAAAACAAGAACAATGTTCATTCGGTTTATGCGAATGAGGATGTTTTAGGTGTTGAAAATGATCCAGGCATGTTCAATGAGGTTCACCGAAGCTAAAACAACCTTTAAATTGTCTTGAAAGTGGCTCTAGCTTGAAATCCGAATTTGATATTTTGGATGAAATTTGAAGTTTTGAACAATATGCAAGAGGCTGCCAATTCGTGTTCTATGATTAGGTTTGTGATATGTACTTATAGTGTGATGATTCTAGGTCAAAAAACTTGAACATTGTGTGAAAGATTTGATTAGAAAAGATTCAAAAAGATCAAGCTTTAAAATTCAAATATCCTTGCATAAACCCTTTCTATTTCAAGCCAATCAACATTATTTTTGTATCAATTTGATCCATATTGAATTCATGACCTTCTAGAACCAAAAATAATTTTAAATCTTCACACTTGATATTTTATTTAAATTTAAAATGATTTTTAATATAAAAAATCATAATAAATAAATTAAATAAAATAAAAATTATGAAAATATCAAATAATTTTCGTGCATGATGTCATGGATCACTCTGGGTCATCAAAAGTTCAGCCCATTTAGCAAAATTTGGTTTTAAACCTCCATTTGCTTCATAAACTTCCCTAAAATTTCCCAACTTTGCAAGGGCACACATCCTTCAATTTTAATGCTATGAGGGTGTTCTTGGACATTTTGGAAAGCTTGAAGAGTCCTCTAACCAACCCCACTGGTTTCATGTCCATATCATTTACCATTCTCAAGTTATGCCCTTTTGAAGTTGTTGACTTTTTGTTGACTTTCAAAAGGACCTATAATGTCTTAGCTCATACCTTCCAAATGAAGCATTTTTGGGCTTGGCTTGTGAGACACAAAGTTGTAGAGAATTCAATTTCCTTCAAAATGAGCTTTGGATGGAAAATTGGTGATGAAGCATGTGAAAGTTATGGCTGGTCAAAGTTCAGTTGACTTTTCCTGAGGAAACCCTAATTTAGAAACCTCTGATTCTTGATGATCTGAAATCTCCTTGATGAATCATGATCAACCCTTGATCAAATGATGAATTTTACTTCATATACTTGATGTTAGCAAAAAATCATGAAGTTTGACTTTGATTTGACCACAGTTAACCTCAGTTTGACTTTTTAACTGCTTTGACTGATTTTGACTTATCTGATCATCTGACTGAGCAAACCTTTGAGAAAAGTCTTGAAACTTGTCATGGGGGTTCTTAAACACATATAAGATGTTATGAAGCTCACTTGAAGTCTTTGAAGTCCATTTATCCTGATTAAAGTCAAAACCCTAGTTTTGGATGTACTGCTTAGGAGGTGCATTGTCTGAGGGAATTGTCAACTCTTCTGACTATTTGTGAACTTTGTGAACCTTGTGAACCATCATAAAATGTCTTGTGAACCTCATGGGATGTCTTGTGAACCTTGTGAACCTCATGGGAGGTCTTGTGAACCTTGTGATCCTCATAAAGTGTCTTGTAGACTTCATGAACCTCATGAAAGGTCTTGTAAGTATTGTGAATCTTGTGAACCTTGTGAACCTCATAAAGTGTCTTGTAAACTTCATGAACCTCATGAAAGGTCTTGTGAACCTTGTGAACCTCTTAGAATACAAAGTCTTGTATTGTGAGGGCAAATTTTGGGGTGCAACACGGTGAAAGAAAGGATGTTGGTCACGAAAGATCGGGGAGCTGCTAGCTTCCCAAAGAAGGTGGCCACTATACATAAACGATCTGGACAGATCTTCGTGGTCTTCAACTTGGATTGTGAGGAGAAGGGGTGGTGTACCTGCAAGGTACTTGAAAACTCAAGTAAGTTTCAGTGTGATACAAACCAAAACGTGAGAAAATGAGGGTTAGAATTGAATATCTGACCCTCCAAAGGTGGAGGGTTTTTATAAGGGCACATGCCCGAAGGTTGCGGGCGCATAGCCTTTGAATGATCATAACTACCTCTTGTAAATCCGGAGGGTAGTTGGTCACGTGGAAGGCTTTATGGCGCGTGAGGGGGAGATCCCCAACGGTTATATGCCAACGGTTCTTTTCTCGTAACAGTCATATTCTCGTTGATCTGTTAATGGGCTTATGTCCAGTTTTGAATACTAGATTGGGCCTCAATTTGGCGTAGGGCATATGTTAGGCCAGTCCAGAACAATAATGCATAGGTTATGTTGATGTTTTGCAGCATTTTCCCCGGGATATCGTAAAAATAGTTCTTAGACCTAAGCAAAAAGACATATAAATGTTTGATGTTCAAGCTAGAGAAACTTACAACTGCAAAATTCATACGGCTAAAAGGAAGAAACTTGAAAGTTGTCAATATTTATATTTAAATAACAAGATATTCTAATAATTTACTCATTTAGTAGGATATTATTAGGGGTATGAATAAGCCAGACTAACTAACAGAGGCATACAACATATCCTACACATGTTCGGGACAAACCAAACTTTTTTTTTAAATAGAAAAGGTATACAAAAATTTATAAGCCTCTTTACTTACAAAACAAGTTAGACAACAAACCATTAAAAAAAGAGTTTTAAGTATACTAGAATGGTCTATTTAAATAATTATAAATAATTTTGTTATTATTACATTTGTATTTTGTATTTTGAATTAAAATACAAAAATAAAGTGTAAGTATCATGAAGAACTTATGAAAATAAGATGAAAAAACCTTTCGAAAAACGTCATAAATTATTTTAATAAGTTCTTCTAAACAAATACTCTCAGAAAACTTTTTTTTGTACAAGTAGAAAAAGGTGTTAAATTGTAATTCCTTGTGTCGAATCAGGTTGCTCGACAGCAGGAAAGATTTGATTTGATCTAGATTAGATTTAATTCAAAATAGATATTTTGGGCTTTTATAGTTTTGGGTTTTGTCTTGAGATGCAAGAAAACCTAATTCTATAAATAGGGACTTTCCCTCATTGTAAAATATCACAACATTATTTCACTCACAGTTCTGCAGTTGCAGAGTAAGTAGCAATAAGAGAAAGAAAGTACCACGGTTTGTGGGCAACAACATTCATCTTTTCCAATTTTCTCAAGAACCCTAATTTTCTTCTCTATTTTTTCTTCTTTCCTTTAACGTTTCTACTGCGCGATAGCTACGGAATTCAGATAGGTTTTGAGATAATTCCAACATCTGGTATCTAGAGCTCCGATTAAAGAGATTCAAGGGCAAGAACATGATGGCAATGAATCATCCGAATGGGCATTTTCCGGCGAGTCTTCCGATTCTTAAGAAAGATAACTATGAGAATTGGTGCAAGCAGATCAAGGTTGTTTTCTGTTATCAAGATTTATGGGATCTTGTGAAGGAAGGAGTAACAATGCTTGCAGAGAACGCAATGAAAGAGGAAAAGGCCGCGTACAAAGAATTGAAGAAGAAAGATTATAAAGCTCTCTTTATAATCCATCAATGTGTTGATCCAGATAACTTTGAAAAAGTTAGTGATGTAGAGTCTGCAAAAGAAGCATGGGAGATTCTTGAGAAATCGTTTGGAGGTGCACAGAAGGTGAAAGAGGTGAAGTTACAAACTCATAAAAGGGCTTATGAATTGCTTCAGATGGAAGACAGTGATAGAATAACAGATTTCTTCACAAGAGTTACAAAACTTGTGAATCAAATCAAAGCATGTGGAGAAGTTATGACGACGAAAGCAGTTGTCTCAAAGATTTTGAGATCGTTGGCTCCAAAGTTCGACTATGTTGTAGTAGCCATAGAAGAATCAAAAGATTTATCGAAGGTGACTAAAGAAAAGCTTTAAGGGACGCTTGAATCTCATGAACAGAGAATGGTTGAAAGAGAGGCAGGGAATTCGAAGAGTGATGTGGATCTGCAGGCTTAATTAGCAAGAGATATGAAAGGCCGAGGAAAGGCATTTGACAACAAAGGCCGAGGTGGCTATAACAATTCGACTAGTCAAAATCAGCAAGAAGCAAACTGGTCGAATTAGAGAAAACCTTGGAATCAAGGCAACCAAAGAGGTGGTGTTATAGGTAGAGGAAGAGGTGGTGGTCGAAAGCCAGACAAGAGTCACATTCAGTGTTTTAATTGTTAGAAGTACGGTCACTATTTTAGTGATTGTCCAGAAAAGCAAAAAAATCAAGATTCTGATGCTAAGCTGGCAAAACATAAAGAAGAAGAGATGTTGCTGATGGTCACAACAATAGATGAAGAGAGATTCCAAGAACAATGGTACTTGGACTCAGATGCTCATCACACATGACTGGTAAGAAAGATTGGTTTGTCAACATGAAGCCCTAAATGAAGAACACAGTGAAATTTTCAAATGACAATACTCTAGCAGCTGAAGGTATTGGTGATGTTCTGATTAAGAGGAAAGATGGCAAAAGGTCAGTAATTTCCAACGTTTTGTATATACCAGGCATGAAGAGAAATTTGCTCAGTATAGGGCAATTGGTCGAAAAGAACTACAAGGTGTTAGTTGAAGATAGGGTGATGAGAGTCGTCGACGCATGTGGTAGGTTGATCTTGAAGGCTCCAATGTCTCAGAATAGAACCTTCAAGATTGAACTAAATGTGATGGAGCATAAGTGCCTTACAAGTGCAGCTAGCAAAGATGAATGGTTATGGCACTATAAACTTGGTCATCTCAATTTCAAAAATATCAGAGATTTGAAGAAAATAAATATGGTTTCAGGATTGCCAAAAATCGACATCCCAAACGAAGTGTGTGAAGAATGTGTTTAGTCGAAACAACACAAGAATAAATTCAAAAAGGATGCAGGAAGCAGATCGAAGGCAATTCCTAAAGTCATATACTGTGATGTACATATGTGGTCCTATCCAGGTGGATTCGATTGGAGGTAATAGGTACTTTGTCACTTTCATAGATGATTTTAGTCAAAAATTATGGACTTACTTGATCAAGAAGAAAAGTGAAGTGATCGATGTATTTTCCAAGTTTAAATCTATGGTGTAAAGACAAAGTGGTCGAAAGCTCAAGATTTTGAGGAATGATGGTAGTGAAGAGTATGTGTCGAAAGATTTCGATGCATTATGTGTAAAAGAAGGGATTGTGCATTAGGTGGTGTCACCCTACACTCCACAGTAGAATGGAATTGCAGATATGAAGAATTGAACCATCATGAACATGGTAAGAAGTATGTTGAATGGCATGCATCTACCCAAAGAACTATGGGGAGAAGCTGTGTCGACTGCAACATATATTTTAAACAGATGTCCGACGAAGAAGCTAGAAGGAGTTATGCCTGAAGAGTGTCGGTCTAGTGTCAAGCCTAAGTTGAGTCATATGAAGGTATTTGGATCTATAGCACATAGGCATGTGCCATATCAATTGAGAAGAAAGCTCGATGACAAGTCTAGTCAAATGATTCTGATAGGATATCATTCGACTAGAGGTTACAAGTTGTTCGACCAAGTAAACAAGCAGGTTATGATCAACAGAGACGTTATCATAGATGAGCTTAAAGAATGGGATTGGACTGAGAATGTCAAGAAAGACTCAGTTGAAATCTTATGTGAAGAACCAACTAGTGAAGTCGAAAGAGATGTTCAGTGAGATGATGTTAGAGGTGAAGCAGGCCCAAACAGACCTCAAAGAACGAGATACATACCTGCAAGGTTGTAAGAATGTATGATTACATCAGATGATGTGGTCGATGAAGAAGGTGAGCTGGTACATTATGCTTTCTATGCAGATGCCGAACTTGTCAATGCAGCTGAGGCATTGAAAGATTCGAAGGTGAAAGAAATAAATGAGGAGATAAAGTCCATCAAAGTCAACAACACTTGGTCACTTTGTAATACCTCAAAATTTGCCCTCATTTTTTTTACCACTAATTGGCTTATACTTCATATTCACCTGCATTCTCCCATTAGGTCATAACAATCATAATCACACATTTGCGTAGAATTCCTCAGGCATGGGGTCAGTGTTCTGAAGAACTAGTTTATTCCATTGGTTTGTGGTTTTTACTTCACTGGAGTTGGTTTCATGGATTATGGAATTCGGGTTTCGCATCCTATGTATGGTTATCCGATGAATTATGAATCTTGGTTATGTGGCCACCAATAATTTCATCTTGTTGTGATCTTGCCATTTAATTAGGGTGTATTTCCCTGATTCAGTGATTCGCGTAGACTTCATTCACGACGATTATTCATCATCAAGGTTGTTGATCTAGGTTTACTTTGTGAAGGTATTCATTCAAGTGCATTATGTCCAAATGATTAAAATTCGGCATGGTTTAGGGATTATCAATTGTTTTTTGGCATCATAGTTCTGGAGAATTGATTTTTGATCAATAGTTCGATTTGAGCTAAGGAAAAGTGCATTGTTTTGGTTTATTTGGAAAGAAGTTGTTCGAGTTTATTCCTAATACTCAATTCCATAGTTCACCCGGTTTTTTTAGCCCGTGTCGTTTCTAAGCCATAAATGTTGTTTAATTCATCATTCATTTTTCAGTTTCATTCGTAATTGTAGACACCCTAAATTTGCCATCTGGATTTTCTATCTTTTTTCTGCTTTTCATTTTGAATATCATTCGCATTTTCCATTAGATCATACATTAGGTCATGTCATCTGCATAAGTTCCTAAGACATGGGATCAACATCATCTGAAGAATTAGGGTTTCACATCTTTATTCGCGGATTATTAGAAAATTCAAGTTTTTCGGATGTGCGACCATCAGTGGCATCGTCTTAGGTTCCTTTCAGTAAATTAGGGTTTATTTCCCTAGTTAGCGGTATTCAAGGATTTCATGGTTGCAAGGACTATTTACTATGCATCTGGCCCATCATCATGATATTTTCTCTTCATCAGTCCGTGCAGTTATTAAGTCACAGTCCAATTCAGACGGACATTTAACCTAATCTTGGTCAAACTTTTAGAAGATTTCTTCAAAAAAGCGAGTTATGTGTTTCAGGACTAATTCTTAGCCAGTGCGCGTCCTAGGTCAATCTATGGTGTGCAATTTGTTTCAGGTTATTAAGTTACGGTTCATGGGAGGTTTGGTTCATAAAATCAGTTTATTGTGATCATATTTTAGTAGGTGTGCGAATTTATTTTCCTCAGCGATTGGTTCAGACTAATTCAAAGAGGTTCATAGGATGATTGGTCGAGATGGTTGTTGTTTCAATTGCAAATTGTTCAATGGGATTTGTGCTCATTTTGTTCGAGGCGTGTGAGGAATGATATTAGTGTGATCTTCAGATTAAACTTCGGTGTATTATGTGCATCAATGGCTTTTGATATTTGATCTTGTCCATGTCCACATCTTTTTATTTCCATTATTTTTAGATATCTTTCTTTCTTTCGTAAATGTCTGTCACCCATTATTTTTATCCTTTTCATATCCATTTTAATGATCTATTCCTTTTCCATATCCATTTTCTAAAATCCCAAATCATTTTTCATTTTTCATTTCTCATGTTCATTTATTCTCATCCATTATCCGAGTTTTCTCATTAGTCATATTTCATCCGATTAATCTTTTATTTTGTTTTTTATATAAACCATTTTTTTTCCTATCCATTTTCAATTTAGGTCCAATTAAGTTTTATATCCATCCTAATCCTAAACCATTGTCCACTTCTCATTTAAATTCGTTATTCCCTAACACATATCCACAAAATTTAATTCCATAATATTTATTCATGTCCAAATAACCATACTCATTTCATTCTATTTCATTCCAAGCCCATATACACTTAAGCCCACTTCATAACAATTACAACCATTGGGAAATTAAAGAGAAACCATTTCCTAACAAAGTGGTGTTGCTCCAAGTTATCACAGTATTCACACCAAAAGCTGGCCACAATACCCAATTTTCATGCCAATACTATCTCACCTTTTTTTTTCTACAACAAGGCACATGACCTCACTCCATCAACTCGCAACGCACTACACTCCAATCACACATTTTCCACCTTGCAGCCTTCACCCAACATCCGTAATCTCAATTCTCGCGGACCCCACCTGCAACAAACTTCGCACGTAACAAATTGGCACTCAAAAAACTGCATTTGGACAACCAATTCCCGAAAGGTTTTTTGGGCAGATAATGAAGGCAACAACTCACTGATTCTTCACCACCAATCCATAACTCATCATAAAAACCGCATTTCATCAATCCAACCACCTTCAACTATGACCTTCAGTTTTTTACAAGACCATTAACATCACAACCTGTTTTTCATCACCCTGCTAAAACCAACCTTCAAATACCCTCCTTCACCTTTTCAACATCCATAACTTTTCTTCAAATATCACCAAACATAGCAACCCCTCTCTTCCATTTAAACGGCTTCATCACGTTTCCTTCATCATCATCTTCAACAACAATCCTTTCTCTATTTCCTTCAAATCAAACTAAACCATCATCGATACCCTTCAGTTGCGAAACAAACCCTCTATTTCCTTAAAATGACACCAAAATCGAAACCCTCATCTCCATGCCGTTAACCTCCTTCTGTTGTTTCCGTTTGAAACCCATCCAAATCCACAACAACAACTTTGAACTCACCGCCAACCCCTCCATCGTCAACAACAACACAGATCCATAAACAAACAGAAACAAAAGCAGAATCAGAAACAAAATAGAAGAAGAGTCCGAGAAACTGAATCAACAAGCAAGATTGACGGCGAGTTTACCTTTGCCAGAGATACTTTTTTCTAGCTGATGACGAAATCACCGCGACGGAGCTTGACGAAGCTTCATCGGTGAAGAACACCTGCGATTGAGAGAAGGAAAGATCCACAGAGAGATATTGACGGCGAATCCAAGTGATGGCGAAGGTACGGTTTTGATTTGGGAAGTCGAAATCGGAATGGATGAGGAGAAGAAAGACGCGATACCGACCTGGATGATTTCATTCCGCCAAATGACCTTGTAGCTGTGAATTTCATGATCCACATTTGGAGTAGCTTTTCGTGTGGCCATGTTTGTGGGATTTCAGACCTGTTTGTTTTTATGAGCGTGATTTGAGGACGGCTCGATTGGGAACGCCGAAAACGCGGTTTTGCTCTTAACAGGGGAATCGCTTGTGTTCTTCTGCTTTCGCGTTGATAACTTTTTGGGCATTTTGTTTTTTTGGTCATCTTCAGCATAAGCTCATGGATTGGGCCTTAACCTTAGGCAGTTAATCACCACCTCCGTTTCGCCTTGAGAAGTGTTTATTTTTGTTGGGCTATTTGGGCCCATCGATTCCTCTGATCGCCCATGCTAATCCAGCGATACCGTCCTTTGTTATTTGGTCTTTCTTATTTAATTAGTACTAATTATCTTGTTTATTTGTTAATACTTGATTGGTATTTTTTTTTTTTAGTATAGTATTATTAATCTTTGGTTTAAGATTTTTAAAAGAATAGTTTTGTTAATTTAATTGTTAATTTTTGCTAATGTTCTTAATTTAAAGGTTATTAGAATTTAATTTAATTTTGTTACTTTTAATCCTAGTATAGTTTTATTTTATAGTTTCAATTAATTAATTTGGTTTAATATAATTGTGTTAATTTTGGTTTTAGCATCGTGTTTAACATTTTGTAGGCTTATTGCTTGATTTCGAGGAAGGCGGATTTGACTTGGTGATAGCCTTGCGTTTGATTGTTCGTTCATGGATTGTTGATTTGTTACTGTTCGTGGAATTCTTGATACAATTTGCGACACTTAATGGATTATTCCCTGGACATGCTTATCTATCTTGACGGACTTTCTGGTTGTTTGGTTTCTGACAAGTCTTTTTTGATTTCATTTGCGCATTGAAAGTTTTGTGATGTGGAACACTTGAGTCTTACTGGAATTAATTGTGTGAATCTTCTTGATACTTCTTTTTGATATTTCTTCTGGCGCTTATTGAAGAGGCAACGGACCTTCTCCGTTAGGTAACGCTGAGGCCCGATTTTATCTTATTGCATGTTGTTGCATCTGGAAGTCCTACTGGTGTAGGCTCTGTTTGCGCATTATTCATCTTATCCTCATATTGCATTCTCCTCTCCTTCTTACTTCTTCCTCATCTTATCTTCTTCCTCATCTTCTTCTTTTCGTTCTTAACTGGAGGTGTGCTTAGGCCACCATGGAGTTTCTCTTTTCATCTTTCTCTTCTTCTTCCTTCTTCATTAGGATAGTGAGCCTCACTAACCTAGGACCATCCGAGCATGTGAATATTAGGATTAGATTTTTCCCGTTAGCTTTTACCTTTATGATCCTTTTTGGTTCTCTTCTCTTCTCATCTCATAATCTCTAAATAACACTTTAATAAATGTGAAGTGATGCATTGATCCATAGCCTTATTCCATGAGGTATGCTTGTAGTCTTCCCATCTTGGGATAGTACATGTTTACCTTGTGATGCACAAGTCTGATCAAGATATCTTCTTCATAAAAGAAAAGCATAAAAAACACTTCTTCATTTGTAAATAACCAAAAACACTTAATAATTAAGCAGGTTAGTGAGCCTAGGCCCTAATCTTTGGGTTCAAGTTTTGGGGATCTTCTCCTTACTTGAGTGTGCTTGTTCTATTATTCCATCTTGGAATGTAGTGACAAGTGCACATTCCATTGATGAGAGCTTGAGTTCACTTCCTTGTGACACACTCATAAAAGCTTCCTAAAAAACACAAACAAACAATAAGCGTCTTTCCTTCGGGAATTCTTTCCTCACCTCATTCGCTCCGTACGCGAACTTGCTCCTACTTGTCATTTTGCAAGACGGTAACGCACTCGTCGTCCGAGCCTGCAACACCTGAGCAATGGCATAGGCAGTTCAAGCCTTTAATTCACAAGCAATTTCCTTTTAGTACCCCTAGTTAGGGGAACTACGGCGTCTCTGATCCTCATTATCCCGATGAGGTACGTAGGCAGCGGGGTAGGGCCCGTTCGAGCACAATCTTTATTTTCCCTACATTTTTCCTTTTCTTTTCTTATTCATTTCCTTTCTCATTTTTCTTTTCCAGTTCATTTTCTTTTCTTTTGCTGCAGCTTTCATACCCTCACCCTTTGAAACAGTTTCTTTTGCAAGCGTGGATCCCGTCGGGTACGGCGGACGATCTGGGTGCTAATACCTTCCCAGGTCGTAACCGACTCCCGAGCCCAGTCTCTTTGGTTCGCAGGACCTGTGTCCTTCCTCTTTCTTTCTTCTGGTTTGTGCAGCATTACCATTCCCTTTCTTCGGGATAAAAATGCCTGGCTGGCGACTCTATTCTTTTTCCGCGCCACTTTCGCGTTTGTACCAGGATGGAAATCCTCGGGAGCGACAGCTTGGCGACTCTGCTGGGGACTGCACACCAGAGATCTCTGGTTCCCCTGTGAGTCTCTCCTAGCGCTTGTTTGTTTCTGTTTCATTGGGTGATGTTTGTTTGCTGTGGCTTGTTGTATTTTATTGTTGTTTATTTACAGCTTTATTTACAGTTTTATTTACAGTTTTCAGTCTTTATTTACTGCATCATGTATATATACTGGACTGTCTGGACTGGTTTTCTTTGGTGGGATGGGTGTTACTTGTTCTTGAGAGATATGAGCCAAGTACCCGGCTCGAGTGCACCATAGGACTTAGAGTGGTTCCACTTTGGCCTCATGAGATCTTGTCATGGGGGTAGTAGTGAGTTCCACACCCAGGTTGCGATTGTCTTGGAAATGTCTTGATTTGGGGATCTTCCTCTCTCATTACATAACCCTGACAGTTATGTGCAGCTGGGGACCGATCATTGAGAATCTTGTGGAAACATCCCTCTTTAGTGATGACAGTGGCAGCCCACATTTTGTGGCAAACCCATTCGCATCCGAGGGCCCACCTGGAGATCGCATAGGATGACCTTGTGTCCTGGACTCAGCTGAGGCCTCCCTGCGTAGTATATAATGCCAAACCGATTCCCTGATTTGGTCATGAGCCATTTCTCGGAAATGGTGAAAGTATTATTGCTATTCGGCTTTGAGAGTCCGTGATGTCTGACCCGGAGCCTATTACCAGTGAGATTGGGAGGGGTTTACAGGTTTGCAGGAACCCTCGACCTCAACATACACTCATTTCCAGTGCAGTCTTATGTTTCGATCCGGTCACCATGATCCTGAAGTTATCGACCTTTGGTTCTCGGTTACTATTTTGGGTTATTATGCAGAGATCTTGTGGTTACAGACACTTGATTCTTGGTTCAGTATTCCAGATTCCAGGCAGTTTCCAGCTGTGATCCCATGTCTTTGCATCTTTTGCATCATCATATTGCATTTTGCATTTGCATTTGCATCTGCATTGCATTTTCCTCCTCCAGAGAGCTCATCCTTCTCCTTTTGTCCATGACCAGCCAGCTGATTTCCCGGTACTCAGTTTGAACAAGTGGTAATTGTTAGAAGACGACAGAGTGTGTAAAGCTAGACTGAACAGTATCAAGAGTTGAAAAGGTCAGTTTTGAAGCCATCAGTAACTATGTCAGAGAGCAACCGTCAGAATGTGGAGTTTCCACTTGGTTTCACTTCAATGACCAATCCTTTGTATGGTCTTTCTCCTGATGAGGATTTTCCACAAGTGAACAACCTTACTCGAGCTCAGCCTGCACAGACCCCGATCGTGAATCAGAGTGTACCTGAACCATCTGTTGTCCGAGGTGGACCTTCATCTTCTTCTGATGCTACGGATTATCAGAGTTTTGCCTTCCCTATGCCAAACTTCCAAGGGGCAATCCCTCTTGTGAAAACCAAGGATCCACCAACTTTTGATCCTGCTGAAAGATTTCGTGTGTTGGACGAGCAACTCAAAGCTTTAGCAGATCCCGATGCCTTTGGTTTTGATGCTCTAAACCTGTGTTTGGTGCCTGGTCTTGTCATTCCTCCAGATTTCAAGACTCCAAAGTTCGAGAAGTACACTGGTGTCAGTTGCCCAAAGCGTCATTTGGTGATGTTCTGTAGAAAAATGACTTCTCATGCATGCAATGATAAGCTAATGATTCACTGTTTTCAGGACAGTTTAAGTGGGGCATCTTTAAGTTGGTATATGGATTTGGAAAGCAGTCGTATCCGATCCTGGAATGATTTATCCAGAGCTTTCGTAAAGCAATACCAGTACAATGTGGGCATGGCGCCCAGTCGTACGCACTTGCAGAGCCTAACTCAGAGGAGTGGTGAATCTTTCAGAGAATATGCACAACGGTGGAGAGAGTTGGCAGCCCAAGTGCAACCACCACTTTCAGACAGAGAATTAGTTGACCTGTTCGTGGGCACGTTGCAAGGTCCGTACTTGGAAAGAATGAGTAGCATTTGGACATCAAGCTTCTCTGATTTGATAAAAGTTGGAGTACGCATTGAAAGCCTGCTCAAAAGTGGAAAGATCCAAGACTCTTCGAACATCCCAGCTAGTGAAGGTGAATCTATTGTTAGCTCCCAAGAGGAAGAATGGTATGACGCCAGTGCAGTCATGGCCAATATCGAATATTCTAGACCATCATCTTCTCAGAGATCATCCGTTCCTAGGTCTGGTTACTCTTATGGGCATTCGGCAATGCTCAGAGCACCATATCAGAAGCCCTGGACTCCTCCTCGTCCAAATCTGCAAGCTCAAGGTCGAAGACCTCCGAATCAACTTCAGAGCCAGCATAGGCCTCGCAACAATCTGGAGAGAAGGAATGCTCCTCTTCATCCAGTTCCCATGGCATACAGTGAACTATTGCCACATCTAATTCAGAGCTCATTGGTGGTTCCTAAGCCTCTCAAGCCATTGCCAGAGCCGTACCCTCCAGAGTACAATCCTCATGAGCAGTGTGGGTATCATGGTGGGTCGATGGGGCATTCAACTGAAGATTGCAAAGCTTTTCAAGCCAAAGTACAACAGTTGATCGACAAGGGCTACATATCCTTTCCAGAAGGAAACTTGGTTGTGCATGTTCACCTCTCGCCTGGTTGGGTTCGAGGACTTCAGAGAAACGTCTCCTGATTCAGTGGCTCAGAAAAATGTCATCAGAATTGGCGATCATTGTATCCTTTTATCATTTGCATTGTAGTTTCTTTCCTGTTAGCAGCTACTTGTCTTTTAAGCATTGTTATTTTGAATGGTAATGTTAATGTAGTGATCTTGCATTTTTGAATCAATTATGTCGCATTCGCTCATTTTTCTTTACTTGCATTGAAAAAAAAATAATAACAAAAAAAATTTTGCATCCATTTACCTCCCATTTATTTCACTGTTGTTTAGCAGGTTTGAGGGAGGATGATGACAACTGAATACCCATAATTGTTGAAGGTATGCTTTCAGGGTAGAACCTGCTGACGATGTACAGGCATTGCTTCAATTCCCAAACACCGGAGACATAAGGGAGATAGACCTTCGTCAACCCCTTTGAGCCTTGAAGTAGGAGTTTCTTTTCTAAACGAAAAAACCCTCACATCCAACCCGGGGCAGGGTAGTCATCAGTTAATTTGACCGAGCGTTCAAATTTCCAAAGGAGTGTGCATCCGAGGATCCATTACTTTTCTTCAGTACACCTCAAGAGGTCAAGAGACGTGAAACCACAATGGTTATCCCTCAACAACAAAGGAATGAGGCAGTCATTACCCTTTCAAGCAAGTCATACAAACCAGTGTCACACGATTTGTTCACAAAAAAAAAAAAAAAAAAAAAAGTCAAAAAAAAAAAAGATAAATAAAGCCCGCTAAGTCGAAAAAAGTGAAAGCATATGGCTTAGGCAAAAGTTAGGGCATCCCGCTGAACTTCAAAATCGAAAAAAAATTCAATTCAAAAAGAGATTTAGTCCAGGCAAAAGTTAGGGAGTAAAAAAAAAATCAGAAAGAAAAATCCTCCATTAGAACAAAATTGTGTGACCAGACACAAAGTCAGAAGGGGTGACTGTTACTCCGAGAAACCTCATTGGTGCGTAAACCGTCAACGTCATTGGCTCCTCAATCATTACAAAACCCTTGTGAGAATCGAGCGCTTAAGTCGAATTAGTTGAACTTAGGACTGGAGAACATCAAGAAGAATGGGTGGGCACAGATAAACTTTGAGCCATAAATCTTTCTTTCTAAAACCGTGAACCAAGCCACGTCATAACCCTTGAAAGTCCTAATTGAATCAGGTTCAATTCTGAAAGCATACTGCGACAAGGTTGCGTAAACTGACTCCTAACGATTTGCTTCCTTAGCACTACGTTTGGAATAATGGTCCATTCGTCACACACTGTCACAACATCAAGATAAATAAATTTTCAGAACTTGCATGTGCACTGCATTAAAATTACCATTTGTGAATGAACAGTTTTAATTGCAAGTCAGTTTGTGACATCAGGGAAGTTCTTACAAAGAGAAATCAGAGGAGAACTTGATCATTCAACAATGATGACCACAATCAAGAGCATCTTATTAGCCTATGAATCAGGGGCATGTTATGCAGTCATTTCATTGACCAGAGGATCTGTCAGGGTAAAGCAAGTTCCCAAGCGTCAGTTATTTGAGGGACGTCATTCAAAGCCAGTTGATCAGAACTGAATCTGCTAAGCGGGGGCAGGCCACCTGGATTTTCTGTTGACCAAAGATATATTCTTCCAATGCTCAGTCAGAATGATTCAAGTCGCTTCCACGCTCATACCGGGGCAGGACACTTCCAGAGATCACTAAGTGCAACTCTCGAGAAGACACCCAAGTCTGCTATGCCAGAAATTGGATAATCAGTGGCAGTCTATTCAGAGACTCACCCAACTGGGGCAACTTTAGCTACACAGAGCAAGTTATATCAGCAATCTCCGAGTTCAAGACGAGTATCGGGAAATCGTGTTACCCACCGTCGCCTTTGTCACCCTTCTCAACCAGGAGTCTTTCTGCATAAGTTCTTCCCATCCTTGGGAGTTTTTCTAGCCTTTCATAAGCATTGCATAAATCATTTGCATACGTTATTCATGTCACATATAGAGCATATGCATCATATTTGAATTGAGCATAACCCCTCAAACATCAGTCTCACATCCAGAGGGCCTCGTCTGGCAAACCAATCCAAAGCCCAGTTCTCGTCTGGCAAAGCTTTTCAGCGTCTAGTCCTCGTCTGGCGGACAAACCCAAAGTCCAGTTCTCGTCTGGCAAACCAACTTCAAATACCAGTTCTCGTCTGGTAGGTGAATCTTGTAACCAGTTCTCGTCTGGTCACTTTTTCAGTTAGCCTGTTGAACGCCAGTTCCCGTCTGGTAGTCATTCTTTTTCAGAGTCAATTCCCGTTTGACAATGAACCTAAGGAGTCAGTGCTCGTCTGACGACTTATTCTTTGCCCATCAGTTCTCGTCTGTTGGCCTACCTTTAATAAACCAGTTCTCGTCTGGTAGTCATTTTGTTCAGAGTCAATTCCCGTTTGACAATGAACCTAAGGAGTCAGTTCTCGTCTGACGACTTATTCTTTGCCCATCAGTTCTCGTCTGTTGGCCTACCTTTAATAAACCAGTTCTCGTCTGGTAATTCACCTTCAAAGTCCAATTGCTTGGCAACCAGAAATATCTATCAACCTGGCCTTGCGCCCAGTCATCCTTATCATATCCTTAGCATCAGGAGCATACGTCTGTATCTTGCATCATTTGCATTGCATCTTCATACTGCATGGTTTCTGTTTTCTCTGATGTGGAGCAAGAACCGTTGCAAGGCGTAATCTGGGGCAGTTATCTCAAGATCTGATGAATTTCTGCGAGAGTTTGAAGACACTGGGGCAATTCTGGATGCCATGTCTTCTGTAAAATCCTCTGAAGACGATCTTTTCATAGACGGTGCAGTCTGAGGCAATTGGAAGAGTAAAGGGATGCTTGTGCACTCTTGATAATCAGTAGGCAACTGTTGAGCTCAGAAGCTTGAACACTGTGTTAATCCTTAGAGAATGTCTGGTATTTATTTTACCAGCGGGTCATTGGAAGTTTATTTCTTTCCCGAGCATAAGATTTTCTTTCAGCCGACAAGATTTCCTCATAAGGAGTTGTTTATTCTCATTCAGTCAAAGTCCAATTTTCATTAGCATATCTTCCCAACACAGTCGTCATACTATACTTGGGGCATATTTTGACTTACTTGATTCTCCAGCAAAGCCTCTCCTCAGCAGAGCATTGCCATATATGTCTCAGCCATGCCGGAAGGTTGACATCCCCAGCTGAGTCAGAACAGACGATATCCCTAGCAGAACTTCGAGGCTAATTGAATCGTTCTCATCCCCAAGCGGACTTATCTTTCCACAGTGAAATTTTCCCAACAGGCAACTGAAGGCCTTGCTCCCCACAAAGTTAGAATTGTCAGAGCTCTCTCCCCAGCAAGGGTCCCAGCAAGAGTTATTTAACGAAGCATCTTCCCTAGCCAAGTCTGAAGATGATCTTTCCCCACAGAGTTCATGTCTGATCTCCACTTCCGGCAGTGAAATATTTCCCAGCAAAGTTGCCATACTGGTGGTCATTTGATGATACAGTCAGGTATATATCACCTCAGTCAGAGATGGGTAGTCAGACCTCTAGACTTATCTTCCCCTGCAGAGTTGTAACTCTCGGTGGTCAATCAGGCATTTGTCTACCGCTCGTTTGCGTTTGTCAACACTCGTCTGTGTTATCTCTAAGCAGAGTTATCCCCAGCAGTGATATATCATGCTTTATTGCTGCTCGTCTGCATCTTTCAACACTCGTCTGTGTTAGCTCTTTGGTATTGCTCGTTTGCTTTCCCCAGTAGAGTCTATATCTACTAGCACTCGTCTGTGCTCGCATCTTTATTTGATGCTCATCCTCTTTCAGCACTCGTCCGTGCCTTTTCCTCAGCAGATTCCTCTTTATTTGAGGTATTCCCCAGCACTCGTCCGTGCTAGCATCTTTATTTGATGATCGTCCGCAGCTCTCGGCACTCGTT
Organism: Lathyrus aphaca; assembly: GCA_963966055.1. Classification (NCBI taxonomy): domain Eukaryota; kingdom Viridiplantae; phylum Streptophyta; class Magnoliopsida; order Fabales; family Fabaceae; genus Lathyrus; species Lathyrus aphaca. The sequence goes on along the minus strand of OZ014520.1, from coordinate 145,413,279 downwards.
CGTGCTTATTAGTCTTTGAAGTTTTTTCCCCAGCGAAGTTGCTAGCACTCGTCTGTGCTCGCATCTTTATTTGATGCTCATCCTCTTTCAGCACTCGTCCGTGCCTTTTCCTCAGCAGATTCCTCTTTATTTGAGGCATATCCCCAAGAAAGTCGCCAGTACTCGTCCGTACTCGCATCTTTATTTGATGCTCGACCGCATCTCTTAGTACTCGTACGTGCTTGTTACTCCTTTGAAGATTGCTCGTCCGCATCCTTCGACACTCGTCGTGCCTATTACTTATCTGGTGCTCGTCTGCACGCCCTGACACTCGTCCGTGTTTGGTATTTTCTTTTGAAGATCGTTTGAAATAAATTGATACTCGTCCATATCATTATCATAAGCACTCGTCCGTGTTTCTTGGATCATCGTCCGGTACTCGTCCGTATCGTCGACTTATGACACTCGTCTGTGTTTCTTTGATGATCATTCTGATGCTCGTCCGCATTAAAGAGGTTGAAAATCCTGACGGTGGGATTAAAATGTCAAAACCATTTCCGGAACCTGCGTAAGGGTTATCCGAAGAAGATTCGTCCGTCTTATTCCACTTATCTGCGTAAGGATTCGTGAAGAGGTTGAAAATCCTGACGGTGGGATCAAGACGTCAAAACAATTCCCGGAACCTGCGTAAGGGTTATCCGAAGAAGACTCGTCCGTCTTATTCCACTTATCTGCGTAAGGATTCGTGAAGAGGATTCGTCCATCCTAGTTGCAACCTGCGTAAGGGTTATCCGAAGAAGGCTCGTCCGTCTTATTCCACTTATCTGCGTAAGGATTAGTGAAGGAGATTCGTCTATCTCAGGTTACTTTGAAGATTCTTAAGGGCTCGTCCGCTCTCTGCACCTGGCGTCACAGGTCATTCGAAGACTCGTCCGTCTCATGATTCATCAGAACCTTTGGTTTCGTTGGAAGGAGCTCGTCTGCTCATCTCTCAGCTCAGCCAAAGCGTCATTTTGGTTGGGTTTATTTACCGGTGTTGCATTCTTCGTCGGAGTGCAAATTTCGGGGTCTTTTGGGTATTCAATCACTGTTTATCTTGAACGTCTGGTAGTCGTTGCTCTCATCCTTTTCAGATTAACAGTTGATTGAATAGGGGCAGCTGTAGACACCCTAAATTTGCCATCTGGATTTTCTATCTTTTTTCTGCTTTTCATTTTGGATATCATTCGCATTTTCCATTAGATCATACATTAGGTCATGTCATCTGCATAAGTTCCTAAGACATGGGATCAACATCATCTGAAGAATTAGGGTTTCACATCTTTATTCGCGGATTATTAGAAAATTCAAGTTTTTCGGATGTGCGACCATCAGTGGCATCGTCTTAGGTTCCTTTCAGTAAATTAGGGTTTATTTCCCTAGTTAGCGGTATTCAAGGATTTCATGGTTGCAAGGACTATTTACTATGCATCTGGCCCATCATCATGATATTTTCTCTTCATCAGTCCGTGCAGTTATTAAGTCACAGTCCAATTCAGACGGACATTTAACCTAATCTTGGTCAAACTTTTAGAAGATTTCTTCAAAAAAGCGAGTTATGTGTTTCAGGACTAATTCTTAGCCAGTGCGCGTCCTAGGTCAATCTATGGTGTGCAATTTGTTTCAGGTTATTAAGTTACGGTTCATGGGAGGTTTGGTTCATAAAATCAGTTTATTGTGATCATATTTTAGTAGGTGTGCGAATTTATTTTCCTCAGCGATTGGTTCAGACTAATTCAAAGAGGTTCATAGGATGATTGGTCGAGATGGTTGTTGTTTCAATTGCAAATTGTTCAATGGGATTTGTGCTCATTTTGTTCGAGGCGTGTGAGGAATGATATTAGTGTGATCTTCAGATTAAACTTCGGTGTATTATGTGCATCAATGGCTTTTGATATTTGATCTTGTCCATGTCCACATCTTTTTATTTCCATTATTTTTAGATATCTTTCTTTCTTTCGTAAATGTCTGTCACCCATTATTTTTATCCTTTTCATATCCATTTTAATGATCTATTCCTTTTCCATATCCATTTTCTAAAATCCCAAATCATTTTTCATTTTTCATTTCTCATGTTCATTTATTCTCATCCATTATCCGAGTTTTCTCATTAGTCATATTTCATCCGATTAATCTTTTATTTTGTTTTTTATATAAACCATTTTTTTTCCTATCCATTTTCAATTTAGGTCCAATTAAGTTTTATATCCATCCTAATCCTAAACCATTGTCCACTTCTCATTTAAATTCGTTATTCCCTAACACATATCCACAAAATTTAATTCCATAATATTTATTCATGTCCAAATAACCATACTCATTTCATTCTATTTCATTCCAAGCCCATATACACTTAAGCCCACTTCATAACAATTACAACCATTGGGAAATTAAAGAGAAACCATTTCCTAACAAAGTGGTGTTGCTCCAAGTTATCACAGTATTCACACCAAAAGCTGGCCACAATACCCAATTTTCATGCCAATACTATCTCACCTTTTTTTTTCTACAACAAGGCACATGACCTCACTCCATCAACTCGCAACGCACTACACTCCAATCACACATTTTCCACCTTGCAGCCTTCACCCAACATCCGTAATCTCAATTCTCGCGGACCCCACCTGCAACAAACTTCGCACGTAACAAATTGGCACTCAAAAAACTGCATTTGGACAACCAATTCCCGAAAGGTTTTTTGGGCAGATAATGAAGGCAACAACTCACTGATTCTTCACCACCAATCCATAACTCATCATAAAAACCGCATTTCATCAATCCAACCACCTTCAACTATGACCTTCAGTTTTTTACAAGACCATTAACATCACAACCTGTTTTTCATCACCCTGCTAAAACCAACCTTCAAATACCCTCCTTCACCTTTTCAACATCCATAACTTTTCTTCAAATATCACCAAACATAGCAACCCCTCTCTTCCATTTAAACGGCTTCATCACGTTTCCTTCATCATCATCTTCAACAACAATCCTTTCTCTATTTCCTTCAAATCAAACTAAACCATCATCGATACCCTTCAGTTGCGAAACAAACCCTCTATTTCCTTAAAATGACACCAAAATCGAAACCCTCATCTCCATGCCGTTAACCTCCTTCTGTTGTTTCCGTTTGAAACCCATCCAAATCCACAACAACAACTTTGAACTCACCGCCAACCCCTCCATCGTCAACAACAACACAGATCCATAAACAAACAGAAACAAAAGCAGAATCAGAAACAAAATAGAAGAAGAGTCCGAGAAACTGAATCAACAAGCAAGATTGACGGCGAGTTTACCTTTGCCAGAGATACTTTTTTCTAGCTGATGACGAAATCACCGCGACGGAGCTTGACGAAGCTTCATCGGTGAAGAACACCTGCGATTGAGAGAAGGAAAGATCCACAGAGAGATATTGACGGCGAATCCAAGTGATGGCGAAGGTACGGTTTTGATTTGGGAAGTCGAAATCGGAATGGATGAGGAGAAGAAAGACGCGATACCGACCTGGATGATTTCATTCCGCCAAATGACCTTGTAGCTGTGAATTTCATGATCCACATTTGGAGTAGCTTTTCGTGTGGCCATGTTTGTGGGATTTCAGACCTGTTTGTTTTTATGAGCGTGATTTGAGGACGGCTCGATTGGGAACGCCGAAAACGCGGTTTTGCTCTTAACAGGGGAATCGCTTGTGTTCTTCTGCTTTCGCGTTGATAACTTTTTGGGCATTTTGTTTTTTTGGTCATCTTCAGCATAAGCTCATGGATTGGGCCTTAACCTTAGGCAGTTAATCACCACCTCCGTTTCGCCTTGAGAAGTGTTTATTTTTGTTGGGCTATTTGGGCCCATCGATTCCTCTGATCGCCCATGCTAATCCAGCGATACCGTCCTTTGTTATTTGGTCTTTCTTATTTAATTAGTACTAATTATCTTGTTTATTTGTTAATACTTGATTGGTATTTTTTTTTTTTAGTATAGTATTATTAATCTTTGGTTTAAGATTTTTAAAAGAATAGTTTTGTTAATTTAATTGTTAATTTTTGCTAATGTTCTTAATTTAAAGGTTATTAGAATTTAATTTAATTTTGTTACTTTTAATCCTAGTATAGTTTTATTTTATAGTTTCAATTAATTAATTTGGTTTAATATAATTGTGTTAATTTTGGTTTTAGCATCGTGTTTAACATTTTGTAGGCTTATTGCTTGATTTCGAGGAAGGCGGATTTGACTTGGTGATAGCCTTGCGTTTGATTGTTCGTTCATGGATTGTTGATTTGTTACTGTTCGTGGAATTCTTGATACAATTTGCGACACTTAATGGATTATTCCCTGGACATGCTTATCTATCTTGACGGACTTTCTGGTTGTTTGGTTTCTGACAAGTCTTTTTTGATTTCATTTGCGCATTGAAAGTTTTGTGATGTGGAACACTTGAGTCTTACTGGAATTAATTGTGTGAATCTTCTTGATACTTCTTTTTGATATTTCTTCTGGCGCTTATTGAAGAGGCAACGGACCTTCTCCGTTAGGTAACGCTGAGGCCCGATTTTATCTTATTGCATGTTGTTGCATCTGGAAGTCCTACTGGTGTAGGCTCTGTTTGCGCATTATTCATCTTATCCTCATATTGCATTCTCCTCTCCTTCTTACTTCTTCCTCATCTTATCTTCTTCCTCATCTTCTTCTTTTCGTTCTTAACTGGAGGTGTGCTTAGGCCACCATGGAGTTTCTCTTTTCATCTTTCTCTTCTTCTTCCTTCTTCATTAGGATAGTGAGCCTCACTAACCTAGGACCATCCGAGCATGTGAATATTAGGATTAGATTTTTCCCGTTAGCTTTTACCTTTATGATCCTTTTTGGTTCTCTTCTCTTCTCATCTCATAATCTCTAAATAACACTTTAATAAATGTGAAGTGATGCATTGATCCATAGCCTTATTCCATGAGGTATGCTTGTAGTCTTCCCATCTTGGGATAGTACATGTTTACCTTGTGATGCACAAGTCTGATCAAGATATCTTCTTCATAAAAGAAAAGCATAAAAAACACTTCTTCATTTGTAAATAACCAAAAACACTTAATAATTAAGCAGGTTAGTGAGCCTAGGCCCTAATCTTTGGGTTCAAGTTTTGGGGATCTTCTCCTTACTTGAGTGTGCTTGTTCTATTATTCCATCTTGGAATGTAGTGACAAGTGCACATTCCATTGATGAGAGCTTGAGTTCACTTCCTTGTGACACACTCATAAAAGCTTCCTAAAAAACACAAACAAACAATAAGCGTCTTTCCTTCGGGAATTCTTTCCTCACCTCATTCGCTCCGTACGCGAACTTGCTCCTACTTGTCATTTTGCAAGACGGTAACGCACTCGTCGTCCGAGCCTGCAACACCTGAGCAATGGCATAGGCAGTTCAAGCCTTTAATTCACAAGCAATTTCCTTTTAGTACCCCTAGTTAGGGGAACTACGGCGTCTCTGATCCTCATTATCCCGATGAGGTACGTAGGCAGCGGGGTAGGGCCCGTTCGAGCACAATCTTTATTTTCCCTACATTTTTCCTTTTCTTTTCTTATTCATTTCCTTTCTCATTTTTCTTTTCCAGTTCATTTTCTTTTCTTTTGCTGCAGCTTTCATACCCTCACCCTTTGAAACAGTTTCTTTTGCAAGCGTGGATCCCGTCGGGTACGGCGGACGATCTGGGTGCTAATACCTTCCCAGGTCGTAACCGACTCCCGAGCCCAGTCTCTTTGGTTCGCAGGACCTGTGTCCTTCCTCTTTCTTTCTTCTGGTTTGTGCAGCATTACCATTCCCTTTCTTCGGGATAAAAATGCCTGGCTGGCGACTCTATTCTTTTTCCGCGCCACTTTCGCGTTTGTACCAGGATGGAAATCCTCGGGAGCGACAGTAATAACCACTTTAAATTGTCTTTCATCCATCTATTCGAATAAAACTTGCATCCATTTATTCAAAAACAAATCTCTCAATCCGATTTGAATCCAAAGTCAAGAGTCAAGTCATAAGCCAATTTTCTAAGGCCATTTTCGTTTAATCTCTAAATCGAAATCCAATTCAATAACCACTTTCAAGTTCCGTTTGTCAAAATTTATTCAAGCCCACTTTTATAATCAAATTCATTCTTGGAAAAAAGCCACTTTTAAACCAATTTCCAATTAAATTCATATTTTGTTAAAATCATTATTATTTTGTCAATTTACTTTTTAACTATGTCCAATGTTCACCAAAATTCACAAAAAGGCATGATTCACAAAAATCAATACAAAGGAAAAGCATAGGGGAAAAGTAGCTCACAAACACGCACGCTTCATTTTTCAATACATAAAAAAGGCTTAACATAGTTGTAGAAAAGATGATAAGAAGAATTCAATTCTTTTAATTAAATGAGGGAATACTCAAAAGTGCAGAAAATTCAATTTCACGAAAATCCTAAGATAGCTGCAGAAGAATTCAGTTACAATGAATAACTAAATCGGTTACAACGAAAAATCAGTTTGAAACTCTCACAACGGAAATAACAGAAAATTAGGTAGGAAGTTGATATATCAGTAATAATGATACAGGGGAGAAAAGAGACTCAAAACACAAAACTCAGGACTTGTATTTCTTCACATACCCTGACTTCAATACTCCATATCTTCAATCTCTCTCTAATTATCAACTCTTCACCACTCTTCAATTCAGCACAAAAAGGCTTTTTTCATCATCTTCTAACAGCATCATCATCAAATATCTTTAGTGAACTCGACACGATTCATTATCACCATCACATTATTCTACAGTCAAAGCCTCATTCATCTGCATCAATCTGCATCAAGTTTCAATCCTGCAAGAACATGCTACAATGATGAATAACAGGTTATGCAGCAATTCGTCAAATCACAAGCAGAAAATCAAATTCAACAACGCTAACCTTCAAGAACCTCACCATCAATCTTCTTCGATTTGCAGATTGCATCGACAAACTTTCTTCACTAACAACCTTCATACAAGGCCGAACCTTCATCAACCATCATGACAAATCCTTCAAATCTTCCATCCACCATTGTCAATCATAAATCATACCGCATCATCGTCATCATCATCAATCTGAAACTCACAACAAATTCAATACAGAAGAACATCTTCATCAATATACCTTCAATCTACTCTCAAGAACACGGCATCTCCAACCTTCTTCATCATCATCCACTCGGCAAACACTTGTAAGACATTCGAATTTCAAAAATCATCAATTCTGAGTTTACATTCAACGGAAGTCATCGCGAGAAGATGAAGAAGAGTGAAAACAGATGCAAAGCTGAGACACATATGTACCGGAAATTGCATCATGGAGTCAAAGAAGATGTTGATTTTCGGTTGCGATTCGTGGCGGGGTTTTTTCGAAGGATGTACGCGGCATGTTTCGAAGGCAAACGATGGAGGAGATGATGATGTTAAACGCGACGAAGGAGATGATAAGGTGGAGAAGATTTCTAAGCCATCGCGGCGGAGTTTGAGGACTAAAGCCGAAGAACGGCGCATCGAAGAAGGAAAGAAGATCGTTGGTACCCGCGGCAGTGAGCGGATGAAGATGAAAAAAGCCTTCGTCGTTGAAGCATTAGTCGACGATTGCTTTTGTCGAAGAAGAAAGATCGCAAAATGGAGGGCTTCACCAACGCCGGTGGAGAGTGTTGTGTGTTGTTGTTGGTGGATGGGAAGAGAGAGAGCGGTTTGTGTTTTGAAGAAGAAGTATGAATCTGATTAGTTTGGTTGGTAGGTTAAAACATTGATACAAGAGTTGGATTGGGCTTAATGTTTCACCTCCATGGATCCCTAATCACACATGCATTTTTTTCTCACTCACCCCCTCACAAACTCAGCACAAGGGATTGGGCCTTCAAACCCAGTAATACGCTATCCACACAATTTTTTCACTATGCACACCCCTCCCTGCGGGAACTTCTCTTTCTCATCTCATCCATTCTGAACGCGAACTCGCGACGACTTGTCTCGCATGAAAGACGGTAAATACACTCGTACCAGACAAGCCTGCAACACCTGAGCATAAACATACGAAGTTCCAGCTATAAAAACATAAATAAATAGTTCCTGCCTTAGTTAGGCGAACTACGTCGACTCTGATCCTCATTTTCCCGATGAGGTACGTAGGCAGCGGGGTATGGCCCGTTCAAGCACATTCTTTATTTTACCTACATTTCCCCCCTTTCTTTTTGTTCTCTTTTCAAATTCCCTTTCTCATATCTCTTCCATTCCAGTAGCAGTTCATTTGTTCAACAACATCTTACTTCTCACCCTTTGAAACAAACAAACAAGTGTGGATCCCGTCGGGTACAATGGACGGTCTGGGGTGCTAATACCTTCCCAGGTCGTAACGACTCCTGAACCCAGATCTTTGGTTCGCAGGACCTTGTCATTTCCTTCTTCCTCAGGTTTGTGTAGCATTACCTTTCCCGTTCCTTCGGGATAAAAATGTCTGGCTGGCGACTCTACTTTTTCCGCGCCACTTTCGCGTTTGTACTAAGATGAAAATCCCGGGAGCGAGTGCTGACGACTCTGCTAAGAATCGAACCCAGAATCTCTGGTTTCCTTTGTAGAGTCAATCCTAGTGCTTGTCTGTTTCTGTTTTCTTTGGGTGTTTATTCGTTTGTTGTTGTGCTTTTGTTTAGCTTTACTGTTTTGTTTATAGTTTATCGCTTTACTTTACAACTTCATTTACGGTTTTTTGCACTTTACTTTACTATTGCATATACTGGCATATATTGTACTAGTTGGTCTGGTTTTCCTTGGCGGAATGAGATTATTGTGAGATAAGCCAACTACCCGGCTTGAGTATACACATAAGATATAGAGTGGGCAGTCGTGTGGCTTGCGTGGTCTTGAGCACGTGTAGTTTTCACGAGTCCCACACCCAGATCAGGCTCTCTTGGGATATGTTCTATACTGCCTAGGCAGACCATATAATGTTCCTACTTGAGCTGCTAACGCTGGGAACCGACCATCGAGGACCTTAGTGGAAACAACCCTCTCCAGTTGTGACAGTGGTAGACCATATTTTGTGGCAAACCCATTCGCACCCGAGGACCCACTAGGAAATCGCATAGGATGGCCTGGTTCTCTCATAAGAATCCAGTTAAAGCAAATTGTTTGTATGACGATAGCATTGTATCCCAGGGGCTGAATATGCTATTGCTTCTTGATTCAGTGCTTGAAGCTGGGGACTTATGAGGGATGCTTGTTTCCTTGGACTCAGCTGAGACCTCCCTGAGTAGTACATAATGCTAAACCAATTCCCTGATTTGGTCATGAGACATTTCTCGGAAATGGTGAACGTATTATTGCTATTCGGCTTTGAGAGTCCGTGATGTTGACCCGAGTAGCACACCTGTGAGATTGGGAGGGGTTTGCAGGTTTGCAGGAACCCTAAACTTCAACATACCGACTTTTCTAGTATTGTTCAGTGTTCTTTGGTCATTTGATTCTGAGATCCGAGATTTCTATTCAGAGAAATTGTTACTGTGATTACCATTGTGACCTTCATATTGTGACTGTTATTATGACTCTCCACAAACACTTGGCTCGTTTTTCAAATTCAACACCATCAGTGACTGTTCTATTATGTGATCCAGCTCTATAGTTATTAGGTTCTCAGTTATGGGTTTCTATACAGAGATGACATTGCTATTGTGGTTCTATACAGACAATTGGTTCACTACTCAACACCAACATCATACCAGTGATCACAAGTCTGTTGCATACATGACATCATAGCATTTCACCATTGTAACACGGTGGGAGAACTGACTTTAGTTATGTTGCGGATAGCAAGAGTCGCCACCGACTTTTATTTTATCCAAAGGAAAGGCATAAAAGAACAGGAAAGACCTTTTAAAAGATTTTTGGGTTCGGGGGGTAGGTTATGTAAAGGGAAGGTGTTAGCACCCTTTACATCCATGGTTATCCATGGGCTCTTAGTTACTTAGCTCACTTTAAATTTGTTTTTGAAATGTGAAGTGTGTGAATAAAAATTTTCTTAAGAGTTTCATAATGATCCATGTACGGATGCGTAAAAAAACCTTTGTTTTGAAAATTGTTTAAAATGTGTGAAGTGTTTGAAATGTTTTTGAAAGGTGAGCAAGTATCTAAGAGGAATCTACCCTAAGTTTAAGTCTTTTCTGTTCTTTATCCTTTAAATGGTAAGACTATCCCTATTATTAAGGAATAGGTAGTCATTACCTTGGATGTGAGGGACATATGAGGGACATCTGTTTTATGAAGGCAACTGTGGGGTGTATTAAGCATGTAGGAGGGACTATCATCATTATTCGAAAAGGGACTTGATCTTTAAAGGCAACCATTAGGGACTTGATGATTTTTCTTTCAAGGGACTTGCTTTATACACCCCACTTGACCTTATGATTTAGGCAACTTGAGGGATAACCTTAGGAATGTGAGATGTCGATTAAAAATCGACTTACGTGTGTGAGTGTTCAATATTACTTATCTTACAATTAAAGTGATCTAAATTGATTTTTAAATAGAATACATGTTTTTGCACTCCCTAAATTACTAACCATAGCATAAAAATTAAATATTTAAATATTTACAAAATTACACCAAGAAGCAATTACATAATAATTATAATAATAAGCAAAATAAAAAATAAATAGAAAAATATAAATAATAAGCAAAAATAATAATTAAAATAAATAGATATGGGTTAGTAATAATAAAATAAAAAAAAATAGGGTTAGTTTAAATAATAATGAAAAATTAAATAATATTAGTGAAATAATAATCAAAAGTTAGAAATAATAAGTAAAGTTAGTAAATAATAAAAATAAATAAAGTTAGTGAAATAATAATAATAATGAAATATATAAGGTTAATGAAGCAAAAATAATAATTAAAATAAATAGAATTAAATAAAAAATATTATAATGACATGATTAGAATAATAAACACAAAATTTAATTTTAATATATAACATTTATTTAGAAATAAGAATAATTAAATAAAATTTTTTAAACATTATAAATTTTAATTATTACAAATTTAATCATTTCTAAACATATATTAACATTTATTTATTAAAAAAAATATTTACACATTATATGAAGAAAATAAGTTTTAAATATCATATTCACAAAATTAATCATATTTATAAAATTTAATTTTTATCAATTATTACATTTACAAAAATTATATATTATAATTATATAAAGAATTAGAAAGTGAAAATTATTTAGAAAATAAAATTAGGTTTTCACAAAATTAGGGTTTTGTTTAGAAAAAATATTTTTAGGGTTTTTAATTTAATTATACAAAATTATTTAATAATATGCATATATTATATTTACATATGATAAAGAAAATAATTTCAGAAAATTCATATATTTTAGAATTTGGAAAATATTAAACATGCTTCATTATTATTTTTTAACTATTTAGAAAACATATATACATAAAATTATATTTAATTTAATATTAGAATACTTAAAACAAATAAAAGAAAAAGAATGTGAAAACTTACCTGACTGGGGTTTGAACCCAGGTCAGCTTGTTTGCCAGCAACAAGAAATACCACCAGGCTACTACACGCGCAGGTGAAAGAGAGAAGAGAGTAATTGGTTTTGTGTTTTGCCTTGAAAAAAATCCAGAAAATAAAGAGAGCAAAAAGGCCTGGGGGAGGATTGAACCCAGGACCTTTGATCATTCACACGCACGCTTAACCGCCTGGCTGGGAGAGCCCTTCTGGTAGTTGAATGGCAAGAAATCATAATATATTAAGTTTGCTTTTAACCTGAAAAAAAAGAACAAAAACAATGCACCAGCCAAGTATCGAACCAGTGACCTCACACCATACGCGTATCAGCCTTACCACTGGGACAAACGTGCGTTTGTGAAATATAATCAGGATTAATTCATAATATTTTTAAACGAAATTTGAATTTTTAAAACAGGCGCGAATTGACTTCGTCTTCAACCTTTTTCCTGCGAATATTACTGCCTTTTTTCCTGCGAGTTTTGTTGCAAGTTCTTCATGGTTTTGGACCTGCGAAAATCGAAACTCATACCAAACAGCAATGATTCATGAAATTAATTATAGTTTTATGATCCTTATGATTCATAGAACATTCCTATGTTCTTAGAATTCGTTTAAATTTATTGAATCATCAAACCCTAATTTCAAGAGTGAAACCCTAACAATGGCCGCGGGTAGTATAGGTCATGAAGCTTCAATCCAATTGTCCAGAATCGTTCTAGGCATCAAGATAAACACATATCAGTCATCAAAAACAATTTATAATGCATATGCTATCGAATTCGAAAAATTTAAATTCAAGACAAAGTTTGATTCGGGTAGCGCCATATGAGATGGTATTGATGCATATGATTGATGGTTTATGATCAGTGATATCCAAGGAAGCTCTCCATGTTCTTATTTTACCTTCTAATGCTCTGAATCAAGGAATCCGAATATGAGTTTTGGATGGATTTTTGAGATTTTGAACTTACACTTAGAGGCAGCCAATTCGTGAATGAGTGATAGGGTTATGTTCAGCACTTATATGTGATTGAATCTAGGTCAAAAACTTGATTGGTTGTGTACAAGATTTGATCCAAAAAGATTCATAATGATAAGCTTTGAATTTTCAATATTTTTGCATCAATGCTTTCTATTTCAAGCCGCTCCATATAATTTTTGTATCAACTTGTTCCATGCTGATTTTATGATCTTCTAGAATCAATAATAAAATTAAATCTTCATATTTAATATTTTATTTAAATTTAAAATGATTTTAAGTATAAAAAATCATAATAAATTAATTAAATAAAATAAAAATTATGAAAATAACATGGAAATTTCGTGCATGATGTTGTTGTATGGGTTGGGTCATAATTTTACAAGCCCATTTGAAAAGAATTGGTTTTAAACCTCCATTTTCAACATAAACCATCACAAAATTTCCCAACTTTGCAAGGGCACATCTCCCTCAATTTTAATGCTATGAGGGTGTTCTTGGACATTTTGGAAATCTTGAAGAGTCCTATAAACAACCCCATTGGTTTCAGGTCCATATCATTTACCAATATCAAGTTATGCTCTTTTGAAGTTGTTGACTTTTTGTTGACTTTTGAAATGACCTATAATGTCTTAGCTCATATCTTCCAAATGAAGCATTTTTGGGCTTGACTTTCAAGATCAAAGTTATAGAGAATTCAATTTCCTTCAAAATTAACTTTGAGTGGAGACTTGGTGATGAAGTATGTGAAAGTTATGGCTGGTCAAAGTTCAGTTGACTTTTACAAGGGAAACCCTAATTTAGAAACTCCTGATTCTTGATGATCTGGAATCTCCTTGATGAATCATGATCAATCCTTGATCAAATGATGAATTTTACTTCATATACTTGATGTTGGCAAAAAATCATGAAGTTTGACTTTGGTTTGACCACAGTTGACCTCAGTTTGACTTTTTAACTGCATTGACTGATTTTGACTTATCTGATCATCTGACTGAGCAAACTTTTGAGAAAAGTCTTGAAACTTGTCATGGGGGTTCTTACATACATATAAGATGTTATGAAGCTCACTTGAAGTCTTGGAAGTCCATTTAGCCTGATTAAAGTCAAAACCCTAGTTTTGGATGCACTGCTTAGGAGGTGCATTGTCTGAGGGGATTGTCAACTCTTCTGACCAATTGTGAACTTTGTGAACCTTGTGAACCATCATAAAATGTCTTGTGAACCTCATGGGAGGTATTGTGAAGCTTGTGAACCTTTTGAACCTCATGAAGTGACTTGTAGACTTCATGAACCTCATGGAAGGTCATGTAAACATTGTGAATCTTGTGAACCATCATAAAATGTCTTGTGATACTCATAGGAGGTATTGTGAAGCTTGTGAACCTTGTGAACCTCATGAAGTGACTTGTATACTTCATGAACCTCATGAAAGGTTATGTAAACATTGTGAATCTTGTGAACCTTGTGAACCTTCATAAAGTAACTTGTAGACTTCATGAACCTCATGAAAGGTCTTGTAAATGTTGAGAGACTTGTGAACCTTGTGAACCTTCATAAAGTAACTTGTAGACTTCATGAACATCATGAAAGGTCTTGTAAATTTTGAGAAACTTGTGAACCTTGTGAACCTTCTTAGAACACAAAGTCTTGTATTGTGAGGGCAAATTTTGGGGTGCAACAGCTGCCCCTGTTCAATTTTCTGAAACCTGAGGGGTTAGATTGGTATATTTGCCAGTCGTGACCTGGAAGGTTGAAGGGGATTGAACACAAAAGCCCAAAAATTTGCACTCACCAGTGCGTAGAGTAATACAGATGGCTAGTTGAATATACTTGAGTGGGCTTAAAGATGCCACTTGGAAGAACTGGAGATGGGCTTAGAGATGCCATCTAAAGAACTGGATATGATGATAGCTTTGTGTTGATACTGGATATTAGTACTAGGTCTTGGTATAGGCCGTCTCTGAATCATTTATGCAACATGATTTGAGTTGTTGGATGGACCAGTAGAAATAAATCTTGTGATGATTATCTCTTCTGGAAGTATCTTGGATTAGGGAATGAGTCTTTGTACAGACCGTTTTCCTACTCTCCAAGGTCAAAAGAATGTCAGGATTAATTCTTCTGAAAAATATCTTGAACCAGGGAATGGATCTTTGTACAGACCGTTTGCCTGCTATTCAAGGGTCAAAAGAACGTCAGGGTTAGTTCTTCTGAAAAATATCTTGAACCAGGGAATGGATCTTTGTACAGATCGTTTGCCTGCTATTCAAGGGCCAAAAGAACGTCAGGATTTGTTCTTAAAGGTCAAAAGAACGTCAGGATTAGTTCCTCTGAAAAATGTATTTTGAACAAGAGGCCAAAAGAGCGTCAGGATTTGCTCTTAGGAATCAAAAGAACGTCAGGATTTGTTCTTCTAAAAGAGTCTTGAACAAGGGGTTAAAAGAGCGTCAGGATTTGCCCTTAAGGGTCAAAAGAACGTCAGTATTTGTTCTTCTGAAAAATGTCTTGGAGGATGAAGCAGTCCAGAAGTAATGATGATAGCTGTCAAGAGGATGGAGCAATCTTGAGGTAATGATATGATTTCAAGAGGATGAAGCCATCCTGATGTATAAAAAGCTGTCAGGAAGATGGAGCAATCCTGAGGTAATAATATGATATGCTTTCAGGAGACTGGAGTAATCCTGATGTAACAGCATGTCTTCAGGAGGATGGAGCAGTCCTGATGAGATTATAAGCCTTCAGGAGGATGAAGCAGTCCTGAGGTAATAATATGATATGCTTTCAGGAGACTGGAGTAATCCTGATGATCATAAGTTTCTTTGTTGGATAATTAACCTGAAGACAATGTAACATTATGTATAATAACATTAGTTTATGCTTTATGTATGCATGTATAATATGATGCATTTAGATAATGTACTATGTATCTATGGATATGTATGTTATGGTATGGTGTAAATGACGTATGTATGATATGATACTGCCGGAAGCGTCTGGATGTCTTCGTATAACAACTGCTGGCCAGGGAAAATAAATCTCGATTCGTTGTTGAAGAATATATCATACATAACCTTCCGTCTGCTGGGGATGACAAGGTATAGATAACCTCCCGAATGCTGGGGATAATAAGGTATATATCACCTCCCGGATGCTGGGGATAGCAAGGCATATATAACCTTCGTCTTCGTTTGATAGTAGGGCAGATATAACTTCCCGTCTTCGTTCGTCGTACCCTTATTGGAAAGTAAATTCCCGAGTATCCGTATGAGGATAAAAGAGATGGATATAAATTCCAGGGGAGATGTGACTTTATGAAGATGGATTCGTCCTACTGAGGGTTTGTAACTGTCTTGTAAAGATGAACAGGCGAAGTTCGTTGAAATCCTTCCCTCGTTCGTCCTTAGTAAATACTATTACTGCATTTTTATGCATTTCTGGTAAACATCAATCATATTAAAAGCATACATGCATTTTTGGTAAACATCAATCATATTCAAAAGCATACATACATTCAAACACAACCAATGGGCGTTTCGCTTATGTAAATAGGGTAAAAGTAAATCTGGATTCAAAAGATGGAATTTATTTATATCAAAAAGTGACCCATACACGGGTAAGTTTGTACAAGGAGACATAAACCCTAATAAGAGGATTTTGTCATAAAGTTTTTACAAAACAGAGAAAATCAGCTATGTGGGAAACAATCCTATTGAGTTTCAATTCTACTATTGCCATTATCTTCAAGTATCTCATCTTCTGCTGTTGGGACGAAAATGATTGGATTGAGCTTTATCTGTTCGAGCTTGAGTAAGTAGTACAACTGGTTGCAGTTTCATGGGTGATCCAAACGAGACATAGTCATACGCTTTAATCCCTAACTTTTGCCTGGATTGCCCTTTCAGGTTTTCAATCCACCGGGATACCCTTTTTTGCCCAAGCCGCCTTTTCAGGTTTTCGACTTGCCGGGTGTACATCTTTTTTATATATATCCCTAATTTTTGCCCAAACCCTTTTGGTTTGCCGGGATGCCCTTATTTTTGCCTAGGTCTGTCAACCTAGCGGGTCTCTTTTTATGCGTAGTATTTTTTAACTATGTCTGTGTTTACAGGCTGTGGAAAGTCTTCACCATCCATTGTAGTGAGTATCATGGCACCTCCTGAGAACACTGTTTTGACTACAAATGGTCCTTCATATGTTGGAGTCCACTTGCCCCTAGGATCACCCTGTGGTAATATGATACGCTTGATTACCAAGTCACCAACCTGATATACCTTTGGCTTAACCTTCTCGTTAAAAGCTTTGATCATTCGTTTTTGGTACATCTGGCCATGACAAACTGCTGCTAACCTCTTCTCATCAATCAAATTTATCTGGTCAAGTCGGGTCTGAATCCACTCATCTTCATCCAAGCCTGCATCCTTCATAATTCTTAAGGAGGGAATCTGAACTTCAATGGGCAGAACTGCTTCCATACCATAGACTAAGGAGAATGGGGTTGCCCCTGTTGAAGTACGTATTGTAGTACGATAACCATGAAGAGCAAATGGTAACATCTCATGCCAATCCTTGTAAGTAACAGTCATCTTCTGTACAATCTTCTTAATGTTCTTATTAGCAGCTTCAACTGCCCCATTCATCTTTGGACGATACGGAGAAGAGTTGTGATGCTTAATCTTGAACTGCGTGCAGAGATCAGTAATCATAGTGTTGTTCAGATTAGAGCCATTGTCAGTGATAATCCTTTCAGGGATGCCATACCTACATATGAGATTATTCTTGATGAACCGAGCCACAACATTCTTAGTAACAGATGCAAATGAAGCTGCCTCTACCCACTTCGTGAAATAATCAATAGCAACCAGAATGAAGCGATGCCCATTAGAAGCAGTAGGCTTGATCTCACCAATCATATCAATGCCCCACATGGCAAAGGGCCAAGGAGCAGTCAACACATTCAATGGAGATGGAGGTACATGAACTTTATCAGCATAAATTTGACACTTATGACAAGTTCTGGAGTGTTGATAGCAATCAGCTTCCATGGTAGACCAATAGTAACCTGCTCTTAATATCTTCTTTGCCATAGTATGACCACTAGAATGAGTGCCAAAGATCCCCTCATGCATATCTTCCATAATCTCAATTGCTTCCTTCTTATCCACACAACGAAGCATAGTTGAATCATGATTGCGCTTGTACAGAATCCCATTACTCAAAAAGAACTTAGCAGAGAACCTTCTCAGAAACTTCCTATCTTTGACAGATGCCCCTTCAGGGAACTCCTGAGCTTCAAGATATCTTTTTACTTCATATAACCAAGGCTTCTCCTCTGCCCCTTCTGTGTCAATCTCATTGCAATATGTAGGCTTTTCAAATCTATCAATAGTAATCTTGGGAGATTCATCATCCCAACTGATCTCAAACATAGATGCCATGGTGGCCAATGCATCTGCCAACTGATTCTCTCTTCGTGGAATATGTTCAAAGGTAATCTCTTTGAAATGTGGGATCAAAGACAACACATGCTCTCTGTAAGGAATGAGGTTATCATGCTTGGTATCCCAATCTCCTTTAATCTGACTTACTACCAGGGCTGAATCTCCATACACATCAAGGAACTGAATCTTCATATCAATAGCAGTTTTAATACCCAGGATACATGCCTCATATTCAGCCATGTTATTGGTACAATGGAAACAAAGTCTAGCAGTAATCGGGGTATGAAAACCTTCAGGGGAACTAATCACAACACCAACACCATTACCAAGTGCATTAGAGGCACCATCAAAAATCATAGTCCATCGGGATCCTTGTTCAGGTCCGTCATATTGTCCAGGTTCTTTGGTAATAATCATAATGTCTTCATCAGGGAACTCAAAATTCATTGACTGATAATCATCCACTGCTTGATGAGCCAAATGATCAGCAACAACACTTCCTTTAATGGCCTTCTGAGTAGTATACTGTATGTCATATTCTGTCAAGATCATTTGCCATCTGGAAATTCTTCCGGAGAGAGCAGGTTTCTCAAATATGTACTTGATTGGATCCATCTTTGAAATCAATAAGGTAGTATGGGTCAACATATACTGTCTTAGTCGGCGAGCAGCCCATGCCAAAGCGCAGCAAGTTTTCTCGAGCAGTGAGTATCTTGTTTCACAGTCGGTAAACTTTTTGCTAAGGTAGTATATTGCCTGCTCTTTTCGACCAGACTCGTCATGTTGCCCCAACACACACCCCATTGAGTTGTCTAACACTGTTAAGTACATAATCAAGGGTCTTCCATCTACTGGTGGCATCAAAATTGGAGGTTCCAGCAGATATCTCTTAATTTCATCAAAGGCAGTCTGGCACTCATCATTCCATTCCATCACCTGATCTTTCTTCAACAACTTGAAGATTGGCTCACAAATGGCTGTTAATTGGGAAATAAATCTTGCAATGTAGTTCAATTGTCCCAAGAAACCTCTAACCTCCTTCTCAGTACGGGGAGCTGGCATCTCTCGTATAGCTTTCACTTTTGCAGGATCCACTTCAATACCTTTTCCACTGACAATAAAACCCAAGAGCTTTCCAGATCTAACTCCAAAAGTACACTTGTTTGGATTCAATCTCAACTTGTATTTCTTCAACCTCTCAAACAACTTGTGCAGATGATCAAGATGTTGCTCTTCATTCTGAGACCTGGCTATCATATCGTCCACATATACCTCTATCTCATGATGAATCATATCATGAAACAAAGCCACCATAGCACGCTGATATGTTGCCCCTGCATTCTTCAAACCAAATGGCATTACCTTATAGCAAAAGGTTCCCCACTGTGTCACAAATGTTGTCTTCTCCATATCTTCAGGTGCCATCTTGATTTGATTGTAACCAGAGAAACCATCCATAAAAGAGAATACCTTGTGCTGAGCAGTGTTGTCTACCAGAATATCAATATGAGGGAGTGGAAAGTCATCTTTAGGGCTGGCCTTGTTCAAATCTCTGTAGTCCACACATATACGTACCTTACCATCTTTCTTAGGAACTGGTACCACATTTGCAACCCACTGAGGATAAGAAGTCACTGCTAAGAACCCTGCATTGAACTGTTTCATTACCTCTGCTTTGATCTTTTCTGACATTTCAGGACGCATACGACGAACCTTCTGCTTCTTTGGACGACAATCTTCTTTCACTGGCAAACGGTGAACCACAATGTCTGTATCCAACCCTGGCATATCTTCATAAGACCAAGCAAAGATCTCCACATAGTCACGTAACATCTGAATCAACCTGCTCTTGACACTGTCCTCTAAGTCAGCCCCTATCTTGACCTCTTTTCTGTTTTCTTCAGTTCCCAGATTCACAACTTCGACTGGCTCTTCATGTGGCTGTATAGCTTTCTCTTCTTGTTGTAACAACCTAGCAAGCTCTACAGGTATTTCACAATCGTCCTCATTTCCGTCTTCAGTTTGATAGATCGGATTCTCGAAATTATAATTGGCAATAGTAGAACTGTTATCAACAGGATCCAGAGTGGATGAGGATCTGCATTTTAGTGATGTGGGTGTGTGTAAGAACACATAGCTGATAAAACAAAAAAGAAAAAGAAAGACAAGGAACACAATATTTACTAAAACGAAACGTCCACTGATTTTATTGAATGAAGTATGCAAATGAAATGACAGCCCGTAACAAGCACACCATTGTGCCCCGGGTAAGGCACATGGCTTGAAAGTTTTATTGTTCAAGAAATTACAAATTTAAAAAACACAACACAGTAATAGTATTTACTCCTGACTAAAGGAGATAGGGATAACATCTTCAGCTTTCCAATTATTGAGCCCAGCACCCACAGTAGGAAAAATCCAAGCATCCAAGTTGTAGTCTTCATCTTGATCTCCCACAGCATTGATCTGATCTTTAACAACCCCTTGATTAGTGATACGGGCAGCACGAGCACGACGAAGAGCCTTATGGGACTCTGCAGTGAAACCCAAACCAAACTTGTCAGACTTGTATGGAATATCAGGAAGCTGACCCCAAATAGTACAACCACCTTCATCCACCACAGCTCTAGCATCATTGAGGGAGGCCATTGCCATTGTTAGAGGCTTTCTGGTGACCACAGGAACTTTCTTCACAACAGGAGGAGCTACATAATCATTAACAACCCAGGGAACCACTTCAAATGTCTGACACGGAGTCTCAATGTATTCACCTTCCATTTCCAGATACTTGAAGGTATTCACATGGCTGACAAAGTACTCTTCTTCTCCATAGACAGTAACAACCTTTCCATCCACCGGATATCTCAACTTTTGGTGCAATGTAGAGGTTACAGCACCTGCCCCATGGATCCAGGGACGACCAAGCAGACAAGAGTACGAAGGACGAATATCCATCACAAAAAATGTAGCAGTAAACACCTGGGAGCCAACTTTGATTGGAAGATCAATTTCCCCATGTACTACTCTTCTAGAACCATCAAAAGCCTTTACCACAATATTACTGGGCTTCAGCACAGCATCTTCAGGACTTAACTTGTTCAGGACTTCCTTAGGCAGCACATTCAAAGAGGAACCATTGTCTATCAGCACATGTGACAAGGTAGTGCCCCTGCATTCAATTGAAATATGCAAGGCCCTGTTATGATCCCTCTTGACAGGGGTCAAATCAGCATCAGAAAATCCTAACCCATTGTCATAGGTCAGGTGGGCAACACAGTTCTCAAATTGGTCAACAGAAATTGCACTGGGTACATGAGCAGTCTTCAAAAACTTGATCAAGGACTTGGCATGAGCCTCAGAACATAACAACAAGGACATCATAGAAATCTTCGAGGGAGTATGCCCCAACTGATCAACAATGTCATAATCACTCTTGCAAATGATTTTCAATACTTCTTCCATCTGCTTAGAGAGATCATCAGCAGCTGGCACATCAGTAGATACAGGCTCAATAACAGGACCTTTGCCCCGAGCATCAGTGGTGGAAGTAGCAGCAGGAGTAACTGCATTCTTGGAAGTAACTGGAGGAGAGAAGACTCTTCCACTACGAGTGATCTTGCTAGATCCAGCAATATTATCAATATCTAAAGGCACATCAGCTAAAGGCTCCTGCTTAACACCATGGATGTAAACATCAGACCCATAGTGCCAAGGCACAGCTTTGTCAGACGTATATGGGATAGGACCAGGAGTATTAATGACCACAGGAGCTACTCTGGCTTCAGCAACAACTTTCACGGGACCTTCAGCAGTAATTTTGATTGGACCCTGGTGAGTGATTTTAATGGGGCCCTTTGAAGTGATCCTTATTGGTACTTTGTCAACCATGTCAACCTCTTCAATCTTCCTACCCTGAGTCAGATGATCCACCATACTTTCTACAGACGACGGAGTCCTCTCAAACACTATAGTATACTTATCCATGAGACGTTGAATTCCATCTCTCAATATGAAGCAACTATCCGGCTTATAAGTACAATACAAACAATCTTCACGACAACCTGGAAAGATCCCAGCTTGTACTAACCTCTTTTTGATAACAGACAGTGGTGTGGTCAATTCCATAACTGAATAGACATGTAGATCTTCCTCAATGGCATTGACAGTCTTCTCGTGATTTGGCATTGGAGCAGTAATCACATTGGGAGTACCCGGAGGATCAAACTCAATTTCTCCAGCATCAATCATATCTTGAATTTTGTTCTTCAAGATCCAGCAGTTATTAGTATCATGTCCCTGACAGTTTGAATGATATGCACATCGTGCATTGGGATTGTACCTAGGAGAGGTAACATTGGGATTCTGAGGAGCCTCTTTCAAAGTAATAAGTTCAGCTTTCAACAAGTGTTGCAATGCCTGAGCCATTGACATGTTGATCTTCGTGAACTGTCTTCTAGCCCTCTGTTGGTTGCCCTGTGGCTGCTCTGTTGGTGCAGGAGTTGGATTTGAGATATGAACTGCACTAACAGACTGATGTCTTCTGTTACGATCAGGTTGACCATAAACAGCATTGGATTCCTTCTTCCCAGTGGGAGGCTTCTTTGCAGCACCTGATGAAGAAGTGCCCACATGGATCTTACCATTCTTTATACCATTCTCTACTCGCTCTCCTGTCATGATCAACTCAGTGAAGCCAGATGATGAGCTTCCAATGAGATGACTGTAAAACGGACCATTCAGCGTACACATAAACATATCAACCAATTCCCTATCAGTCAAAGGGGGTTGAACTCTTCCAGCTAAATCTCTCCACTTCTGAGCATACTCTTTAAAACTTTCTTTGGCACCCATAGACATGCTCTGAAGCTGCATGCGAGTGGGGGCTAAGTCAGCATTGTATTGGTACTGCTTATAGAAAGCTTCAGCAAGATCATTCCAGTCTCTGATGTTGGCACTCTCCAACTGATAATACCACTCCAGCTGAGCTCCAGATAAGCTCTCTTGAAAAAAGTGGATCCACAACTTCTTGTCAGCAGTGTGGGGTTGAATTCTTCTGACATAAGACCTCAGATGCAGCTTGGGACAAGAGACCCCATCATAAACAACAAATGTAGGAACCTTGAAACCAATGGGTATGACTACCCCAGATATCAAACTCAAATCCTCAAAATCCAGCCCAGATGACTTCTGCAATTCCATAACATCCATCCTATCCACCAGCATCTTGAATTTGTCTTCATTAGGCTCATGGTAGTAATTAGCCTCAGAATCAGAGTCCCCCATAGTGTTGTGGAGACTGCCTCCCTCTTTTTCAGATTCCTAAGATTCATAGTCTTCAGCTGGTTCCTTGGTCTTGGCAAGACCTTTGAACCTTCTTCCCATGTTGATCAAACCAGCAGACCTTCTAACCTTCTTAGTCTTCTTGGCCAGCAGTGCTTTCAATTCATCCTGCCCCTTGGACAAGTTCAAGATCAGCTCTTGGAACTGTGCATTTTGTGCCTGGAGATCCTTAACTGATTGTTCAAGAGCCATTGCTGAAATAAACAGTGAGAAGATGAGAAACCTGTGCACAATTATAAACCTGTGATGCAATGAAATGATATGGTAATGCATATGCAATGTTTTCAAGGACCGCAAGATTTAAATTTGTTTAAACAATCGAGAAAGTAAACTTTTATTAGTAATAACTTTGTTTTGCCTTTTAGACTTACAAAAAATGAAATGAAATAAGTACAAAAGATGGGGTTTTAATTCTCCCATGGACGTTTCCTCTTTGTGTTGAGGTATGAGTTGAGGTTCCGCTCCTCGTGAAGTTGCTTTGTTAGTTCCAGGATCCTTTCTTGGCTTGCTTTGTAATGAGCCTCGAAAGTATCCCTTTGCTCCTTCAGTTGGATCCATGATCTCTGCAAGTCTTCCTTATCAGTAGGCATGTCTGGGTGAAGGATGGTATAAGCTGTGTCTCCTTCAGCAACAGGTTCCATGGTAACTGGTAGGACGGCAGGATATGGCATCATGAGTGTCTGAGCACGAGATCGTACCCATCTGAGATAAGCCTCCATAGGAATAGTGTACTTAGGCTCCAGTGTCTTGCTGTCAATCCTGTTTACTTTTCCCCAAGCTCGTATGAATCTCTGACGGTAACCCTGAAGATCGCTGTCGTAATCAAACACAATGCCCTGAATCAACATGTCATGTGGGCCATCGCTCCGAGCATAACCAAACTGTCGTAAAGCTAGAGAGGGGTTGTAGGTGATGCCTCCTCTTATGCCTAGAAGTGGCACATTAGGAAACTCCCCACAACGGTCAATAATGGTGATATTCTCCATAGATCTGGAGCACCAATGGATATCTGAGTGAGAAAGTGACATGATCCTTTTGGACCATCTGAACCCTTGCTCATTCTTCATTACTGAGCGAGGAAGGTGAGAAATAAACCACCTGGAAAGCAAAGGTATGCAACACATCAAAGTTCCTCTTGCCCTTGTAGTACGGGTGTGAAGAGAATGTAGGATGTCTCCAAGCAATGTAGGCACTGGATTGTGACTCAGGAAAATGTTGATGGCATGAACATCTATGAACTGATCTGGATTGGAGAACAATACTAAGCCATAAATCAGCAAGGCTAAGATCTCCTCAAAAGCATCATAGCTCATGGCCTTCAAGAACAACTGAGCCTTCTCTATCAACACCTTGGCAAGAATACCCTTGACTCCACTTCTCCTCTCTAGAACAATGTCAGACTTCTTCAGATGTAGAGCTGCAGCAATAACTTCTGGTTTAAGCTCTTTCTCTAAGCCTGTGAAGGGTCTTTGATCAAGAACAGGTATACCCAGAAGTTTAGAGAACTCCTCCATGGTTGGAACCAGCTGATAGTCAGGGAATGTAAAGCAATGGTGCTTAGGGTCAAAGAACTGAAACAGGACACTCATCATGTCTTCATTGAACCCTGAAGTGACTAGATCCAATAGGTGACCATGTCTCTTGATGAACTGGGAATGATCAGACACTTGTGAAACCAACTCTTTAAGCTTGGGAGGTATCCCTACAAAGTTGATCCTGATGGTGTTTCTACGAGCAGAAGCCATGACCTACAACAAAGAACAAAGATAAATCCTTTGGTCCTTGAAATGGTTAGTGAAAATGCTATGCTTATGATGCATGATGATGTCATGATGTTATGCTCAATCACAAACATGTGGCACACACAAACAAGTCACACCATAGCCCTAGGTTTGAAGGCTTGCATGAGGTTCAATGGTAAGTACCCTCCCCTGAAGTTAGATGGTTCATCCTGTCCTATAAAGTAACCAGGTTCTAAGGGATCTCAATATCATTGATCCTTCACAAGGGTGGTTGTTCAGTAGGCAACTTACTTGCCAAACAAAACCCTCCAAGTTTAAGATCTCAATGAGTGTAGTATCGAGTGTCAACCAACTTCAGTCTGCACCAAAGCCGGTTACCTCACTACTTTCTAAAGGCCAAGATGAGTTAACTAGGGTTCTAAAAGTTAGTTAGTGCATTGACAACATATGGCAGCCTCATATTATCCTCAACTTGACTTAAGGAACATAAGCACCAACCAAGAAGTCGCACTAACTATGGCCACCAGATCAACCGTATCGATATACGTCGTACAGTTTCCTTGGTCTATTGCCATTTACCTAAGGTACACTAGATCCGGGTTAGGACCTTTCACACATAAGAGCACCCCAACAATATAATAATAAAGCAAACAAATCAAACAATATTAAAGTGATCTTAATTCCAAAGGGTACCCCTCTTAAATAAAAATCCCCAGCAGAGTCGCCAGTTCTGTAACACGGTGGGAGAACTGACTTTAGTTATGTTGCGGATAGCAAGAGTCGCCACCGACTTTTATTTTATCCAAAGGAAAGACATAAAAGAACAGGAAAGACCTTTTAAAATATTTTTGGGTTCGGGGGGTAGGTTATGTAAAGGGAAGGTGTTAGCACCCTTTACATCCATGGTTATCCATGGGCTCTTAGTTACTTAGCTCACTTTAAATTTGTTTTTGAAATGTGAAGTGTGTGAATAAAAATTTTCTTAAGAGTTTCATAATGATCCATGTACGGATGCGTAAAAAAACCTTTGTTTTGAAAATTGTTTAAAATGTGTGAAGTGTTTGAAATGTTTTTGAAAGGTGAGCAAGTATCTAAGAGGAATCTACCCTAAGTTTAAGTCTTTTCTGTTCTTTATCCTTTAAATGGTAAGACTATCCCTATTATTAAGGAATAGGTAGTCATTACCTTGGATGTGAGGGACATATGAGGGACATCTGTTTTATGAAGGCAACTGTGGGGTGTATTAAGCATGTAGGAGGGACTATCATCATTATTCGAAAAGGGACTTGATCTTTAAAGGCAACCATTAGGGACTTGATGATTTTTCTTTCAAGGGACTTGCTTTATACACCCCACTTGACCTTATGATTTAGGCAACTTGAGGGATAACCTTAGGAATGTGAGATGGCGATTAAAAATCGACTTACGTGTGTGAGTGTTCAATATTACTTATCTTACAATTAAAGTGATCTAAATTGATTTTTAAATAGAATACATGTTTTTGCACTCCCTAAATTACTAACCATAGCATAAAAATTAAATATTTAAATATTTACAAAATTACACCAAGAAGCAATTACATAATAATTATAATAATAAGCAAATTAAAAAATAAATAGCAAAATATAAATAATAAGCAAAAATAATAATTAAAATAAATAGATATGGGTTAGTAATAATAAAAAAAAAAAAGGGTTAGTTTAAATAATAATGAAAAATTAAATAATATTAGTGAAATAATAATCAAAAGTTAGAAATAATAAGTAAAGTTAGTAAATAATAAAAATAAATAAAGTTAGTGAAATAATAATAATAATGAAATATATAAGGTTAATGAAGCAAAAATAATAATTAAAATAAATAGAATTAAATAAAAAATATTATAATGACATGATTAGAATAATAAACACAAAATTTAATTTTAATATATAACATTTATTTAGAAATAAGAATAATTAAATAAATTTTTTTAAACATTATAAATTTTAATTATTACAAATTTAATCATTTCTAAACATATATTAACATTTATTTATTAAAAAAAATATTTACACATTATATGAAGAAAATAAGTTTTAAATATCATATTCACAAAATTAATCATATTTATAAAATTTAATTTTTATCAATTATTACATTTACAAAAATTATATATTATAATTATATAAAGAATTAGAAAGTGAAAATTATTTAGAAAATAAAATTAGGTTTTCACAAAATTAGGGTTTTGTTTAGAAAAAATATTTTTAGGGTTTTTAATTTAATTATACAAAATTATTTAATAATATGCATATATTATATTTACATATGATAAAGAAAATAATTTCAGAAAATTCATATATTTTAGAATTTGGAAAATATTAAACATGCTTCATTATTATTTTTTAACTATTTAGAAAACATATATACATAAAATTATATTTAATTTAATATTAGAATACTTAAAACAAATAAAAGAAAAAGAATGTGAAAACTTACCTGACTGGGGTTTGAACCCAGGTCAGCTTGTTTGCCAGCAATAAGAAATACCACCAGGCTACTACACGCGCAGGTGAAAGAGAGAAGAGAGTAATTGGTTTTGTGTTTTGCCTTGAAAAAAATCCAGAAAATAAAGAGAGCAAAAAGGCCTGGGGGAGGATTGAACCCAGGACCTTTGATCATTCACACGCACGCTTAACCGCCTGGCTGGGAGAGCCCTTCTGGTAGTTGAATGGCAAGAAATCATAATATATTAAGTTTGCTTTTAACCTGAAAAAAAAGAACAAAAACAATGCACCAGCCAAGTATCGAACAAGTGACCTCACACCATACGCGTATCAGCTTTACCACTGGGACAAACGTGCGTTTGTGAAATATAATCAGAATTAATTCATAATATTTTTAAACGAAATTTGAATTTTTAAAACAGGCGCGAATTGACTTCGTCTTCAACCTTTTTCCTGCGAATATTACTGCCTTTTTTCCTGCGAGTTTTGTTGCAAGTTCTTCATGGTTTTGGACCTGCGAAAATCGAAACTCATACCAAACAGCAATGATTCATGAAATTAATTATAGTTTTATGATCCTTATGATTCATAGAACATTCCTATGTTCTTAGAATTCGTTTAAATTTATTGAATCATCAAACCCTAATTTCAAGAGTGAAACCCTAACAATGGCCGCGGGTAGTATAGGTCATGAAGCTTCAATCCAATTGTCCAGAATCGTTCTAGGCATCAAGATAAACACATATCAGTCATCAAAAACAATTTATAATGCATATGCTATCGAATTCGAAAAATTTAAATTCAAGACAAAGTTTGATTCGGGTAGCGCCATATGAGATGGTATTGATGCATATGATTGATGGTTTATGATCAGTGATATCCAAGGAAGCTCTCCATGTTCTTATTTTACCTTCTAATGCTCTGAATCAAGGAATCCGAATATGAGTTTTGGATGGATTTTTGAGATTTTGAACTTACACTTAGAGGCAGCCAATTCGTGAATGAGTGATAGGGTTATGTTCAGCACTTATATGTGATTGAATCTAGGTCAAAAACTTGTTTGGTTGTGTACAAGATTTGATCCAAAAAGATTCATAATGATAAGCTTTGAATTTTCAATATTTTTGCATCAATGCTTTCTATTTCAAGCCACTCCATATAATTTTTGTATCAACTTGTTCCATGCTGATTTTATGATCTTCTAGAATCAATAATAAAATTAAATCTTCATATTTAATATTTTATTTAAATTTAAAATGATTTTAAGTATAAAAAATCATAATAAATTAATTAAATAAAATAAAAATTATGAAAATAACATGGAAATTTCGTGCATGATGTTGTTGTATGGGTTGGGTCATAATTTTACAAGCCCATTTGAAAAGAATTGGTTTTAAACCTCCATTTTCAACATAAACCATCACAAAATTTCCCAACTTTGCAAGGGCACATCTCCCTCAATTTTAATGCTATGAGGGTGTTCTTGGACATTTTGGAAAGCTTGAAGAGTCCTCTAAACAACACCATTGGTTTCAGGTCCATATCATTTACCAATCTCAAGTTATGCTCTTTTGAAGTTGTTGACTTTTTGTTGACTTTTGAAATGACCTATAATGTCTTAGCTCATATCTTCCAAATGAAGCATTTTTGGGCTTGACTTTCAAGATCAAAGTTGTAGAGAATTCAATTTCCTTCAAAATGAACTTTGAGTGGAGACTTGGTGATGAAGTATGTGAAAGTTATGGCTGGTCAAAGTTCAATTGACTTTTACTAGGGAAACCCTAATTTAGAAACTCCTGATTCTTGATGATCTGGAATCTCCTTGATGAATCATGATCAATCCTTGATCAAATGATGAATTTTACTTCATATACTTGATGTTGGCAAAAAATCATGAAGTTTGACTTTGGTTTGACCACAGTTGACCTCAGTTTGACTTTTTAACTGCATTGACTGATTTTGACTTATCTGATCATCTGACTGAGCAAACTTTTGAGAAAAGTCTTGAAACTTGTCATGGGGGTTCTTACATACATATAAGATGTTATGAAGCTCACTTGAAGTCTTGGAAGTCCATTTAGCCTGATTAAAGTCAAAACCCTAGTTTTGGATGCACTACTTAGGAGGTGCATTGTCTGAGGGGATTGTCAACTCTTCTGACCAATTGTGAACTTTGTGAACCTTGTGAACCATCATAAAATGTCTTGTGAACCTCATGGGAGGTATTGTGAAGCTTGTGAACCTTGTGAACCTCATGAA
Organism: Lathyrus aphaca; assembly: GCA_963966055.1. Taxonomy (NCBI): domain Eukaryota; kingdom Viridiplantae; phylum Streptophyta; class Magnoliopsida; order Fabales; family Fabaceae; genus Lathyrus; species Lathyrus aphaca. The sequence goes on along the minus strand of OZ014520.1, from coordinate 145,383,454 downwards.
GTGACTTGTAGACTTCATGAACCTCATGGAAGGTCATGTAAACATTGTGAATCTTGTGAACCATCATAAAATGTCTTGTGATACTCATAGGAGGTATTGTGAAGCTTGTGAACCTTGTGAACCTCATGAAGTGACTTGTAGACTTCATGAACCTCATGAAAGGTTATGTAAACATTGTGAATCTTGTGAACCTTGTGAACCTTCATAAAGTAACTTGTAGACTTCATGAACCTCATGAAAGGTTTTGTAAATGTTGAGAGACTTGTGAACCTTGTGAACCTTCATAAAGTAACTTGTAGACTTCATGAACCTCATGAAAGGTCTTGTAAATGTTGAGAGACTTGTGAACCTTGTGAACCTTCATAAAGTAACTTGTAGACTTCATGAACCTCATGAAAGGTCTTGTAAATGTTGAGAAACTTGTGAACCTTGTGAACCTTCTTAGAACACAAAGTCTTGTATTGTGAGGGCAAATTTTGGGGTGCAACAACCATACATGTTCAGTTATTTCCGAAGATCACATATCTGAATCAGGCTGTTGGATATTTTTTGTATCAAAAAGGTGAATCAAAGCAGATAGATTCCTTGGAAATAACTGAACATGGCATTTGCATACATCCTTGCATTCATAACAGGTGTTTAGAGACAGATAATTATCCTGACTTGGTTTCCCTTCACAATGGCCAACTCGAATCACATCTATCAAGGTGTAACTCTGGGCAGAGGTAACCAAACAAAGACCCATCTGAGGTCATTCAAGGAAGAGGTACAAGCTTTATTCCAAAACCAGAAACTGCTGAAACAGGAAGTCAACCATATGAAGACTCAGATGCGCTTGGTTATGGAAATTCTTAACGAAGTTATTTTCATCCCTAGTGAGGGGAACTACGTCGCTCTGATTCTCCATTAGTCAATGGAGATACGTAGGCAGGAGATCGTGAGATCTTTGCGAGCAACCTTATTTATCAACTTTATTTATCAGTCTCTTCCCCCCAGATATCGTTTGTCAGCATCCAACATCAGCTTCCCAAGAGATTCCTAGGGACAGAGCATAAGGGTAAAGGCCAGAACAACTTGAAAAGAAGTTTGATCATATTCTGAGGTCATACGCGTAATGAGTTTCCTCATTTCCTCATATTCAAATTGGTTGAGCTAATCGCATCAGGATCATCTCCGACAAACCTTCCTTGGGGGTTTCAATGCCAAGTATGACTACCATTCTGGGGCACCTGGCCTTTTAATTGAAGATTGCAAGTCATTTAGAGGCAGAGGTAAAGGCAAGACCGCAAATTTGATTTACTTCAAGACTATTGTGTTCGCACCAGGTAAAGGTGGGAATATGGCACCAAACACAATAATAGAATGAACATCCAGACTGCTGACTGCTGAAAGTCTCCGAAAGCAATAAGTCCAGACGGAGTCAGGCCTCCTCAACAATGACCACCACGAAGTGAATGCTAGATGTAAGTACCACTCAGGGGCATTTAGGCATACCATTTGACAACTGTGATGCGTTCAGGCACAAGGTGCAAAATTTGATCGACTCAAAGGTCATCGTGCTAGAAAGTCTGCTCACATATTGAAGTCTCCTCATCAAATGGACCTCCCAATTTGCAAAGGTATTTTCAGAAGCAATAAGTCCAGACGAAGTAAAGTCTCCTCAATGACGACAATGTTCAGCTTCTTTACTGCATTTTCATTTGTAGTTTCTATTGTTTGTTTAAACATTTGTATGCATGCATGAAACTTATTTGTTTTTGAATGATAACCATAATAAAATGCACATGTTTTTCTTGAAGTAATCCATTCGTATTCACTCGTGATTTTGTGTATGTGCATTGCAATACCGACTGTTGTGCTTAAACTTTATCAGGGAGGATGATGAAATGAAAACACATAAATCTTTAATTGTGTGCTTTTGAGAAAGACCCTGTTGACGATATACATGCATTGTTTCAAATTCTAAACACCGGAGATATAAGGGAGATAGACCCTCGCCAACCCATTTGAGCCTTGAAGTAGGAGTTTCTTTTCGCATGAAAAAAACCTTTGCATGTATCCCATGGGCAGGGTAGGCGTCAGTTATTTTGACCGAGCGTTCAAATTTCAAAAAGGAGTGCACATCTGAGGATCCATTGCCTTTCGTTGTACCAAATCAAGAGCTCCAATGACCAGAAACCACAATGGTTATCCCAAGCAAGAGGTCCAGAGATCGGAAACCACAATGGTTATCCCTCATCAACCAAGAAGTGAGATAGTCACGACCCTTTCAAAGCAATCAAGACAACCAGTGTCACACGATTTGTTCAAAAAAAAGGGAATTGGAAAAAAGAAATGAAAAAGCCCGCTAAGTCGAAACTTGAAAACAAATGACTTAGGAAAAAATTAGGGCATCCCGCTGGACTTCTCAATCAAATATTCATAAGAATCAGTCCAGGCAAAATTTTGGGATAAGCAAAATAATGCAAAAGCGAAAGAAGAAAAGAATTACACAAGAAAGATCCTTGAACAAGAACAAAGTCGTGTGATACAGACACGAAAGACAAAGGGGTGACTGACTCCAAACAACAATCTGATTGGTGCTTAAAATGTTAGAGTAATTGGTTCCTTAACCATCACAAAACCCTTTTTGAGAGGTGAGCGCTTGTGAAAGCTAGTTGAACATAGGAATGGAGAACATCAAGAAGATGGGTGGGCACAAATAAATTTTGAGCCTATATCCTTTATTTCTATAATCGTGAACCAGGTCACGATACAACCCTCAAAAGCCCTAACTGAAACAGGGTTATTTTGAGAGCGTACTACCACGAGACCGCGTTCCTGACTCCTATGAGTTGTGCTAAAAGATATTTGTTGGTGTTGCATGTGTATGTTTTTATTCAAAAATAATGTCGTATCTTGACGAGTGATTCACTCACAAAGGTTTGCGACATCTTTTTACAGTAAAACTTCAAGATTAACATGTGTTTTGCATTAGAATTTTCATTCTCAAAATAAACATTTTCTGCTTGCATACATTTGTTGGGCATCATAAAAATTCACATACGAAACTTCAGCCCAGAAGCTTAATATTGCCAAGTTGAGAAGTCTGAAACTTCCAAAGGACGATCATATCGAGGTGCACTATTCAAGAAAACTCCATTGAGTAGGGACTTTCCCAAACAGTCATGGTAAGAGCCAACTAATATGGGGCAATTACGTCGAGCAATCTCTTCAAAGTTCAGCCAAACTGGGGCAATCACTTTGAGATTCAAATCTCTCAAAGAACAATTAATCTGGGTGTTTTCTTCAAAGCACAATCAGTCAAAGGTGATCACTTCAAGGCTCGTACCGGGGCAGGCCACCCCAAGAGCATGAGAAGTCACTCTCTCCCGAAGAAGGTCAATCAGAAGCACCTACCCAGAGTTCAAAATACTGGGGCAGAATATCTCACAGTGATATGAGGTTTTTCACGAATCCTCGCGAGGCAAATTCTTGCACAGACCATGCAGTCTGCGGCAATTATTTCGAGATCCTACAAATCTCTCCAAGAGTTTGAAGACACTGAGGCATTCCGATGGACCTTAATCTGAGGCGAGTTGAAAATTTCAAAGAACCATTGTTCACTCATGATTAGTTGGCAATCTATCAACCCAGAGTCTAGGGGAAAATCCATTGTTAGCACAGTACTTCAAGTGTTGTTTCATCAGCAAAATTCATTGATCAGAATTCCTTAGCAAGTCTCATTAGATAACCCCTTCTCCAGCAGAGCAACAAATGGAAGGATACTTCTCGAGTATAAGGGTATCACCATCCCTCATCTCCAGCATGGGACGCTTTATAACTCTCATCCCTAGCATGAGGCACTTCATATCTTTTACCCCCAGCAAGGGGCAACTTAAACTCGTATCTTCAGCAGGAAGCTTTATCATTGACATTCTCCATCATCCCCAATAGAAGTGGAAGTTGAAATATCCCTCAGCAAGGCAACAAAAGGCTGGTGTCTTCCTAAAGTAGAGACTTCCCTTCAAATACAGGGGCAATCCCCAATAGTACAAGGAGTTTCTTTCCTCCCCAGCAATTTGCTTCCTCAACAGTGCCATACATCTGGTTCCCCAACCAAGTCATAAGGTTTCCACTTCCCCAACGGAGTTCAACGGGCAGCGTACCTAGCAAGAAAAGTCCACCTCCAGTAGGGTCTTGGCTCTCCAATCTCAAAGTCCAATTTATTTTTGGCAGTGGCGGCAGTTCAGAGCCGGTGTATCATTAACAATATTCCTCGTAGAGTTGTTTCCTCCTCACCAGGATGGACTAGATCAATGCAGTGATCATCATTTCTCCACAGTCAAGCCACCTGGGATACTTGCAGTCTCCTTGTCGAGAGATCTCTTTGCATTTGCATTTGCATCTAGTAATCATCATTACATTTGCATCCTCAAAAGCGTAATATTTTCATCATTATGGAGCATTACGCCATGAAAATTCAAACATATGCATACAAAGCATTAACTAGTTGTGGTACCTTGCACAAGCGCCTGAAATGTTACATCTCCAATCAGACTGAAGTATTCCCCATAGAATGCAACTTCATTTCCCGGGGTGGTTATTTCTACCAAGTATTGTTTGTTATTCCCAGTTGAGTCTTGTTTTAGTACAACAATCTCATTTTTTGCGTCTCTCGTTTAAGTACAACGACCTCGTTCCTTTCTAGTCTCCATTTAAGTCAATAGTCTCGTCTTTGGGTCTTGTTTCAGTACAACAGTCTCATTTTTTTTCTTCGCGTTATCATTTAAGTACAATTATCCCGTTCTTTTTGGTCTCGTCTCAGTACGCTGGTGTCATTCTCTTGGTTATGGATCGGTTGATACCATTTCCTAGTTAGATCGGTTGATCTTATTTGAGTTGTAAATCGGTTTATATTACTTCTCTTCGAGCCGTAAATCAGATAATATTACGTTCTCGTTTTTTTCGGGTTATGGATCGGTTGATACCATTTCTTGGTTGGATCGGTTGATAACATTTCTTGGTTGGATCGGTTGATCTTATTTGAGTTGTAAATTGGTTGATGTTACTTCTCTTCGAGCCGTAAATCGGATGATATTACGTTCTCGTTTTTCGGGTTATGGATCGATTGATACCATTTCCCGGTTAAATCGGTTGATCTTATTCGAGTTGTGAATCAGTTGATATCACTTCTCTTCGAGATGTAAAACAAATGATATTACATTTTCGATGTCTTGGTTATGGATCGGTTGATACCATCTCCATGATAGATCGGTTGATCTTATTTGAGTCGTAAATTGATTGATGTTGCTTCTCTCTTTTTGCTCTTACAAGTCAATGTTTGTCACCCTTTTTGTGGCTTGATTCGCTCAGTAGTCACATCTTCGAGTTTTGTTTTGTACAATGGTCTCATTTTTAAGCCATGTTTCTCCAACATGCATCTTTTCCGTGGCTTGATTCGCTCAACAGTCGCATCGTTAAGCCCTGTTTCGCCAAGAGGCATCCTTTTTGTGGCTTAATTCGCTCAGCAGTCACATCTTCGAGTTCCGTTTCGCTAATGGTCTCGTTTTTAAGCCCTGTTTTGCCAACATACGCCCTTTATGTGGCTTTATTCGCTCAGCAGTCACATTGTCGAGTTCCATTTTGATAATGGTCTCGTTTTTAAGCCCTGTTTCGCCAACAAGCACCCTTTTTGTGGCTTAATTAGCTCAGCAGTCACATTGTCGAGTTCCGTTTCGCTAATGGTCTCATTTTCAAGCCCTGTTTCTCCAACAAGCATCCTCTATGTGGCTTGATTCGCTCAGCAGTCACATTGCAGGTTACCGTTATGTACAATGATCCTATTCCACCTTGTTCTATTCCCGCTACCTATTCAGAGGTAAAAAAAAAACACACAGATGACACTTTCCTCGTCCACAGAGTTCAAATTTCCAGGTTTTATTCGAGTATTCAATCACTCCACACCTTAACCGTCTAAAAGTTGTTGCAATTATTCGTTCAGGCTTGTAGATGATTGAATAGGGGCAGCTGTAATACCTCAAAATTTGACCTCATTTTTTAACCATTAACTGGCTCATGCTTCATATTCATCTGCATTCTCCCATTAGGTCATAACAATCATAATCACACATTTGCGTAGAATTCCTCAGGCATGGGGTCAGTGCTCTGAAGAACCAGTTTATTCCATTGGTTTGTGGTTTTTACTTCACTGGAGCTGGTTTCATGGATTATGTAATTAGGGTTTCGCATCCTATGTATGGTTATCCGATGAATTCCGAATCTTGGTTATGTGGCCATCAATAATTTCATCTTGTTGTGCTCTTACCATTTAATTAGGGTGTATTTCCCTGATTCAGTGATCCGGGTAGACTTCATTCACGACGATTATTCATCATCAAGGTTGTTGATCTAGGTTTACTTTGTGAAGGTATTCATTCAAGCGCGTCATGTCCAAATGATTAAAATTCGGCATGGTTCAGGGATTATCAAATTTTTTTGGCATCATAGTTCTGGAGAATTGATTTTTTATCAATGGTTTGATTTGAGCTAAGGAAAAGTGCATTATTTTGGTTTATTTGGAAAGAAGTTGTACGAGTTTATTCTTAATACTCAATTCCATAGTTCACCCGGTTTTTTTAGCCCATGTCGTTTCTAAGCCATAACAGAAAAATCAGTTTGAAACTCTCACAACGGAAATAACAGAAAATCAGTGAGGAAGCTGATATATCAGTAATAATGATACAGGGGAGAAAAGAGACTCAGAACACAAAACTCAGGACTTGGATTTCTTCACACACCTTGACTTCAATACTCCACATCGTCAATCTCTCTCTGATTATCAACTCTTCACCACTCTTCAATTCAACACAAAAAGACTTTCTTCATCATCTTCTAACATCATCATCATCAAATATCTTTAGTGAACTCGACACGATTCATTATCACCATCGCATTGTTCTGCAGTCAAAGCCTCATTCATCTGCATCAATCTGCATAAAGTTTCAATCCTGCAAGAACATGCTACAATGATGAATAACAGGTTATGCAACAATTCGTCAAATCACAAGCAGAAAATCAAATTCAACAACGCTAACCTTCAAGAACCGCACCGTCAATCTTCTTCGATTTGCAGATTGCATCGACAACATTTCTTCACCAACAACATTCATACAAGGCCAAACCTTCATCAACCATCATCACAAATCCTTCAAATCTTCCCTCCACCATTGTCAATCATCAATCTCACCGTATCATCGTCATCATCATCAATCTGAAACTCACAACAAATTCAATATAGAAGAACATCTTCATCAATATAACTTCAATCTACTCTCAAGAACACGGCATCTCCAACCTTCTTCATCATCATCCACTCGGCAAACACCTGTAACAGATTCGAATTTCAAAAATAATCAATTTCAATTTTACATTCAACGGAAGTCATCGCGAGAAGATGAAGAAGAGTGAAAAGAGATTCAAAGTTGAGACAAGTATGTACTGGAAATTGCATCATGGAGTCAAAGAAGATGTCGATTTTCGGTTGTGATTAGTGGCGGGTTTTGTTCGAAGGATGTACGCGGCGTGTTTCGAAGGCAGACGACGGCGGAGATGATGGTGTTAAACGCGACGGAGGAGATGATAGGATGGAGAAGATTCTGAAGCCATCGTGGCGGAGTTTGAGGAATAAGCCGAAGAACGGCGCATCGAAGAAGGAAAGAAGATCGTTGGTACCCACGACGGCGAGCGGATGAAGATGAAAAAAGCCTTCATCGTTGAAGCATTAGTCGGCGATTGTTTTTGTCGAAGAAGAAAGATCTCAAAACAGAGGGCTTCGCTGACGCCGGTGGAGAGTGCAGCGCGTTGTTGTTGGTGGATAAGAAGAGAGAGCGGTTTGTGTTTTGAAGAAGAAGTATGAATCTGATTAGTTTGGTTGCTAGGTTAAAACATTGATACAAGATTTGGATTGGGCTGTGTGTTTCACCTCCATGGATCCCTACTCACACATGCATTTTTCCTCACTCACCCCCTCACAAACTCAGCTTAAGGGATTGGGCCTTCAAACCCAGTAATACGTTATCCACACACGTTTTTCACTATGCACACCCCTCCCCGCGGTTATGGTAAAGAGTATTGGGCTTTCAGGTCATTGAAGGCCTTTTAACACCTACATCTTGCTTGCTGGACCCCTGTTCCTTTATTTTCATAGAAATTTGTTAATTATTTCTTATATAAAAAATTTTGTTAATAGATTTTCTTGTTCAAATAAATTTTTTTGTTAGTTAATATCTTTATTAATCTTTTGATATTTTTAATGGTTGACCTTTGTTAATTATAATTGTGAACTAATGTTGGATTAAATAGTTCATGAGCCTTTTTGATCGATTTGAATTGATTTCGATTATGGCAAAGCTTCACAAAATTATTATGGAAGATAAGCATTTATTTTGCTTATGGAGATTACAAGACCTTGCTTGAAGTTTTTTAGGATTTCTTTTATGTGAAGAATCGGCACTTCGATCAAGTAAGTAATTTCGACTTTCCACTTTTATGCATCATTCTAGCTGTATGTGGCTAAGGATCATATAACTTAAGGTGATATTGAGCCCTTCCACCTGAGGCACTGGATTTATTTGTGATGTATAATGATTTGTGTCAATATCGGAGCTTAGGAATTAGGTTACGAATGAGAGAATTCGCTTCCTTTCGCTTTCCCTTAAAACACCATTTTTTGCCTGTTTCGTCATAATTATTAAAAATCGTTTTAGGTATGATAAAATTCTGAAAACATTCATGAGTGATCCTCATCCCCTTTATTAATTTTTTATAATTTGTTTTTTCAGATTTGAAGGGTTTTAGTAATTAATTTGGATTTTTGATCACAAGTGTTGCGGTGAGAATCGGATACCAAGCTATTGATTAAGCTTGAATTGCAAAACTTTTATGTTCACCACCGACTTTAATTTAATCCAAAGGGAAAAGGGAAAAAGATCGTAAAAACCCTAAATGAGGAGAAACTAGGTTCGGGGGTTGATTATACCTAGGGAAGGTGTTAGCATCCTAAGCATCCGCAGTATCCTACGGGAACCTCTTGTTAATATTTGTATTTTGTTATTTATTGCTTGATAAAATTATGGGAACCTAAGGTTTTATTTCTAATGGTGCTCGCATAACATCGCATCGATGCCTACGTATCGGGTATAGAATCAGAGCACTCGTAGTTCTCCTAAGGATTAACGAACACTTGGTTACGCTCAAGGTTCGCGGGGGAAGGTAAGTGTTATGGCAAACACTCACGTGACTTTAGCAAAGTCACAAAAAGTTATAAAATAAAAGGTCCTAATGGTTAAGGTTGAAAAGGAACTAGGGATGGCTAAACTTCCTATGACATTGAGTCAACGGCAGGAGTTCTTTCCCTTTTGGATTGAAATGCGAAACGAAAGTAAATAAATGAGGGTGCAAGCTCCTAAGTCTAAGGCATAGGTTGCTACTTGCAAAAATAAATTGGATAAAATAAATAGAAATGCAAGGTAAAAGGTTTAGTAACTGGGCTATGGCTCGATATATGGATCGAGAATGCTGAGGTGGAAAACAAGCGTGGTGCGTCAATTTGCTTAAGTTGAAAAGCTGTGAGGTGTAAGGAATGTGCAGATGGCGATCGTAAAACGACCGACTTACGTGTGTGAGTGAGGTGTATGTAAACTCAACTTGGCGTTGGACCAAGGATTATTATCTTGAAAAATTAAAGTTAATATGGTCTAAGAGTGCGAGAAATAAATAATAAGAAAACAAATAAAGTGAAATAAATTGAAATAGAATAAATTAAATGGAATAAAATAAATAGAATAAAAATAAATAAATGAATGGCCTCATATTGGTCACGATTAATCGGAAACGATTTATCGTGACTTTTTGTCATATCATCGGCCCTAACATGCAATAAAAATAAAAATAAATAAATAAAATGATTCCAATTAATTTTTTTAAAGACATTTTTCTAAATAAAAGCAAACAGAATAATAAATAAAAAAAATATCACAACATCAATTAATTTAAAAAAAGGAAACAAAATGAAATAATAGATAAAAGACAAGGGAATGGGTGGTATCTAGAAACAGCGGTGTAGATAGAGTAAATTAAATGGGCCCTAAAGCTCATTTCTGCAGCCAACAACGTATATAAAAGAGGGCATGTGACGCAAAAATTGGTAGGGTGCAATAAGAATAAATGGGTCTCTCCTGAGCCCAACAACATTAAAACAGGTTTTAATTTTAAAAAAAGAAATCAGGTTAGAAAAAAGAAGAGGATATTTTATCCTAATGAGCACAAACACACAGTCAACGAAAACAAATGCACGTGACTCTTTCTCGCAAAAGCATGAAGGTTCCGGATTTACGGTGGTTGTGCGGAGGATTCGCGGTGGTTCAGACGGTGGCGGCGGTTCCCAGTGAGGATGGTGGTGATGGCAGGCTGGCCTTTGGATGGGTGATTTGCGGCGGGAGGTAAGGGTTTGAAGGGTTTCCGCGGTTGATTTGGTATGAAGCGGTCCGAGTTCGTTCTGGTTTGTTGCTTCTCTCACTCACGGCGGAACTCACTCATCTCAATTTCTTTTTGGTTTCGATTTGGTTTTTTCACTGATTCGGTCTTTTTGGGGTGTTACAGGTTTTTGAAAGGTTCTGTGAGGTGATGGTGGTCTGAGCTTGCGGTGATGGCCGATGGTTTCTCACAGTGGTGTTTAACGGTTACGGCTGTTACGGATGTGAAGGTTAGGTTCTGACGGTGATAAATGGTGCTGTTTGAAGGTTAGTGTAGGAAGATGATGGTGGCTCGGTGAAATGGTGTGGTTTCGTGATATGGATTTCCACTATTCTCTCTACTGTTTTTGGGTTTTACGGTGTTGGTACGGTGTTGTTAAAGTGGCGGTGAGGGTTTATGTTGAGAGGTTTTGGTGGATGCGGTTTGCAACGGTTCTGCGGATGAGGCTGGTGATTTGCGTTGTTGATCTGGTTTAAGGTGAGGAAGGTTATGGCGTTGTGCGAAAATGGATGAACAGAGGTTTAACAGAGGTGGTTGGGTTTGTGTTTTGTTGATGGTGTGTGGCGCAGCGAATGAAGGTTTGGAGGTGAGATTGGTGAAGGTTTCAGAGCTGTTTTAGTCTCACAGTGTTCTGTTTCGCGGCGGTTTTGATTCAGAAATTTTTTGAATCTGCGTCTAACTCACTCTTGCAATTTCACTGGTTTTTTGTTGCAGTTTTGTGGAAGAAGATTGGTCATGAGGTATGGAAAGGTTCGGTGGAGGTTGTTTTGTCGGGTGAAATGGTGAGTATTGCGTGAGATGTTTTGTGAGTTGGCTAAGGTTTTCGGATTTGATTCTCAGTCCCTTTCTCTTCATCTCAAACTCTGAATCGGTTATCTCACTCTTTCCTTATTTCCATTGGTTCAGGTCTGAACAAGTTTGTTTAAGATTTGATGGTGAGTTGTGAAGATTTGATGGCTATGACGAATTCGGTGAGAAAGGTTTGATTTGGTTTTGTAAAAAAAATAGTGGTTTGAAAAGGGTTAATGGTGGTAGGGCTTGTTCGTTTATGGCTAAAGAAGGAGATGATGTTTGCGGTTGAGATTGTATTAAGGGTGATGAAGGTGGTGATACGGCGGTGAGGGTTGCGGCTTTGGTTTGGCTTTTGTTATTTTGCAGGTATGTGGATGAGTGAATTTTTTTGTGTATTTGTGTGAATTTTCCTACTAGGTTCTGTTGTTTTAACGAAGAGGGTAATTTTTGCTTGATTTTGGTGTTGGTTTGCTTATGGGTCTGAGATATGGTTTGCAGATTCAGTTATGGTTTTCTTCATCTCAGATTTTTCTTTTTATTTTTCTGGTTTTTGTTTTGTTTTGCAGGATGGTTTCAGTGGATCTTTGAATCAGTGGAGTTTATGGTTTTGGATGGATTGAAAATAATGGTGAGGAGTTTTTGGTTGTAGTTTTTTGTGAAAATTGTATGAAGTCACTGCTGATTATTGTGATGGAGTTGGCTGCTCTATTTTGTGTATGACTTTAAGTTTTTTTTTTTTGAAGTTTTTTAAATGTGAAGTTTTGCTCTTTGTGTGCAGATTGGAATTTGAAATAAAGCTGAGAAAGAAAACTAACTATGAACAAATGCTAAAAAGAGGTGAAGGAAAAAAAGAGATATTACCGACCCGAAAGTTATCGGGGTGAAGGATCCGCAAATGGTAAGCCTCCTATTCCTCTTCTGATGTTCTACTCCTTGTTGTTGTTGCTGAATTTTTTGTGTTCTCTCTTTTCTTCCTCTTCTATTTGTGGGTTTTTGTTGTGAGGATGCTTGCTGAATTTTTTCTGTGGCTGTTCTTTGGTGTTTTGATGGCTGTTTTATGATGTTTTGAGGGCTGTTTTTTGGTGTTTTGAGGGTTGTAACAGTAGTGTTTGATGGCTGTTTTGTGTTGTGATTTTGGATGTAACAGTGTTGTGTTTTATGGCTGTAACAGTAGTGTTTTATTGCTGAATTTTGTCCTTGTTGCTTGTAGGTGAAGGGTTGGAGGAAAGGAGACAAAGTCTGGATTTTGGTTGTAGTGGAGGAAGTGGAGCAGAGGCTGTTGGTGGCTGCATGCTTGCTGAATTTGTCTTGTGGTCCCTGCTGAATTTTGTGCTTTGTGGGTGGTTTTGTTGTACAATTTTTTGTGGTTGTAACATAAACAAATATTTGGAATAAAGTTGGATATTTACACTGTGGTTATAATTTGAAATTGAAACTTAATATTTGAAATGAGAACTTTAAATTAAAAATTAAATATAAACTTGAATTAGAAGTGAATTAAAAAAAAAGGAATTAAACTTAAAATTGAAAATAACTTAGAAACTAAATAATTAAACTTGGAATTAAAATTGACTTAGAACTTAAGAAATAAATTTAGAGTTTAGAAAATAAATACGTGAATATGAATTGAAATGGAAAATTGGGATAAAAATTAAAACTTGGAAGTGGAAGTGAATTAAAAAAACTAGAAATTAAACTTAGAATTAAAAATAAATTAGAAACTAAAAATTAAACTTGAAATTGAAAATGACTTAGAACTAAAGAAATAATTTTGGAGTTTATAAAATAAATACATGAATTGAAAATTATAAATAGAAATTGACATTAAATTTAGAAGTAACAACTTGAAAATGAAATAAAATTAAAAATTGAAGAATAGAAAATAAATTCAAAAATAAAAACTTGAAAATGAAATAAAAATTAATTTAGAAATGAGAACTTGAAAATGAATAGAAATAACAAATAAGTTTTAGAAAAAATTTGAAAATGAACTAAAAAAATTAGAGGTAGAAATTGAGATAAAATTTTAAAATAGGAACTTGAAAATAGAAATTAAAATTAAAAACACAAAAATGAATTAAAAAGTTATAAATGAGAAATAGAAAATAAATTAAAATGGAAGCTTATAAGTGAAAAGAAATTAAGAATTAAAATTATAAATAACTAGAAAATGAGAAGAAAGCAACAGAAAATAAATCTGGAATTTCCCTGCTAAATGCGATGAATGTATGATTTGAGCAGTTAGGGGTAAAATTTGGGGTGTGACAACAAGCTGTCCCAAAATGAAGGGTTTTGGCATAAGGGCCCAAAAACCATTTTTTCCCATAGGTGTGAGACCTATTTTTTGTGTGTGATTAATCACTAGAATTTGTGACATTTTGATGCTCCTTAGGCATTTTTTTCATAATTTTTGGTGCCATTTTTTATCCACTTTGTGGAGTTGTTTTTCGGCGATAATGCATTGTTATCTCAATCGTTAAGTAATTGTTTTGGAACTTTAGTGCATAATTTTGTGAAATCCTTTTAGGAAATGTTAAATAATGACTTCAACATTCTAGGTATTTAATTTCATAATTTTTAAAGCCTTTTTTCTATTTTTCCATGTCACCTAGATCATAGGTTGATTTATGTGCTTATTTGTCCCATACCCTAAATATTAAGAAGGCATTCATGCCATTGGCTTGAGATACTTTTTGGTAACTTTTAGGAGTTAATTATAGGTCATTTTTAGGTCCTTAATTCCAGTTATAGGTCACTTTTTGAACCATGTTCATTTGGTTTGTTTTGGTGTTTCAAAGTGCATACTTAGGTGAACTAATTTTGCCTTAAACTAGTTTCCCTTTTCCTCTAATTGTTAACATGAATTATGTGGAAATCATAAATGGATATTTATGCACTCTAATTGCATCTCATAATTTATATTCTACTAACACATAATCATCTCATGCATATCCATATACCATTCATTCTTAATGTGCGTCATTTGTGATCTTATGTGATATTTGCTCCATTTCTTCTCACATCTTCTTCTCCTTGCTCCATATGCTTAAGTCATTGCATCCATGATGGTATATTCATTCATACTCATTCATAAGCATTCACTACTGACTTGTATGCTCATTTTATGTATTAATTCATGCTTTTAAGCCATATGCATCCATACTTCATCCATAAACCCTAATTTGCATTCAAGTGAACTTATGTGAACTTTTGGTACATAGTTTGACATAGTTTGATCTTGTGAGGCATCCTAGCATACTTAGGGACCTATAGCATATATTTACTGACTTTAGAAGTCATATAACATTTAGGTACCTTCAACTTTAGACTTAGGTCTTACTTTGAACCCTAGTTCCATTCTAGGACGTTTATGGTACTTAATCGCTTTTATGCTTTGTTTATGCTCTCAATATGCATTGTCATGCTAACTTTTGTTTTGTAGGGGGAAGATTGAGGTAAGACTCACTTCATTCCTATCTCTTATGCATTATAATTTTTTTTTGCCTTAGCATATTATGTTTGTGCTTGTATAGGCTTCCCCATCTTTAGAACCAACTTAACTTCCTTAGGAAGTAAGTTGAGTTCTAATTCTCTTTTCTTCTTTTAATTTCTTCCTTAGAATTATAAAACTTCACAAACCATTAGGATCTCCCTTTTGTATATGATAAATAACTTAGAGTTGTGTCTTAGTCCCCCTTAGTTTTTCCTCTTTTTCCACTTGAGTCTTTCTTTCTCACCTCATGAAGAAAATAATAAAATACTTGATAAAAATTGAATGTTCTTATACGCCATGAGACTTTGTTGCGGAGTACTTATACGCATCCTGTTTCGGGGCGAGGTGTAAGTATTTACCACGATGGATAGGTCTTAGTATGAAAATGTTCACAAACAAATTCAATACACTTCTCATAAAAGACAAAAACAAACAATAAGCGACTATCCTGCGGAAACTTCTCTTTCTCATCTCATTCATTCTGAACGCGAACTCGCGACGACTTGCCTTGAATGCAAGACGGTAAATTCACTCGTACCAGAAGAGCCTGCAACACCTAAGCATAGACATATGCAGTTCCAACTATAAAAAACTTAAACAAATAGTTCCCGCCTTAGTTAGGCGAACTACGTCGACTCTGATCCTCATTTTCCCGATGAGGTACGTAGGCAGCGGGGTAGGGCCCGTTCGAGCACATTCTTTATTTTCCCTACATTTCCCCCTTTTTTGTTCTCTTTTCCAATTCCCTTTATCATTTCACTTCCATTCCAGTAGCAGTTCATTTGTTCAGCAGCATCTTACTTCTCACCCTTTGAAACAAACAAACAAGCGTGGATCCCGTCGGGTACGGAGGACGGTTTGGGGTGCTAATATCTTCCCAGGTCGTAACTGACTCCCGAACCCAGATCTTTGGTTCGCAGGACCTTGTCCTTTCCTTCTTCCTCAAGTTTATGCAGCATTACCTTTTCCGTTCCTCCGGGATAAAAATGTGTGGCTGATGACTCTACCTTTTCCGCGCCACTTTCGCGTTTGTACTAGGATGAAAATCCTAGGAGCGAGTCACTTGTCGAATTGCCTCAAGGCAAGAAGGCAATTGATGTGAAGTGGGTATACAAGGTGAAGCTGAATCCCAGAGGGGAAGTTACTCGACACAAGGCGAGACTTGTGGTGAAAGGTTTTCTTTAGAAGGAAGGAATCAACTTCGACGAAGTATTTGCTCATGTTTCTAGGATCAAAACAACCAGGTTGGTTGTTGGTCTAGCAAACATGAACAACTGACAGATGTGTCAGATGGATGTGAAATGTGAATTCCTAAATGGCCCCTTAGAAGAAGAAGTTTATGTTACACAACCAGTTGGGTTTGTGAAACAAGGCGAAGAGAGAAAGGTGTACATGCTGCATAAAGCCCTGTATGGACTGAAGCAAACTCCAAGAGGTTGGAATAAGAAGATAGACAAGTTTCTAAGGAAGAAGGAATTTGTGAACTACACAACTGAGCATGAAGTATATGTAAGAAGAAGCAATTGTGAATTGCTTATACTATGTATCTATGTCGATGACCTGTTGATAATAGGGAGTTGAAAAAAGGAGATTGAAGATTTCAAACATGACCTAAGTGAGGAGTTTGGAATGTCAGACTTGGGAAATCTCTCATATTTCCTTGGCATCGAATTCTACAAGAGTGGTAGAGGTTTGATGATGCATCAAAGAAGATATGCAGGCGAAATACTCAAGAGATTTGAGATGCAAGATTGCAACCCAACTTTGACTCCAGCTGAGCCCAGATTGCAACTGTCGAAGGATTCAGAAAAATATGATGTCGACCCAACCCAATACAGAAGACTTATTGGGTCACTTCGATACCTTTATCACACAAGGCCTGACTTAATATACAATGTCGGTATGGTGAGTAGATTCATACAAAAGTCAAAGGTATCACACCTAGCAACAACGAAGAGGATATTAAGGTATTTGAAAGGAACTCTCGACTATGGCATTTTGTTTCCAACAACTTATGAAGGAAAAGAATGCAAGTTAGTGGGATACACAGATTCCAGTTGGTGTAGTGATGTTGAGGATCGAAAATCCACAGATGGATATGTGCTTATGTTAGGTGGTACACCAGTTGCATGAAGTTCGAGAAAGGAGCCAGTAGTAGCATTATCATCATGCAAAGTTGAGTATACAGTTGCTTCTCTCTTTTCATGTCAAGCAACATGGATGGTGAATCTGGTCGAAGAGATTACATCAAAGAGTTATGGAGTGATTACCATGAAGAACGTTAGCATGCCAGCTATCAATTTGGCGAAGAATCCAATAGCACATGGTCGAAGTAAGCACATCGAAATGAGGTTTCATTATCTTCGAGAGCATGTAGCAGATAGGAAGATGAATTTAGAACACTGCAGAACTGAGAATCAGATTGCAGATATCATGACAAAAAGAGTGCAGGTCGAAATATTCAAGAAGCTAAGGTATGTGATGAACGTAGATAGCTTAGACACAATGAATTAGGTGGTGTATTAAATTGTAATTCCTTGTGTTGAAGCAGGTTGTTCGATAGAAGGAAATATTTGATTTGATATATATTAGATTTAATTCAAAATAGATATTTTGGGCTTTTATAGTTTTGTGCTTTGTCTTGAGATGCAAGCAAACCTAATTCTATAAATAGGGAGTTTCCCTCATTGTAAAATATCACAACATTATTTCACTCACAGTTCTGCAGTTGCAAAGTGAGTAGAAATAAGAGAAAGAAAGTCCCACAGTTTGTGGGCAACAACATTCAGCTTTTTCAATTTTCTCAAGAACCCTAATTTTCTTCTCTATTTTTTCTTCTTTCCTTTAACGTTTCTACTGCGTGATAGCTACGGAATTTCCATAGGTTTTGGGATAATTCCAACAAAAGGAAAATGAAAAAAACAAGAAATCATCTAGAAAGTAAAGTCTCACTTGCATCACCTAGCAGGGGAGTGATGATTCCTACATAAGCCTCCACAAAAGACTGGTACACCACATCTTTACTAACCTCATGTTTTGCTAGATATTTAGTATAAACATTCTCATTCCTAAGAGTATGAAATATTTAAACTCACTATTCCCTAGAGAGATACTCTTCAATATTGTGAAAAATCACGGTAAGATCGAATAAGTCACTATAAACAAAACTTATGCTACTAGGCAGGATCGGGATAAGTAATTGTAAACAAACATTTAGTCTCATTGATATTTTAATTTGTTAATTTATTTATACATTAGTTGAGTTACTTATTTACATATGTTCAAATAAAATAGACTTTTGAATAGGATAATAAGCCAATTGAATATTCAAAAAGGTCATACTTAAACCTAAAAATAAGTCTACGACAAACTACAAAGCAAACTTGAACTTTAATTATTTTTAGTATGCCATACTAAAGTTTGATAAAAAATAATTTGGATCAATCTATTCTTACTCTTAAATATCATTATCCCAACCTCTATATATATTAACCATTCGTTAGAATATTTTTCAATCATAGATTGTTTATATTGTACAATGAGTTGATTGAAAATGAAGTTAGGTCATTGAAAAGTTTTATTATAGTTATTCAATGGACCAATATTTATGCATGTAAACACAAGATATAATAGATGATACTTTAGGGATACTCAAATAACTAAGGTAAAAATCTCTCATTCCCATTAAATTAAGAAAATGATCTTCCTATTCCCAGGGCACCGTGAAAAGTCACAATTGCTCATAGCGTCTGGAGATGTATCTTCGACTGCATCTTTTTTTACAATCTTTTTCAATAATGGATGGGAAACCCATATTTTGTTAAAAAAAATAGTTCGGAGATGCATCTTCGTATAAATCCATAATGGTCCGGAGATGCATCTCCGAGATATGTCATGTTAGTTACAAGCAATGCAAAATTGATGAAAATCCTTGTTTTTAAAAAATTTATGTCCAGAGATGCATCTCTGAAATATGCTCTGTTAGTTTTAAACAGAAACAACCAAGAATATTGGCAGAATGAAAAAATAACATAAATTAACATCAAAATAAACATTAAATAGATAATCGTAAAATTAACATTATATTCCATTACAAATAAGTGGTTTAGAACGTAGGAACATCCTTATAATATCTTTGGTTGATCTTGTAATCGCCACATTCACTTCAATCAGACCCTTTGTTGAGTAACAGTAAAATATACTCCACATAATTTTTAAACTGTCATTCGTCTTTAGTTCAAGTATGGTGAACAGCAATTTCCCTTCGTTGTCAATCAAAGGTGAACGATACTCGAGCTTGACAACTCTCTGATTTTATGGATATCACATTAGAGTATACAATGGGATTCCCGACTAGCTTATCAGTTAATGCATGATTATGTATTTCATAAATCACATTAAATTTACATGTGTCATCCATCATACGATATTTGCGCAATTTAAACAGACACTCACATTTTTCTGATCCAGTGTCATATCGTTTCAACTTCCTAATCCGTGATGGGTATGTGCCACTTCTTTCTATCTCATTGTTACAAATGACTGTCTTCTATCAAAACCATTGTCAGACTTCCAATTACAATGCCAAATCCCAATTTTCCAGTCTCCATGTAGACCCATTGTAGAATATGTTTACGAACAATGAACTCTTATTTGTAAACTGTGCACAAACATTTACCTCGACACCAACCGGCAGAGCACCCGATTTAACATTAACATCATTCACTTCATCTGGTTTAACAGCATACTTCACTTTGACCGATTTTACATCCACGCTCACAATAGCTTTGGGAAATGTATCTCGACGCACCATATCTAATACCATCAATAACAGAAAAATGACTTTAGAATTCAAACTATCAGGACAATCGGAAGATGCATATCCGAACCACACCAAACTTTGTCCTAAGATACATATTCGAACTCAACGCTCATTTTTTCAATTCAAAAAACACATTAATGCAAAAAATGAGGGATGCAATGAATGAACTTTACCTGCAATTTCAACTTCTTTTGCTACCTTTTATGTAATGAAACATAAGAATGATGTTTTGATGTTGAAAAGTTGATTGAGAATGAATTTTTCTTAAGGATTTTGAAAATGAAGTGTAGTTTCAGCATGAAGAACAAGCTCATGCAAGATGGTGTTTTATCTAATATTCCGCTTGACATTTCATGATATGCATATTCGAAAACATCCCTCAATCATTAATTAAATCATCTTAATGTACTGTGGGGATTTCTGAGATGCATCTCCAGGTCAATCAAAATAATATACGGATATGCATCTTCGTGTCATATTTTGTTCAAAATGAGATAGATCTCAGAAAGGCGAAAAATTGGTATGATTTATGCGCATTCGAATGATATTTTTTAATTTCTAGAAGTGTGGGGTTAAATTTATCATCTAATTTCTCTCATTTATCATCTACAGTCAAACTCATAGCTACAACCAGATAAGGGGTGTGGCCATCGCCACCCAAACATCTAAAAAAAATTACATATGAGGAGGGAGGTATGCAAATTATAAAACATTATAGGTTTATATATTTTTCATATAAAACTTTATTAGACTTTATTGTTAATTGAAGGTGGTGCAATATAGGGGTGTACATGGATCGCTTTGATCAAAATCAAAATCTAAACCACATAACATATATCGGTTTGATTGAGATAAATAACCACTCACTACATCATTTGATATGTTTAGACAAAACCATAAATTTATGAGTTGAATTGTGTTGAGTTGTGGGATAAAATCATAAATTTATGAGTTGAATTGTGTTTAGTTGTGGGTTACTCAATTTTTTTTTCTTATATAAGTATAAAAGATGTATTATATTCTTTTTCAAAAAATACTCATTATTTTTAAAAAAAGTTTAGTCAATAGACATCAAATTTCTATAAAAATTTATAATAAAAATATTTGCAAAAATCAAAGTTATATCATAGATGTATTTAGAACGAATGACGTAAAATATTGAAAACTTATTAATATTAACATCAAAATAGTCAAAATACATCATTCTAAATAATTTAAAATCATACTCACAAAATAAGAATAAAAATTTGAAGTTACCAAGGATAAATACATCAAAGTCAGTGTTCATTAAATTGCAAAAAAAAGCCAAAAATGTTGTTCAATTATCCTTCACAATTCAAAAAAAAAAAAAGTCTTGATTCAATTCGATTGGCAGTTTTCTATTAGATCCATTCAATTATTACACGAGATTATACAGCATTAGACTACCTTAGCAAGAAGCATAAACACGCTAAATTTAGGATGAAACTAGTCATAATAAATTAACTTCATTGTTCCATGACGTTGTCCCAAGAAGGCAGCAGTTGGTGAGTTGACATGCTTATTATCTTTCCTCGTTAAAAAATCGTCATCTTTGTACTTGTTCAATTAAATAAAACAACATAAGATTTAATTCGATTTACCTTTTTTCTCAATTTATTGTTCAAGATATCTAACTTCAAAATTTTCATTAATATAAAGAAAACTATTATAAATCTAAATCATTAAGACAATCAAGTGCGGCATCAACATCCGGGGTTACAGTAGCAAGCTTGCTGATCTCCCCAATTGAGCTACAATGCTTTTCAGCAGCATTCATTGCAACCAACTCTTGACTAAATATACAATTCATACCCGATGAAACCTGCAACCATTTAAATAAATAACATAAATTTAGCTAAAGCAAAGAGCAACCTATTATAGTCAAGTTATGCATTAACTAGATGAGAAATTATTAAGAAATTTTTTGATATATATATATATATATATATATATATATCATGACAAAAATTGATCCATATAGTTGAGCCCTTTATAAGACTTGATTGTTGTTATTGTATGGATAAACAAAAATGACATCCCCAAAACATCATGAATACCTTATCCATTCCGCATGTCTATTGCATCATCCCTCATTATTGACCTCAAGTCAATTATTATTGTTGACTAACTTCCATTTTTACATGTTTTATTTCTGTTATATATCAATTATTTCAAGTACTAATTCAATTCTTTTTAGATAAAAGTTGGCCTCTATGATTAGTATAATTCGAGCCAACTCCTTCATGTATTATTATTATTATTATCCAACTTTAAAGTAAATTACCTGTATCTCAAATGAGAACTTGGGAGTAGATTATCTTTAGAATTCTGAGCTCTATACATTTCACATTCATTCACTTGAGAACTTGTGACCATTACTCAATTTTAGGAATTTTTTTATTTGAGAAAAAATTGTATGTGATGCACAAACACCTATGGAATTAAACTTATCCAACACACATCGGTATATGACTGACCGACCCTCATATTGACACATGTCTACAACTTAGACAAGTATCTAAAAAAACTCTTCTCTTTGTTTTAACACACCTTAGACACTTCTACACGGAATAGGGAATACAATATGTATCAATGAAAGAATTAGGACATGAAATTTGATCATGTCAATTTTAGCTTTTTTAATAACTTTTTCGTAATAAGCAAATTGCTCACTTAAAATGCACATATATCGATCAATTCTCATTTTAATTACTTCATAAATAATTTTAATTACTTCATAAATAATTTTCATATTTTATTTAATATGATAAACAGTGTGTATGTATATGTGTATGTGTGTGTTTAAGATGTGTGTCAATCTGTAAGAACATTTCTTATTTCCATTTCATGTTATTACTTTTAATTTCAAAGTTGTCACCTTGTTTTCATTGTGTTGAGAACAACTTTCTTTGTTAATGCCCTCATTTTCTCCATAAAACATAGGTATGGGTAAGACATTTCATTGTGTTGATTATTGAGTATATAAAAAATAAGAACTGAGAAAATACTGCTAGATATGAATCTTGTAATTTATCTTATGAATGCAGTACTTACATCATAAAGGGTGTTTCCAATCTTCAGCTTAACTTTACCACTCTTGTACACAATCATTTTGCCAATTAGACCAGGTGGCATTTCATTCAACTTGAAGAGCTTCGCCTCATTTTTACGACCTCCAGGATGTTTAGAGTTCACCTTAACATCGGCATCTGGTTTTTTAATCAGAGGAAAAACTGGTGGTAATTTCATGAAGATTGACCTTGCCTCTGTGTTTTCCTCCTGCCAACAATTTGCTCAAAACACTATTATAATAATTTAAAATAAGTTGAAAATAAATTTTATTTCCTGAATTTTGGGTTAATTACCAGAAGGCCAAGCTCCGCTGCGGAATTTGCCGCATTTTCATCATAAGTTCTGGATTCTGCAGCCTCCCCAAATTCCTCCTTATCAAGATATTCTATTGGAACAATATGTGAAGTTAAAGCCACTTGACTTAGCAACATAGCATAACAACAAAGTGTGTTTTATTTTCAACCTAACTAACTCCAGTAGAAGATTGATAATATATACAAGCGGTAAATCTAAAATATCATAATCATGTAAAATTGCAGAGCAAATTTAGTTAGCAAATTGAATAGTTTGAATCAATCAACTCTTGTGAAATTGAAATTCCATCTAATTTACTATACTAGTCTTCTTTCCTATTTTGCTTTATAATCAAAGATGAATCCTGGAATTTACCTGGGTTGCCTGAATATGGTTTCCTCAAGGGAAGAGCTATTGGATAATTACTATATAGGTCCTGTAGCAACATCCAACAGCCAATATTTTAGGATGGAACAAACATGAACAATTACACTTGCAGTACCATTCACACGGGAACAAATAGAAACAGAAAATGAATAAAACGTTATATTTATTTCACTCAGTACACTTACCCATGGTTCTTTGTATTCTTTCCCGTTTGCGTCTGTGGTTCAACATTGACATAATATGGTTAATAAAAGTAAGTGTCATGCAGGAAAAATTGTGCCAATTTATCAAATGAAAAACCCTTTGGTCAAGACATACCAACAAATGCTGAACTTTCAATGCCATTGGTCTTGCTCCCAACACCATATGGTTTGTGATAAGCTGATTGGCCTCCAGAACCAAAAGCAATTTGTGAAGCAGACACTGCAAACAATAAAATGGGAGAAGGAATTTTAGAAAGTTACAAGGTTGATTCTACTCCTGCTTTAGTGAAAAGGGCATCATTTCTGACATCATCATGAGATCTCAGACTACATGGCAAGCATTCAAATTGTACAATTTCATCTTTATTTTTTTATCAATCAAGCATTCATAGGAAGGGCACAAGCATTCAGGATAGAAAATGTTAGCTTTACAAGCATTCATGATATGAAACATACTATGAGTATGTTCCTCAATTCCTCATCATGATTCACATACAAGCAAAATGGTCATTTTAAAGATGGTTGCCTATCAGTAAATTCAATTTCATTACTTTATTTAATGGTTGAAGCATCTCTAAGTACTTTCACTATTTGAGATTTAACAGAGAAGTAGGATTTGTTTTCGAATAAATTTCCAGATCGTCGAAACGGAAAATCAATGGCTCTGATTTAAGAGTCACATAAAGTTATCCATCGCAGTTTTAATCTCAAAAGTATAACTAAGATACTACTATACCTTTCTTCTCAACCTTCATCCTTGCCTTCCTCTCATTTTCCTACAACAATATATAATAAATAAAATTCCAGAATAATAAAATTAAATTGAAGTCAGAGAAAACTTGAACAGCGGATCATCAATCAAATTAAAATAAGATATACATAGAAACGCCGAAGGAGTTCCTTAGCCTCTGCCGCTGTTGCTTTATTATCCTCCTCAACCATTTCACTGCAGAAACAGAACAAATAACAGAACCATCAAATTAAGTCAGTGTTGCTAAATAGCAGCACTATAGGCCTACAACACTATCGTGTAACAGATGTTGAACAAATTACTATTGTTCTGCAATACGGTAATTCGAATACAATGTCTTCCAATCGACTAATTAGCAGAATCCGAACAAACCGCTATATTCTAATATCCGCAATTGATAACACCAACAGAAAACTACTGTCAAACAGATTGATACAAACCTTTTAACTTCTATCTTTGGCACTCTTTTTGGTGGAGCTTTTGGTGCATACCTAACCTGCAAAAAAAAAAAAACATAGCATTCACTATAAGAAAATTGAAACAAATAAAATATCCAAACAAATGAAATCAAATCAAACCTTTCTTCGTGCTGGAGGCTTTGAATCAAAATTCGAATCCATAATAATCCAATGCCGATCTTAAATTAAAGACGAAAAATCGAATTACAAAGTAGATATTAGGTCAATGATTTGCAATACAACGAATAAACAAAACAATGTTGTGAGCGTCGCGCGGTGCAATGCATAGTTTAATCTTCAATGCAATGCTAATTATTGAAAGCAGAGCATGTTATGTTGTTAACCTTCAAAGTGAAAAATAATGGAAACTGAGTTTACCGGATACCGCCGCGTGATGATCGGAAATCGAGCGGTTGCGGTAGAAAGACGCCGGTGAGAGGTTTTGGTTGAGGCTTAATGTAAGAGACGGCTGCGATGGTCTACTTCAGAATTCAGAACTCGCAGGGTTTTTACTTTTTTTTTTTAATAAAACCTTATAAGGTAATTAGATTACTAAATTACCCTTAACAAGTGCTCTTGAATATTATCGATTCAGTGGCTTTTTTGAGTTTTTGAAAGACGGTTATGAAGTGGCTCTGAATACGTGAAACAGATTCGGGTGTGTGGCATTTGCTCAGGTATTTATAATCAGTTCAACTTCAACCTAAGCAAAAAGTGAAAACCGACCTTACTCCCCTCTCTCTTGAAAATACAATATAGAAGTATTTTGGGCCGTATTATTTTATTTTATTTTGTAAAATGATATTTATTTATCAATAGAATCTAATTTCTTTTGGTATTTTGCAATTAAGGTTAGTTAATATTTATATATTTTTGAGAGGATATTAATAAATTATTTGAATATTTTTATATGTATGAGTATTGAGTCAACTATATCGATTTCTGATCCGATCCAATCACTTTTAAGAAGTTACAATTCTTCTAGAATTTTCTCAACTTACGTGAACTATTATACAAATAAGCTTAGAATACATTAAAATTTTGGATACATCAAATGGTTCTCCGTAATTCACGCTTAACAAACAATGTATTAGGGATGTTCGCGGGCCGGTTTGATTCGGTTTTGAGTCAATCTGATGCCCTAACCGATCAAAAATATATGGATTGATTTAGACTAGATTTTCACTTTTTTCTATAAAATCCAAACCGAAAAATAACGGGTTGGTTTAGGTTGGATTGATCGGATACACTAGAATCAAAAATATGCGAAAATATTTTTAAAATTTTCTAATTTACATCAACTAATTTTTTATAATAATATATTTTTTATTTATTTATTTTCGTGTTTCCATATATATTGAGAATGTCACAAATGATGTTTCATTTTTATTTTCCTTTTTAAAGTTGAATATCTTATACTAGTTTTCATTATAATTATATAAAATATATGAATTAATATGGTTGGTTCGGGTAGACGGGCTCGCGGGTAAAATTTTGAAAATTCGTTGCCCGAACCAATTAATATCGGGTTTCATTGGTTTGGTTCGGTTTTTGCCCGAACTAAAAATATGCCTGACCCAAACATCATGGGTTGGTTTGGATTCCAGTTTGGTTCGAATTTGCCCGAACCAATGAACATCCCTACAACGTATTGTTATTTTCTCTCCATTATACATATAGTGTGTCAATTCACATGCTCAGTTTTAAATTCAATTTCAATTCACTATTCTCCCCACATACTAACTTGAGCATTGGAGTGTTAATCTTGTAGGTCACTCCTCTGTCCATCATATTAGAAGATTTGCTCTACTACTATCATTGATCCTTACTCTATTTCTGGTTCCAATACGGAACAATGACACTGTCTGTAGAAATTGACTTCTAATTCACATGTTTTCTATGATCTCACGTTCATTCTTTGATTAATCAATTTGAAACCTTTTAAGTTCTTCATATTAAGAGCTCTCGAAATCAAACATGAAGACTTATTGTGTTCAATCCAATCAAATATTATATCAATTTGATTTCCTAAATTTCCATATCCCTGATTTCTACACTTCTTGATAACGACTGGATCAAAAACTACTTGCTTCATCGCAGTACAAGAAGCTAATGTCGCTATCGCCACTCAAGCATCGATTAATCAACCACCTCCAACCCCCTTACAAGATGTGACGAATCCATCAGCGGAGGTTCTATTACATCCAGAATTACTTTAGGCTTCTCAGATAGTTAGGTATGTCCAAGTACCTCTGATTGGATCCTTGATTCTCCTACCAATGTTACAACCTGAATCCTTGCCCTGTTTCCAACTATTGCGGGATAACCCGGGGTTGCAAGGCGCCAATGAATTGTTGAACAATATGTACAACATCGTTTGACAACAAAATTCGTAGGCAATAGAGGAAATGTTTATTCATCTCGAAGAATGCTTACACAATGCACTTCAACGAGCAAACGTTATTTAAGAGGTTGTAATGGTCAAAAAGTACAGGTGTGCATGTAACACTCCATTTCTACCCGGAAAATATAAACAAATTCAGAGTTATAAAATTTTCAACAACAATGGAATGATACATTTTCAAATTAAGGAACAACATTCAAACACCTGATTAGTCTTTAAAATAGAATACTTTCAATACTACACAGCGGATTCATAAAATTCAACTTAACATAACACGACTTGTGTTCAACATCATAACAACTTAAAGCAACAAGTCTTTAATGAACCAACTTAAAATTCAACATAACAAAAACCAACAATAAAAGAAAACATGTGTTATCCCCCCGAGTGCTACGTATCAGAGTGACAACACCGACTCGAATCTACTAAGGTAAGCAACTATACTATTGATTACCTACACGTTACCATCAGAGGACAACATTCAAATAGAAGGGGTGAGATATCAAACAATATAATTAAATATATGATAAATAATATATTAAATCAGATTATATAGAATCACCACTTCACAACACCCAAACAACGTCAATCAACATAAAATACAACACGATGACATAATTATGCCACTTTAAAATGCAACTTAGATAAATGCACATGCACGTGGCACCATTGGAGCAAAACTCCCAACTTAATAATTTGCCAATTAATAGAGGCATCAACAACAAGGCATAAGCGTTCAACTTAATTTTGCCAATCCAGGTCAACTTACTGAGCAACAGCTACAACTTAAATAATGATATGTATGTGACTCAATATGAATGTCAATAACAACAATAGTAATTACATAGCAACACAACAACAATTCAACTTTGGCTATAAGCCTGCAACTTGTATTCTTGCCATTGATATGAC
This sequence comes from Lathyrus aphaca, assembly GCA_963966055.1. Taxonomy (NCBI): domain Eukaryota; kingdom Viridiplantae; phylum Streptophyta; class Magnoliopsida; order Fabales; family Fabaceae; genus Lathyrus; species Lathyrus aphaca. Next base: position 145,355,330 of record OZ014520.1, on the reverse strand, counting down.
ACTACAATGAAATCCACAACTAACAACATCATAACTTACAACAAGTAACACAACACAATGAACAACCAATTATACCGCATTACTATCGTATAAGTTCTGACTAGAAACCAGTTAACTAATTTATCTGCTAACTCTGTTATTTTTACTCTTTACTAACTTCTTATCATGCCTCTGTTAAATTTGTGTCAGTAAACAACTTACCAAAACCTGCTACTAAATTCTACCTCACTGTTACTTAAATAATTCCTTTTAAGTATTACTGATATTTATATTAATTTATCATGTTACTGCTAATCAACAAAACCTGTCATACAAATACTAGTACTACTGCTACTTATGACTTACAGTGCTTCTAAATCCAATTAATCCTCTGAAAATTAGTTACTTAATCTAATTAAAGTTTATGGAAAATTATTACTCAATTCAATTAAAGTATGTCTATGGGAATTATCTTTGAGTTCAGTTATGCAAGACCGCAAATAAAACCTACACACAGAAACAAACAAAATTTCAACACATAAACAACTACAACAAATTCTAAATCATGCATAGGATAATTATTTTCTTGAGTTCTCAACTGCCTTGACGCATAAGCAGCTACCTTATTTTTCTGCATAAGTACACCTCCTAAGCCCATCATAGAAGCATCACAATATACCACAAACGGTTCTCCCGAATTTGGTAATGTCAAAACCAGAGCTGGCGTCAACCTCTTCTTCAATTTTGTAAAACTTTCTTCGCATTGGACGTCCAACACAAAAGCTTTACTTTTACAAGTCAACTTCGTTAACGAAAGTGACATCTTAGAAAAACCTTCGATAAACCTTCTATAATAACTAGCTAGACCCAAAAACTTCTAATCTTAGTAACCAACTTTGGAGTTTCCCACTGCAACACAACATATACTTAAGATGGATCCACAATAATTCCACTACCTGAAATGACATGCCCAAGAAAACTAACTTCCTTCAACCAAAACTCACACTTAGACAACTTTGCATACAACTTTTTCTCTTTTAAAACTTGCAATACTAGTTTCAAGTGTTCTGCATCTTTTTCCTCTGACTTAGAGTAAATCAATATATCATCAATGAATAACATCACAAAATGATCCAAATAGGTATGAAAGATATGGTTCATGTACTCCATAAATACTCCCGGCAGATTACTAACACTGAAAGGCATCACTAAATACTCGTAATGTCCATAACGTGTTCTAAACATCGTCTTCTGAATATCCTCATCTTTCACTTTAATCTGATGATAACCCGATCTCAAATCGATCTTGCTAAACACACAAGCACTTACCAATTGGTCCATCAAATCATTTATTCTCGGAAGTGAGTACTTGTTCTTAATCATCACTTTATTCAATTGTCTATAATCAACACAAAGTCTCATACTTCCATCTTTCTTCCTTACTAACAACACTGGAGCTCCCCACGACGATACACTTGGTCTTACAAACTTCTTCTTAAGTAAATCCTCTAATTTCTTCTTTAATTTTGACAATTTAGATGCAGACATCCTGTATGGAGCCATAGACACAGGTCTAGTACCAGGTACAAGATTAATTGCAAATTCAACTTCTCTTTCTGGCAGAATATTAGGAATTTCATCAGGGAAAACTTCAGGAATTCACACACCACTTGCAACTCCTCAATCTTAGTTTTACTCTCAATAGACAATGACGCCACCAACGTAAATATCTGAGCTTCTTCTTTCATCAACTGTTGCAACTCTCTAAAAGACAACAAACCAACTCCCTCCTCTCCAGGGGTAGAAAACCTCACCAACTTGCTATAACAATTGATATGAACATAGTTATATTCTAACAAGTTCATTCCTAAGATTACATCCATTTTGGTTAACGACAAACAGACCAAATCAACAACAAAGTCTCTATCGAAGATAGATAAAGGACATTTTAAACACACAAGAGAAGTAGTCATTGATCCCTTAGCCATAATCTCGATGACCAATTCTCCATTCATAGTAGACAACATAAGACCCAATCTTTTTACACAATCAACAACAATAAAACAATGAGTAGCACCAGTATCAATAATAGTAATTAAAAGAGTACTATTAATGAAACACGTATCTCTGATAAGCCTGTCCTCACTAGCTGTCTGAGTCCCAGCCAACACAAAAAAATTTCCAGTCTGCGCCTTCCTCGATTTCTGACACTAACTACTAATGTGTCATTCTTCACCACAGTTGAAGCGAATCATATCTTTATGCTTACATTCAGATATTGCATGCCCAGTCTTACCATAATGGAAACACCTCTTACTTCAACAGTGCACATGTTAATCTTATGACCAGGTTTCCCACATTTGAAACAAATAACACCAGCAGGAGCATCCCCCCACTAGTCCTCTTGCCACAAGCTACTTTCTATTTACCTTTCCCTGCTGGAGCATCATAAGGCTTGCCACACCTTTTTTGGTGCTTGTATTTCCTCTCATTAATAATCCTATAATGAGCATTATTATCCTCTTCATAAGTTCTACAACTATCAAACAAATCATCGAAGACACAAATCTTCTGATATCCATCTGCCTTTTTAATCTCCAGATTCAACCCATTCTCAAACTTGATGCACTTTAAAAATTCAGCATTTGCCTCATTATAATGCGGGTAAAACTTAGCTAACTCAATAAACTTTGTAGCATAATCAGTAATTGACAGGTTCCCTTGCTCCAGCTCAAGGAACTCAATTTCCTTCTTACCACGAACATCCTCCGGATAATACTTCCTCATAAATTCCCTACGGAACATAGCCCAAGTGATCTCTTCACCTGTAGCTTCCAACTTCTGACGAGTCTCTAGCCACCATTCATCAACTTCGACTGCTAGCATATAAATCTCATACCGAACTTTCTACACTGAAGTGTAGTCCATCACACAGAAGATTATGTCTATCTCTTTCAACCATTCCAACCCTGCATCCGGATCATACTTACCTGTGAAGGTAGACAAATTTTGTCTCTGAAAAATCACCAAACTACGAGATCCAGTATCCTCGCCAGCGTTTGATAGATTCTGCACAACCTGAGCCATTGCTTGCAGAGCAGTAACCATTGCAACATCATTCCTTCCAGCCATCTCAACTTATCACTACAACGTAAACAAAGGTTAGAACTAGCTAGCACTACTCGATTTCTAAACAACTACGACTCAACAACTTGGCCGGACGGACCGACATGCTCTTATACCACTAATGTAATACCCCATTTCTACCAAGAAAATATTAACAAATTCAGAGTTATAAAATTTCCAACAACAATTGAATGATACATTTTCAACTTAAGGACCAACATTCAAACACCTGATTAGTCTTTAAAATAAAATACTTTCAATATTAAGCAGCGAATTCATAAAATTCAACTTAACATAACACAACTTGTGTTCGGCATCAAACAACTTAAAGCAACAAGTCTTTAATGAACCAACTTAAAATTCAGCAACATAACAAAAACTATCAATAAAAGAAAACATGTGTTATCCCCCCGAGTGCTACGTATCAGAGCGACAACACCGACTCGAACCTACTAAGGTAAGCAACTCTACTCTAGATTACTTGCACGTTACCAACAAAGGGCAACATTCAAACATAAGGGGTGAGATATCGAACGATACAATAAAATATATGATAAATAACATATTAAATCAAATTATATACAATCACCATTTCACAACACCCAAACAACGTCAATCAACATAAAATACAACATGATGACATAATTATGCAATTTTGAAATGCAACTTAGACAAATGCACATGCATGTGATACCACTGAAGCAAAACTCCCAACTTAATAATTTGCCAATTAATAGAGGCATCAACAACAAGGCATAAGGCTTAAACTTAATTTTTCCAATCCAGGCCAACTTACCGAGCAACAACTCCAACTTAAATAATGTTATGTATGTGACTCAATATGAATGTCAACAACAACAATAATAATTACATTGCAACACAACAACAATTTAACTTTGGCCATAGGCTTACAACTTGTATTCTTGCCATTGATATGAAGCTGCAATAAAATCCACAACCAACAACTTCATAACTTACAACAAGAAACACAACACAATGAACAACCAATTATACCGCATTACTATCGTATAAGTTCTGACTAGAAACCGGTTAACTAATTTATCTGCTAACTCTGTTATTTCTACTCTTTACTTGCTTCTTATCATGCCTCTGTTAAATTCGTTCCAGTAAACAACTTACCAAAACCCGCTACTAAATTCTACCTCACTATTACTTAAATAATTCCTTTTAAATATTACTGATATATATACTAATTTATCATGTTACTGCTAATCAACAAAAGCTGTCAAACAAATACTAGTACTACTTCTATTTATGACTTACAATGCTTCTAAATCCAATTAATCCTCTGAAAATTAGTTACTTAATCCAATTAAAGTTTATGGAAAATTATTACTCAGTTCAATTAAAGTATGTCTCTGGGAATTATCTCTGAGTTCAGTTATGCAAGACCACAAATAGAACCTACACGTAGAAACAAACAAAATCTCAACACAAAACTCGGGTGACCATCATCACACTCCCATTACCATCGTCACACTTGTGACTTTGGCACAGTCGTAACATGAGGGTGATGGGTGTCACCTCCTTAAGACGGTCGTCACCTTCCATTTGGGACCATCGTCCCCTCACACCATTTTCCAACTAACCTAGTACACATAACAACACAACAAAATCACACACAAATAACATTGAATAATTATTCTATGACTAATCCAACTACATTGATCAATTTCATTATTCAACCAAACAACACAACATACTGATAAAAACAATCTATAACACCCAATCCCACATGTTTTCATCATATTTTCCGATTATAGAGTTAGAACCCCACCCTTACCTTGGATTGAAGGTCACTCGAGTTTTTCGATTGCAGCTTTTTCCTCTTCTCTTCTCCGACTTCACGTAACCTTTCTTACGATCTTATCGAAATTATGGTATCAAATATGTGATGTCGAATAAGATGTTACGACATTAATATCTGAATATTAACAAGTTAAATATAGTATAAAGTACATCAATAATAACACAAGGGATTATTAACCCAGTTCAGTGTAAACTCACCTACTCTGGGGGCTACCAAGCCAGGGAGGAAATCCACTATCAATAGTATCAGTTCAGAGTTAAATAATCCCAATTTACAATCTTCCCTTAATCACTACCCAATGCAATTTCTATCTAAGAACACTTAGATAAGAGAACCCCCTCTCACTCCCCCTCAATCATACATTGTGATAATTAAACAAACCCTTACAAAGAAAATAGAAGAACACTCTTCCAAAACAAAACTTGATCTTGCTTAAAAGCTTCAATCAAGAACAAAAACACCCATGCTTTAAAGCTTAGAGTTGACAGAATACAACTCAATAAAAATCAGTCCAATTCAAACATCTGGGTGGTGTATGAATGGCACAGAATAAATAAAACAACACCAAACCTTAAATCTGAATACACATCTTTTTAATCTCCAAAATCTGTATTTTCAATTAGGGTTTCACCACTTTAAGTAGAGAACGGTCTTCATGAATTTGGGCAATGAAAACAGTAAGAATTGATCTTCATTAAAAACTGATTGATCTTCAAATCTTCTAAAATGCAAATAGCATCAAAAATAGGAAGATATGATTCTTCCAAAAGCGTGATATACTGCTATAAAAATTCCATAAATAACAACCTAAAAGATATGAAAATATCTTCAAATATATGAAACAAAATAACTTATGTTAATCATAAAATTCCTCCTTTATTTTCGCCACCAATGAGACTAATCATAGAAACAAACACCTGCTAAAAATCCTTTAGAATCAAATCACAAATTTCTGCAAAGTTGCCCAGAACAGACAGACAAATGTTAAGATATCTGCTCTAACATCACAAAACAACAACACGGTCATGACAGTTGAAGATGTTTCAGCATTTGGCTCAACATCTACCAAGTATTATAACCACATCTGTACAAATGTTTGATTAACCATGTCAGAACTTCTTATCTGAAAACTTGCTAAACCTGCTATAGAACTTGTTTTTCAGCATGTTAGAACATTTTGTCCAACATGTTGTTGTCAGGTTAGTTTTACCAAAATTAATGTCAACACCCAAACTACAGAACTAAAAATCTCCCCCTTTGGCATATTTTGGCTAAAACTAACCAAATAACCCTTCTTCCAGATCAGAGGCTAACATCAGGTCAGCAGCAGAAAACATGACAACCTTTTCACAAAGATATTCTTCTACATCAAATAGTTTAAATAAATATCTCCCCCTTAATAGAAAAATATCTCCCCTCAAGGAAACGACCAAAGAACAATACTACTACTACTTAATTCTCCCCCTTTTTAGCCATAATATAACAAACCGATCAACTATGCATTAAGGGTAATCAGCCAAAAGTAAGTAAATCTGCAGCAGAACACATCCAATCCCCAAGAGAAGAAAAGGCACTAAAAGAAGCAGAAATTTGTTTCCCAACTGCATCTTGCTTCTTTACTATAGGCATGAAATCCTGGAAAATATGTTCAACATCATATTCTAACTCACTTGATAATGCTTCCTTACTTTTCTTAGTAATAGAAACCACATCATAAGTATTCAGATCATTAACATTTACCATATCTGTAGATTGATGGTTCTTTTCATCAACACTTTCCTCTTTGTCTTCAGAGAAATCTTTCTTACTTTTAACAAACTTAGGTCTCCACACCTTTCTAGTTTTAATCATACCATGATTATTCCTAGGGTTTGTTGACTATTTTGGATAACCATACAGTTTGTAACAATAGGGTTTTATGTGACTGAACCTTCCACAATTACATCATCAGTATTTAGATCATTAACATTTACCATCTCTGTAGATTGATGGTTCTTTTCATCAACACTTTCCTCTTAGTTCAGACAAATCTTTCTTACTTTCAACAACCTTAGGTCCCCACACCTTTCTAGTTTTAATCATAACATGATTATTCCTAGGTTGTGTTGACTGTTTTGGGTAACCATACAGTTTGTAACAGTAGGGTTTTATGTGACCAAACCTTCTATAATAATGACATTTCCACTGTTGGTCTTGCTTACACAATGATGTCTTTTCTGATGTTGGGATTTTTGACCTGACATTTGTTGCTCATTTTTTCCTTTAGGTTGAACAAACTTCATTGCAATCACTTTTCCTTTCTTCTTCACATCTTGATTATCATAACCAAGACCTGTAACATCTCCAACTTAATTGAATTTACTTATGTCATGATGTTGATACATTTGATTCAACATCTTTGGTTTAGGTTTGGGATGAATGAAGTCTGAAAGAGGTTCCTTTCCGTTATTAAATCCTATTTCACTCATATCTTTATGTGTGTGTGTGTGTGTGTGAGAGAGAGAGAGAGAGAGAGAGAGAGAGAGAGAAAGAACAGAGTCAAGAATGTACGTATATGTGTTCCAATTTTACAAATTAAAACATTTATTTTAGTCATTTACTTCAGTTATTTTCTTCAAATTTACTTTTTACTTTGATTTGACACTTAATTTCAATCATTATTTCCAATTTGGATTGTATTTAGACTTTATGTCAAACTTTCTCAAAATTCACGATTCACACAAATATGTCTTGGGATCTTTTCGAGTTTAATCCCTTAAGTAAAATAAAACTTGTTTTTGTTTACTAAATTTCACAGTAAAAAAATTGACACGCCAAGTGAGACCTTTTTTGTATGAATTTATACTTTTTGCTTTTTGAAAATTGTTTGGTAAATTTCTTCGTTTAAGAAACCTCTCAGTGTTAGTATGCATGAGATTAAAGAGTGGTAAGATAACAAAAAAGTTAGAAAATCAACAAGGAAATAAACTAGGAGAATGTTTACTCCCATAAACAACAATAATGGAGAACAACCATCTATTACCACGGGGGCAGGCACAGTCACTGCAAGTTCGACTGAATCAATCACCTCTATTGCTAGCACGAAGGTCATACCGTCAACGACAATTATGCCATCAACTGCACAAAAAGGGACATTTTTCTTCCCTTCGATAACGCAGAGTCACCCATTAACTCCTAAACCAACAATGGCAACAGATTTTAGACCTTTTACCACAAGTTTCACAATGCTTATACCTGGGTGTGAACAACCGTATGGTATGCCAACATCAATGATGGAAAATTACATACTAACCCTTCGACATTTCTTGACAATGTTGTAAATGCGTATTCTCCATTATTGGCATCAAGATCGACCATAGGCAATTCTGATCGAACCATGCAACCCCATAGTACAACCTCAAATGGCCAGGGAAATTCAAAACGAATGGATAGTACTTGAGGAAAACACAGTGAATCAGGGGCAACAATTTGTGCCCCATATAGTCGAACAAAAAAGGCCCATAGAAGGCGAATGTCCACCAGTTTTGGTAGTCAATCAAAACCAGGATGATGACCAAGTGGTCCAACAAGTTCGAAAAGATAATCTGATGAGAGAGGACAATCTTGCAACCATAGTCGAAATGATAATGACGCAGAATGGTGTGAACATGGGTCTACAAAGGCAAAATTATACATTTCCCTTGTCAAAATATATGTTACAAAATGAACTTCTAAGGGGAGGGAACATCCCTAAGTTCACCAAATTTGTTGGTGATACCAATGGATCCATAGTCAAACATATTGCTCGATATTTGAATGAAGCGGGGGACATGGGGAATAATGAGAACTTGAGGATGAGATACTTTCCTAGTTCTCTTACAAAGAACGCTTTTACATGGTTTACAACCTTCCTTGCGCTATTAATGATTGGACTCATATGGAAAGATTTTTCCACAAGAAACTTTATACGAGGCAATCTTATATTAGTCTGAAAGAATTTTCGAGTGTGAAGCGAAAGTTTGCTGAGTCAATCAACAACTATCTTAACAAGTTTTGACTTTTGAAAACAAGGTGATTTACCTAACTATTTGAACACAAGCTCATTGAAATAGACACTGGGAGTTTGGAATATTCTATTAGGAAGAAATTAGATACATAATACCTAAGGGATATGGCCCAACTAATTGATAAAGTTCGAAAAGTCGAACAGTTGAAAGCTGAAAAAGCCAGAGTGGACAAAGGTAAGAAGGAACAAGTGGCCTATGTCGATATGGAAGATGTACCACCCCGATTTCATAATTTATTTAATAAAATAATTATTATGAATATGAGTGGTATTTTTGAGATTGTAAGTAAGGAATTTTTTATTTAAATAATAATATGATAATAATGTGGTATTATTTGAATATTGTTATTAAATAAATAAAATAATAAAAGTTGAAGGTCTAAGGGGCAAGGTAGTAAATTGTATTGTTTTATGAGAAGAGAACAACGATCCATTTTGCTCACATCGTGTTTTCTGTAAAAGAAGGAATTGGCCCTGGAGAAAGAGGAAAGGATAGAGAAATGCAAAAACCCTAGAGCCCCCAAGATCAAGATTTGCAAGGAATCCATCGAATTCGAGGTAAGGGGGAGAAATGGATTCTATATAGGTGATTTAACATGAAAGGGTAGTTGAGAGTTCCTTATTCTCTTAGGGATTGTGTGATTTTGATCTATTTTGATGAAACTGTGGTATGTGTATGGAATTACATTGTTGATTGTTTGTGTTTGGAGTATTTGTTGTTTGAATTGTATGATGTGAGTGGTATGAAATCTGTCATATGAATATTGTTGTTGATGATGCAAATTGAGATGATGAAGTAAAACCTATAATTCTCTAAATTGATTAGTAATGTTAGGTTGGAAAGATAATGTGGTGTTAGAGGTCTTAAAATCAGTGTAAGAACAACATTAGGGATGTTTTGGGTGATAAAAGTGCGACCTAAGTGATAGAATTCAAACTGGTATGAGATTGGGAAAATAAATTGAGTTTTAGGGAAAATATGATTTTTGGGCGTAGGGCCACTGACACGGACCATGTCAGGTGACACGGGGGCCCCTGTCAGGCCTCTGTCTTGAATAATTATTTTGTTGTTTTTGGATTTTGGGTACATGTGGCCTGACACGGGCCGTGTTGTGTGACATGGGGGTCGTGTCAGTCTTCTGTCATGGCATGATTTCTATTTTGGAGGGGAGTGTTCAGGCTGCGTGACATGGGCCGTGTCAGGCCTTTGTTTTGGAAAATTTTACATATCCCATGATGGTTTTGTCCCGATTTATCGTTCAATGCTCGTCCCATTAGTCTGAGGTGTTGAGGATAGTATTAATGAATAGTTCATAGGATATGACAATTGATAATTAGTTTTCAAGCCGTATATGCTTGTGTTGATTTGTATGATTTTGTTAATGGATCAGGTGGATCATGTTGATAGTGTGCATTGTCTCTTGTCTGATTTTACGTAACCCATACGATGGGATTTTTGGTAACTTATGAGGATCAGGAGGATCCTGATATGTATGATTGTGTTCATGGATGTATTTTCTTTCATATGCATAATTGAGTCTTGCATATGCATGTATGGTTGGTGGGATGATCGCGTCTCGGAAGGAGCGTAAGCGATTATCCGGATGTATTATGAATCAATAGTGTAGGGATGATTGTGTCTTAGTAGGAGTGTAAGCGATGCATCCGGGGTTCGAATTGATGAACCAATGTTGAGTTGGTACCACATTTGCATTGTGTCATAGAATCACTTTGTATTTGATTGAATGAATGATATATGATACATGTTGATGAATTGTGTGAGATTACCCTTTAAGATGTTATATGCACCGTTAAAATATTGAATTATTTTCTCACCCTTTTTTTTATTGTTGTTGTGTTTGTACTTCTTGGGAAGTACAGATAAACCAGGTACTTGAGAGTGCTTTGGAGATGCGTTGCTTGTTCAAGTCATAGGACGCTCTGATACGTAACACATGAATGGGAAACTATCATTGTCTTATTTTATTTTGTTTTCTGAGATTGTTTTCTTACGTATGCATGTAGTAGACCAAGGACATACTTTGAATTTGTATTGTCGATGCCATTGAGCATGAATTATGATGAACTATTTACTTCCGCTGTTTTAGTAAAGAACTATGTTTGTTGGTTTTGTTGAAAAGGTAGCATTCCACTTTTGTTAAATCTTGATTTTTCTTAAGAAAACAGTTATTTTCAATTTTGGATAAAGTGGGTGTTACAATTGGTATTAGAGCAGGTCGGTCCAACCGGCCAGATGTCGTGTTGAGTTAGTCCTTAGAATAGGAGTTGTTGTGTGTCCTAACCTAAAGTATTTGTTGTATTAGTATGGTAGGAAGGAATGATGTTGCTCTTGCTGCGGCTATGCAAGCCATGGCGCAAACTGTTGAGAACATTATTCAAGTGGTTCAGGTTGGGGGTGATGCCCAGTCTCGTGCATTGAACCAATTCTCGAATAACAAGCCGCCTAAGTATGAGGGTGGAATTCTGGATCCAGAGGCTGCGCAAAAGTGGTTGAAGGCTGTTGAGAAGATTTTCAGAACCATGGGGTGCATTGATGATCATAAAGTGAGGTTTGATACTCACATGTTGGAAGGCGAAGCTGAGGTTTGGTGGGACAACAATCATCAAAGATTGGAAGATGCAGGTACTGTTGTTACTTAGGTTGTGTTTCGCAAGGAGTTCTTAGAGAAATACTTTCCAGAAGACGTCCATAGTGCTAGGGAGGTGGAATTCCTGGAACTCAAACAGGGTAACATGACAGTGGCTGAGTATGCTGCCAAGTTTGAAGAATTGGTTCAATATTGTACGCACTATAACACTAAGGATGATATGACCTCAAAGTGTTTGAATTATGAGAATTGATTGCATCCTGAAATCAAACAGGGCATTGCTTTCTAGAAGATCAGGAATTACCCAGAGTTGGTGAGTAGGAGCAGGATTTATGACAATGATAATAAAGCTCAAATTGCGCATTACAAGCCATCATGCTTCAAATGCTTCAAATGCCACTCAAATGCTTCAGATGCCACGGTATAGGCCATCGTGCCAATGATTGTCCTAATGAGGTGAAAAAGTACTTCAAGTGTGGGAAGCCAGGTCACGTGATTGCTGATTGTAGGGTGAATGTGCCTACTTGTTATAACTGTGGAGAGTAGGGCCATATCAGCACCCATTTCCAGAAACCGAAGAAATATCAGTCGGGTGGAAAAGTGTTTGCATTAGTGGGAGCTCAACCTACTAGTGAGGACCATTTGGTCAAAGGTATTTGCTTTATCAAGAATGTTCCTTTATTTGTGATTATTGATACAAGTGCAACACACTCGTTTATTTCTTTGGAATGTGTGAAAAAGATAGGATTGAAACCTTTTAATTTAAGTCAGGGGATGGTAATTGATACTCCATCCATAGGTTCTATGACTACTTCCTTGGTGTGTCAGAGCTGCCCGCTGACTATCTTTGGCCGAGATTTCGGAGTGGACCTTATATGTTTACTGCTCAGTAATCTCAACGTAATTTTGGGAATGAACTGGTTGGAATACAACCGAGTTTATATTGACTATTTTGGGAAGAGGTTATTGTTATTAACTCATGAAGAAGAAGCATTAGCTAATTCAATATCTACAAAGGAATTGAGGACTTTATTGGAAGATGAAGTGAAGATGTTTACAGTGTTCGCTTCATTATCTGTTGAAGAAATAATCACTATTGAAGAGTTGCCTGTGGTGAATGAATTTCTGGAAGTGTTTCCTAGTGATATTACAGAGTTACCTCAAACGAGTGAGGTGGAGTTTACTATTGACTTGGTTCCTGGTACGATGCCCATTTCTATGGTGCCATACAAGATGTCTGCAGCAGAGTTAACTGAGTTGAAATCTCAGATTGGCGATTTGCTTGATAAGAAATTTATTAGACCTAGTGTGTCGCCGTGGGGAGCTCCAGTGTTACTGGTTAAGAAAAATGATGGTAGTATGAATCTATGCATTGATTACTGGTAGTTAAATAAAGTGACCATTAAGAATAAATACCCACTCCTGAGAATTGACGATTTAATGGATCAACTTGTGGGAGCCCTCATTTTCAGTAAGATTGACTTGAGGTCTGGATATCATCAAATTAGAGTGAAAGAAGAAGATATTCAGAAAACGGCGTTTAGAAATCGATATGGTCATTATGAATATGCAGTGATGCCTTTCAGAGTGTCTAACACACCAGGATTATTTATGGAGTATGTGAATCGTATATTCCATTCTTATTTGGATCAGTTTATTGTAGTGTTTATCGATGATATACTAATATATTCGAAGTCTGAAGAGGAACATGCGAGACATTTGAGGATTGCATTACAAGTGTTGAAAAACAACAAATTATTTGCCAAGTTCTCTAAATGTGAATTCTGATTGAAGACGGTGAGCTTTTTGGGGCATTTTATATCGGGTGAAGGTATAACAGTAGATCCTTCGAAGGTCAGTGCGGTACTTGAGTGGGAACCTCCGAAGACGGTAATGGAGATTAGAAGTTTTCTTGGTTTAACTGGTATTATCGAAGTTTCATCGAAGGGTTTTCTAATTTGACATTGCCATTGACTCAATTGTACCGAAAGAGTTAAGCCTTTATTTGGGATGCAGCTTGCGAGAAGAGTTTTGAGGAGTTGAAGACGAAATTAACTTTAGCACCAGTATTAATCTTGCCGAATCTGAGTGAAGCTTTTGTGGTTTATTGCGACACATCTAAAATGGGTTTAGGCGGTGTATTAATGCAAGTTGGTAAAGTGGTGGTGTATGCGTCACGAAAATTGAGGATACATGGGAGGAGTTACCCTACTCATGATCTGGAATTGGTTGCAGTTATATTTGTATTGAAAATCTGGAGACATTACCTATATGGTTCGCGGTTTGAAGTGTTTAGCGACCATAAAAGCCTGAAGTACTTGTTTGATCATAAAGAACTTAATATGAGGAAGAGAAGGTGGTTAGAATTTCTGAAGGACTATGACTTTAATTTGAGTTACTACCCGGGAAAAACGAATGTAGTAGCAAATGCGTTAAGCCGGAAGACAATTAACATGTTAGCAATGATGGTGAAAGAAATGAAACTAATTGAGCAATTTAGAGATTTGAGTATGGTTTGTGAAATGACACCGGAAAGCGTTAAGCTGGGTATGTTGAAAGTGAATAATGATTTTCTCGATGTAATTAAAGAAAATCATAAACAAGATGTAAAATTGGTGGATTTAATGCCTACCGAAGGAAATGATCAATTCGGTGATTTTGTTTTGGACAATAATGGTATTATGAGATTTTGAGGAAGAATTTGTGTGCCCGACAATGTTGAATTGAAGAAAGAAATTTTGGAAGAAAGTCATCGAAATAGCTTGAGCATTCACCCGGGGGATACGAAGATGTATCATGATTTGAAGAAGTTGTTTTGGTGGCATGGCATGAAAAGAGACATTGCACAGTTTGTTTATGCTTGTTTGGTATGTCAGAAATCTAAAGTGGAACATCAGAAGCCTTCGGGACTAATGCAACTATTAGAAATTACAGAGTGGAAATGAGATAGTATTACTATGGATTTCGTATCGGGATTACCAAATACGGCAAGAGGCCTTGATGCCATTTGGGTGATTGTAGACCGGTTGACTAAGTCTGCATATTTTATTCCGATTAATATCAGTTTTCCTTTGACTAAGTTGGATGAGATTTATGTTCGGGTTATTGTAAAATTGCATGGTGTACCGTCAAGTATAATGTCAGATAAGGATTCGCGGTTCACTTATGAATTCTGGAAGAGTTTGCAGGAGGCTTTGGGTTCTGAGTTAAAATTGAGTTCGACTTACCACCCATAGACATATGGACAGTCCAAGAGGACTATTCAGTCATTAGAAGAATTGTTGAGAACTTGTGTAATGGAAAAAGGTGATGCATGGGATACTCATTTGCCATTAATTGAGTTCACGTATAATAACAATTACCATTCAAGTATTGGAATGGCACCTTTCAAAGATTTATATGGTAGGAGGTGTAGGACACCTCTGTGTTGGTATGAGATAGGTGAAAATGTTACGCTTGGGCCTGAGATTGTACAAAAAACTACAGAGACCATTCAGATGATCAAAGATAAAATGAAAACATCTCAGAGTCAGCACAAAAGTTACCATGACAATCGAAGGAAAGACTTAGAGTTTAATGAGGGTGACCATGTATTTTTTAGGGTCAATCCAGTGACTGGTGTTGGACGTGCCTTAAAATAGAAGAAGTTAGATCCTAAGTTCATTGGACCGTATCAGATTCTGCAGAGAGTGGGTAAAGTTTCTTACAGGGTGGCGTTACCGTCGGAGCTTTCGAATTTGCATGAGGTGTTTCATGTGTCAATACTTAGGAAGTATGTGTCTGATCCATCACATGTTATCCAGAGGGACGAGGTGCAGATTTGTGACAACCTTACGGTGGAAGCTTGAAGATCGTAAGATGAAGCAACTATGAGGCAAAGAGATACCTCTTGTGAGAGTGGCTTGGGGAGGGGTTGTTGGTGGGAATGTTACCTGGGAACTGTAAAGCAGGATGCGGGTGAAGGGAAATTGTCGATAAAATTGCAGCGGAAAACAAAATTTCCCTTTAGAGATCCTTACAAAAGGGCATGATTTGTGATAAAATATTTACCTCTTGTGGCGCTTGAAATCTTTGATTTCGATTTGATCACGAGCGTTATACGACAAACAACGCCCTACTCAGTCCACACGAACAACTTCCTTCAATCACAGTGTTAGATGGTTAAGAATGAAGGTTTAGAGTGAAAGGAGAGGAAAAAAAAGAATACGGTCAGGATTTCAAAACAACAACTTATTAGCTTCTTCACAAGGGTTCTATTTATAGAATTACTTGTGTGGGCTTTAACCTAAAAACCCAACTCAATAATAATAATATTATATTATTATTATAATTATTATTATTATATTATTATAATAACTATTATTATAATAACCGTAATTTTATAATTATTATTATATTTTATAACTATTATAAAATTAATAATAAATATTATTATTATATCATATGGTACCTTACCATATTCTGTATTCCATTCTAGTGCATCATACCTTTCGGTGTACCTTATTTATTCCACCTTTTCTCTAACTGTCCTTATGTGTGTAACCCTGTAGGATTTTGCGATGTTGGCAATTATATTAAATCATGTATTTAACATAATAAACATTGAGCGGTATCTAGCAACACATCATTGCTACCCAAGTCACAAAATTATCATTTGATCTGACAAAACCTTTTGTGATAGTATTTGTGTGTACAATTACCCTCTTGCCCTTATGTCTATATTGAACACAAGGCATATACCGGGTCATCCTTGTCCAGTTCAATATTGGGCCCTTAGACATTTTTCCTGTTATGCAGGATGGGAAAATTCCATCTAGGCTACTCATGTTCCTCAGCATGCTTTATGAAGTACCCATCAACTGTCTTTATGATTATCTAGTTACGAACAACATTTGATCAACAATAAAGTACTTGACTCTACATCTAGGGTCCATAGTAGTTTCAGGACGAAGGGTGGTGTTGTACCCCAAAATTTTCCCTCCCACAATCAAGACAATATCTCTTAAGGATTCTATATGATCATAAGATCCCCAAGACTCCCAATTGATCAAGAAGTGTGGAAGTTTCCCCAGACAATGCCTCCTCCTAAGCAAAGTGTTCAAAAGTAGGGTTTTGAGTTTCCTCAGGTTAAAATGATTTTCAAGGCCTCAAGTAAGCTTCATAACATCCCACATGTATTCAAGAATCCCCATGTCAAGTTTCAAGACTTTCCCAATAAGTCTGACCAACCAAATGATCAGATATGCAAAAATCAGTCAAAGTAGTTAAAAAGTCAAACTGAGGTCAACTATGGTCAGATTGAGGTCAAACTTCAAGATTTTTTGCCAACATCAAGTTTATGAATTAAAATTCATCATTTCATCAAGGGTTGATCATGATTCATCAAGAAAGTTTCAGATCATCAAGAATCAGAAGTTTCTAAATTAGGGTTTTCTTAAGAAAAGTCAACTGAACTTTGACCAGCCATAACTTTCACATGCTTCATCAAAAATTTTCCATCCAAAACTCATTTTTAAGGAAATTTAATTCTCTACAACTTTGTGTCTCACAAGCCAACCCTAAAAATGCTTCATTTGGAAGGTATGAGCTAAAACATTACAGGTCATTTCAAAAGTCAACAAAACGTCAACTTTTTTTCAAAGGGGATAATTTGAAAATGGTGAAAGATATGGACATGAGACCAAAGAGGTTTGTTAGAGGACTCTTTAATATTTCCAAAATATCCAAGAACACCTTCATAACCTTAAAATTGAAGGATTTATGCCTTGTCAAAGTTGGGAGATTTTCAAGGGGTGTATGAAGAAAATAAGGGCTTAAATCCAATTTTTTTTCAAATAGGCCTATCATTTTGTAACCCAATCTTCATGATAACATCAAGCACAACCCAATTCAAGTATTCTCTTATTTTTATAGTTTTTAATTATTTATTTGGATTTTATTCTTTAAAATTCATTTTAAATAAAAATAAAATATAAAAAGTTGATATTTAGATTAAATATTGGTTTTGGAATGAATCTTAGGACATTTAAAGTGATTGGATGCAATTAAAATTCGTGCAAGACCTTTGAAGTATGAAAATATTTGATTTTTCTCACATTTATGGTCATGGTTTTCTTCACACTCAAGGTATCCATAAGCCCACAAAGTCATATGTTTTTTTGACCTAATTTCACTCCTTACATATACACAAACAGAAGCATACACTAGGGGAAAGATTTACAGGTAAAAAACATACCATTCAAACTTCAAATTTTCTCTTGAAAAGTCAAATTCAGATTCTCCTTTCTAGGCCTTTTCCAAACAAAATAAAGGTTGAAAATCATTCCTAGACAATCATGGAATGAGTTTGCATCATTCAAAGCATCAAAATCGTCATCATTCTCATGAACCGAATTGAACTTTTCTTGAAATTTTTATTTTTTGGTTTCCACGATTTGTTCTATATAACTTGTTTTTTATGCTTCAATCTTGTTTATATTGTGCCATAGAATGTTTCTGGATGTCTGGTTTTGAGTTTTGCTGCAGGAATGGCGTTTCACCATAGCTAGGGTTCAAACCTTCAAATTGGGATCTTTTGATTTAGGCAATATAAATTAATTTTGGATGTTGGATTAATATTGTCAAGGTCATAGACAATCGATCTACATAATTATTGTTAACTAATGTTGCGTATTTTGAAGGTTTGTGAAAACGAAGGCCATTTAGCTACGAATTTTTCGTAGCAAATCTCTAGCAAAACCGTAGCCAAAAGTGTATCCCAAGGAAGAAGATGAAGTTCAATGGCGCGGTTTCCAGAAATTTGAATTTCATTTTTTATTATATAGTTTTTTTTGTATTATAATTTAAAAACTGTGGAAGTGGTTCAGCGGTAAGGACAAACGCGTATGAGCAAAACGACCTGAGTTCAAATCTCAGGTCCCATTCTTTTTTTTAATACTTTGTTTTATTTTACAGGATTAACATATGATGCATTGTTGTTATTGGATCGACACAAGCAAACGCTTGTCCTAGTGGAAAAACTCGAGGTTGTTGCTGTTGAGGGCATGGGTTCAACACCCGCCTCTAACATTTTTTCACAAAACCTGTTTTTTTTTTCTTTTCCTTTTCTTAATTAATATTAATTAATAATTAATCCAAATTATAATTAAATTTTAAATCAACCATTAAACCCTTAAAACTAATTTCTTTAATTTTTTTCTTAAATTTTTTTTTTTATAAATAATGTTTTTTCTAACCTTATTAGTTTTTTCTCATATAATTTGTTTATATAATACTTATTATTTAATTAAGTTTTTATTTTGTAAATAAAATTAATTAATTAGGTTTTAACTAATACTTTCAAACCCTAATTTTTTTTAATTACTTATAATAAATCTTTTTTTTAATTAATTCTACTAACCCTAATTACTTTATTTTCAATATTGCTTTATTATTTTTTATTTATACTTAATTCTTGCTTTATTTTAATTATTAGAAAAGAATGTATAGGTTTGTATGTTGTAATTTATTTTTCGCTCGATTATTTTGTAACTGACCAAAGCCTTGTGATAACTTAGATTTACTTTTCCGTCCTTTTAATAATTATTATTTAAATGCTTGGTTAGTAATTTAGGGCGTGGCAAGACCTAATTGTAACTAATATGGACTTAGATAATTAATTATATAAGATAAATAATTGAAAACACTCACACACGTAAGTCGACCTAAGATCGCCGTCTGCACTTCTTAGGGTATTCCTCTTGGTTGCCTTCTTTAATATGGTCAAGTCCCTCGAATATATGGGTGTTTAAGCAAAGTCCCTTCAAAAATCATCATTGTCCCCTTAAAGATTTTAAGAGATCAAGTCCCTTCGAGGTTGCCTACAGAATAATGATCTTGTCCCTTCGAATAAATGATGATAGTCCCTACGAATTGCTAAAGACACCCCTTAAGTTGCCTTCATTGACCATACGATGACCTTACGCTTGTCCCTTAATAAAATCGAAAGTAATGACTACCTATTCCTTAATAATAAGGATAGTCTTACTCTTGAAGAAACATAAAAGAACTTGAATGACTTAGCTTAGGGTAGGTACCTCCTAGTTACTTGCTCACATCTTAAAACTACTTTTCACACATCACTTTTCTTAAACATTTTTCAAACTTAAAGACTTTGTATACATCCATACGAGGATCATTACAAAGTACTTAGAAAAATTTCTAAACACACACTACACTTTCTTTTCAAAAAATAATTAAAGTGAGCTAAGTAACTAAGAGCCCATGGATAACCATGGATATAAAGGGTGCTAACACCTTCCCTTTATATAACTTACCCCCCCGAACCCAAGTATTTTCAAAACGGTCTTTCCTATTCTTTTATGTCCCTTCCTTATGGATAAAATAAAAGTCGGTGGCGACTCTTGCTATCCGCAACATGACTAAAAGTCAGTTCTCCCACCGTGTCACAGGTGGTATACACCACTATCACCATGAGAGTAACTTATGACACTTTGCATAACATTCTATGTAGTACTCTCATAGTGGGTCAATCCAATATAAATATTACTCCTAATATTCATACTTATGTCAAGACTTGATAACTCCTTATCCATGATCCATGAGATGTGATCATCAGTCTATCTACATAATAGTCTTAATGCTTTAAGGTTATCCCATTTCACATTAAATCTCGATTATGGATGCTTTAAGAATAGTGTCCTTATATTTAATGGAGTCTCATGATTAAGTCACACTCAATATTTCATTAAAAGAACTAGCTATTCTAGGGACTTTATCATTTTGGAAAAACAAACATTATAAAGAAATGCCTTTTATTATTAATAAATAATTCGATACTAGTACCAAAAGTATTTGCCTCCAGGGCTTACACCAACAATCTCCCACTAGCACTAGAGCCAATCATGCATACCCCTTATACCCATAGATCTAGTATGACCATCATGCTTCTACTGCGCAAAAGGCTTTATTAGTGGGCCTACAATATTGTCAAGTGTAGGTATTTTACATATCTTCACATCTCCCCGATCTATTATCTATCGAATGAGATGATAACGCCAAAGTATGTGCTTAGATCGTTGGTGAGATCTAGGATCCATAACTTGTGCGATGGCACCATTGTTATCACAATAAAGATCAATGAGATCCATAATGCTAGGGATTACTCCAAGTTCACTGATGAACTTCTTGATCCAAACAACTTACTTTGCTGCATTTGAGGCAGCAATATACTCGGCCTCAGTTGTAGAATCATCAACTGTCTCTTGCTTTGAACTCTTCCAGCTTACAACAACACCATTTAGGCACAACACATAACCAGATTGCGATCCGTAGTCATCCTTATTTGTATGGAAGTTAGCATTGGTGTAACCAATTACCGCGAGCTCTTTCTGACCTCCATATCAAGAATGTATCCTTAGTCCTTCTCAAGTACTTAAGGATATTCTTGACAACTACCCATTGAGCATTATCGGGATCAGATTGGCACCTGCTCGTTGTACTTAAAGCATACGAACATCTGGTAAAGTACATAACATGGCATACATGATAGATCCTATTGCAGATGCATATGGAATCTTATTCATGCGATCCCTTTCTTTTTTAGTTGAAGGGGATTGTATTTTTGATAGACACATACCATGTTGCATAGGTACGAATCCTTTCTTGGAATCATGCATATTAAAACGTCTCAACACTTTTTCTATGTATGTACTCTGACTTAGGCCAAGCAGTTTTTGTGATCTATCTCTATAGATCCTAATTCCTAATATATAGGTTGCTTCACCAAGGTCCTTCATAGAAAAGCATTTCCCAAACCAAGCTTTTACTTGTTGCAAGGTAGGGAGATCGTTTCCAATGAGTAATATGTCATCTACATATAATATTAGGAAAATGATCATGCTCCCACTAACTTTATTATAGACACAAAGCTTAACTTTATTCTTTATGAATCCATATTGTTTTACAGTTTCATCAAAACGAAGATTCCAACTTCTGGAAGCTTGCTTCAATCCATAAATTAATCGATGTAACTTGCATATCTTATGGCCTTCTTCAGGTATGTCAAATCCTTCAGGTTGTGTCATGTACACATCCTCAAGAAGATTCCCATTTAGGAAAGCAGTCTTGACATCCATTTACCATATTTCATAATCATGATATGCAGCGATAACAAGTAAAATCTGAACAGATTTAAGCATTGCAACTGGTGAAAAGGTTTCATCATAGTCTATCCCATGAATTTGTTTATAACCCTTAGCAACCAGTCTTGCCTTATAGGTATGTACCTTACCATCCATCTCAATCTTCTTTTTGAAGACCCACTTGCATCCTACAGGATTAACTCCTACAGGAGGCTCTACTAAGGTCCAAACTTGGTTTGTGTACATGGAATCCATTTCAGATTTCATGGCTTCTAGCCCATTCTCAGACTCGGGACCAGTTATAGCCTCTTTGTAGGTTACAAACTCATTTTGATCCATGAGTAATACATCCCCTTGATCAGTTATGAGATATCCATATCTCTCTGGTTGGTGATGTATCATGCTCGACCTACGCTGGTTTTGTTCTACTTGAGCAGGTTACTCTTCCACAACTGTTTGTGATTCCTGCTCTAATTCCTCCATAGGTGTATCAATGCTTTGTGATTCTTGAATTTCTTCAAGCTCTATTTTCCTCCCACTAATTCCTTTGAAAATAAAATCCCTTTCCAATAAAACTCCAGTTCGAGCGACAAACACTTTGCCCTCAGAAGGATTGTAGAAGTAATACCCTCTTGTTTCTGTAGGATATCCTACAAATAAGCATTTGTCAGATTTAGGCTCAATCTTAGTTGAAACTTGTCATTTCACATAAACTTCATAATCCCAAACCTTCATGTAAGACATATGTGGTTTCTTACCACTTTATATCTCATATGGTGTCTTTTCTACCTTTTTAGATTGAACACGGTTAAGTGTGTAAGCTGCTGTCAGTAGTGCATGTCCCCAAAAGGAGTTTGGAAGATCGACGTGACTCATCATGGATCAGACCATGTCTAACAAGGTTCGATTTCTTCTCTCATACACACCATTCCATTGTGGTGTTCTAGGAGGAGTGAGTTGGGATATAATCCCACACTCTTTTAGATGGTCATCAAACTCTAGGCTTAAATATTCACCGCCTCGATCTGATTGAAGAGTTTTAATATTCTTACCTAATTTGTTTTATACTTCATTCTTGAACTCTTTGAACTTTTCAAAGGATTCAGATTTGTGTTTCATTAAATACACATAACCATATCTACTGAAATCATCAGTAAATGTGATGAAGTATTGAAAACCTCCTCTGGCTGGTATGTTCAGTGGTCCACATACATCAATATGTATGAGGGCCAAAAGGTCATTTGCCCTTTCACCTTTTCCTGTGAATAGGGTCTTTATCATTTTTCCAATTAAACAAGATCAACATGTATCATATGATTCATAATCAAAAGAGTCCAATAATCCATCTTTATGGAGTTTGGAAATGTGTTTCTCATTTATATGGCCTAAGCGACAGTGCCAAAGATAACTTGGATTTAACTCATTAAGTTTCATCCTTTTAGTATTAATGTTATAAATTGGCATTTCATGATCAAGGACATGCAATCCATTATTCATTTGTGCAGTAGCATAGAATATATCATTTAAATAAATAGAGCAATAATTATTCTTTATTATAAATGAAAAATCAAACTTGTCCAAACAAGAAACGAAAATAATATTCCTGCTAATTACAGGTTCATAATAACAGTTCTCTAACTGAATTATTAAACCACTAGGTAAAATTAAATCATAAATTCCTACAGCTAAAGCATTAACCTTTGCTCCATTGCCAACTCGTAGGTCAACTTCACCTTTTGCCAAATCTCTACTTCTTTTTATTCGCTGCACATTGGTACAAATGTGAGAACCACATCCAATATCTAATACCTATAATGTAGAAGTAAATAAATTAATTTCTATAACAAAAATACCTGAAGTTGAAGTCTCCACTCCATTCTTCTTATCTTCCAGGTACTTTGGGCAGTTTCTCTTCCAATGTCTGGTCTTACTGTAATAGAAACAAGTGAAGTCCTTAGCTATGCCTCCACTAGGCTTCAAAGCAGGTGCAATATGTTTGGGTTTGGCAACTTCCTTGCCTTTCCATTTACCACCCTGCTTGGTTGGCCTTTTGTTCTGTTTCTTTCCATTACTGACCATCAGAATGGATTTCCCTTTTGACTTCAGATTCTGCTCAGCTGTTCTTAACATGATTAGCAATTCAGGAACAGATTTGTCTATATCATTCATTAAAATTAAGGACAAATTGACCTAAATTATCCGATAATGGTTGCAGGATCAAATCAGTTGCAAGCTCCTTCATGAGGGGAAATCCCAATCTTTCAAGATTCTCCACATACCCAATCATCTTAAGTACATGGGGACCTACTGGGCTTCCCTCAACTAGCTTGGCTTGGAAAAGGGCTTTTGAAACTTTAAACCTCTCATGCTTTGCCTTCTCTTGATAGAGCATCTTCAGATGTTCGGTCATATCGAACGCTGCCATGTTTTCATGTTGCTCTTGCAATTCAGAATTCATGGTAGCCAGCATGAGGCAAGTAGTTTCATTAGCATCATCGACATGCTTCTTATAAGCATCTTTTTTAGCTTTAGGAGCAGAACTAGGAGGTTCCTCGTCAGGAACAGGTGTCTCTAAGACATACAGCTTTTTTGTCATGTTTGAGGACAATCCTCAAATTTCGGTGCCAATCTAGAAAATTTGTCCCAGACAATTTTTCCTTATCCAGGATTGTTCGCAAAATGTTATTAGACGTGTTGTTTGTCATGGTAATCTACATTAAAAGATGTTGGAGATATTAGTATCATTAAACATATCCAATTAGGCCTTTAATTAAATATGCTCCCACTATTTTACTAAAAATAAATGACCCTCATCATTTGATTCGGAAAATCCCGTTGGAAGATTTTCTAGTGGATCGAGATCCATATTTCACTTTGTTTTAAGTCAATGTTAGGCTGATTACACAAAACTCAGCTATTTAGGTAGGAACTCCTTCCAATTGCATCCAATACAATTCTCGAATATTTCAGTTGGGTGAATAACTCCTTATTCCAATCCATCATATGAATCATTCCCAACTCTTGCTTCTAAATGTATATAATCTTATTATATCTTGTTTAGTTAAGTTTGACCCATTATTTTAGAAATTCGATATTACATTTATTCCATCGCACCTTACCAATATAGAATATGCACCTCACGTTAGGAGAAACCTACATAATTCGATACTAGTCTTGATGAGTTCTAAAATTTGGAAAGCAAAAAACTTAATATTTAGTTTTGAGGGATTTTTAATTAATTTGATCTCACGACTTATTTATCATATAAATTGTTCCTCACACATACAATATTTATATCAAAATACAAACAAATGAAACAGTTATGGCCCCTAATGCAATTGTTCTCCCAAGCCAATGAGAGAACTAAGCTAAACCTAATAACGATCTTCACTTCACCAAGCAAGATCTCCAAGGTTGTCCTTCTTTATTTTGTAGTCTTCTCTTTCTTCATAATAATTCATTACATCAAAGAAACTCGTTTTACATACGAGGGAGTGAGATGAGAAAAAAAATTACATGAAGAGAATATGAGAGAGGCACGACACACATGTCGTATTTATAAAATCCAAAAACAAAAAAATATATATACTAAGGCCATAACTGATCATCACACACAAAATTAATAAAATAATTTTATTATTATTATTATTAATTTAAGTTTGGTTAGTAAAACAAATCAAATTAAATTTCAGCAAAAAATAATAATAAACCCTTTTATTATTATTGCGGAATTTTTCACAACCCTTGCGTTGCACGTCACGACCGTTATTCATGTGACGACCATCACACCTTGCATGATGACCGTCACGTTATCAAACCTTGTGACGATCGTCACACCTTCCATGACGACCGTCTCGTTCTCAAACCTTGTGACAATCGTCACATTCTCAATGGTGACCGTCACAACGTATTTTTAATTGCAGACGGTGCAACCCTTATATCGTCACTCTCCAATGCAAAATTTCATGCCGTCAATGCAACATGATCAACAATTCAATGTGATTGATCCGTATGTTATTGCTTCACCATACTAAAGTCAGATTCTGAAGCATATAACCACAAATCACATAACTGAATGATAATCATTACTTTAATTGAACAGATGAAATAAAATAGTATATCCAATATACCATCTTTGCATCAAAGTTATTCATATCATATATGAATTAGAGCGATCATATATGTGTAACTTATGGACGATTGACATATCGCTGCTTCACCATATTATTGTCGGATATCAAAGCATAGTCAATATCAATCATCCAAACCGTACACAATCTGATGCAAAAAATTAATATCCGGATTTGATTTAATTTTTTGTTTATGTGTTTTAATCCAATTAAAACAAAATTTATAATTTTACGTGTTTTAATCCAATTAAAACAAAATTGACAGAAAGTAAACAATTACCAGATCCATGGTTTTGTTAGTGGCTCTGATACCACTGAAGGGAAATTGCCGATAAAATTGCAGCAGAAAACAAAATTTCCCTTTAGAGATCCTTACGAAAGAGTATGATTTGTGATAAAATATTTACCTCTTGTGACGCTTGAAACCTTTGATTCTGATTTGATCACGAGCGTTATACGATGAACAATGCCTCTACTCAGTCCACACGAACAACTTCCTTCAATCACAGTGCTAGCTGGTTACGAATGAATGTTTAGAGTGAAAGGAGAGGAAAAAAAAAGAAGGCGGCCAAAGTTTCAAAACAACAACTTATGAGCTTCTTCACAAGGGTTCTATTTATAAAACTACTTATGTGGACTTTAACCTAAAAGCTCAACTTAATAATAATAATATTATTATATTATTATAATAACCATTATTATATTATTATAATAACTATTATTATAATAACTATTATTATAATAACCATAATTTAATTATTATTATATTTTATAACTATTATAAAATTAATAATAAATATTATTATTATATCATATGGTACCTTACCGTATTCCGTATTCCATTCTAGTGCACCATACCTTACGTTGTACTTATTTATTCCACCTTTTCTCTAACTGTCCTTATGTGTGTGACCCTGTAGGATTTTGCGACGTTGACAATTATATTAAATCATGTATTTAACATAATAAACTGTGAGCGGTATCTAGCAACACATATTTGCTACCCAAGTCACAAAATTGTCATGTGATATGACAAAACCTTTTGTGATAGTATTTGTGTGTACAATTACCCTCTTGCCCTTATGTCTATATTGAACACAAGGCATATACCGTGTCATCCTTGTCAAGTTCAATATTGGGCCCTTAGACATTTATCCTATTATGCAGGATGAGAAAATTCCACCTAGGTTACTCATGTCCCTCATCATGCTTTGTGAAGTACCCATCAACTGTCTTTATGATCATCTAGTTACGAACAACGTTTGATCAACAATAAAGTACTTGACTCTACATCTAGGATCCATAGTAGTTTCAGGTCGAAGGGTGATATACACCACTATCACCATGAGAGTAACTTATGACACTTTGCATAACATTCTATGTAGTACTCTCATAGTGGGTCAATCCAGTATAAATATTACTCCTAATATTCATACTTATGTCAAGACTTGATAACTCCTTATCTATAATCCATGAGATGTGATCATCAGTCTATCTACATAATAGTCTTAATGCTTTAAGGTTATCCTATTTCACATTAAAGCTCGACTATGGATTCTTTAAGAATAGTGTCCTTATGTTTAATGGAGTCTCATGGTTAAGTCACACTTAATATTTCATTAAATGAACTAGCTATTCTAGGGACTTTATCATTTTGAAAAAAACAAACATAATAAAGAAATGCCTTTTATTAATAATAAATAATTCGATACAAGTACCAAAAGTATTGGCCTCTAGGGCTTACACCAACAGCGGGAATCATATCCAGAGTTATTTCCTTCAGGTACATTTTCGAGGACGAAAATAATATAAGTGGGGGAGAGTTGTAACACCCTGATTTCATAATTTATTTAATAAAATAATTATTATGAATATGAGTGGTATTTTTGAGATTGTAAGTAAGGAATTGTTTTATTTAAATAATAATATGACAATAATGTGGTATTATTTGAATATTGTTATTAAATAAATAAAATAATAAAAGTTGAAGATCTAAGGGGTAAGGTAGTAAATTGTATTATTTTATGAGAAGAGAACAACGATCCGTTTTGCTCACATCGTGTTTTCTGGAAAAGAAGGAATTGACTCTGGAGAAAGAGGAAAGGAGAGAGAAGTGCAAGAACCCTAGAGCCCCCAAGATCAAGATATGCAAGGAATCCATCGAATTTGAGGTAAGGGGGAGAAAGGGATTCTATATAGGTGATTTAACATGAAAGGGTAGTTGATAGTTCCTTACTCTCTTAGGGATCGTGTGATTTTGATCTATTTTGATGAAATTGTGGTATGTGTATGAAATTACATTGTTGATTGTTTGTGTTTGGAGTATTTGTTGTTTGAATTGTATGATGTGATTGGTATGAAATATGTCATATGAATATTGTTGTTGATGATGCAAATTGAGATGATGAAGTAAAACCTATAATTCTCTAAATTGATTAGTTGGAAAGATAATGTGGTGTTAGAGGTCTTAAAATCAGTGTAAGAACAACATTATAGTTGTTTTGGGTGATAAAAGCGCGACATAAGTGATAGAATTCGAACTGGTATGAGGTTGGGAAAAGAAATTGAGTTTTAGGGAAAATCTGATTTTTGGGCGCAGGGCCTCTGACACAAGCCGTGTCAGGTGACACGGGGGGTCGTGTCAGGCCTCTGTCTTGAAGAATTATTTTGTTATTTTTAGATTTAGGGTTCATGTGGCCTGACACGGGCCGTGTTGTGTGACACGGGGGGCCGTGTCAGCCTTCTGTCATGGCGTGATTTCTGTTTTGGAGGGGAGTGTTTAGGCCGCGTGACACGGGCCGTGTCAGGGGACACGGGGGGCCATGTCAGGCCTCTGTTTTGGAAAAATTTCCATATCCCATGATGGTTTTGTCCCGATTTCTCGTTCAATGCCCGTCCCATTAGTCTGAGTTATTGAAGATAGTATTAATGAATAGTTCATAAGATATGACAACCGATAATTAGTGTTTAAGTCCTATATGCTAGTGTTGATTTGTATGATTTTCGTTAATGGATCGGATGGATCGTGTTGATAGTGTGCATTGTCTCTTGTCTTATTTTACGTAACCCTTATGATGGGATGTTTGGTAACTTATGAGGATCAGGAGGATCGTGACATGTATGATTGTATTCATGCATGTATTTTCTTTCGTATGCATAATCGAGTCTTGCATATGCATGTATGGTTGGTGGGATGATCACATCTCAGAAGGAATGTAAGCGATTATCCAGATGTATTATGAATCAA
This sequence comes from Lathyrus aphaca, assembly GCA_963966055.1. NCBI lineage: Eukaryota > Viridiplantae > Streptophyta > Magnoliopsida > Fabales > Fabaceae > Lathyrus > Lathyrus aphaca. The sequence continues at coordinate 145,326,221 of OZ014520.1, read as the reverse complement.
TGGTGCAAGGATGATTGTGTCACAGTAGGAGCGTAAGCGATGTATCCGGGGTTCGAATTGATGAACCAATGTTGAGTCGGTACCGCATTTGCATTGTGTCATGGAATCACTTTGTATTTGATTGAATGAATGATATATGATACATGTTGATGAATTTTGTGAGATTACCCTTTAAGATGTTATATGAACCGTTAAAATATTGAATTATTTTCTCACCCCTTTGTTATTGTTGTTGTGTCTGTACTTCTTGGGAAGTACAGATAGACCAGGTACTTGAGAGTGCTTTGGAGTTGTGTTGTTTGTTCGAGTCATAGGACGCTCTGATACGTAACACGGGAATGGGAAACTATCATTGTCTTGTTTTATTTTGTTTTTCTGAGATTGTTTTGTTACGTATCCATATAGTAGACCAAGGACATACTTTGAATTTGTGTTGTTGATGCAGTTGAGCATAAATTATGATGAACTATTTACTTCCGTTGTTTTAGTAAAGAACTAAGTTTTTTGGTTTTTGTTGAAAAAGCAGCATTTCACTTTTGTTATAACTATGATTTTTCTTAAGAAAACGATTATTTTCAATTTTGGGTAAATTGGGTGTTACAGAAGACAGTGACCTGATGTCAAATGTTGAATATAACCATGTCGAGGAAAACGAGGTTGACGTGGCTGAGTTAAAGCTTATGCCCTCATATGTGTGTAAACTTCTCACACCAGCAAACAGGAAGAATCCTTCAGAACCTGAAAAATGTGATAAGTTCCCTAAAAAAACCTATACTTTTTACGTAACCAAATGTGATGATATTTTTAACTTGTTGGTTGCAAATGGTCAAATATTAGTGCCACCAGGCTCAAAAGCACCACCATTAGAACAAAGAAAGAAAATAGGGTTTTGTAAATAGCATAATATTTTATGGCATAAAACCTCACAATATTTTATTTTCAGGGATTTTGTTTAGAATGCTTTGAATGAAAGGTAAAGCTCTCATGAAGATAGATTATGGCCCGTTGCAAGTCGAGGAGGATGTGCATGTGGAACCTGTGGAAATCGACATGGTCGAGATCATTGAAGATTTCAACATGAAGGTTGGGGATCAAGATCTCGAAGGCGGTGGAAACCAGATAGATGATGTGTACCCAAAGGCTAGAGAATGACTACTTTGATAGAATTTGTGTACAATTGCGGACCCTTAAAACATAAGCAACCATCTACTTATATATTAGTCTAAAATAACCGTCTACAATGGCCGACTAAGCAAAACACATCACATCTTCGTCTCCATGCAACCTTCGCCTTAAACATACTTCCATGTGTCCTTGAATAACTATATGGTTTTATCCAATTACACCTCATTCGACTGCGTAGAAAAATGATTAGGGAACTCTGATTTTCACTAAGTCCCAAACCCAATGAACCCATTTGGTCTCTTACTCATTCCAATATTCGACCAAACTTAACCCCATCCTTCGACAGGTCGAATCCGTTAAAAACAAACATGGTCATAATCAACCATTTCAACTTTTCACAAACTCATTATTGTATGATCCTTGTTTCATCTCTGCAATTAATCTTTATGTTAAAAATCTGAGATAATACGATAATAACTAGGTTTCATTGGCTTGGATCGACAATAGTTATTTGTGGTATAACAAAGATACAAAAATCACTTTGATCAGCGATGGCGACAGACTCAACCTACCTTGGTGCAAGGAGGATTTCGTGAGTCCATTGTTAGGATCATGGTTGACCCAAACGATCTTGTTAACCACAAACTCACATATACATTTGGAGTTCCAAGTGGTTCTTTCTCTGCTGCTCATCATTCTAACATTGAGTAATATGTTGAAACACTTCCGAATATTTCCACAAATGACACTAACAATCCTTTATGAAATAGGAGTATACAAGTTTTCAGCATGCACAACTTTGATATAAAAGTGTTGAAAACATGAGTAGTAAAGCTTTTGTAAAGAAATATGCTAGTTGAGACTTGGTAGAAATAGGGAGTAATTTGAATAATCCTTGTTAAACCTTTTCTCAAGAAAAGTAGCCATCAATTTCAAGATTTTTTTCTTTCATTGAAAATTAGATTGGTTTTAACATGTATATCACTTTATCATGATATAAACTTGGTAGTTTATGAGTGAAGCTTTCATGTTTCTAAGTAGATACATAAATCATTGTAACCCACATGACTAAAAAGGTAAAGATATGTATTATGCTTTTGAGCAACTCTTGAGACTTTCTTTTTTTGTTTGTTTCTTTGTTCTCTACAAAATCAAAGATGTCTCTGAGATAAAACAATAATCAGTGATTCTTTTGGCATTCAAATACATTGCCCAGTCTGCATCAACAAACTCAAGCTAAGAATTTTCAATGATGAATTTGTAGAGAAAATTAAATCTCATCCAATGTCTTTTTAAAGGCGTGTGTTTTTCAAGTTATGAAATAATATTTTTTTAGGATTATTATTTTTAAAAATAATATTTCGATCTATATGTTTGACTAAATTTTTTTCGAGAGTATATACACGTTTTATTTAGGATTAATAATAATTTATTTTTCTATATATGCGTATTTTGATTTATCCTTTTAAAAAATAAATTTTGGATTACACGAAATTTTAAAATTCTAAGTCTTTTGTTTTTCAGGTGAAAAAATTATCCCATGTAACTTTTTTATCCCCTTGGTTTTTACACGAAAATAATAAAAAAATTTAAGTGAAGTAAATCAAAACTCGCCTTTGTTGTAGGTAAGGGTGACAAAATGGGACGTCCGCCCGTCCTACCTAAAGCCCTCGAAAAAAAGAGTGGGGCGGATATGTCCGCCAAATTGAAATGAACATAAAAGTCTAACCGTCCCGCAAACATTTAAAAAGTATCAAACCAACATTTAAAAAACATAACTTTTATTAGCCTAAAACATCAACTTTTAGTGAAATAATGCTCTTATCATGCATGTCATTGCTTTTAGTATTTTATATGATCTAAATTCAAATTTCGATCTTACTTTTGTCATTTTTTATTAGTAAAATTCAAAATATTTGCTCAATAATAGAGACAGAGAAAGTAGATTAGTCTTAATAATCTAAAAACAACTTTATATATACATATATATATATATATATATATATATATATATATATATATATATATATATATATATATATATATATATATATATATATATATATATCACATGCTATTTTCATAGACTCTTCATGTTACTTAAAAAATATTATTTCATAGCTAGGGCGGGTTTCGGCAGACATCAGGTTTTGGTGGGTGATAGTCTTTAGTAGAGCGGACTTTGATGGACGGCAAGTCTAAAACCCCAATTCAATCCGCCATATTTTGGCGGGTGCGTGGCTGATCTGACGGGTCACCCCTAATTACAGGGGAATAAATAACTATTAATCTTTTTATTTAATTTAAAATTATAAAAATAAAAATAAATATGAATATTAATCGGAGGTTATAGTTAGTTGAAATTTATTTTTATAAGAATAAATATAAGAAAAGATATCTGTAAAAGAATTTCTGAGAATAAAAAATACATGAAAACAATTTTAAAAAATTTAAAACATGAGATTATTGCATTTTTTATTACCTTCTCAAAAAATATATTTTCTATCTTGAAACAATGACACCTCAAGTATTTAACAATTATGCAAGATATTTTATAATAAACTATGGTTATTATGGTTGTTGATAGTACAGTTTAGTTTAGGGTAGAGAGAAAATCAAATCAAACCGAATTAAATAATATTAAAAATTTATTCGAATTGAACTGAACCGTTTCAATTTATTTAGAATCGAACTGAACCAAAATTATTGGTTTGATTTATCTTTTAGAAATTCCGAATTGTATCAGATCGTTAGAAGTCAATTTTTCTCAACCGAACTATTTATTAAGGAACCGAACCATTAAATTATTTTTCATTTTTATAAAATTAAAATTTATTTTTAATATTTTTAATTTTTAGTTTTGATTCGGTTCGATTTGGTGGTTCATTTGAATCAATTTAATACCCCTAGTGGTTATAGAGGAGAGATAGTAGCCCAAGCGTTGTATTGCAAAGGTTAGATTAGGTCTAGTGGTTGTCAAATACAGAAGTTTGGCTATCAATATTCATTATCCAACAATGTCTTTATAAAATTGCAATTGAATATTGATTTTGACCCTATTAGGCAAGTGTCTTGCAAAAAGATCAAGAAAATACTTTTTTATTTATTTTTTGGAATGTGCTACTTCCATGCTACTAAAATATATCAACTATGTCATTTTTCTTGAACTCGCTATCTATAGTTCCTTTGATTTATTTATTTATTGTATCATTTTGCAACTATCTTTTTTATATCTCTTAATTGAACCATCAACTTTTGTGTTTTATTTATACACTCATTTTTTGCCAATAAGTTTCATATGTTTAGGGAGATCAACAACCAACCAAGTTTTATTCTAATTCAATACTGTTGTTATATTCTTAGTGCTGTTACACGTGATGTTTTGTAATGATCATGAAGTTTGGTAAATATGGCACATCAGTGTTTATCCAGTATTTTTGTCATTTTTCCCTTTTGAGGACTCATAAGATCTATAATGTTTATTTTTTATAAGTAATAACTATAAACGTTGGCAATGAGTCAGCTCAACAACCTTCATCTTAATTATAGATTAATTTATAAAAAATAAGAAAATATCTATTTATTATTTCACAATACAAAAACGGCTCTTAATTTTCGAAATAAAAGATCTACCAACTACCACCAAGTATAGTCTGTGCAAATTTTAAGGTTTGAATACTTTTTTTTATAAAATATTTGTTATTAATACTAATACAATAATACTATAATATTTTATAACTTTTTTAACTTTAGACAAATTAATATACGAATGATAATTTAAAAAGACCTAACATAAAATTATTATATGCATTCATTAAATTTACTTTTTTTTTTTTGGTTAATACCAACTTTCTATGCCATATAGACATAATTTGAAATTTTCTCCTATAAAAAAAATTGAAACTTCTTTTACTAATTTATAAAAATTCTCCTCCTCATTATACCACCAAGTCATAAAAAAATGAAGTGTTAGATTTTTTTATTTATTTACCAATGGCATTATTTATTAATGACATGGTATGTTATTTTATTTTTATTTTCATTAGTCTCCTTCTTGACTTTTTATTTCTTAAACTTGATATATTAAAACATTAAAAAATCAAAATTTTATACCTAAAATATTCAAACTTAGGTTCATTGTCTCTTTAGGACAAACACCTAGCCCCTGGAATAGATAATTTGCTTTGATTGGATATGATGTTTGGTTCAAATAAAGGAGATGAAATGAATTTTAATGGTAGAAAGGAAAGGAATGTGTTTTGTATTGGGCCTGTGCTTGACCCACTATCAAGTAGGCCCAATCCAATAGCCCGTCGAGGATGACCCAATCCAAAGGCCCATTCCTCCATAGTTGTGGAGTCCATAATCTTCACGTGCTCCATACCTTGTCAAATACACATCATCAATTGAACCCACATATTTTACGGAGCGGTTTCGCCCTCAGGAATGGGCAAGTCCACCACTTTGAAGATTGTGGGACAATTGATCCATAACGAAGACTATGTGTTGGTATTCCCTACTTTCACGTAGGATTTTGGCAATCTCTCGTTATGGGCATAGAAATCCAGCCTATAACAGAGACCTTGGTCCAGCGCTGGGGGCACATTATAAATATCTTCCCCCGCAAGAGGGTCAGATATTCTGAATTCATTCTCACTAAACTATGTACTTATTATCTTTTACTCTGAACCTCACTTTGGCATCAGAGTGTCTTGCATGTACGCTCCTCCTCATTCCTCCGTCAACCACATAAATCACATACGACGTGTTGCTGGCCGCTGATCAACATTCTGATCCTGGTAAGATCAGTGGCCCCATTTGTGGGAAACCTTTCCTCCCTCGTCTTTTTTTCTTGGAACCTAAAAGACCAAAGCAAACTCAGAAAACCTTCTGATCATCATGGAAAATCAACACGGTAAAGACAACGTTCAAGAAATTTCCTTCACCTCCCTCACTACCGGTGGTGACCACAACAACAATGAGACGATTGTTGCTGAAGAGGCTAACCTAGAGATAGACACATTGCCTCCTCATCCTTTAACAACGTGACCTACAACACCACCCAACACTTCGAGAATTTAGGAGTTTACCAACCTATTCTTGTGCCACCCAACGTTGACCTAATCGTGGTGGCCCTGATCATGGTAATTAATTAGACCAACTTCGTGATCTTCCAACATAATGAACGAATTGGGATGATGAAGAAAGATCATCGTTCACGCTCTCCCGTGTGGAGATGTCGACGGTTTGAATCTCGAAGCCCGTTTCCGCGATGACAAGACCACTCTTCGTGATCTCCCCCGCGAAGGCACCAACCGAATGAGTCTCGGAGCCTATATCCTCGACAACCCGACTGTTGCCCACAACTGGAGAGACTACAACCTGGGGTTACAAAGAAGCGTGATTATACTCCTCCCCGCAGGGAACAAAGCTCTCTAGTTATAGAAGAGAAAAGCCAGTGGACGACCGACCGACCACCACTCTCCTCCACGTAAGTCAAAGGTTCTACCGAGGAACTCACCCCGCAACGACAAAATCCATAAGTACGACCGCTCCCCCTCGCGCTCACCGGTCTAGAGAGACAAGGACAACCCCAGAGCCCACTTTTTCATGTGATCATGGACACTCCTATGAGACATTACATGCATTTTAATGTGTCAAAAACTTGGCATGATTGAAAACATAAGTTGTTCTCTAACAAAAAGCAAGAAATGACATTTTTGGAAAAATGAACTGAATGAGCTGACTCAAATTCCACAATGAGCCGACTCATTCAGTGTGTTTTGTGTCTAAAACACACGGGTCCCAACAGGCTGACCGAGGCATCATTTTGGTCGACTCATGGCTATGGATGAGCCGACTCAAACTCCTTCATGAGTCGACTCATCAAAAATATTTTTCTTCTCAATTCCTGCGGGTCTCATCAGGCTGCCTCTCTGTTATTTTAGGCCGGCTCACCTGACAATTTGAGTCGGCTCATTTAATGATTTGAGTCGGCTCATTACTGTTCTGACTCAATTATTCAGTTAATTTTCCTTTCTATTATGTTACAATCACTAACCAATATAAATAGCAGATTTCATTTCTTTTGAGAGGTTGACAAGAAAAGTTAAAGATATACACACATCTCTCTTCATTTTCTTCCTTCTTGCATCAATCAACAATCACACACAACAATCTTTGTTTGATTTCGGTGCTTGTTTCGAAGATAACGTTCAATCGTGAATTAGTGTTTCAGATTGGGTCTAGAGTGTGTGGGTTTTTCTTAGAAAAATCTGAAGGGTTTTCTCCTACAAGATCGTTGAAGGTTTGGGGGTTTTGCACACAACGATCGTTCGTAGATTCAGCCGAGTGAGGTAGATTGAAGATCAAGTGGATCGTTCTTTCATATCACGGTAGACGGAGGATTGCGAAGGTCTTTGTGGGTCCACAAGTGTTGGAGAAACTCAGTCGTGCTCAAAGTTTGGAGGATCGTGAATCCTTGCAAGAAGGGAGCAATTAATCAGAGGCTTTCTCGACACGCGTGGAATACTTGATTCTACTTTGGATCAAGGGACAAGAAGAAGATTTGACAGCATATTCAACGCGGTTTGGTTTGTTGGTTCATTTATTTTTCTTCTTATAAAACAATTGCAATTTAATAAAATTGCCCAATTCGATTGTGAATTGGGGGCAGAGTACTTCGAGCGAGGACGACGAAGGAACTGCCTCAACAAATTCCTTGTGTTCTTTACGTTTCTCGTATTTTACTTTTGCTCATCTTGACCTTGTGTGCTTTAAAATTCTGGTGTATCAAATTAGTGCACTCAAAGTGTTTGATAAATTGTTACACTCAAAAGTGATAACTAGAGTGGGTAAAGTTCTGCACTATTTGATACAACAAAATTATCCTTGGTGTGTGCACTCCAAGTGTTTGGTAAAAATCCTAACCACACAAAATCAATTTGATTGTGCCTAATTTATTCTCTATATCATTGTTAAGAATAGTTTTATCAAGTGAATCATTTGTGAAATATTAATTCTTCTAGTCATCATTTCAATTCCAATTGGGTTTAGCGTATATCCGATCTCCGGTGACTTCAAATTTAAACTAGACGATTTTCCAGGAAACTTCCGAAATACATTTTCAATTAAATTTTGAAAATTAATTTTTTAAAAAGGGATTTATTCAACCCCCCTTCTAGATTCGTGCTATCGTCTAACAAGTGGTATCAAGAGCACCGGTTCATCTAGTGCTTCACATACAACTTATTGGAAAATGGACAACGATATAACGGGGGCGTACAATAGAGCTCCAGATTTTATCGGAGAAAACTATAGTCACTGGAAAGATTGTATGCGCATTCATATCAACTTTGTTGATAGAAAATTTTGGAAAGTTATTCAAGACGGCCCTTTTCAAATAATTATGGTCGATCCGGATAATGTCCAAATTGAAAAACCGGAAGCACAATGGGATGATAATGATGAAAAGAAATATAGCTACAATTTGAAAGCTCGAAACATGCTCATAGCTTCTTTAGGAGCGGATGAATATTTTCGAGTTTCTCATCACACATCGGCTAAAGCTATGTGGGAAGCCTTATAAGTTGCCTATGAGGGAACCGATGATGTAAAGCTTTCTCGAATTAATACTCTACAACAAGATTTCGATCGATTTCACATGAGCCAAGGGGAAACCGTTGGTGAAATGGGAAAAAGGTTTTCTCACTTGACAAATCCATTAAATGCTCTTGGTAAAACTACTCCTAATGATGTAGCTACTAACAAGATTTTGAGATGTCTTACTAGGGAATGGTTGCCAAAAGTTACGGAAATCAAAGAAGCCAACGATGTAAGAACCTTGGATCTAACTACACTCATTGGAAAGCTACAAGAGCATGAACAAGAGCTCTTAAACTTACATGAGCATGAAGACAATGAAAAGAAAGAAAAGAGCGAGAAAATTAAAGATCATGAGAAGAAGAAGAAGTCTATTACATTAAAGGCTTCATCCTCAAAATCCTCTACCAATAAAGATAGTGAGAGTGACTCAAGTGATGATGAAGAAGAATCAAACAAATATATGGGTTTGTTTGTAAGAAGATACAATCGGTATCTCAAAAAGAATGAGATATCCCATTCGGACAAGCGTCTCATCAACTATCGAAGAAAATCTAATCCTTCCAAGCAAGAGTTTGTTAAAAGTACTAAAGGCAAGGGATCTTGTTACAATTGTGGAAAACCGGGTCATTACAAACCGGATTATCCTATGCTAAAGAAAGATAAGGCAAAAGACAAATATCAAAGAAAAGGTAACAAGGCTAGAAGAGCATATAACGCTTGGGAAAGTGATAGTGATTCATCTAGCAAAGATAGCTCAAGCGATGAGGAAGAAAAAGTAAATCTATGCCTCATGGCCCATAAGAAAGGCAAGAAAGAGGTAAGACATGCTAAATATGATTATGCTGAAAAATTGTCTTATAATGATTTGCTTAGTACTTTTAATGTTCTCCATCAAGGGGCTAAAGAAGCTTTCAAGCACATTGCACCCGACAAAAGAATTTTTGCATATTTAGAGAAAAAGGTTTCGGATAATGAAAATGCAATGAAAACTCTTAAGACTTCGATGGTAGAATCTATTGTAGAAGACAAGCGAGAATGGCATAACTTTCATAGTTGTGAAACATGTTGGATTTGGCAAAATAAGGTTAAAACTCTTCAATCCAAACTAGACAAGTTGTCAAAACCAAAGATGACGTTTACTATTGATCGTTCAAACTTTAGAGAATCAATGAACAACCCATATAAAAAATATACCTATGTTGTGAAATATCAAAATACTAAATGCAAGTCTAAACCATTCTTGAAATGTCACTATTGTTGCAAGGAAGGTCATACGATTGCCAAATGTCGGTTTAGGAGATACTTGGTCCCTAAAGGCATTTTTCAATGGTTGCCCAAAAGCAACAAAATTTTTACTCACACTCTAGGACCCAATGAAAATTGGGTACCTTTCTCTCTTGTCTAATCATGTAGGTGGAGTGTCTTGAGACTATGGAGAAACGTTGGTTTCTTGATAGTGGTTGCTCAAGACATATGACAGGTGATATTTCCCTATTCTATGAATCTGTGGCTAAGAGGAAGGGTTTTGTTACCTATGGTGATAACAACAAGGGAGCTATACTCGGCAAAGGTAGTGTAGGTAATCTCTCTTCTACATCTATCTCTAATGTCCTTTTAGTTGAGGGTCTTAAGCATAATCTTGTTAGAATTAGTCAATTATGTGACAGGGGATATAATGTCTCATTCTCTAAAGAAGGTTGTATAATTGAACATAATGAAAACAAAGAGGATTTGTTTAAAGGCCTGAGGGTTAACAATGTATATATGCTTGATTTGAATTCGTTGACCTTGAGTGATCTTAAATGTCTTATTTCCAAAAGTGAAGAGTCTTGGCTTTGGCATAGACGTTTAGCTCATATCAACTTTGAATTTCTAAATAAGGTTGTCTCCAAAAACCTAGTAGTCAGTTTGCCTAACATAAAGTTCACTAGAGACCATCTTTGTGATGCTTTCCAAATGGGAAAGCAAACAAAGATATCTTTTAAATCAAAAAATTTAGTCTCTACTTCTAGACCTTTTGAACTTCTACACCTGGATCTTTTAGGTACTTCTAGAATCAAAAGTATATGAGGGAAATTATGGTTTTGTTATTGTTGACGACTACTCTCGATTTTGTTGGACAATTTTCTTAGCTAGTAAAAGGGATACCTTTTCGGCTTTTGAAACTTTTGTCAAATTATCTCAAAATAAACTTGGCACAAACATTGTAACTATTAGAAGTGACCATGGAGGTGAGTTTGAAAATCATCTCTTTGAATTTTTTTGTGAAAACCATGGCATTGATCATAATTTTTCCGCTCCTAGAACTCCACAACAAAATGGTGTTGTGGAACGTAAAAACCGTGTGTTGGAGGAATTGGGAAGAACTATGATTAATGATAGCGGTCTTCCTAAATATTTTTGGGCCGATGTTATTAGCACTGCATGCTATGTTTTAAATAGGATCACTATTAGACCTATTCTAAACAAAATGCCCTATGAACTTTTAAAAGGAAGAAAGCCAAATGTGTCGCATCTTCATGTTTTTGGTTGCAAATGTTTTGTGCTAAATAATGGAAAAGAAAACCTTGGTAAATTTGATTCAAAGGCGGATGAGGGTATCTTCCATAGACACTCTAATTCAAGCAAAACATATAGAATATACAACAAAAGGTTACTTATAGTTGAAGAATATGTACATGTATCTTTTGATGAGTCTCATCTGAATGTTGTCGGAAAAGGTAGTGTTGTTATTGGTGCAGGTGCCTCTTCTAGTGAGATTGTTAAAGACATTTATATTTCTCGTGTGGAACCCATTCCGGATGTTGTTAATAAGGAGCCGGTTGATGTGTCTAGTCTCAAAGATGAAGGTCAAGCATCTTCTCAAAATAATCTACCATTGGAATGGAAGACATCGAAAGATCATCCTATCGATAACATCATTGGAGATATCTCAAAGGGTGTCATTACTAGATCAAGGATAAGTAACTTTTGTTTTTATCATGCCTTCATATCTCAAATTGAGCCTAAAAATGCCAAAGAGGCCTTACTTGATGAAAATTGGTTCCTAGCCATGCAAGAGGAACTAAATCAATTTAAAAGAAATGAGGTTTGGGACCTTGTTCCACCTCCACGAGATTATCGATTAATTGGCACCAAATGAGTTTTTAGGAACAAATTGGATGAAAACGGCATTATTGTTCGCAACAAGGCTCGTCTTGTTGCTCAAGGGTATAACCAAGAGGAAGGCATAGACTATGAGGAAACTTATGCTCATGCTGCCCACCTTGAGGCTATACGCCTTTTACTTGCATTTGCTTGTTCACGAAACTTCAAATTATATCAAATGGATGTTAAGAGTGCCTTCCTTAACGGATATATAAATGAAGAGGTTTATGTGTGTCAACCTCCTGGATTTGAAAATTATGAAAAACCAAATCATGTATACAAACTAAAACGTGCTTTATATGATCTCAAACAAGCTCTTAGAGCTTGGTATGAGCGCCTAAGCAAATTTTTAATCAATCAAGGTTTTTCAAGAGGAAAGTTTGACACTACTCTCTTATTAAACGAGAAAGAAATCATTCTATATTAGTTCAAGTATATGTATATGATATTATTTTTGGATCTACTAACATGAAGTTAGTCAAAGAATTTTCAAGTTCTATGCAAGGTGAATTTGAGATGAGTATGATGGGGGAGCTTAATTTCTTCCTCGGACTTCAAATTAGACAACTTGAAGATGGAACCTTCATAAGTCAAACTAAATATTGCAATGAGTTGCTCAAAAGATTTGATATGACAAAATCCAAGCCTATTGATACACCAATTCCTACTGCGGCAAGTCTTGACCGTGATGAAAAGGGTAAGGATGTGGATATAAAAAGGTATCGAGGTATGATCAGATCCCTTTTTTATCTTACCGCATCACATCCAGATATTATGTTTAGTGTATGTATGTGTGCTAGGTTTCAATCTTGCCCTAAGGAATCACATTTAAAATCAGTTAAACGCATACTTAGGTATCTTTGTGGTACGTCTAAGTTTGGCTTATGGTATCCTAAGGGTAGTGATTGCTCTTTGGTAGGTTTTTCCGACTCCGACTTTGCCGGTTGCAAAGTGGATAGGAAAAGCACTAGTGGAACTTGTCATTTCTTTTCAAACTCTCTTGTTAGTTGGCATAGCAAAAAGCAAGTTTCTGTTGCTTTATCAACTGCGGAGGCGGAGTATATTGCAGTCGGAAATTGTTGTGCCCAAATATTATGGCTAAAAGAACAATTGGTTGACTACAATATCTCTCTTAAGCAAATTCCAATTTTGTATGACAACACTAGTGCACTTAATCTTACCAAAAATCATATTCTTCATTCACGCACTAAGCATATTTAAATAAGACATCATTTCCTTAGGGATCATGTAGAGAAAGGTGATGTGGTATTTGAGCACGTTGATAGTTCAAATCAACTAGCCGACATTTTTACAAAACTACTTGCTACCGATCCTTTCTTCTATATCCGTAGGTAAGTTGGTATTCTTGACATCTCAGATAGATCTTGATAATCATTGCTTTGTTTTATATTATTCTCTGGTTCAATTCCTCTTGTCTCTAACTTCTTATTGTATAGTGGTATCATACATCTATTTCACATATACTCGAGGTAATATCTTTCTAAACTTAGTTATCTCTATTCATTCATGATATGTATAGTAAAATTGTGTTGCATTGCTTATGTTCGTATCTTTATCTATTTCTTCTCTTATTTTAGATTATGATTGGTTGTCTGTCAAATGATTAGCATAAATGATGATATTTTCATGATTTCAGGTGGTTTAAGTGGTTTTTGGTGAAATTTTTCTTTCAAAACTGTCGGGTCCCAACAGGCCGACTCATGAGTCGGCTCATGGAACCTTATGAGTCGACCTCTCTGCTTCGTTGAGCCGACTCATTTCAAATTTAAATTGAGTCGACTCATTTTAAATTTTGAGCTGGCTCATTGTCGCATCAGCTGACATTTGGCGGTCTTGAAAAGATGCGCCGCCTGCCTTTCCTCTTTCCTAGGTCGGCACATCAATGCCTTCCATCAACTTTTGACTTTCAATTTATTGTTTTTATGGATTTCTACAATAAAACTCATTAACATTTCATTTTATTATCATCGTCATCTCATATTTTCATATTCTCTCAAGTTTATGTGTTCACCCTAAAACCCTAAAATCCTCTCTCAAAGCTTCAAATTTCTTAATTCTCAACAATGGCTTTAAGAGCTATAGGTAAAATATCGCGGGGTTCTACTTCAGAATCATCTCTCCCTGTCAATGCTTTGTCTCTTCTTCCATCTGATTTGGTTGAGGTTTATAACAAAAATTTCAAGAAGAAGAAGATTGTTCCTCAATATGTGTATTCTAGAACAACTGCAAATCAGATGCACATTCCTCACATTGTTGAACTGATGGACTTTCAAGGTATAAATCCTTTTCTCTCCTATCACGAAGATTATATTGAGGATTTGGTAAGGATATTCTATGCTGGTCTGGTTGGTACTTTTAAAGGGTTCAAATTCAACTTCCGTATGGGCACTAGAATGTTTGTTGTTAACACTCAAGTGTGGAAAGATTTGTTTCACATTGATCCTGAGGAAGCTAGTATCTTGATGACTGATACATCTCAAGTGGAGAATTACTCATTTCATTCTGAACTAAATGGTATGCTTAAAGAACCTTTTGTTGAATTCATTGCTAATTCTGAATTGTTTCCAAACACAATTACTACTGGAAAAGTTAAGCCGTTGGATCGTATCCTTCATTGGATTGTTGCACACAATTTATGTCCAAAGAAAGGTGGCTTTTCGTGTATTGATATGAGTGAATTTCATCTGATATATATTCTTAGGAACAGGGTCAAAGTCAACTGGCCCCATTATTTTGCGATTCGTATTTTTGCCCTAAAGGAAAAGAAAGGAGTTGCTCTTGCATATCCTTCCATCATTCAGAAGATCATCGACAAAGCGGAAATTGTTGGTATTGAATTACCCATGGTTTCCATGCCTTACTCGAATTGGTTTCAACAAAAGACCTTAAGTCTAATGGGTCACATGTGGGATTCCCAAGAAAGACAATATCGTTTTCTGTCAGGGGGCGACTTTAATCAAGAGGCGGACGAAAATTCTGAAGGGGATGATCTTGAGGATGAAAATGCACCAAATGTGGTTCCAAATGAAGAATTTCCCCTGACAACGAAGAATGGAATGGCAATCCATATACTAATTCCTATGAAAATCAAGGATAGGGTGAATGGCAACATACCGGTTGGACAAACACCGCCACTCGCTTTGCTCCTCCATCTCCTCCTCCGTCTCAACCGCATCAAGATGATTCGTCAAGAATTATGGCTATGCTTCAGAATATGCAACTTCAACAGCAAGCTTACTACACAACTCAGACTGAAAGATACTCGGAGTTAGAACGACGTTTATATGAGCAAGACACCGCTTTTGCCGATTATGTGTTCGTTCAAGACACTCGATATACCGCACTGCATGATCATTTGGCTACTTAGGACACTGCCTTCAACTCTCTCAATAGCAGCTTTCTTCAATTTACCGAAACTGATATGGATGACTCACAACCTATCACTTATCATCTCCATTATCCATCCACTTGGGACCGTAATCTCCAAGCTTGAGAGAATCATTGCATGATTTTTGTGTGTTTTGTTTATGAGTGCACTTATGTATAATGATTGTTTATGGTTTGCTTTTGTATGAACTCACATTTCCTTTGGTTGAATTTATTTTTTTTATTGTCAATGTTCATGCTCGCTTTTCCAAATTGTGTGTTTGTGAATGCGTGTTCTTATTGCAATTGGTTTCTCATATTGAAATTATGTTTCGCATGCTATTTCCATTGGTGGTTAACTCATATGTATCATCTTCTTTTTGATGTTGTCAAAGGGGGAGATGGTATTGATAGCATATAAGATCGGGTCATATAGTCAAGGGGAGCTTAACAATAACATATGGCGATTGATTCATCAAGTTTTTGCCATCATCAAAAAGGGGGAGTTTGTGAGACATGGTATGAATTTTAATGTGCCAAAAACTTGGCATGATTGAAAGCATAAGTTGATCTCTAACAAAAAGCAAGAAATGACATTTTTGGAAAAATGAACTGAATGAGCCGACTCAAATTCCACAATGAGCCAACTCATTCAGTGTGTTTGGTGCCTAAAACACACGGGTCCCAATAGGCTGACTGAGGCAGCATTTTGGTCGACTCATGGCTATGGATGAGCCGACTCAAACTCCTTCATGAGTCGACTCATCAAAAATATTTTTCTTCTCAATTCCCGGGGTCTCAACAGGCTGCCTCTCTGTTATTTTAGGCCGGCTCACCTGGAAATTTGAGCCGGCTCATTTAATGATTTAAGTCGGCTCATTACTGTGCTGACTCGATTTTTCAGTTAATTTTCCTTTCTATTATGTTATAATCACTAACCAATATAAATAACAGGTTTCTTTCTTTTGAGAGGTTGACAAGAAAAGTGAAAGATATACACATATCTCTCTTCATCTTCTTCCTTCTTGCATCAATCAACAATCACACACAACAATCTTTGTTTGATTTCGGTGCTTGTTTCGAAGATAATGTTCAATCGTTAATTAGTGTTTCAGATTGGGTCTAGAGTGTGTGGGTTTTTCTTGGAAAAATCTGAAAGGTTTTCTCCTCCAAGATCGTTGAAGGTTTGAGGGTTTTGCACACAACGATTGTTCGTAGATTCAGCCGAGTGAGGTAGATTGAAGATCAAGTGGATTGTTATTTCATATCATGGTAGATGGAGGATTGCGAAGGTCTTTTTGGGTTCACAAGTGTTGGAGAAACTTAGTCATGCTCAAAGTTTGGAGGATCGTGAATCCTTGCAAGAAGGGAGCAATTAATCAGAGGCTTTCTCGACACGCGGGGAAGACTTGATTCTACTTTGGATCAAGGGACAAGAAGAATATTTGACAGCATATTCAACGCGGTTTAGTTTGTTGGTTAATTTATTTTTCTTCTTGTAAAACAATTGCAATTTAATAAAATTGCCCAACTCGATTGTGAATTGGGGGCAGAGTACTTCGAGCGAGGACGACGAAGGAACTGCCTCAACAAATTCCTTGTGCTCTTTACGTTTCTCGTATTTTACTTTTGATCATCTTGATCTTGTGTGCTTTAAAATTCTGGTGTATCAAATTAGTGCACTCAAAGTGTTTGATAAGTTGTTACACTCAAAAGTGATAACTAGAGTGGGTAAAATTCTGCACTATTTGATACAACAAAATTATCCTTGGTGTGTGCACTCCAAGTGTTTGGTAAAAAGTCTAACCACACAAAATCAATTTGATTGTGCCTAATTTCTTCTCTATATCATTGTTAAGAATAGTTTTATCAAGTGTTGATTTATCAAGTGAATCATTTGTGAAATATTAATTCTTCTAGTCATCATTTCAATTCTAATTGGGTTTAGCGTATATCCGATCTCCGGTGACTTCAAATTTAAACTAGACGAATTTCCGGGAAACTTCCGCAATACATTTTCAATTAAATTTTGAAAAGTAATTTTTTAAAAAGGGATCTATTCAACCCCCCTTCTAGATCCGCGCTATCGTCTAACAACTCCTATGTCCAAGGGAATAGAAACCCCCAACCTTTGGCAACCTATGATGGCACGACAGACCCAGACGATCACATTAAAGGCATCAATGTTATGCTCGACTACTGCAACGTCAGAGGCACTATCAAGTGTAAATTGTTCCCCACAACCCCGCGGAAAGGTTTCATGCGTCGCTCCCGGGATTTTCATCCTAGTACAAACGCAAAAGTGGTGCGGAAAAGGTAGAGTCTCCAGCCAGGCATTTTTATCCCGAATGAATGGGAAAGGTAATGCTACACAATCTGAAGAGAAAAGGAAAAGACGAGGTCCTGCGAACCAAAGAACTGGGTCCGAGAGTCGGTTACAACCTGGGAAGGTATTAGCACTCCAGATCATTCGTCGTACCCGACGGAATCCATGCTTGTTTGTCTGTTTCAAAGGGTAGGAATAAAACTGTTGTTGAATAAAAATTGAGACTAGAACTGAACTGAAGAAAAGAAAAGTAAGGGGAAAATGTAGGGGAAATAAAAGAGTGCTCGAATGGGCCCTACTCCACTGCCTACGTATCTCATGGGAAATGAGAATCAGATACGAAGTAGTTCGCCTAACTAAGGCGAAAACTTTGTTTGTGTTTTTCATTAATTGAACTGCTTATACCTATGCTCAGATGTTGTAGGCTCTCCTTGAACGAGTGTGTTAGCATCTTGCAAAGAGACAAGTCATAAGCGAATTCGCGTTTAGAGTGAATGAGGTGAAAAGAGAATTCCCACAGGAAAGACGTTTGTTGTTTGTTTACTGTCTTTTAGAAGAAGTATTTTGATTTTGTTTGTGAAACATTCTCATGCTAAGACTTGTTCATCATGATAGATATCCTACACCTCATCCTGATATGGAATGCATGCAAATACCCCATGGAAAAGTCTCCTGGCACACGGGAAAGCTCAACCTTTATTAGGTGTTTTGATTTTTCTTTGAGATGAAAGAAGACTCAAATCGAGAAAAGGACAAAATTAAGGGAAACTAAGACTCACCCTAAGTTGTTTATTCAATAGAGATCCTAGGGTTAGTTTGGTTTTCTAATCCTAAAGAGAAAAGGAAAGCAAGCTCTAACTCACTTCAATTAATTCAAGATGAGATTAGACCTCCAAGGTAGTGAAGAAAAGTGAAATGTCGAAGAAGCATAAAATACTTATCACAAACACATATTGAAAGCGTTAAAAGGATAAGGAAGAAGGTGTATGTGGGATACCCTCTCACACACATGGCATACCATAACCCCCTACGAAACAAATGTTAGTAAAATTAAACCAAATGGGTTGGATTGCACAAGGGAGAGGTCCAGAAAGCACCAAACTAAAAAGCTTCAGCTCAGGTAGCTCTCTTGAATCATTTTTTCCAGAACTCCTATTTTAAGTTCCAATGTGAAAGAGCATGCTCCACTGATCATTCTGTGCTTTGTATTTTTGAAAATGGTTGGAAAATGAGTGTGTATGAAGCTTCTAAAAGTTTAACCCTAAAACTTGTTTGATTCAATTCTCTTTGTATGTGCATGATAAATTGTTTTTGTTGCTGGATTCATGTTCTTTGGTGTTTAATGATTGATTATGGAGGTTTTGGAAGCTTGGGGAGGCGTTTTGAGGGAGATGGGGTGAGGAGCCCGCCAGAGAAGACGACTGGAGCTCACCTCCGGTCGCCTGAGTTTGTTTAGCCCTAATACATAATTAATTTGCCAGTTTGATTTGTAGCCATTGGATCATGATTAACTTAAGACACACACGGCCTAGATTGCTTCACTTAACCCTAATCCATTTTAATTAATATAATTAAGTTAATTAGCTAGGTTTAAATCCCAGCCACATGATCACGCGCCAACTCCAATTTTGAATCCCAGCCCTTAGATGCACATACCCTTGGTCACATGGACTTCTCATCTAGACCACTGATCTTCTCAACTTTCAATCATGACCTCTCCTTTTGCATTCTTTTTATTTTCTTTTTTATTTTATTTCATTTATTTTCTTACATTTATTAAAAATAACAAAAATATTTCTAAAATCATCATTTTATGCATTTTCATTTCAAATATTTTTCAAAACACAAAAACATTTTTATTTTTAATTTTTGCATTAAAAATGTATTTTTAAATCATTTAAATGTTTTATTTAATTAATTAACTGATTTTAATTAATTAAAAATACATTTAGGTATCTAAAAATCACCAAAAAAAGCATGAAGCATTCTCATACATTTAGAACAATTTACAAACTCATCACACAAATTTCTTTTTAGGTTTGATCATATTTTCACAATTTACTTTGAATTAGGGTTTCTAAAATTGTCTATTTTCTAACCCTAACTTAGAAACATCATTTCTGATCAACCAAGATGAGTTTGCATTTGGTTCTTTTTGAATTCTTTCACAATTTTCATGTAGTATCTAGGGCATTTAACTCATAATTTTGCACTGCATTTTCAAATTTTTTTGCATTTTTCCTTTAGAAGTACCCAAAAACCCTAGCTAACTTAGGAAATTCATAACTTCTTTTAGGTTTAGCTTCTGACCTCCATCTTTGGAGAGTGATCTTGTGTGTGTTTAGGGTTTGTTTGATTTCATTTTCAAATTTTTATCATGATATATGCTTCTGTTGTGACCATGTGCATCTCATACATTCATAAAACCCTAATTTTCTATGTTCATTTGCATTCATCTTTGCATACCATAATCATGTGAACTTGCCATGACATTACATGAATTTGTATGCCATCTTAGACATCTTAAGACATGTTTGAACATTGCTTGATCATTTATTCATTCATTTGGTATGCTTTTCATATGTATCCATGTGTTTCTAAGCTTCTAACATGCCTTGTTTTGGATCTCATCCCTTGTATGAACATTCATAAGCATCTCACATGTCTTTGCATCATCTCATGACACATTTACATTGCATGATTGCTTCTGGTCTTGGTCATTGCATAATTACTTGTTGAATTTCATTTCATTTCTTTCCTTATGCATCTCATACTAACCTTTCAGGGGCTCATGGTAAGTTGATCAGGATGTGGATGTGCATCCACATCCAACCTTCTTCTTATCTCTTCATTTGCATATACTACTTGTCTTTGAAGTGAACTTGCTTCCTTTGTGCTCTCTTGCTCCTATCTCTTTCTTTTAGGTTACTTATCTTCTACATGAAGTAAGTAACCTATCCTCATTTCTCTTCTCTTTTCATCTGCTTCTCTTCATTGGTGGCCTTCTGAAGATTTTCTCTTTAAGCCTCACAAACCATAGGAACATCCAAGCATGATTACTTTAGGATTATGCATAGTCTCCCCTAGTCTTTTACCTTTGAGTCTCATTGAGTCTCTCTTCTCATCTCATAATCAGAGGCTAAACACTTAAGGCTTTAGGACTTTGAATTAGGGTTATACATGTATCCTTATCTTAGGATGGAGTGTATAACTTTAATCCTTAGTGTTAAACCTTTAATTTGTTTACACCTTCTAATCAAAACACCTAATAACTATTAAGACTTAAGATTGTAACTTGGGCCTTATATTAGGGTTACATCTCTTCCTTTTGGTTAAGAGGGACTAACCCTAGTGTTTAATGGACAAGTCCCCCTCATGCTAAAGTCTTGAAAACATAAAATCCATTTCTTAATCCCACCCTTTAATTAAAATCCACTTAATAAAGGCTTGTTATATAATGAATTTAATCCCTAACCATGGATTAAGTTGAGGTATCTTCCTCATCTTAAGTGTCCTCATTTATCATCCTTCTCTTAGGATGGTGTAATGAGTTCACTAATCTTTGATTGGAGATTAAACTCATTACTTAACCCTAAACCCAAAAACACTTAATAATTACCAAAGTAGGTTAATGATCTTAATCTTATATCATCATGGTAATTAAGTTGGAATTTTCATCTCATGCTTAAGTAGGCTCATTATCCCTAATCAGGGAGGATATAATGAGTTTACAACCCTTGATTTAGGCTTAAACTCATTATCTTACGCAAAACACCAAAACTATAATAAACTGAAAACACAAAAACAAACAATAAATGTCTCCTACGCGATTATTTTCTCATCACACTCATTCTGAAAACGAGAACTCGCTTCTTTCGTCTAATGCAAGATAGTTAGCACTCGAGCCAGACGAGTCACACACTTGAGCATAGACAGTAAGCAGTTCACAACAAATCATCCAGTCTCTTTGAGTCGAACTACGGTGTTCTGACTTCCTCATTGCACGAGAGGATACGTAGGCATAACTTAACAGTTATCGAACAAAAGTCTCTTTGTCTTCCCCCTCTTTCAGCTTTCTTTTCTAAGCCTCAGTCTTTGAGCACTCACCCTTCTTTTTGCACCGACACCTTGTACCTTTTCTCCCTAGCTTTTTATGCACAGTTTAGCATATACTTCCCCCTTTTAAAACACAATCAAGTAAGCGTGGATCCCGTCGAGTACGACGAACGATCTGGGTGCTAATACCTTCCCAGGTTGTAAACAACCCCCTTACTCAGTTTCTTTGGTTCGCAACCGTCTTATCCATACCCTTCCAGGTTTATGCAACATTACCTTTCCTTTGGGATACAAATTCCTAGCTGGCGATTCTATTCAACCTCAACCTCTAACATCACCGACCGTTCGCGTTTGAACCGGGACGAAAGTCCGGGGAGCGACAACTTGGCGACTCTGCTGGGGATCTTTGCAACTAGGGCTTCTAGTTCTCTTGTGGTTTTCTCCTAGCGCTTGTTTGTTTGTGTTTACTGGGGGTGTTATGTGCTATATGTGCTTTTGTCTTTGTTTTATTTATTGCTTTTTGTACAACTTTATTTACTGCATTTACTTTATCGCTTTCATTTATTGCTTTCTGCATTTCATTTATTATTATCATATCATCTGTGCTGGTTTGCTTTGGTGGGAGGGGTATTCCAGTGAGAAAGGTCCAACACAAAGGCCTGAGTGACAGACATAGGATTAAAGTGGCTTCATATTCTTTCCCATTCCATTTCAGTCTGGTGCAGGAATATGAAAACACGGTTCATACATGGGTTTCTTCTTGAGAACTCTGTGCTACAGATCTCCTATAGTGCTAGGGCTATCTGGGAAGCCTGCTAAGTCTGGATGACCTTTTTAGATGACCTTCAGAATCTGAAGTGAATTAGAGGAGGATCCTTTATGATTAGGGTAAACATTGTACCTCTGGGTTAGAAGTGTTTACACTTCTCATAATAGATCTGAATCTGAGGATCTTTGTTCTAGAACAATACCTGTGAGTAGGTTGGGTTGTTTACAGGTTTGTAGGAACCCTTAACCTCATCATCCCTTGCTACTGGAATGTTATAAGGTTGTACTATTTTGGACTGATCCTTTGAAACCCTGGACAAGTGACTCTTTATTTGAGTCCCCCACCTAGTTAATGGTTTTCAGACCTTCATCAGGAATTCTGACCACTAAAGGACCCTATCAAAGCAACTGACAATCCAGCACCTGATCACAAACCCTTGCATATCATTCATCATACATCATACTTCATCATTTAACATTTGTCTATTTGTTTTTACAGGGTATCCACATATTCTTTAGTTTGGTTTTGACCATTCTTCTCTTCATCATTTTCATCATTCCCAGAGGCCTGGAAGGTCAAAACCAAAAAACCAAATCGGATACCCTTGGAAGACAAATAGACATAATGCATTGCATGCTAACCTCATCTTCTTTGTGTTGCAGGAGTTTTGTTGTTGTTTTCTCACCTTGTTGCTTGTTTTAGGAAATATTGCTCACAGGAGGGTCTTTCCCGTCAATCACATCCACAAATATCCAACTAGACACAACCTTCCGAGTCTATAAATGGATCAGCTACGGCAAGAACTGACAGATGTGAGAACTCAGATGACTGATATGAGGATAGAAGTGAGGACTCAGATGAATCAATTCATGGTTGTGATGACTGGGCTAGCACAAACCCATGAAAGATTAAGGGGGTTAGTTGAGCGGCAAACTCCAGAAGATAACCATGCATGCACTGGAGGTACTAATAACAACACGCGCGATCAGCCGAAAACAAATCCAACAGAGTTTGGGCCCCACATCAACCCTGAAGTCAATGTTATTGGAAATACCCAGAGAAACACTGGAGATCGTGTTCTACAGGAAGATCCTCAGGACGAGTTGTAACACGGTGGGAGAACTGACTTTCTATAAATGTTACGGATAGCAAGAGTCGCCACCGAATTTTATTTTATCCAAAAGGAAAGGACATAATAGAATAGGAAAAATCTATTTTTAAAAGACTTGAGTTCGTGGGGTCGGTTATACAAAGGGAAGGTATTAACACCCTTTATATCCATGGTTATCCATGGGCTCTTAGTTACTTAGCTCACTTTAAATTGTTTTGAGAAAGGTGTAGTGTGTGATTAAAAATTTTCTAAGTACTTTATAATGATCATCGTATGGATGTATATAAAGACTTTGTTTTGAAAATTTGTTTGAAATGTGAAGTGTAAAATGTATTTTGAAAAGGTGAGCAAGTACTTAAGAGGAACATACCCTATATTAAGTCTTTACTGTTCTTATATGTTCTTTCAATGGTAAGACTATCCCTATTATTAAGGAATAGGTAGTCATTACCTTGGACATGTATAGGGACATCTGGATATAGGCAACTGTAAGGTGTCTTTAGCAATTCGTAGGGACTTATCATCTTTTATTCGAAGGGACAAGATCATTTATCGTAGGCAACCTCGAAGGGACTTGATCTTATAAACTGAAGGGACTTGATGATATTTGTGAAGGGACTTTGCTTAAGACACCTTACTTGACCTTAGAAATAGGCAACATGAGAGGTAACCCTAGAAAGTGCAAGGTGGCGATCAAAGATCGACTTACGTGTGTGAGTGTTCATGTTCAAATATTTATCTTTTTAAATTAGTTATTCTAAGTCAATTTTAATCACAAACATGTTATACACACCCTATAATTACTAATCACGCAGTTAATATATTTACAATAAAAATAAAGCAAAAATATAAACCTAAACTATTACAAAGCTTTGGGATAGTTACAATATAATCGAAGAAATAATAATAACGATAAAATAGAAAGTAAATAAGCAATAATTTAAATGGTTAGTAATAATGAAATAATAATAATAATAATAATAAAAGGGTTAGTAAGAATAAAGAAGATAAAAATTTAAGAGAATATTATTTTTTAAGTTAAATAAACATTTAGAAATTTTTTTAGAATAAAATAGAACAATTAATGATAATAATAAACAAATAATAATTATTTACATAAAAAAATGATTAATTATTTAATTATAGCTTAAAACAAAAATAAATTAAATTAAATATTAGGGTTGATAAAAAAAATTAGGGTTTATGTTTTATTTAAGAAAATTAGGGTTTTAAGATAAAGATTAGGGCTAAATTTTTAGGGTTTAAAGTTTATGAAAAAAATTAATACTTAGGTTTAAAATTAAGGTTTAGGAAAAAATTAAGGTTTATGAAAAAAATTAAGGTTTATAATAAAAATATAAGTTTTAAAAACAAAATAAAAAAAGGATTATGTTTTATCTTTTAGAAATTAGTTTAATAATAATAATAAGGAAATTCAAAGAAAATACATAATTTGATGAAAAAGGGAAAAATAAAGTTAGAGATACCCAAAATATTGGGGGTTTGCCATTTTTGCTTCATTGAGTTCTTTGCCACTGGGACACTCATGTTTCTTCATCAAAATGCTCCAAACCTCAGTTCCTTGCCACTAGGTTGTGGGCATGCATATGAATAAGTGTAACAAATACCTATTATATAATAAAAATGAAAAAAAAACATGTTAGTAAAACAAAATGTCCCAAGGTTGAGTTTTACAAAAGAAAATATATAATCAGTTTATATTAAAATAGCCTAATAATTAAATAAAGTATTAGCACTAGACCTTCGTATAGATCGTCTCTGGCCTATTTTGAATTGTTGATAGTATTTTTATCTGTATATAACCATCCTGCAAGGAAAAGGTTAGTTTATGCAATATGTATGCATGCATGGCATGATGCATCTAAGTAAATGTATTATGCATTTATGAATATGCTATGGTATGATGTAAATGATGTATGTATGAATTATGCAGCCTGAAGCGTCTGGATATCTTTGTATAACAACTGCTGGCTAGGGAAAATAAATCCCGATTCGTTGCTGAAGAATATGAGAACCTCGTTCCCATCTTGTTTGATAGTATAGTATTTATAACCTCCCGTCTTTGTTTGTCGTACTTTTATTGAAGGAATAAGTTCCTGAGTATCCTGACTGAGGATAAAAGAGATGGACATAAATTCAAGGGGAGACGTAACTTGAAGTATCTATAAAGATAGATTTGCCCTATTGGGGATTTGTAGTTGTCTTGTGGGGATGAACCGACGAAGCTTCGTTGAACTACTACGCTCGTTCGTCCTTAGTAAATACTATTACTGCATTTCATGCATTTCTGGTAAGCATCAATCATATTCAAAGCATATATACATTCAAACATAACCAACAAACGTTTTTCGCTTTAGTAAAAGAGGAAAAGTAATCCTGAATAAAGAGGGAAAAGTAAAGCTGAACTCGAAAACAGAATCGTTTCAACTTTGAGAGTGTATAACCAATTGGATTTAGAGCTCCTAAGATTCTTAACTTTCCTGAATACCTTCCCAGAAATCCTCATAGCTGGATCTGAAGACATGATACTGACACCATCTGATACTACTGGCATAGACAATTAATTTCCACAATGGCTTATGCTGAGAATCCAATATCAAGGTAATACAATGAGAGGAACGTGTCTTCAAATTGTGATGGACCATATACGCTCCGGGTATTAGATTTGAAAAGAAAGTATTGCCCCTTGGTTGAGGATGAATTGTCCCATAATGGAAGTATCTGAATGTAGTTACCTCAAGATAAATAATTAGAATGCCCCACAATAATATGCCCCTGACATCATGAACTTTATAATGTTACCCTTGGTAATTCAAATATATGAGGAGATCTGCCCCTGGCTATGAAAGCATTGTTGAATCTGGACCTGATTGCCCCAAATGAATTGAACAGTAAGTTGGTATGCCCCTTGATTGGGAAATAGTGACTATGCCCCTGGCATTATGAACTCTGTAATGTTACCCTTGGTAATTTAGATAGATGAGGAGATCTGCCCCTGGCTACTTAAACATAATTGAATCCTTTCCTGATTGCCCCAAATGAGTTAGGAAGTATCACTGCATGCCCCCTTGATTGGAAGATAATGACTATGCCCCTTTGTATACATGGACTTTGATCCAGGAAGCAACTTTGTTTATCGGAAGGACTTTGGTTTATTGAACATTCATCCTGTAAGTTTCTCTGTTTATCAAACACTCAGGTATATGCAAACAAGTATATTCAAAAATGCAATGCTTATGTCTGTCTTTAAATTTTGAAAAAGAGTTATTTTAGAAAAACAGTTTTTGTGAAAATTGTGATATTAACTCAAGTTTTATAATAAGCCCTAAAGGAGTCAGGATACCTTTTTGTAGCAGTACGCTTTCGAACTAACCATGCTTCAGTTAGGACTTTTAAAGGGTTGTAACGTGGTCTGGTTCACGGTTTAAGAAACAAAGGATAAAGGCTCAAATTTATTTGTACCCAACCCATTCTTCGTGATGTTCTTCAGTCCTATGTTCGGTTAACTTATGCATTGAGGTTCCAAAGTAGTTTGGAATTGTAACACTGACATTTGTGATGATTCAGGAATAAAAAAAAATTATTTGAAAATTCAGTCATCTTTTTTTGTTGAGGATTCATAGTGACCTCTTTTTTCTTTTGACATTGTTATCCCTTCTTTTTGCCTGAACTGTTTGTTTCAAAATTACAGTCAGCGGAATTTCTCAATTTTTTTACTAAGTCTCCTTCATAGTTTTTGACTTAGTGGGTTTTTCTTTTGCTGGATATTGACTGTCAGGTTTAATGATTACAAAGAACCATCATTAGTTGTGTACAACACAAATAATTGGTATATTTGAGTTAACCGAGTAACTACCCTGCCCCGGGTTATGAATAAGGGTTTTAATTTGTGAGAGAATAAAAACTCCTACTTCATAGGCTCAAAAGGGTTGACTAGGGATTAACTTCCTTATATCTCCACTGTTTAGGAATTGAAACAAATCCTGTACATCGTCAGCATAGTTTGTTCAAAAGCATACTGCCTAATATTATGGTATTGTTTTCGTCATCCTCCCTCTACAGGCTTATAGCTTTATCAGGAGTTAAATATCACAAAATAGAAATATGAAGCATAGTTCAAAATATAGTGAAACGAATGGATTAATTCAAGACAAACATATACAATGCATTAATGAAAACAAAAGTTTAACATAATAGTAAGTGTTTAGGCAAACAAAAGAAATTACAAATGAAAATTCAAATGTTCTCAAAGCCTCTTCCTCTAAACTCGTCACTCCAGTTATCTGGAAACTTCGAGGCTTGATGGACAATAGAAGAACTCAACCTGGCCTTCTGGCGTAACCTCGAGTATTCCTTCGTCAATTAGGTCTTGAATCGTATTCTTCAATGCCCAACAGTTATTAGTGTCGTGTCCGGGACTGTCGGAGTGGTACATACACCTTGCCTTGGGATTATAGTGAAGAGAGGAGGTATTAGGATCTTTAGGAGAATTTTCTAAGGAAATCAACTTCATCTCCAACAGGCATTGCAAAACTTGTGACATTGGTGTGCTGAACCGGATGAACTGTCTTCTACATTCCTTGTATCAAAGTGGATTAACCTTACGAGGCCTTCTTTCTTCCATTGAAGGATGATCAGTAGTAGCCTGTCTCTTTCCTTCTTTTATCATTATCTTCCTTTCAACCAAGTCAGCTTGTTTCAACAGAGGTTGACTGATGATTAGATCCCCGTCTCTGATACTTTGAAGTTTGCGGACAAAGGTTCTCATCTCTTCTTGCCCCTGAGCTAAACTTTGGATAACAACCATTTGGCTACTCGTCTGGATCCTTATCTCTGCCATCTCAGCTTGCAATTGTTTCAACTGATCATCCTTGTTATATTCAGGATTCTTCTTCTTCATGTCCTTAGAGAGGAGTGCATTTAAATCTTCTTGCCCCTTGGACAAATTCAGGATCACTTCTTGAAACTGAGCATTCTGAGCTTGAAGATCTTTGATATATTGTTCGAGAGCCATTTCTGCTGAAATAAACAGCGAGAAGATGAGAAACCTGTTGTGAAAACCTGTCATGCAATGATATGGTATGTAGATGCATATGCAATGTTTTCAAGGACCGCGGGATTTAAATTTGTTTAAATAAACAGAAAGTAAACTTTTATTAGTAATCAATAAACTTGTTTGCCTTTTGGGCTTACAACAAAAATGAAATGAATACGAGGATGGGGTTTTAAGTCTCCCATGGACGTTTCCTCTTTGTGTTGAGGTATGAGTTGAGATTCCGCTCCTCGTGAAGTTGTCTTGTCAACTCCAGGATTCTTTCTTGACTAGCTTTGAAATGAGTCTCGAACGTATCCCTTTGCTCCTTCAACTGGACCCAGGACCTCTGTAACTCTTCCATGTCAGTGGGCATGTCTGGATGAAGAATGATATAAGGAGTATCTCCTTCAGCAACAGGCTCCATAGTAACTGGTAGGATAGCAGGATATGGCATCATAAGAGTCTGAGCACGTGCTCGTACCCATCTGAGGTAAGGTTCCATAGGAATAGAGTACTTTGGTTCCAAAGTCTTGCTGTCAACCTTGTTCACTTTACCCCAAGATCGTATGAACCTTTGACGGTAACCTTGCAGATCATTGTCGTAGTCGAACATAATACCCTGAATAAGCATGTCATGAGGACCATCACTCCGAGCATAACCAGACCGACGTAGAGCTAAAGAAGGATTGTAGGTAATGCCCCCTCTTATGCCAAGGAGTGGCACATTAGGGAACTCCCCACAACGGTCAATGATAGTAACATTCTCCATAGATCGAGAGCACCAATGAATGTCTGAATGAGAAAGTGACATGATCCTCTTAGACCACCTGAACCCTTGTTCATTCTTCATCACTGATCGAGGAAGGTGAGAAATAAACCACCTAAACAATAGAGGTATACAACACATCAAAGTTCCTCGTGCCTTCGTAGTATGGGTATGAAGAGAGTGTAAGATGTCTCCAAGTAATGTAGGCACTGGATTGCGAGTCAGAAATATGTTGATGGCATGTGCGTCTATGAGCTGGTCTGGATCAGGGAACAATAATAAGCCATAGATCAATAGGGCTAGGATCTCCTCAAAAGCATAATAACTCATAGCCTTCAAGGACCCTTGAGCTTTATCCATCAATACCTTAGCAAGGATACCCTTAACTCCGCTTCTCGTTTCTAGGACATTGTCTGATTTCTTCAGATGTAGGACTGCAACAATGACTTCAGGTTTAGGCTCTTTTTCTAAGCCTGTGAAGGGTCTCTGATTAAGGATAGGTATACCCAATAGTTTGGAGAACTCCTCCATTGTGGGAACCAACTGATAATCGGGGAATGTGAAACAATGATGTTTAGGGTCAAAGAACTGAAACAGAACACTCATCATGTCTTCATTGAACCCTGAAGTCACTAGATCCAGTAGGTGACCATGCCTCTTGATGAATTAGGAGTTTTCAGAAACTTGAGAGACCAATTCCTTAAGCTTAGGAGGTATCCCTACAAAGTTGATCCGGATAGTATTCCTATGAGCAGAAGCCATGACCTGAAACAAAGAACAAAGATAAATCCTTTGGTCCTTGAAATGGTTAGTGAAAATGTTATGCTTATGATGTCATGATTTTATGATGTTATGCTCAATCACAAACATGTGGCACATACAAACAAGTCACACCATAGCCCTAGGTTTAGAGGCTTGCATGAGGTTTAAAGGTAAGTACCTTCCCCTGAAGTTAGTTGGTTCATCCTGTCCTACAAAAGTAACCGGGTTCTAAGGGATCTCAATACCACTGATCCTTCCCAAGGGGGGTTGTTCAGTAGGCAACTTACTTGCCAACCAAAACCCTCCAAGTTTAGGATCTCAATGAGTGTAGCATCGAGTATCAACCAACTTCAGTCTTCACCAAAGCCGGCTATCTCACTACTTTATAAAGGCCAAGATGGGATGACTAGGGTTCTAAAAGTCAGTTAGTGTATTGACAACATATGGCAGCCTCATATTATCATCAACTTACTTAAGGAATATAAGCACCAACCAAGAAGTCGCACTAACTATGGCCACCAGATCAACCATATCGGTATACGCCGTACAGTTTCCTTGGTCTATTGCCATTTACCTAAGGTACACTAGATCCGGGTTAGGATCTTTCACACATAAAGCCCAGCAAATAATATAAAGCAAACAAGGCAAACAATTTAAGTGATCTAATTCCTAAGGGTACCCCTCTTTAATATTATCCCCAGCAGAGTCGCCAGTTCTGTAACACGGTGGGAGAACTGACTTTCTATAAATGTTGCGGATAGCAAGAGTCGCCACCGACTTTTATTTTATCCAAAAGGAAAGGACATAAAAGAACAGGAAAGACCTATTTTTAAAATACTTGAGTTCGTGGGGTAGGTTATACAAAGGGAAGGTATTAGCACCCTTTATATCCATGGTTATCCATGGGCTCTTAGTTACTTAGCTCACTTTAAATTGTTTTGAGAAAGGTGTAGTGTGTGATTAAAAATTTTCTAAGTACTTTATAATGATCTCGTATGGATGTATATAAAGACTTTGTTTTGAAAATTTGTTTGAAATGTGAAGTGTAAAATGTATTTTGAAAAGGTGAGCAAGTACTTAAGAGGAACCTACCCTATATTAAGTCTTTACTGTTCTTATATGTTCTTTCAATGGTAAGACTATCCCTATTATTAAGGAATAGGTAGTCATTACCTTGGATGTGATATGGGACATGTATAAGGACATCTGGATATAGGCAACTGTAAGGTGTCTTTAGCAATTCGTAGGGACTTATCATCTTTTATTCGAAGGGACAAGATCATTTATCGTAGGCAACCTCGAAGGGACTTGATCTTATAAACTGAAGGGACTTGATGATATTTGTGAAGGGACTTTGCTTAAGACACCTTACTTGACCTTAGAAATAGGCAACATGAGAGGTAACCCTAGAAAGTGCAAGGTGGCGATCAAAGATCGACTTACGTGTGTGAGTGTTCATGTTCAAATATTTATCTTTTTAAATTAGTTATTCTAAGTCAATTTTAATCACAAACATGTTATACACACCCTATAATTACTAATCACGCAGTTAATATATTTACAATAAAAATAAAGCAAAAATATAAACCTAAACTATTACAAAGCTTTGGGTAATTACAATATAATCGAAGAAATAATAATAACGATAAAATAGAAAGTAAATAAGCAATAATTTAAATGGTTAGTAATAATGAAATAATAATAATAATAATAAAAGGGTTAGTAAGAATAAAGAAGATAAAAATTTAAGAGAATATTATTTTTTAAGTTATATAAACATTTAGAAATTTTTTTAGAATAAAATAGAACAATTAATGATAATAATAAACAAATAATAATTATTTACATAAAAAAATGATTAATTATTTAATTATAGCTTAAAACAAAAATAAATTAAATTAAATATTAGGGTTGATAAAAAAAATTTAGGGTTTATGTTTTATTTAAGAAAATTAGGGTTTTAAGATAAAGATTAGGGCTAAATTTTTAGGGTTTAAAGTTTATGAAAAAAATTAATACTTAGGTTTAAAATTAAGGTTTAGGAAAAAATTAAGGTTTATGAAAAAAATTAAGGTTTATAATAAAAATATAAGTTTTAAAAACAAAATAAAAAAAGGATTATGTTTTATCTTTTAGAAATTAGTTTAATAATAATAATAAGGAAATTCAAAGAAAATACATAATTTGATGAAAAAGGGAAAAATAAAGTTAGAGATACCCAAAATATTGGGGGTTTGCCATTTTTGCTTCATTGAGTTCTTTGCCACTGGGACACTCATGTTTCTTCATCAAAATGCTCCAAACCCCAGTTCCTTGCCACTAGGTTGTGGGCATGCATATGAATAAGTGTAACAAATACCTATTATATAATAAAAATGAAAAAAAAACATGTTAGTAAAACAAAATGTCCCAAGGTTGAGTTTTACAAAAGAAAATATATAATCAGTTTATATTAAAATAGCCTAATAATTAAATAAATCTAAGAAAAATGAATTATGAGAATTAATTAAATTAAAAAAACATTTAAAGGTTGATTAAGGTTTTTATAAAAAAAAAGTTTGAGGTTTTAATAAACCTAAATATAAAAGTAATAATACTAATAAAAAATGCTAACCTAAATTTAATAAAAAAAGATTTGTTAAAAAAGTTAATTAAAAATAATAGGTTAATTATGTTTAAAAGATAAATTAAGGAAAAACAAAAGAAAATGATGAAGAACTCATGTTTCTTTGCCAAAATGTTGTGTCCAGGGTTTGAACCCAAACCTTTTTAATTCCAACCTTTGGAGAACCTTTACCATTGGGTCATGCGTGCCTATGTTACTAAACATGGAAAACATATATTATATGATAAGGCGGATAAAGAATAACATAAAAACGAGTGAAAATAGAAAAATATTTACTTTAGAGAAATTTTTTGAGGTTAATCATGGTTAAAAGGATAAATAAATTAGAAAATGTTTTAATTAGAGAAATTAAAGAAAAATATGAAAGAAAAGCATGTTTTTGCCCAAAATGTTGTGAGTGGGAATTGAACTCACGCCCTTGACCTTCCAGTTTCCAACCTTAGCCACTAGGTTATGCGCAGTCCTCATGAATAAACCTCTTGACCTCTGAAATTTCCTGCGAAATTTGTAAAAACCCCAAATTTGAGCTTGAAACCCTAACTATGGTAGGATTCGGTTTTGGTCATGAAGCTTCGAATAATCAACCCAAAAAGCTTCTATAACATGAGACAAACAACGTTAGATAAACAAAATTGATTAAAATATCAAGAATAAATGGAATTAAAAAAAACTAAAGAAAGCTTCAAAATTTCAATTCAGTTCATGCATTTTTGTATGAACTTGATAATGATGATGATGGGGATAGCTTTTTTTCTGAATTTTTTTTCTCCCTTTTTTCCGGTCTCCTGTGTATTGGTCATGTTATCCTTATGTAGTAGAGTCAGATTAGGTCAAAAAAACATATAACTTTTGTGGGCTTTTGGATGACTTGAATGTGAAGAAATCTTCTTGCCAAATTAGTCAAAAAAATCAAATATTTTCATGCCATAATGCCTTAGCACGAATTTGGATAGCATCAAATCAATTTAAATGGTCATTAAGAGTTTCTAGAAGAAGAATCACTTTTAAATATTGAATTTTCATATTTTATTTTGATTTAAATTGATTTTTAATGAATAAAATCAAAATAAATATAAAATAAATTATAAAAATCTGAATAAATGAGAATTGGGTCGTGCATGATGTCATGGTAAATATTGGATCACAAAATTGCAAGCCCATTTGGAGGAATTTGGTTTTAAGGCCCTATTTGCTTCATAAACCTCCCAAAAATTTCCCAATTTTGCAAAGGCACAAATCCCTCAATTTTAAGGCTATGAAGGTGTTCTTGGACATTTTGGAAAGATTAAAGAGTCTTATAACCAACTTCTTTGGTCTCATGTCCATATCTTTTACCATTCTCAAGTTATGCCCTTTGGAAGATATTGACTTTTTGTTGAATTTTAAAATGACCTATAATGTCTTAGCTCATACCTTCCAAATGAAGCATTTTTGGGCTTGGCTTGTGAGACACAAAGTTGTAGAGAATTCAATTTCCTTCAAAATGAGATTTGGATGGGAATTTTTTGAAGAATCATGTGAAAGTTATGACTGGTCAAAGTTCAGTAGACTTTTCCTATGAAAATCCTAATTTAGAAACTCCTGATTCTTGAGGATCTGAAATCTCCTTGATGAATCATGATAAACCATTGATCAAATGATGAATTTTACTTCATAAACTTGATGTTGGCAAAAAATCATGAAGTTTGACTTTGGTTTGACCACAGTTGACCTCAGTTTGACTTTTTAACTACTTTGACTGATTTTAGCCTATCTGATCATTTGACTGAGCAAACCTTTTGGGAAAGCCTTGAAACTTTACATAGTGATTCTTAAAGACATATGGGATGTTATGAAGTTCACTTTAGGCCTTGGAAGTCCATTTAGCCTGATTAAATCCAAAACCCTAGTTTAGGATGCATTGCTTAGGAGGATGCATTGTCTGAGGGAATTGTCAAACTTTCTGACTAATTGTGAACCTTGTGAACCTTTTGAGATACCTTGTGAACCTTGTGAATCTTTTGGGACACCTTAGTACACAATGTCTTGTCTTGGTGAGGGCAAATTTTGGGGTGCAACATCTGCCCCTGTTCAATTTTCTGAAACCTGAGGGGTTAAATTGGTATATGTGCCATTCATGACCTTGAAGGTTGAAGGGGATTGAACATAAAAGCCCAAAAATTTGCACTCGCCGGTGCGTAAAGTAACACTGATTATTAGTTGTATATGCTTAAGTGGGCTTGAAGATGCCACTTGTAAGAACTGGAGATGGGCTTATAGATGTCATCCACAATATCAGGAGGTGATAATATCTTGATGTTGATACTGGATATCAGTACTAGGTCTTCGTATAGGCCGTCTCTGAATCGTTTATGCAACATGGTTTGAGTTGAATGCTAGCACTAGATCTTCGTATAGATCATCTCTGCATTATCTTTGAGGAAAAAGAATATCCTTCATTAAGTGTCAGGGTTTAGATCTTCATATAGATCGTCTCTGAACCATATCTGAGAACATACTTTAATTTAAGTGTCAGAACCAAATCTTCGTGGCGATTTTTTCTGAATTAAGTATCAGCACTAGACCTTCGTATAGATCGTCTCTGAACTGTTTTGAGTTATTGAATAAACCAATAGAAATAAATCTTCGTGACGATTATCTCTTCTGGAAATACCCTGGATTAGGGAATAGATCTTCGTATACACCGTTTTCCTACTATCCAAGGTTAAAAGAATATCAGGATTAAATCTTCGTGACGATTATATCCCTTGAAAATATCCTGGATTAGGGAATAGATCTTCGTATAGACTGTTTGCCTACTATCCAAGGATAAAAGAATATCAGGATTAAATCTTCGTGACGATTATATCCCTTGAAAATATCCTGGATTAGGGAATAGATCTTTGTATAGACCGTTTGCCTACTATCTAAGGATAAAAGAATATCAGGATTAAATCTTCGTGATGATTATATCCCTTGAAAATATCCTGGATTAGGGAATAGATATTCGTATAGACCGTTTTCCTACTATCCAAGGATAAAAGAATATCAGGATTAAATTTTCGTGCCGATTATATCCCTTGAAAATATCCTGGATTAGGGAATAGATCTTCGTATAGACCGTTTGCCTACTATCCAAGGATAAAAGAATATCAGGATTAAATCTTCGTGACGATTATATCCCTTGAAAATATCCTGGATTAGGGAATAGATCTTCGTATAGACCGTTTGCCTACTATCCAAGGATAAAAGAATATCAGGATTAAATTTTCGTGCCGATTATATCCCTTGAAAATATCCTGGATTAGGGAATAGATCTTCGTATAGACCGTTTGCCTACTATCCAAGGACAACTTGAGTAATGATTATCAGCAATGAATCTTCGTGGCAATCATCCCTGAATAAAGTATTAGCACTAGACCTTCGTATAGATCGTCTCTGACCTATTTTGAATTGTTGATAGTATTTTTATCTGTATATAACCATCCTGCAAGGAAAAGGTTAGTTTATGCAATATGTATGCATGCATGGCATGGTGCATCTAAGTAAATGTATTATGCATTTATGAATATGCTATGGTATGATGTAAATGATGTATGTATGAATTATGCAGCCTGAAGCGTCTGGATATCTTTGTATAACAACTGCTGGCTAGGGAAAATAAATCCCGATTCGTTGCTGAAGAATATGAGAACCTCGTTCCCATCTTGTTTGATAGTATAGTATTTATAACCTCCCGTCTTTGTTTGTCGTACTTTTATTGAAGGAATAAGTTCCTGAGTATCCTGACTGAGGATAAAAGAGATGGACATAAATTCAAGGGGAGACGTAACTTGAAGTATCTATAAAGATATATTTGCTCTATTGGGGATTTGTAGTTGTCTTGTGGGGATGAACCGACGAAGCTTCGTTGAACTACTACCCTCGTTCGTCCTTAGTAAATACTATTACTGCATTTCATGCATTTCTGGTAAGCATCAATCATATTCAAAGCATATATACATTCAAACATAACCAACAAACGTTTTTCGCTTTAGTAAAAGAGGAAAAGTAATCCTGAATAAAGAGGGAAAAGTAAAGCTGAACTCGAAAACAGAATCGTTTCAACTTTGAGAGTGTATAACCAATTGGATTTAGAGCTCCTAAGATTCTTAACTTTCCTGAATACCTTCCCAGAAATCCTCATAGCTGGATCTGAAGACATGATACTGACACCATCTGATACTACTGGCGTAGACAATTAATTTCCACAATGGCTTATGCTGAGAATCCAATATCAAGGTAATACAATGAGAGGAACGTGTCTTCAAATTGTGATGGACCATATACGCTCCGGGTATTAGATTTGAAAAGAAAGCATTGCCCCTTGGTTGAGGATGAATTGTCCCATAATAGAAGTATCTGAATGTAGTTACCTCAAGATAAATAAGCAGAATGCCCCACAATAATATGCCCCTGACATCATGAACTTTGTAATGTTACCCTTGGTAATTCAAATATATGAGGAGAGCTGCCCCTGGCTATTAAGCATTGTTGAATCTGGACCTGATTGCCCCAAATGAATTGAACAGTAAGTTGGTATGCCCCTTGATTGGGAAATAGTGACTATGCCCCTGGCATTATGAACTCTGTAATGTTACCCTTGGTAATTTAGATAGATGAGGAGATCTGCCCCTGGCTACTTAAACATAATTGAATCCTTTCCTGATTTCCCCAAATGAGTT
Source organism: Lathyrus aphaca (assembly GCA_963966055.1). Lineage (NCBI taxonomy): Eukaryota > Viridiplantae > Streptophyta > Magnoliopsida > Fabales > Fabaceae > Lathyrus > Lathyrus aphaca. The sequence goes on along the minus strand of OZ014520.1, from coordinate 145,288,782 downwards.
AGGAAGTATCACTGCATGCCCCCTTGATTGGAAGATAATGACTATGCCCCTTTGTATACATGGACTTTGATCCAGGAAGCAACTTTGTTTATCGGAAGGACTTTGGTTTATTGAACATTCATCCTGTAAGTTTCTCTGTTTATCAAACACTCAGGTATATGCAAACAAGTATATTAAAAAATGCAATGCTTATGTCTGTCTTTAAATTTTGAAAAAGAGTTATTTTAGAAAAACAGTTTTTGTGAAAATTGTGATATTAACTCAAGTTTTATAATAAGCCCTAAAGGAGTCAGGATACCTTTTTGTAGCAGTACGCTTTCGAACTAACCATGCTTCAGTTAGGACTTTTAAAGGGTTGTAACGTGGTCTGGTTCACGGTTTAAGAAACAAAGGATAAAGGCTCAAATTTATTTGTACCCAACCCATTCTTCGTGATGTTCTTCAGTCCTATGTTCGGTTAACTTATGCATTGAGGTTCCAAAGTAGTTTGGAATTGTAACACTGACATTTGTGATGATTCAGGAATATAAAAAAATTATTTGAAAATTCAGTCATCTTTCTTTGTTGAGGATTCATAGTGACCTCTTTTTTCTTTTGACATTGTTATCCCTTCTTTTTGCCTGAACTGTTTGTTTCAAAATTACAGTCAGCGGAATTTCTCAATTTTTTTACTAAGTCTCCTTCATAGTTTTTGACTTAGTGGGTTTTTCTTTTGTTGGATATTGACTGTCAGGTTTAATGATTACAAAGAACCATCATTAGTTGTGTACAACACAGATAATTGGTATATTTGAGTTAACCGAGTAACTACCCTGCCCCGGGTTATGAATAAGGGTTTTAATTTGTGAGAGAATAAAAACTCCTACTTCATAGGCTCAAAAGGGTTGACTAGGGATTAACTTCCTTATATCTCCACTGTTTAGGAATTGAAACAATTCCTGTACATCGTCAGCATAGTTTGTTCAAAAGCATACTGCCTAATATTATGGTATTGTTTTCGTCATCCTCCCTCTACAGGCTTATAGCTTTATCAGGAGTTAAATATCACAAAATAGAAATATGAAGCATAGTTCAAAATATAGTGAAACGAATGGATTAATTCAAGACAAACATATACAATGCATTAATGAAAACAAAAGTTTAACATAATAGTAAGTGTTTAGGCAAACAAAAGAAATTACAAATGAAAATTCAAATGTTCTCAAAGCCTCTTCCTCTAAACTCGTCACTCCAGTTATCTGGAAACTTCGAGGCTTGATGGACAATAGAAGAACTCAACCTGGCCTTCTGGCGTAACCTCGAGTATTCCTTTGTCAATTAGGTCTTGAATCGTATTCTTCAATGCCCAACAGTTATTAGTGTCGTGTCCGGGACTGTCGGAGTGGTACATACACCTTGCCTTGGGATTATAGTGAGGAGAGGAGGTATTAGGATCTTTAGGAGAATTTTCTAAGGAAATCAACTTCATCTCCAACAGGCATTGCAAAACTTGTGACATTGGTGTGCTGAACCGGATGAACTGTCTTCTACATTCCTTGTATCAAAGTGGATTAACCTTACGAGGCCTTCTTTCTTCCATTGAAGGATGATCAGTAGTAGCCTGTCTCTTTCCTTCTTTTATCATTATCTTCCTTTCAACCAAGTCAGCTTGTTTCAACAGAGGTTGACTGATGATTAGATCCCCGTCTCTGATACTTTGAAGTTTGTGGACAAAGGTTCTCATCTCTTCTTGCCCCTGAGCTAAACTTTGGATAACAACCATTTGGCTACTCGTCTGGATCCTTATCTCTGCCATCTCAGCTTGCAATTGTTTCAACTGATCATCCTTGTTATATTCAGGATTCTTCTTCTTCATGTCCTTAGAGAGGAGTGCATTTAAATCTTCTTGCCCCTTGGACAAATTCAGGATCACTTCTTGAAACTGAGCATTCTGAGCTTGAAGATCTTTGATATATTGTTCGAGAGCCATTTCTGCTGAAATAAACAGCGAGAAGATGAGAAACCTGTTGTGAAAACCTGTCATGCAATGATATGGTATGTAGATGCATATGCAATGTTTTCAAGGACCGCGGGTTTTAAATTTGTTTAAATAAACAGAAAGTAAACTTTTATTAGTAATCAATAAACTTGTTTGCCTTTTGGGCTTACAACAAAAATGAAATGAATACGAGGATGGGGTTTTAAGTCTCCCATGGACGTTTCCTCTTTGTGTTGAGGTATGAGTTGAGATTCCGCTCCTCGTGAAGTTGTCTTGTCAGCTCCAGGATTCTTTCTTGACTAGCTTTGAAATGAGTCTCGAACGTATCCCTTTGCTCCTTCAACTGGACCCAGGACCTCTGTAACTCTTCCATGTCAGTGGGCATGTCTGGATGAAGAATGATATAAGGAGTATCTCCTTCAGCAACAGGCTCCATAGTAACTGGTAGGATAGCAGGATATGGCATCATAAGAGTCTGAGCACGTGCTCGTACCCATCTGAGGTAAGGTTCCATAGGAATAGAGTACTTTGGTTCCAAAGTCTTGCTGTCAACCTTGTTCACTTTACCCCAAGATCGTATGAACCTTTGACGGTAACCTTGCAGATCATTGTCGTAGTCGAACATAATACCCTGAATAAGCATGTCATGAGGACGATCACTCCGAGCATAACTAGACCGACGTAGAGCTAAAGAAGGATTGTAGGTAATGCCCCCTCTTATGCCAAGGAGTGGCACATTAGGGAACTCCCCACAACGGTCAATGATAGTAACATTCTCCATAGATCGAGAGCACCAATGAATGTCTGAATGAGAAAGTGACATGATCCTCTTAGACCACCTGAACCCTTGTTCATTCTTCATCACTGATCGAGGAAGGTGAGAAATAAACCACCTAAACAATAGAGGTATACAACACATCAAAGTTCCTCGTGCCTTCGTAGTATGGGTATGAAGAGAGTGTAAGATGTCTCCAAGTAATGTAGGCACTGGATTGCGAGTCAGAAATATGTTGATGGCATGTGCGTCTATGAGCTGGTCTGGATCAGGGAACAATAATAAGCCATAGATCAATAGGGCTAGGATCTCCTCAAAAGCATCATAACTCATAGCCTTCAAGGACCCTTGAGCTTTATCCATCAATACCTTAGCAAGGATACCCTTAACTCCGCTTCTCGTTTCTAGGACATTGTCTGATTTCTTCAGATGTAGGACTGCAACAATGACTTCAGGTTTAGGCTCTTTTTCTAAGCCTGTGAAGGGTCTCTGATTAAGGATAGGTATACCCAATAGTTTGGAGAACTCCTCCATTGTGGGAACCAACTGATAATCGGGGAATGTGAAACAATGATGTTTAGGGTCAAAGAACTGAAACAGAACACTCATCATGTCTTCATTGAACCCTGAAGTCACTAGATCCAGTAGGTGACCATGCCTCTTGATGAATTAGGAGTTTTCAGAAACTTGAGAGACCAATTCCTTAAGCTTAGGAGGTATCCCTACAAAGTTGATTCGGATAGTATTCCTATGAGCAGAAGCCATGACCTGCAACAAAGAACAAAGATAAATCCTTTGGTCCTTGAAATGGTTAGTGAAAATGCTATGCTTATGATGTCATGATTTTATGATGTTATGCTCAATCACAAACATGTGGCACATACAAACAAGTCACACCATAGCCCTAGGTTTAGAGGCTTGCATGAGGTTTAAAGGTAAGTACCTTCCCCTGAAGTTAGTTGGTTCATCCTGTCCTACAAAAGTAACCGGGTTCTAAGGGATCTCAATACCACTGATCCTTCCCAAGGGGGGTTGTTCAGTAGGCAACTTACTTGCCAACCAAAACCCTCCAAGTTTAGGATCTCAATGAGTGTAGCATCGAGTATCAACCAACTTCAGTCTTCACCAAAGCCGGCTATCTCACTACTTTATAAAGGCCAAGATGGGATGACTAGGGTTCTAAAAGTCAGTTAGTGTATTGACAACATATTGGAGCCTCATATTATCATCAACTTACTTAAGGAATATAAGCACCAACCAAGAAGTCGCACTAACTATGGCCACCAGATCAACCATATCGGTATACGCCGTACAGTTTCCTTGGTCTATTGCCATTTACCTAAGGTACACTAGATCCGGGTTAGGATCTTTCACACATAAAGCCCAGCAAATAATATAAAGCAAACAAGGCAAACAATTTAAGTGATCTAATTCCTAAGGGTATCCCTCTTTAATATTATCCCCAGCAGAGTCGCCAGTTCTGTAACACGGTGGGAGAACTGACTTTCTATAAATGTTGCGGATAGCAAGAGTCGCCACCGACTTTTATTTTATCCAAAAGGAAAGGACATAAAAGAACAGGAAAGACCTATTTTTAAAATACTTGAGTTCGTGGGGTAGGTTATACAAAGGGAAGGTATTAGCACCCTTTATATCCATGGTTATCCATGGGCTCTTAGTTACTTAGCTCACTTTAAATTGTTTTGAGAAAGGTGTAGTGTGTGATTAAAAATTTTCTAAGTACTTTATAATGATCCTCGTATGGATGTATATAAAGACTTTGTTTTGAAAATTTGTTTGAAATGTGAAGTGTAAAATGTATTTTGAAAAGGTGAGCAAGTACTTAAGAGGAACCTACCCTATATTAAGTCTTTACTGTTCTTATATGTTCTTTCAATGGTAAGACTATCCCTATTATTAAGGAATAGGTAGTCATTACCTTGGATGTGATAAGGGACATGTATAAGGACATCTGGATATAGGCAACTGTAAGGTGTCTTTAGCAATTCGTAGGGACTTATCATCTTTTATTCGAAGGGACAAGATCATTTATCGTAGGCAACCTCGAAGGGACTTGATCTTATAAACTGAAGGGACTTGATGATATTTGTGAAGGGACTTTGCTTAAGACACCTTACTTGACCTTAGAAATAGGCAACATGAGAGGTAACCCTAGAAAGTGCAAGGTGGCGATCAAAGATCGACTTACGTGTGTGAGTGTTCATGTTCAAATATTTATCTTTTTAAATTAGTTATTCTAAGTCAATTTTAATCACAAACATGTTATACACACCCTATAATTACTAATCACGCAGTTAATATATTTACAATAAAAATAAAGCAAAAGTATAAACCTAAACTATTACAAAGCTTTGGGTAATTACAATATAATCGAAGAAATAATAATAACGATAAAATAGAAAGTAAATAAGCAATAATTTAAATGGTTAGTAATAATGAAATAATAATAATAATAAAAGGGTTAGTAAGAATAAAGAAGATAAAAATTTAAGAGAATATTATTTTTTAAGTTAAATAAACATTTAGAAATTTTTTTAGAATAAAATAGAACAATTAATGATAATAATAAACAAATAATAATTATTTACATAAAAAAATGATTAATTATTTAATTATAGCTTAAAACAAAAATAAATTAAATTAAATATTAGGGTTGATAAAAAAAATTAGGGTTTATGTTTTATTTAAGAAAATTAGGGTTTTAAGATAAAGATTAGGGCTAAATTTTTAGGGTTTAAAGTTTATGAAAAAAATTAATACTTAGGTTTAAAATTAAGGTTTAGGAAAAAATTAAGGTTTATGAAAAAAATTAAGGTTTATAATAAAAATATAAGTTTTAAAAACAAAATAAAAAAAGGATTATGTTTTATCTTTTAGAAATTAGTTTAATAATAATAATAAGGAAATTCAAAGAAAATACATAATTTGATGAAAAAGGGAAAAATAAAGTTAGAGATACCCAAAATATTGGGGGTTTGCCATTTTTGCTTCATTGAGTTCTTTGCCACTGGGACACTCATGTTTCTTCATCAAAATGCTCCAAACCCCAGTTCCTTGCCACTAGGTTGTGGGCATGCATATGAATAAGTGTAACAAATACCTATTATATAATAAAAATGAAAAAAAAACATGTTAGTAAAACAAAATGTCCCAAGGTTGAGTTTTACAAAAGAAAATATATAATCAGTTTATATTAAAATAGCCTAATAATTAAATAAATCTAAGAAAAATGAATTATGAGAATTAATTAAATTAAAAAAACATTTAAAGGTTGATTAAGGTTTTTATAAAAAAAAAGTTTGAGGTTTTAATAAACCTAAATATAAAAGTAATAATACTAATAAAAAATGCTAACCTAAATTTAATAAAAAAAGATTTGTTAAAAAAGTTAATTAAAAATAATAGGTTAATTATGTTTAAAAGATAAATTAAGGAAAAACAAAAGAAAATGATGAAGAACTCATGTTTCTTTGCCAAAATGTTGTGTCCAGGGTTTGAACCCAAACCTTTTTAATTCCAACCTTTGGAGAACCTTTACCATTGGGTCATGCGTGCCTATGTTACTAAACATGGAAAACATATATTATATGATAAGGCGGATAAAGAATAACATAAAAACGAGTGAAAATAGAAAAATATTTACTTTAGAGAAATTTTTTGAGGTTAATCATGGTTAAAAGGATAAATAAATTAGAAAATGTTTTAATTAGAGAAATTAAAGAAAAATATGAAAGAAAAGCATGTTTTTGCCCAAAATGTTGTGAGTGGGAATTGAACTCACGCCCTTGACCTTCCAGTTTCCAACCTTAGCCACTAGGTTATGCGCAGTCCTCATGAATAAACCTCTTGACCTCTGAAATTTCCTGCGAAATTTGTAAAAACCCCAAATTTGAGCTTGAAACCCTAACTATGGTAGGATTCGGTTTTGGTCATGAAGCTTCGAATAATCAACCCAAAAAGCTTCTATAACATGAGACAAACAACGTTAGATAAACAAAATTGATTAAAATATCAAGAATAAATGGAATTAAAAAAAACTAAAGAAAGCTTCAAAATTTCAATTCAGTTCATGCATTTTTGTATGAACTTGATAATGATGATGATGGGGATAGCTTTTTTTCTGAATTTTTTCTCTCCCTTTTTTCCGGTCTCCTGTGTATTGGTCATGTTATCCTTATGTAGTAGAGTCAGATTAGGTCAAAAAAACATATAACTTTTGTGGGCTTTTGGATGACTTGAATGTGAAGAAATCTTCTTGCCAAATTAGTCAAAAAAATCAAATATTTTCATGCCATAATGCCTTAGCACGAATTTGGATAGCATCAAATCAATTTAAATGGTCATTAAGAGTTTCTAGAAGAAGAATCACTTTTAAATATTGAATTTTCATATTTTATTTTGATTTAAATTGATTTTTAATGAATAAAATCAAAATAAATATAAAATAAATTATAAAAATCTGAATAAATTAGAATTGGGTCGTGCATGATGTCATGGTAAAGATTGGATCACAAAATTGCAAGCCCATTTGGAGGAATTTGGTTTTAAGGCCCTATTTGCTTCATAAACCTCCCAAAAATTTCCCAATTTTGCAAAGGCACAAATCCCTCAATTTTAAGGCTATGAAGGTGTTCTTGGACATTTTGGAAATATTAAAGAGTCCTATAACCAACCTCTTTGGTCTCATGTCCATATCTTTTACCATTCTCAAGTTATGCCCTTTGGAAGATGTTGACTTTTTGTTGACTTTTAAAATGACCTATAATGTCTTAGCTCATTCCTTCCAAATGAAGCATTTTTGGGCTTGGCTTGTGAGACACAAAGTTGTAGAGAATTCAATTTCCTTCAAAATGAGCTTTGGATGGGAATTTTTTGATGAAGCATGTGAAAGTTATGACTGGTCAAAGTTCAGTTGACTTTTCCTATGAAAACCTTAATTTAGAAACTCCTGATTCTTGAGGATCTGAAATCTCCTTGATGAATCATGATCAACCATTGATCAAATGATGAATTTTACTTCATAAACTTGATGTTGGCAAAAAATCATGAAGTTTTACTTTGGTTTGACCATAATTGACCTCAGTTTGACTTTTTAACTGCTTTGACTGATTTTAGCCTATCTGATCATTTGACTGAGCAAACCTTTTGGGAAATTCTTGAAACTTGACATAGGGATTCTTAAAGACATATGGGATGTTATGAAGTTCACTTTAGGCCTTGGAAGTCCATTTATCCTGATGAAATCCAAAACCCTAGTTTAGGATGCATTGCTTAGGAGGATGCATTGTCTGAGGGAATTGTCAAACTTTTTGACTAATTGTGAACCTTGTGAACCCTTTGAGATACCTTGTGAACCTTGTGAATCTCTTGGGACATATTAGTACACAATGTCTTGTCTTGGTGAGGGCAAATTTTGGGGTGCAACACGAGCAATTTACAATGTTAGGTGTTGGGGCTGATGAAGCTTATGACCGTCGCCTGGACGAGATATCTGAGAAGCTGAGATCCTTGGAATCCCAAAATTCTTTGGGGTTTGATGTAATGGACAGAAGCCTAGTTGAAGCGGTAATAATTCCCCACAAATTCAAGCCCCCGTGTTTTGAAAAGTACAATGGAACTTCCTGTCCTCGTACCCACCTGTAATCTTTTATGGGAAGGTTGAAAGCATATAGCATGGATGAGAAATTGTGGATGTTTTACTTTGAAGACAGTTTAACCGGGGCATCCAGAGAATGGTATTCACACCTATCAAAGGCTATTGTCAGGAACTGGAAAGACCTAGCTGAGGCATTTATACGCCATTATCAGTACAACCTGGATATGGCACCTAATAGAACTTTGTTGATGGGTATGTCTCAGTCCTTAAGAGAATGTTTTCGGGAATATGCCCAAAGATGGAGACAGCTTGCTGCTGCTGTGCAGCCACCTATGTCCGAAAGGGAAATGGATGATATGTTTATGAATACCCTACAAGGAACCTACATTGATCGGCTTGCTGCTTTCTCTTCTACTAGCTTTGCTGATGTGGTCATAGTGGGAGAGAGTATTGAAAGCCTATTGAAGATTGGTAAGATTTATGACAACGGTGCTAGTTCCAGCAAAATTGGGAAACCCTTCTCAGGACCTAGAAGAACAGGAGAGACTAATGCAGTGCATGTTAACAGAGGTAGAGCCCAGTACCTGCAAAGATCAGTGGCCGTTGTCACCATCCCTACTCCAGCACCCCAACAACAACACTTCCCACATCAACAACAGTTCCCGCAACAACAGAGATCTTATAACAATAATAACCAACAACAACGTCCATTCCAACAAAGGACTTCACAAATTAACAGGGTTATCGATCTTATCCCGATGCCCTATGCAACTCTACTTCCACAGTTATTGAAGCTCAACCTGATTGAATTGAGAACCCTGACTCCACCCGATCCTCTGAATCTTCCAAGGAATTATGATATCAACGCCAGATGTGCCTTTCACTCCAATGCACCTGGCCATTCAACAGAGAAATCCAGAGCCTTGTACATGAAATTCTAAGATCGGATTGATTCCAAAGCTTTGAATTTTGCACCTCCACCAAATGTCACAAAGAATCCAATACCGAATCACGGTGGACCGAGGATTAATGCTATTGAGGAAGACCAACCAGCAATTCTGATTGATGACATTGCAAACATTCAAACACCACTGGCCGAAGTGAAAGCTCAGCTATTGAAGTGCCAAGTGTTTCCAGGTTGTGAGGCCTGTTGTGAAGCTTGCAAAGTTTCTACCAATGGTTGTGCAAATCTGAGAAAGGGTATCAGCAATCTTATCAGGGAAGGCATCCTACAAATCACTTCAATAGTTCCAACTCCTACAACTTCAACAAACATCTCTCCTACAACATCAGCAAACATCATTTCAAAGGAATCTCCTACAACACCAGCAAACATTATCTCAATAGAGTCTTCTACAACAACATCAAACACCACCAGTGACGATATCTCAATAGTTACCATTTATTATGATCCAACAATCATTCATGTTCTGGATTCTCTCAACAACAATTTTCAACAACACACTCCTCAACCTCAACAGCTTCCTGCACCTGTATCATCTTCAAACAGATTTCCTGTCACAATCTAATATTATCCTCAGACTGTTACAACTCCTTCTTCCGCATCAATCAGTCTGGTTACCATCATAGTGCCTGGACCAGTTCCCTATGACAGCAGCAGTGCCATGTCTTGGCATTACGGCTCAGATCTTTATTGCAACGGAAAGAAAGTTACTCTTGACTCTTCAACTCCTACACCACAAATAGATAATATAGGGGGAGGCGGAAGCTTCACTGGAAATGGACGTCTCTTCGCTTCACAGTTCCCAAGAGTTAATGCTGAAGCAGAAGCTGTTGTCAAAGCTAAAGGCAAGAATGTGGTGCCAGAAGAACCAATTGCCAAGGAAACTCAGAAGACATCCTTTGATCAGGATGTGGATGAGTTTATGAGGATTATCAAGAGAAGTGACTACAAGGTTGTGGATCAGCTCCACCAAACTCCCTCCAAGATCTCTATATTATCTTTGCTCATGTTTTCTGAGGCTCACCGGAATGCATTGCTTAAGGTCTTGCACACAGCTTACGTGCCTGAGGAGATTATAGTTAATCATCTAGAAACGGTGGTTTCAAATGTCAATACTAGTCATGGACTAGGGTTCACCAATGCTGATCTGACGACGGAGGGCCGTCATCACAATAAGGCTTTACATATCACCTTGGAGTGCAAAGGTGCTGTACTTTCTCATGTTTTGGTTGACACCAGGTCATCTTTCAATGTCCTTCCAAAGAAAGCCTTGGTCAAGTTGGAATATGATGGCCTTGCACTCCGTCCAAGTAACCTAGTTGTGATAGCCTTCGATGGTTCTAAGAGATCAGTTCTCAGAGAAATTGAGTTGCCTGTGGTGATTGGCCCACAAATTTTCAAAACGACCTTCTACGTGATGGACATTCAGCCTGCCTACAGCTGTTTGTTGGATAGACCTTGGATTCATGTCGCTGGCGCAGTTACGCCTACCATTCACCAGAAGTTAAAATACGAGCGGGAGGGTCAAATTATCACCATTTGTGGAGAAGAAGACATCTTCGTCAGTTACTTGGCCACTTACAAATACATAGAGATGGATGGGGAGATCCATGAGACAATGAGTCAGGGTTTTGAAGCTCTAAATGTCAATGAAGCAACAACTGAAGTATCAGGTACTTCAATTTCCTCTTACAAACAAGCTCGAAAGGTTGTTGAAGACGGGAATGCCCAAGGCTGGGGCAAGCTGTTGCAAGTTCAGATAAAGGAAGACAAGTTCGGGTTGGGTTACAGACCATCCCGACAAGCTCAAGAGGAGGCTATTAAATCTCCCAAGTTCATAAGTGGGGGAATGCTGACCCCGAATACTATCAACAATGTGGAAGACGAGGCTGAAAGCGACTACAACCTGGAAAGTTGGATTCGTCCAAGAGTCCCGGGACAACAAGTCCTCAACTGGTCTTCCCAGGAAATTATAAGGGTTACTGCTGCAGAGTAATTATTATTTCCTGTTTAAGCATTAAGTCCTGCATCTTTTCCAAGGTGTCAGGACTCGTTTTGTAATAGGGCCATATATGTATTTTGTGAAAATTGAAATTAATGAACAATGGACATCTTTTGCAAACAATCTTTTCGCTCACTGTCTTTTCATTTTGTTTTCGCACAAAACAATAAATGGCAATGTTTTCTTAATAAACTTCATTCACTTTTTCTAAATAAGATAAAATCAATCACTAAAATGAACAACTCTCAACCCTTGTAGAGATAGCCCTCCAGAATGCACCGACAACGACACTGCTATGACCTCGTATGACTTCGACAATCCGATTAATCAAGCAGGTGAAGGGGTTGAAAAAGACTATGATTTGCCTGAAGAGTTATCCAGGTTGTTGAGACAAGAGGAAAAGGTGATTGCTCCTCATCAGGAGGAGGTTGAGACTATCAATCTTGGTACCGAGGAAAATGTGAAAGAGGTGAGGATTGGGGCCAGTCTGCAAGCTCCGATAAAGGAACAACTTATCAGTATGCTACGAGAGTATGTCGATGTCTTCGCTTGGTCCTATCAAGATATGTCGGGTTTGGATACAAATATTGTCATGCATAAGCTTCCATTGAAGGAGGATTGTCCGCCAGTTAAACAGAAGTTGCGCCGTACTCGCCCAGACATGGCCATGAAAATCAAGGAGGAAGTACAAAAGCAGTGGGACGCCGGTTTTCTGGATGTAACTAGTTACCCGCCGTGGGTTGCTAACATTGTACCTGTGCCTAAGAAGGATGGCAAGGTGCATATATGTGTGGATTACTGGGATCTAAACAGATCCAGCCCGAAAGATGATTTCCCATTACCTCACATTGATGTATTGGTAGACAACACAGCTCAGTTCTCGGTATTTTCCTTCATGGACGGATTTTCTGGATACAATCAAATCAAGATGTCACCAGAAGACATGGAGAATACAACTTTCATCACACCATGGGGCATGTTCTGCTACAAAGTAATTATGTTCGGTCTGAAGAATGCCGGTGCAACATATAGACGGGCTATGGTAACATTATTCCACGATATGATCCATAAAGAAATCGAGTGCTATGTAGATGATATGATTGCCAAGTCCCAAACAGAGGAAGAGCATTTGGTAAACATATTGAAACTTTTCAAGCGTCTGAGAAAGTATCAGTTAAGGTTGAACCCCAACAAATGCACATTCGGGGTACGTTCATGTAAGCTGCTTGGTTTTATTGTAAGCGGAAAAGGAATTGATGTTGATCCCGATAAAGTCAAATCTATTCAGGAAATGCCTGCACCTAAGACTGAGAAAGAAGTTCGAGGGTTCTTAGGTAGATTGAACTACATCTCAAGGTTCATATGTCATCTCACTACAACCTGTGAACCCTTGTTCAAGCTTTGAAGAAAAGAGCAAACAATCATGTGGAACGATGAATGTTAGAGAGCTTTTGACAAGATCAAAGAATATTTGCAAGAACCTCTAATTCCCATGCCTCTAGTCGAAGGAAGACCTCTAATCATGTATCTGATAGTATTAGAAGAGTCAATGGGGTGTGTGTTGGGCCAACATGACGAGTCTGGTCAAAAAGAGTATGCAATATACTACCTAAGCAAAAAGTTTACCGACTGTGAACAACGTTATTCACTGCTCGAGAAAACTTGTTGTGCTTTAGCGTGGGCTGCTCGCCGACTAAGACAGTATATGTTGACTCATACTACCTTATTGATCTCAAAGATGGATCCATTCAAGTACATATTTGAGAAGCCATCACTTACCGGAAGGGTTGCCAGATGGCAAATGATCCTAACAGAGTATGAAATTTAGTACACATCTCAAAATGCCATCAAAGACAGTGTATTGTCTGACTATATGGCCGAACAACCCATTGATGATTACCAGCCTATGAGATTTGACTTCCATGATGAAAACATCATGTTCTTAAAAGCAAAAGATTGTGAAGAGCCTATTCACACTAAAGGGCCTGACCCAGAAGAAGGATGGACTATGATGTTTGACGGGGCAGTTAATTGCAACGGTCGTGGGGATGGTGCAATACTTATTACACCTAAAGGGGTTCATATGCCTTTCTCATCAAGGCTCACCTTTGCCTGCACTAACAATGAAGCAAAATACGAAGCTTGTATCATGGGTCTTGAGGAAGCCATTGACCTCAGGATCAAAACCTTGAATGTATTCGGAGATTCAACTTTGGTAATCAACCAAACCAACGTCAAGTGGTACACTCAACAGGAGCATCTGATTCCCTACTGTAACACAGTGGGAGAACTGACTTTTAGTCATGTTGCGGATAGCAAGAGTCGCCATCTACTTTTATTTTATCCAAGTGGAAAGGACATAAAAGAACAGGAAATACCTATTTTAAAAGACTTGAGTTCGGGGGGTAGGTTATATAAAGGGAAGGTGTTAGCACCCTTTATATCCATGGTTATCCATGGGCTCTTAGTTACTTAGCTCACTTAAATTGTTTTTGAAGAGTGTAATGTGTGATTAGAAATTTTTCTAAGTACTTTGTAATGATCCTCGTATGGATGTATACAAAGCCTTGTTTTGAAAAATGTTTAAGAAAGTGAGGTGTAAAAAGTATTTTGAAATGTGAGCAAGCAACTAAGAGGTACCTATCCTAGATTAAGTCTTTCATGTTCTTGTATGTTCTTTCAATGGTAAGACTATCCCTATTATTAAGGAATAAGTAGTCATTACCTTGGATGTTATTAAGGGACAGGCGTAGGATCATCGTATGGTCATAGGAGGCAACAGGTAGGAGTGTCTTTAGCAATTCGTAGGGACTATCATCATTTATTCGAAGGGACAAGATCATTATCGTAGGCAACCTCGAAGGGACTTGATCTCTTAAACTGAAGGGACTGTGATGATTTATACTTGAAGGGACTTTTGCTTAAGACATCCCTATATTCGAGGGACTTGACCATTTTATTTTAAGGCAACCAAGAGGAATACCCTAGAGAGTGCAAGATGGCGATCAAAGATCGACTTACGTGTGAGTGTTTATTTTCAAATATTTATCTTTTTAAAGTTAATTATCTAAATTAATTTTAATTACAAATAGTATCCACAACCTATTTACTAACCATGCAATAAATATTTATAATGGAAATAATGACGGAAAATAAATCTACGAATTATTACATGGCTTTGGGATAGTTACAATATAATTGGATAATAATAAATAATAATAATAAAGCAAATATAAATAAGCAATAATAATAAATAAAGCAATAAATATTAGAATTTTAAAAAAAAGAAAATAATAATAAAGAAAAATCAGAATTTTAAAAGAATTATTTTAAGTTAAATAAGTTAACATTTTAAAGTTTATAAGAAAAAATAATATAAGTTTAAATGATAATAATAATAATAAAAGGATAAGGTATTAAAAATTTATACGAAGTAAAAAAAAAGTTATTATAAAAAAAATATTTAGGGTTAAAGAAAATTAGGTTAAATTTTTAGGATTAGTGAAAAAAAATTAGGGTTAGAAAATAATTAGGGTTTTAATTAGATATTTACAAAATTAAACATAAGAGTGTTAAAATAAAAATAGTTAATATTTATTTACAAAATATTTTAGAAAAATAAAATTTGGATTATAATTTATATAGAGAAAATAGTTGAGTTTTTATTTATTAAAAAAAAAATTTAGTTAATATTAATAATAATAATTAAGAAAATATTTTAAAATTGTAAAAAATAGAGAAAAAGAACAAAAGTGACTTACCTGCTGGAGCCTGGGGTCGAACCCAGGCCTCCATACTCCACAACAAGCATACCAACAAACTGAGCTAACACGCGCGTGTATAAATGGAATCACCTTGGCAAATAATATATGAAACTTGTTGAGAAAATAGGAAAATCCAAAAAATTGGTCCTAGCCAGATTCGAACCTGCATCCTCATTCTCACAAACCAAATGTCTTGCCAATAAGCCACATGGGGCGCGTCTGCTAATAAATAGCAACAAACAGTTATATAATAAACTTGTTGAATAATGAAAATAATGAGAAAAATGAATAGTCTCACCCAGGTTCGAACCCAAGACCTTCTATCCACACGCACATGCTTTGACCACTGGGCCAACCAATGTTTGTTGAAATAAAATAGAAACAATATTATAAAATATTAAATCAAAGATTTGAATTTCCAGATGGCGCCAAGCAACTTCATCTTCTTCCTTGTGACCTGCGAATTTTGCTACAAAAATTGCTACAATATTACCTGCGAATCCATATTCATAGGAAAACCTATGTTTCTTCAAACACCATGAAAACTGTACAATTTTATCAAATTGAGAGCACCATTGTACTCAACACAACAAAACCAGTTCATTTATACATTTAGAATTCATTTATATTTGTTAAATTAGAAAACCCTAAATAAAGAGCATGAACCCTAGCAATGGCCGATTGCGTTTTAGGTCATGATACTTCAAGATTCTTACCCAGAAACAATCTATGAATCATCACAAGCAACAATATAAGGTCAAAAATCATCAACAAAGCATAAACAAACATAATCGAAAAATTGAAAACGCAAGATTATGAGGATTCGGTTTATGCATTTTATCATGATTTGGATGCCAATTGGGGTTGGGATAGCATCAAGGAGTATCCAGGATCATGTCTCTACCTTTAAAATGCCTGAAAAACAACAAAAAGTGAGAATCCGAATTTGAGTTTTCTTTGAAAATTTTGAAGTTGGAATGGTGTTCTTGGAGGCAGAAAAATCGTGTCCTTTGCTTGCATTAGGTTTGTGTATATGTAGGGATTCAAATTAGGTCAAAAACTTGTGGATTTATGGGCTTATGAAGATAACTTGATCATGAAGTTTTATCACTTTCAAATATTCAAAAAATCTCATCTATCCTTTCTATTTTTGGTCCAATTTGACTTTGGTTGATTTCCAATCATTCTAAATATGATTCAAATAATTTTCAATCAAAGATTTCATGCTTTATTTGATTTTTCATATTTTATATATATTTAAATTGAATTTTAATGAATAAAATCCAAATAAATATAAAATAAATTATAAAAATATGAAAAATTAAGCATTGGGTCGTGTATGATATCATTGTAAAGATTGGATTACAAAATTGCAATCCCATTTGGAAAATTTTGGTTTTAAGACCTCATTTGCTCAATATACCCCTCAAACATTTCCCAACTTTGTCAAGGCATAAATCCCTCAATTTTAAGGCTATGAAGGTGTTCTTGGACATTTTGGAAATCTTAAAGAGTCCTCTAACCAACCTCTTTGGTCTCATATCCATATCCTTTACCATTTTCAAATTATGCCCTTTGGAATATGTTGACTTTTTGTTGACTTTTGAAATGACCTATAATGGTTTAGCTCATATCTTCTAAACGAAGCATTTTTAGGCTTGGCTTGTGAGACACAAAGTTGTAGAGAATTCAATTTCCATCAAAATGAGCTTTGGATGGGAATTTTTTGATGAAGCATGTGAAAATTATGGCTGGTCAAAGTTCAGTTGACTTTTCCTTAGAAAACCCTAAATTAGAAACTCCTGATTCTTGATGATCTGAAACTTCCTTGATGAATCATGATCAAACATTGATCAAATGATGAATTTTACTTCATAAACTTGATTTTGGCAAAAAATCTTGAAGTTTGACTTTAGTTTGACCACAGTTAACCTCAGTTTGACTTTTTAACTACTTTGACTGATTTTTGCATATCTGATCATCTTACTGGGCAAATTTATTGGGAAAGGCTTGAAACTTGACATTGGGATTCTTGAATACATGTGGGATGTTATGAAGCTCACTTGAGGCCTTGAAAGTCATTTTAACCTGAAGAAACACAAAACCCTAGTTTTGGACACTTTGCTTAGGAGGAGGCATTGTCTGGGGAAACTTCCATACTTCTTGACCAATTGGGAGTCTTGAGAACCTTATGATAATTTAGAAGTCTTGAGAGAGGTTGTATTGATTGTGGGATGGCAAATTTTAGGGTGCAACAGCTTCCCCTTGTTCATCTTTCTAGAATCTGAGGAGTTAGATTGGCATGTACGCCATTCGTGACTTGAATATTGAAGAGGATTGAACACAAAAACCCAAAAATATGCACTTGCTGGTGTGTAGAATGATATTATTGGTTGATCGTGATGCTTGAATGGGCTTAAAGATGCCATTTGAATAAAGAGTCTTCAGATATGTTTCTTAAATATAAAGATAACGTTTTGGGAGGAATAAACAACGGCCCAAAATGAGATAACCTTCGGGAAGAATAAACGACGCCCCGAAGTAATGAAATAACCATTGGGAAGAATAAACGACGGCCCAAGGTAAGTTGACTTTTGGGAAGAATAAACGACAGCCCAAAAATGAGATAACTTTCGGAAGAATAAACGACGGCCCGAGGTAATGAAATAACCATTCGGAAGAATAAACGACGACCCAAGGTAAGTTGGTTTTTGGGAAGAATAATCGACGACCCAAAATGAGATAACCTTCGGGAAGAATAAGCGACGGTCCGAGGTAACAAGATAACCATTGGGAATAATAAACGACGACCCAAGGTAAGTTGACTTTTGGGAAGAATAATCGATGGCCCAAAATAAGATAACCTTCGGGAAGAATAAACGACGGCCCGAGGTAACAAGATAATCATTGGGAAGAATAAACGACGACCCAAGGTAAGTTAACTTTTGGGAAGAATAATCGACGGCCCAAAATGAGATAACCTTCAGGAAGAATAAACGACGGCCCGAGGTAACAAAATATTGGGAAGAATAAACAACGGCCAAAGGTAAGTTGGCTTTTGGGAAGAATAATCGACGGCCCAAAATGAGATAACCTTCGGGAAGAATAAACGACGGCCCGAGGTAACAAGATAACCATTGGGAAGAATAAATGACGACCCAAGGTAAGTTGGCTTTTGGGAAGAATAATCGACGGCCCAAAATGAGATAACCTTCGGGAAGAATAAACGACGACCCGAGGTAACAAGATAACCATTGGGAAGAATAAACCACGGCCCAAGGTGAGTTGGCTTTTGGGAAGAATAATCGACGACCCAAAATGAGATAACCTTCGGGAAGAATAAACGACGACCCGAAGTAACAAGATAACCATTGGGAAGAATAAACAACGACCCAAGGTAAGTTGGCTTTTGGGAAGAATAATTGACGGCCCAAAATGAGATAACCTCTGGGAAGAATAAACGACGGTCCGAGGTAACAAGATAACCATTGGGAAGAATAAACGACGACCCAAGGTAAGTTGACTTTTGGGAAGAATAATCGATGGCCCAAAATAAGATAACCTTCGAGAAGAATAAACGACGGCCCGAAGTAACAAGATAACCATTGGGAAGAATAAATGACGGCCCAAGGTAAGTTGGCTTTTGGGAAGAATAATAGACGGCCCAAAATGAGATAACCTTCGGGAAGAATAAATGACGGCCCGAGGTAACAAGATAACCATTGGGAAGAATAAACGACGGCCCAAGGTAAGTTGACTTTTGGTAAGAATAATCGACGACCCAAAATGAGATAACCTTCGGGAAGAATAAACGATGGCCCGAAGTAACAAGATAACCATTGGGAAGAATAAACGACGGCCCAAGGTAAGTTGTTGATGAAGTTTCTCTGCTGGAGAATTAACCTGAAAAACAAGGTTAGTTTGGTGACAATATAATGATATATATATATATAAATATAACAATCTGCAAGATAATATTTTTATGAGAATGCGTATAATATGATATGATATGATATGATGTATGTACGAATGAATTATGTCGGGAAGTTGAACAGTAGTTTCATATAACAACTGCTGGATGGGGAAAATAAATCTTGATTTGTTGATGAAGAGCATGAAGACTTTGTTCCCGTCTTATTTAAGAATATCGTACTTAGAACCTCTCGTTTTTGTTCGTCATACTTCTTATTGAAGGATTAAGTTCCTGAATATCCTGACTGAGGATAAAAGAGATGGACATAGATCCGAGGAACTTATGTAGTTAAGTATCAATTCTTTGGAGGATATGAAGCTGCTTGGAGACTTCGTAGAGTTGGAAGTATAAGATATTACTGGAAGTATTCCGTAAGAATATCCATAAAGATTACTTTGTGGGGATGAACCGGCAAAGCTTCGTTGAATTCCTACCTCCGTTCGTTCTTAGTAAATGCTATTATTGTATTTTATGCATTTCTGCTAAACATCAATCATATTCAAAGGCATATATACATTCAAACATAATCAATGGACGTTTTTCGCTTTAGTAAAAAGGGGAAAAGTAAAGTTGAATAAA
The DNA here is from genome assembly GCA_963966055.1 of Lathyrus aphaca. NCBI lineage: Eukaryota > Viridiplantae > Streptophyta > Magnoliopsida > Fabales > Fabaceae > Lathyrus > Lathyrus aphaca. Next base: position 145,269,130 of record OZ014520.1, on the reverse strand, counting down.
GAGGGAAAAGTAAAGCTGAATAGAGAGGGAAAAGTAAAGCTGAATATAAAAATGGAGTTTTTTTCTTATTCTTAGAAATAAACCTATAACTAGACATGTTTTAATATGGAGACGGAAATCCTAGTAAGAGGAATTCGTCAAAGAAATTTTTACAAGGAAAAATAGCTATGTGTAAATAACCCTATTGAGTTCCAACTTTGCTATTGCCATTATCTTCAATTATCTCATCTTCAGCTATTGGAGAAGAAACGATTGGACTGATCAATATCTGTTGAACTTGACATAGATAACACAACTAGTAGAGGTTGCATGGGTGATTTAACGATACATAATCATACGCTTTAATCCCTAACTTTTGCCTGGATTGCCCTTTCAGGTTTTCAATCCACTGGGATACCCTTTTTTGCCCAAGCCACCTCTTCAGGTTTTCGACTTTCCGGGTGTACATTTTTTTTATATATCCCTAATTTTTGCCCGAACCTTTTGGTTCGTCGGGATGCCTTTATTTTTGCCTAGGTCAGTCAACCTAGCGGGTCTCTTTTCATGCATAGTATTTTTTAACTATGTCTGTGTTCACAGGCTGCGGGAAATCTTCACCATCCATAGTGGTAAGCATCATGGCACCTCCAGAAAATATTCTCTTAACAAGAAATGGCCCTTCATAGGTGGGGGTCCATTTGCCCCAGGGATCACCCTATGGTAATATAATACATTTGATCACCAAATCACCAGTCTTATACACTTGTTGCCTAACTTTCTTATTGAAGGCTTTAATCATACGTTTCTGATACATCTGACCATGACAAACAGCTGCTAGTCTTTTCTCATCAATCAAGTTTATTTGGTCAAGTCGAGTCTGAATCTATTCATCTTCATCTAAGCCCGCATCCTTCATAATTCTCAAAGAGGGAATCTGAACTTCAATGGGTAAAACTGCTTCCATACCATAGACAAGGGAAAACGGGGTTGCCCCTGTTGAAGTACGTATAGTGGTACGATAACCATGAAGAGCAAATGGTAACATCTCATGCCAATCCTTATATGTAACTGTCATCTTTTGCAAGATCTTCTTAATATTCTTGTTGGCGGCTTCCACTGCACCATTCATCTTTGGACGATATGGAGAAGAATTATGATGTTTAATCTTGAACTGCGTGCAGAGATCAATAATCACAGTGTTGTTCAAATTAGTACCATTGTCTGTGATAATCCTTTCAGGGATGCCATATCTGCATATAAGATTATATTTGATGAATCGAGCCACAACATTCTTGGTAATAGAAGCAAATGAAGCTGCCTCCACCCATTTTGTCAAGTAATCAATAGTTACAAGGATGAAATAATGTCCATTAGAGGCAGTAGGTTTGATCTCACCAATCATATTAATGCCCCACATGGAAAAAGGCCATGGAGCAGTTAGAACATTCAACGGAATTGGAGGCACGTGAACCTTATCAGCATAAATCTGGTATTTGTGACAAGTTTTGGAGTGTTGAGAGCAGTCAGCTTCCATGGTAGACCAATAATAACCTGCTCTCAGAATCTTCTTAGCCATGGTATGCCCACTAGAATGAGTACCAAAGATCCCATCATGCATGTCTTCTATAATCTCTACTGCTTCTTTCTTATCCACATAGAGAAGCAAAGTCAAATCGTGATTGCGCTTGTACATAATTCCATTGCTCAGGAAGAATTTAGCTGAAAACCTCCTCAGAAACTTCTTATCATTGACAGATGCCCCTTCAGGGAACTCCTGAGCTTCAAGATACCTCTTCACTTCATGGAACCAAGGATTTTCTTCTACTCCTTTAATACCCACTTCATTGCAATATGCAGGTTTATCAAATTGATCAATAGTAATTCTCGGAGCTTCCTCATCCCAACTGATTTCAAACATAGATGCCATGGTAGCTAATGCATCTGCCAACTGATTCTCTTCTCGTGGAATATGTTCAAAGGTAATATCTTCAAAGTACGGGATCAAAGACAACACATGCTCTCTGTAAGGGATAAGATTAGGATGCCTGGTGTCCCAATCTCCTTTAACTCGACTAACTACTAGGGCTGAATCTCCATACACATCCAAAAATTGGATCTTCATCTCAATAGAAACCTTGATACCCATGATGCACGCTTCATACTCAGCCATATTATTGGTACATTTAAAATAAAGCTTTGCAGTAACTGGTGTATAACAACCTTTAGGAGAGATAATCACAACACCAACACCATTACCAAGCGCATTAGAAGCTCCATCAAAAACCATAGTCCATCGAGATCCTTGTCCAGGTCCTTCATATTGTCTAGGTTCTTTAATAACAATCATAATACCCTCATCTGGAAATTCAAAATTCATAGATTGATAATAATCCACTGCTTGATGAGCCAAATGGTCAGCTACTACACTTTCTTTGATTGTTTTCTGAGTAGTATACTGTATGTCATATTCCGTCAAGATCATTTGCCATCTTGCTATTCGTCCGGAGAGAGCAGGTTTCTCAAATATATACTTGATTGGATCCATTTTTGAAATCAATAAAGTGGTATGAGTCAACATATACTGTCTTAGTCGGCGAGCAGCCCATGCCAAAGCGCAACAAGTTTTCTCGAGCAGTGAGTATCTTGTTTCACAGTCGGTAAACTTTTTGCTAAGGTAGTATATTGCCTGCTCTTTTCGACCAGACTCGTCATGTTGCCCCAACACACACCCCATTGAGTTATCCAATACTGTCAAGTACATAATCAATGGTCTTCCTTCAACTGGTGGCATCAATATAGGAGGTTTCTGTAAGTACCTTTTGATTTCATCAAAAACGGCCTGGCATTCATCATTCCATTCCAATACTTGATTTTTCTTCAACAATTTGAAGATTGGTTCACAAGTAGCAGTCAACTGGAAAATAAATCTTGCAATGTAATTCAGTCGTCCCAGGAAACCTCTAACTTCTTTCTCAGTACGAGGAGCAGGCATCTCTTGTATAGCTTTTACCTTTGCAGGATCTACTTCAATACCTTTACCACTAACAATAAAACCCAAAAGTTTACCAGATCTAACTCCGAAAGTACATTTGTTTGGATTTAACCTCAACTTGTATTTCTTCAACCTCTCAAACAACTTGTGCGGGTGATCAAGATGCTCTTCTTCATTCTGAGATCTGGATATCATATCATCCACATATACCTCTATCTCATGGTGAATCATATCATGGAACAAAGCTACCATAGCACGCTGATATGTTGCCCTATCATTTCTTCAAACCAAATGGCATTACCTTATAGCAGAAAGTGCCCCATTGTGTAACAAATGTAGTCTTCTCCATATCTTCAGGTGCCATCTTAATTTGATTATACCCAGAGAAACCATCCATAAAAGAGAATACCTTATGTTGAGCAGTGTTATATACCAGAACATCAATATGTGTAAGTGGAAAGTCATCTTTAGGGCTGGCTCTATTCAAATCCCTGTAATCTACACACATGCGTACTTTACCATCTTTCTCAGGCACCGGCACCACGTTTACAACCCATTGTGGATAAGAAGTAACAGCTAGAAACCCTGCATTGAATTGTTTCATCACCTCTGCATTAATCTTTTCTGACATATCTGGACGCATACGACGAACTTTCTGTTTTATCGGACGACAATCCCCTTTCATTGGTAGACGGTGAACCACAATATTTGTATCCAACCCCGACATATCTTCATAAGACCAAGCAAAAACTTCCACATAGTCATGTAACATCTGAATAAACATGTTCTTGATACCATCCTCTAGTTCAACACCTATCTTGATTTCTTTCCTGTTTTCCTCGGTTCCTAAGTACACAACTTGACTTGGTTCCTCATGTGATTGTATAGTTTTCTCTTCTTGTTGTAGTAATCTAGCCAACTCTATAGGTACTTCACAATCTTCCTCCTTTCCATCCTCGGCTTGATAGATCGGATTTTTGAAGTCATAATTGGCAATATCAGAATTGTTATCAATATGATTAAGAGTGGATGAATATCTGCATTTAGTGATATGGGTGTGTGTAAGAACACATAGCTTTTTTTTTATAAAAGGAAAAAGTAAAAGAAAGACAAAGAGCACAATATTTACGAAAGCGAGAAACGTCCATTGATTTTATTGAATGAAAATATGCAAATGAAATGAAAACCCTAATAAGCATACCATTGTGCCTCGGGCAAGGCACAAGGCTTAAAAGTATTTAGTTGTTCAAAGTTACAAAAATAAATTTAGAAAAATGAAATAGCATTTACTCCTGACTAAAGGAGATAGGAATAACATCTTCAGCCTTCCAATTGTTGAGTCCATCCCCCATGGTAGGAAAAATCCAATCGTCCAGGTTGTAACCTTCATCATAATCTTCCACAACATTGACTTAGTCTTTTATGATTCCTCCATGAGTGATACGAGCAGCACGAGCACGACGAACATCCTTCTGAGATTCTGCAGTGAAACCCAAACCAAACTTGTCAGACTTGTAAGGGATGTCAGGAAGCTGACCCCAAATAGTACAACCACCTTCTTCAACCACAACTCTAGCATCTTTGAGGGAGGCCATTGTAGGAGGCACTCTAGTAATCACAGGAACTCTTTTAACAACAGGGGGAGCTTCAGTAGCAGGAACGACCCAAGGAGCTACTTCAAATATCTAGCAAGGAGTCTCAACATATTCACCTTCCATCTCAACATATTTAAAAGTATTCACATGACTGACCATATATTCTTTTTCACCGTAAACTGTGACAATCTTTTCTTTCACCGGATATTTACACTTCTGATGTAAAGTGGAAGTCACAACACCTGCCCAATGGATCCAGGGGCGCCCAAGCAAACAGGAGTACGCAGGACGAATATCCATCACATAGAAAGTGGAATAAAAAACTTGAGAGCCTACTTTGACTGGAAGATGCACCTCTCCATGCACCATTCTTCTTGAATCACCAAAGGCCCTCACCACCACATTACTTGGCCTTAACACTACATCATTCAAATTGAGTTTATTTAGAACCTCCTTAGGTAATACATTTAATGAAGAACCATTATCCACCAATACATGAGACAAAGTAGTGCCCCTTGTAACACGGTGGGAGAACTGACTTAAGTTAAATGTTGCGGATAGCAAGAGTCGCCACCGACTTTTATTTTATCCAAAGGAAAGGCATAAAAGAACAGGAAAGACCTTTTAAAAGATTTTTGGGTCCGGGGGGTAGGTTATGTAAAGGGAAGGTGTTAGCACCCTTTACATCCATGGTTATCCATGGGCTCTTAGTTACTTAGCTCACTTTAAAATGTTTTTGAAAAGGTGAAGTGTGTGAATAGAAAATTTCATAAGAGTTTGATAATGATCCATGTACGGATGCGTAAAAAACTTGTGTTTGAAAATTGTTTGAAATTGTGAAGTGTTTGAAAAGTTTTTGAATAGTGAGCAAGTAACTATGAGGAACCTACCCTAAAGTTTAAGTCTTTCTGTTCTTGAATCCTTTAAATGGTAAGACTATCCCTATTATTAAGGAATAGGTAGTCATTACCTTGGATGTGAGGGACAAGTAAAGGGTCATCTGTTTATTTAGGCAACTGTGGGGTGTATTAAGCAATTTTGGAGGGACTGTCATCATTATTCGAAAGGGACAAGATCATTATGAAGGCAACCATTAAGGGACTTGATCTTTTATTGTTTAAGGGTCTAGATGACTTTACTTTGAGGGACTTTGCTTTATACACCCTACTTGACCTGTTTGATTAGGCAACAATGAGAGGTAACCCTAGAAAGTGAGATGGCGATCAAAGATCGACTTACGTGTGTGAGTGTTCAATTTTAAATTTATCTTTTGAATTAAGTGATCTAAATTCAATTTTAAATATACATACATGTTTACACTCCCTATTTTTACTAACCATGACATAAAAATAAATAATAAACATTATAAAATATTACATCCAGGAGCAATTACATAATAATAATAATAAAGCAATTAAAATAAATAACCAAAATAAATAAATAAGCAATAAACAAAATAAATAAGCAATTATAATTGGGTTAGTAGAAAATAATAGTAATAATCACAATTTAAAAATAAATGGGGTTAGTGACAAAATAATTATAAGAAAGAAAGATTAGTACAAATATACAAGAATTTATAGAATTTAAAAGAACATTTTAAAATTAAATAAGCAATTTTTTAAGAATTTTTAAGAAATAAATAATAAAGGAATTATAATAATGATAATAAACAATATAATAATTATTTACAAAAAAAGAACAAAATTAATTATTTAATTAAGTATTAGAAAAAATTAATTAAGTTAATATTTAAAATTAAATAAGAATTAGGGTTAGAGATTTAAAAATAAAATTAGGGTTTATAATTTGAATTACCATATTAATTTGATTATTTACAAAAATCAATATATAATAATAATATATACATAAACAAAATATATTGCAAAAATAAAATACAAAGTTTTTCTATTTTTATTTTCTTACTAGAATTATTATACTATTATTTTTTAAAAGAAATTAATTTATAAAATATATAATTGAATAAATAATAAGAAAATAGAAGAAAATTAGGTTTTAAAAAAATGGGGAGGCCTGGATTTGAACCCAGGACCTCCCCTGTACCTGAATAGGAGGTTACCACTGGGCTGCGTGTGCATTGGTGATCACTATCTGAAACAAATTCCATATAAAATAAAACCAATAAAACGAAATCTAAAAATTCAGAAAAGCAAAACAAGTCATAAAAATAGTTGGGGGAGTCTGGATTCGAACTCGCTCCCCAGACTTCACAAGGCATGCTTCTGGCCACTGGGACACGCACCTGCGTGTGATAATATGATAACCCTAATAATACAAAAACTAAAACAGAATTTCAAATTTGATTTTTGGCGCCAGACGCATTTCATCTTCTTCCTCTAGCACTGCGCATTTACCTGCGGAATTATCTACAAGTTTACCTGCGAATTTACCTGCATACGATTTTTTACAGAAAAACCTAGCTTTTTGAAACACCATTAAAACTGTAAAATTTCACCAAATTGATCATAGCATTGTGATCCCCATGTCTTAGACAGTTCATTAGTGTTATTAGAATTCATTTATATTTGTTTAATCAAAAAACCCTAAACGGCAAGCAAAACCCTAGCAATGGCAATTCCACGATTAGGCTATGATTCTTCACACAAACTATCCAGAAACCATCTGTAGGAACATACAAACATCAATACAGAATCAAAATGCATTATAAACATGTAAATCCAGTGAATCGAAAAAAAAAAATCAAGAACAAAAGTGCTTCGGGTAAGGCATATAAACATGATGTGAATGATTTTGAGGGTTGGGATAGATTCAGTGATGTCCAAGGATTCTTCTTGTGTCCTTAAAATACCTTAAAAAGCTTTGTGATGAAGAATCCGAATTTCATATTTGGGGTGATTTTTGAAACTATGAACTTACACTTTGAGGCTGCAAAATTCGTGAATAGTGTTAGGGTTGTCTTCTATACTTATAGAATGATGAATTTAGGTTAAAAAATTAGGTCATTGTGTGGAAGATTTGATCCAAAAGGATTCAAAAAGATAAGCTTTGAAATTTCAATATTTTTGCATCCACACTTTCTATTTCAAGCCAATCAATGTGATCTTCTTTCCACTTCAATACCAATCACTTTTATGATTTTCTAGAAGCTCAATCATATTTAAATCTTTGACTTTTATATTTTATTTTAATTTAAAATGATTTTTAATGAATTAAATCAAAATAAATAAAAATAAAATGATAAAAAATCTGATTTTTGTTGACTTGGGTCGTGCATGAGGTTATAGTATGGATTGGGTCATCATATGGCAAGCCCATTTGGAAGAAATTGGTTTTAGACCTCCATTTTCTTCATAAACCAACCAAAAATTTCCCAACTTTGCAAGGGCACACATCCTTCAATTTTAATGGTATGAGGGTGTTCTTGGACATTTTGGAAGGCTTGAAGAGTCCTCTAACCAACCCCACTGGTTTCATGTCCATATCATTTACCATTCTCAAGTTATGCTCTTTTGAAGTTGTTGACTTTTTGTTGACTTTCAAAAGGACCTATAATGTCTTAGCTCATACCTTCCAAATGAAGCATTTTTGGGCTTGGCTTGTGAGACACAAAGTTGTAGAGAATTCAATTTCCTTAAAAATGAGCTTTGGATGGAGACTTGGTGATGAAGCATGTGAAAGTTATGGCTGGTCAAAGTTCAGTTGACTTTTACTAAGGAAACCCTAATTTAGAAACTCCTGATTCTTGATGATCTGAAATCTCCTTGATGAATCATGATCAACCCTTGATCAAATGATGAATTTTACTTCATATACTTGATGTTGGCAAAAAATCATGAAGTTTGACTTTGGTTTGACCACAGTTGACCTCAGTTTGACTTTTTAACTGCTTTGACTGATTTTGACTTATCTGATCATCTGACTGAGCAAACTTTTGAGAAAAGTCTTGAAACTTGTCATGGGGGTTCTTACATACATATAAGATGTTATGAAGCTCACTTGAAGTCTTGGAAGTTCATTTAGCCTGATTAAAGTCAAAACCCTAGTTTCAGATGCACTGCTTAGGAGGTGCATTGTCTGAGGGAATTGTCAACTCTTCTGACCCATTGTGAACTTTGTGAACCTTGTGAACCATCATAAAATGTCTTGTGAACCTCATGGGAGGTATTGTGAACCTTGTTAACCTCATAAAGTGACTTGTAGACTTCATGAACCTCATGAAAGGTCTTGTAAGCATTGTGAATCTTGTGAACCTTGTGAACCTCATAAAGTGACTTGTAGACTTCATGAACCTCATGAAAGGTCTTGTAAGCATTGTGAATCTTGTGAACCTTGTGAACCTTCTTAGCACACAAAGTCTTGTATTGTGAGGGCAAATTTTGGGGTGCAACAGCTGCCCCTGTTCAATTTTCTGAAACCTGAGGGGTTAGATTGGTATATTCGCCAGTCGTGACCTGGAAGGTTGAAGGGGATTGAACACAAAAGCCCAAAAATTTGCACTCACCGGTGCATAGAGTGATATTGATGACTAGTTGAATATGCTTTCAGGAGGATAAACAACATCCTGAGGTGATGATATGCTTTCAGAAAGATGAACAACGTTCTGAGGTATGAATATGCTTTCAGGAGGTTAAAGCAGTCCTGAGGTATAAGAAGCTTTCAGGAGGATAAAGCAGTCCTGAGGGATTGATAATATGCTTTCAGGAGGATAAAGCAATCCTGAGGTAATAATGTTTTCAGGAGGATAAAGCAGTCCTGAGATAGGGGTGATAGCTTTCAGGAAGATAAACAACGTCCCGAGGAGATAATATGCTTTCAGGAGGATACATCAGTCCTGAGGTAATAATGTGTTTTCAGGAGGATAAAGCAATCCTGAGGTAATAATATGCTTTCAGGAGGATAAAGCAATCCTGAGGGGATGATAACCTTTGAGAAGATAAACAACGACCCAAAGTAATGATATGCCTTCAGGAGGATAAAGCAATCCTGAGGAAATGATATGCTTTCAGGAGGATACAGCATTCCTGAGGTATAAGAAGCTTTCAAGAGGATAAAGCAGTCCTGAGGGATTAATAGCTTTCAGGAGGATAAAGCAGTCCTGATAGCCACAAGTTGTTTGATGAAGTTTGTCTACTGGAGAATTAACCTGAAAACAAGGTAGCATTCTATATAATAATATTAGTTTATGTATTATGTATGCATGTATAATATGATGCACTTAAGTAATGTATTATGTATCTATGGATATGTATGTTATGGTATGATATAAATGATGTATGTATGATATGATGCTACCGGAAGCGTCTGGATATCTTCGTATAACAACTGCTGGCCAGGGAAAATAAATCCCAGTTTGTTGTTGAAGAATATGAGGAACTTAGTCCCGTTTTGTTGGATAATACATTATACATAACCTTCTGTCTGCTGGGGATAGCAAGGTATATATAACCTCCCGTTTGCTGGGGATAGCAAGGTATATATAACCTCCCGTCTGCTGGGGATAGTAGGGTATACATAACCTCCCGTTTGCTGGGGATAGCAAGGTATATATAACCTCCCGTTTGCTGGGGATAGCAAGGTATATATAACCTCCCGTTTGCTGGGGATAGCAAGGTATATATAACCTCCCGTCTGCTGGGGATAGTAGGGTATACATAACCTCCCGTTTGCTGGGGATAGTAGGGTATACATAACCTCCCGTTTGCTGGGGATAGCAAGGTATATATAACCTCCCGTCTTCGTTCGTCGTACTCTTATTGGAAAGTAAATTCCCGAATATCCGTATGAGGATAAAAGAGATGGATATAAATTCCAGGAGGGATGTGACTATATGAAGATGGATTTGTCCTACTGAAGGTTTGTAACTGTCTTGTAGAGATGAACCGGCGAAACTTCGTTGAAATCCTTCCCTCGTTCGTCCTTAGTAAATACTATTACTGTATGCATTTCTGGTAAACATCAATCGTATTAAGCATTCATGCATTTCTGGTAAACATCAATCATATTCAAAAGCATAATACATTCAAACACAACCAATGGACGTTTCGCTTATGTAAATAGGGTAAAAGTAAATCTGGATTAAAAATGGAATTTTATTTATATCAAAGAGTGACCTATACATGGGTAAATTTGTACAAGGAGACATAAATCCTAGTAAGAGGACTTTGTCATAAAGTTTTTACAAAACAAGGAGAATCATCTATGTGGGAAATAATCCTATTGAGTTTCAATTCTACTATTGCCATTATCTTCAAGTATCTCATCTTCTGCTGTTGAGACGGAAATGATTGGATTAAGCTTTATCTGTTCAAACTTGAGTAAGTAGCACAACTAGTTGCAGTTTCATGGGTGATCCAAACGAGACATAGTCATATGCTTTAATCCCTAACTTTTGCCTAGATTGCCCTTTCAGGTTTTCAATCCACCGGGATACCCTTTTTTGCCCAAGCCGCCTTTTCAGGTTTTCGACTTGCCGGGTGTACATCTTTTTATATATATCCCTAATTTTTGCCCAAACCCTTTTAGTTTGCCGGGATGCCCTTATTTTTGCCTATGCCTGTCAACCTAGCGGGTCTCTTTTCATGCGTAGTATTTTTTAACTATGTTTGCGTTTACAGGTTGCGGGAAGTCTTCACCATCCATTGTAGTAAGTATCATGGCACCTCCTGAAAATACTGTTTTGACTACAAATGGTCCTTCATATGTGGGAGTCCACTTGCCCCTAGGATCACCCTGTGGTAATATGATACGCTTGATTACCAAGTCACCAGCCTGATATACCTTTGGCTTAACCTTCTTGTTAAAAGCTTTGATCATCCGTTTCTGGTACATCTGGCCATGACAAACTGCTGCTAACCTCTTCTCATCAATCAAATTTATCTGGTCAAGTCGAGTCTGAATCCACTCATCTTCATCCAAGCCTGCATCCTTCATAATTCTTAAGGAGGGGATCTGAACTTCAATGGGCAGAACTGCTTCCATACCATAGACCAAGGAGAATGGGGTTGCCCCTGTTGAAGTACGTATTGTAGTACGATAACCATGAAGAGCAAATGGTAACATCTCATGCCAATCCTTGTAAGTAACAGTCATCTTTTGTACAATCTTCTTAATGTTCTTATTAGCAGCTTCAACTGCCCCATTCATCTTCGGACGATACGGAGAAGAGTTGTGATGCTTAATCTTGAACTGCGTGCAGAGATCAGTAATCATAGTGTTGTTCAGATTAGAGCCATTGTCAGTAATAATCCTTTCAGGGATGCCATACCTACATATAAGATTATTCTTAATGAATCGAGCCACCACATTCTTAGTAACAGATGCAAATGAAGCTGCCTCTACCCACTTTGTGAAGTAATCAATAGCAACCAGGATGAAACGATGCCCATTAGAAGCAGTAGGTTTGATCTCACTAATCATATCAATGCCCCACATGGCAAAAGGCCAAGGAGCAGTCAACACATTCAATGGAGATGGAGGTACATGTACTTTATCAGCATAAATTTGACACTTGTGACATATTCTGGAGTGTTGATAGCAATCAGCTTCCATGGTAGACCAATAGTAACCTGCTCTCAATATCTTCTTTGCCATAATATGACCACTAGAATGAGTGCCAAAGATCCCATCATGCATATCCTCCATAATCTCAATTGCTTCCTTCTTATCCACACAACGAAGCAAAGTTGAATCATGATTGCGCTTGTACAAAATCCCATTACTCAAAAAGAACTTAGCAGAAAACCTTCTCAGGAACTTCCTATCTTTGACAGATGCCCCCTCAGGGAACTCCTGAGCTTCAAGATATCTTTTCACTTCATAGAACCAAGGCTTTTCCTCTGCCCCTTCTGTGTCTATCTCATTGCAGTATGCAGGCTTTTCAAATCTATCAATAGTAATCTTGGGAGCTTCATCATCCCAGCTAATCTCAAATATGGATGCCATGGTGGCTAATGTATCTGCCAACTGATTCTCTCTCCGTGGAATATGACCAAAGGTAATCTCTTTGAAATGTGGGATCAAAGACAACACATGCTCTCTATAAGGAATGAGGTTATCATGCTTGGTATCCCAATCTCCTTTAATCTGACTTACTACCAGGGCTGAATCTCCATACACATCAAGGAACTGAATCTTCATATCAATAGCAGCTTTAATACCCAGGATACATGCCTCATACTCAGCCATGTTATTGGTACAATAGAAACACAATCTTGCAGTAATCGGGGTATGGCACCCTTCAGGGGAACTAATCACAACACCAACACCATTACCAAGTGCATTAGAGGCACCATCAAAAACCATAGTCCATCGGGATCCTTGTTCAGGTCCGTCATATTGTCCAGGTTCTTTGGTAATAATCATAATGTCTTCATCAGGGAACTCAAAACTCATTGACTGATAATCATCCACTGCTTGATGAGCCAAATGATCAGCAACAACACTTCCCTTGATGGCCTTCTGAGTAGTATACTGTATGTCATATTCTGTCAAAATCATTTGCCATCTTGCAATTCTTCCGGAGAGAGCAGGTTTCTCAAATATGTACTTGATTGGATCCATCTTTGAAATCAATAAGGTAGTATGAGTCAACATATACTGTCTTAGTCGGCGAGCAGCCCATGCCAAAGCGCAGCAAGTTTTCTTGAGCAGTGAGTATCTTGTTTCACAGTCGGTAAACTTTTTGCTAAGGTAGTATATTGCCTGCTCTTTTCAACCAGACTCGTCATGTTGCCCCAATACACACCCCATTGAGTTGTCTAACACTGTTAAGTACATAATCAAGGGTCTTCCATCAACTGGTGGCATCAAAATTGGAGGTTCTAGCAGGTATCTCTTGATTTCATCAAAGGCAGTCTGGCATTCATCATTCCATTCCATCACCTGATCTTTCTTCAACAACTTGAAGATTGGCTCACAGATGGCAGTTAATTGGGAAATAAATCTTGCAATGTAGTTCAATCGTCCCAAGAAACCTCTAACCTCCTTCTCAGTACGGGGAGCTGGCATCTCTTGTATAGCTTTCACTTTTGCAGGATCCACTTCAATACCTTTTCCACTGACAATGAAACCTATGAGCTTTCCAGATCTAACTCCAAAAGTACACTTGTTTGGGTTCAATCTCAACTTGTATTTCTTTAACCTCTCAAACAACTTATGCAGATGATCAAGATGTTGTTCTTCATTCTGGGACCTGGCTATCATATCATCCACATATACCTCTATTTCGTGATGAATCATATCATGAAACAAAGCCACCATAGCACGCTGATATGTTGCCCCTGCATTCTTCAAACCAAATGGCATCACCTTATAACAAAAAGTGCCCCACTGTGTAACAAATGTTGTCTTCTCCATATCTTCAGGCGCCATCTTGATCTGATTGTATCCAGAGAAACCATCCATAAAAGAGAATACCTTATGCTTAGCAGTGTTGTCTACCAGAACATCAATATGAGGAAGTGGGAAGTCATCTTTGGGACTAGCCTTGTTCAAATATTTGTAGTCCACACACATACGTACCTTACCATCTTTCTTAGGAACTGGTACCACATTTGCAACCCACTGAGGATAAGAAGTCACTGCTAAGAACCCTGCATTGAACTGTTTCATTACCTCTGCTTTGATCTTCTCTGACATTTCAGGACGCATACGACAAATCTTCTGCTTCTTTGGACGACAATCTTCTTTCACTGGTAAACGGTGAACCACAATGTCTGTATCCAACCCTGGCATATCTTCATAAGACCAAGCAAAGATCTCCACATAGTCACGTAACATCTGAATCAACCTGCTCTTGACACTATCCTCTAAATCAGCCCCTATCTTGACTTCTTTCCTGTTTTCTTCAGTTCCCAGATTCACAACTTCGACTGGCTCTTCATGTGGCTGTATGGCTTTCTCTTCTTGTTGTAACAACCTAGCAAGCTCTACAGGTACTTCACAATCGTCCTCATTTCCGTCTTCAGTTTGATAGATCGGATTCTCGAAATTATAATTGGCAATAGTAGAACTGTTATCAACAGGATCCAGAGTGGATGAGGATCTGCATTTTAGTGATGTGGGTGTGTGTAAGAACACATAGCTGATAAAGCAAAAATAAAAGAAAAGAAAGACAAGGAACACAATATTTACTAAAACGAAACGTCCACTGATTTTTATTGAATGAAGTATGCAAATGAAATGACAGCCCGTAACAAGCACGCCATTGTGCCCCGGGTAAGGCACAAGGCTTGAGAGTTTTAATTGTTCAAGAAATTACAAACTTAAAAGCAACAACACAGTAATAGTATTTACTCCTGACTAAAGGAGATAGGGATAACATCTTCAGCTTTCCAATTATTGAGTCCAGCACCCACAGTAGGAAAAATCCAAGCATCCAAGTTGTAGTCTTCATCATAGTCCCCCACAGCATTGATCTGGTCTTTCATAACCCCTTGATTGGTGATACGAACAACACGAGCACGACGAACAGCCTTCTGGGATTCTGCAGTGAAACCCAAACCAAACTTGTCAGACTTGTATGGGATATCAGGAAGCTGTCCCCAAATAGTACAACCACCTTCATCCACTACAGCTCTAGCATCTTTGAGGGAGGCCATTGTTGGAGGTACTCTGGTAACCACAGGAACTTTCTTGACAACTGGAGGAGCTACATAATCATTAACAACCCAAGGAACCACTTCAAATGTCTGACACGGAGTTTCAACATATTCACCTTCCACTTCCAGATACTTGAAGGTATTCACATGGCTGACGAAATATTCTTCCTCTCCATAGACAGTAACAACTTTTCCCTCCACCGGATATCTTAGCTTCTGATGTAATGTAGAGGTTACAGCACCTGCCCCATGGATCCAGGGACGACCAAGCAGACAAGAGTACGAAGGACGAATATCCATCACATAAAATGTAGCATTAAAAATCTGTGAACCAACTTTGATGGGCAAGTCAATCTCTCCATGCACCACTCTTCTCGAACCATCAAAAGCCTTCACCACTATACTACTGGGTTTCAGCACAGCATCTTCAGGGCTCAGCTTATTCAGGACTTCCTTGGGCAACACATTCAGAGAGGAACCATTGACTATCAATACATGTGACAGGGTAGTGCCCCTGCATTCAATTGAAATATGCAGAGCCCTGTTGTGATCCCTCTTGGCAGGGGTTAAATCAGCATCAGAAAACCCTAACCCATTATCATAGGTTAGGTGGGCAACACAATTCTCAAACTGGTCAACAGAAATTGCATTGGGTACATGAGCAGTCTTCAGAAACTTGATCAAAGCTTTTGCATGAGCTTCAGAACATAACAACCAGGACAGCATAGAGATCTTAGAGGGAGTATGCCCCAACTGATCAACAATGTCATAATCACTCTTGCGAATGATTTTCAATACTTCTTCCATCTGCTTAGAGAGATCATCAGCAGCTGGCACATCAGTGGGTATAGGCTCAATAACAGGACCTTTGCCCCGAGCATCAGTGGTGGAAGTAGCAGCAGGAGTAACTGCATTCTTGGAAGTAACTGGTGGAGAGAAGACTCTTCCACTTCGTGTGATCTTACTAGATCCAGCAATATTGTCAACATCAACAGGCATATCAGCTAATGGTTCCTGCTTAACACCATGGATATAAACATCAGACCCATAGTGCCAAGGCACAACTTTATCAGACGTATACGGAATAGGACCAGGTGTGGTAATGACCAGGGGAGCCACTCTAGCTTCAGCAACAATCTTCACAGGGCCTTCAGCAGTAATCTTGATTGGACCCTTATGAGTGATTTTAACAGGTCCCTTTGAAGTGATCCTTACCGGTACTTTATCAACCATATCAACCTCTTCAATCTTCCTTCCTTGAGTAATGTGATCCACCATACTCTCTACAGACGATGGAGTCCTCTCAAAAACTATGGTATACTTATCCATGAGACGTTGAATTCCATCTCTCAATCTCCAGCAACTATCTGGCTTATAGGTACAATACAAACAATCTTCACGACAACCTGGTAAGAGCCCAGCTTGTACTAACTTTTTCTTGATAACAGACAATGGTGTGGTCAACTCTGCAACTGAATAGACATGTAAATCTTCATCAATGGCATTGACAGTCTTCTCGTGATTTGGCATGGGAGCAGTAATCACATTTGGAGTACCCGGAGGGTCAAACTCAATCTCTCCAGCCTCAATCATATCTTGAATTTTGTTCTTCAAGACCCAGTAGTTATTAGTATCATGTCCCTGGAAGTTTGAGTGATATGCACATCGTGCATTGGGGTTGTACCTGGGAGAGGTAACATTGGGATTCTGAGGAGCCTCTTTCAGAGTAATAAGTTCAGCCTTCAACAAGTGCTGCAATACCTGAGCCATTGACATGTTGATCTTTGTGAACTGCCTTCTAGCCCTCTGTTGGTTGCCCTGTGGCTGCTCTGGTGTTGTAGGAGTTGGATTTGAAATATGAACTGCGCTAACAGACTGATGCCTTCTGTTACGATCAGGTTGACCATAAACAGCATTGGATTCTTTCTTCCCAGTGGGAGGCTTCTTTGCAGTACCTGATGAAGAAGTACCCACCTGGATCTTGCCATTCTTTATACCATTTTCCACTCGCTCTCCTGTCATTATCAACTCAGTAAAGCCAGATGATGAGCTTCCAATGAGATGACTGTAAAAAGGACCATTCAGCGTACACATGAACATATCAACCAATTCCCTGTCAGTCAAAGGGGGTTGTACTCTTCCAGCTAAATCTCTCCACTTCTGAGCATACTCCTTGAAACTTTCTTTGGCACCCATAGACATGCTTTGCAGCTGCATGCGAGTGGGAGCTAAGTCAGCATTGTATTGATACTGCTTATAGAAAGCTTCAGCAAGATCATTCCACTCCCTGATGTTGACACTCTCCAATTGATAATACCACTCCAATTGAGCTCCAGATAAGCTCTCTTGAAAAAAATGGATCCACAACTTCTTGTCAGCAGTGTGAGGTTGAATTCTTCTGACATAAGACCTCAGATGCAGCTTGGGACAAGAGACCCCATCATAAACAACAAAGGCAGGAACTTTGAAACCAATGGGTATGACTACCCCAGATATCAGACTCAAATCTTCAAAATCCAACCCTGAAGACTTCTGCAACTCCATAGCATCCATTCTATCCACCAGCATCTTGAATTTGTCTTCATTAGGATCATGGTAGTAATTAGCCTCAGAATCAGAGTCCCCCATTGTGTTGTGGAGACTGCCTCCCTCTTTCTCAGATTCTTCAGATTCATAGTCTTCAACCTGTTCTTTGGTCTTGACAGGACCTCTGAACCTTCTTCCCATGTTGATCAGGCCACCTGACCTTCTAGTCTTCTTAGTCTTCTTGGCCAGCAGTGTCTTCAATTCATCCTGCCCCTTGGACAAGTTCAGGATCAGCTCTTGGAACTGTGCATTTTGTGCCTGGAGATCCTTAACTGTTTGTTCAAGAGCCATTGCTGAAATAAACAGCGAGAAGATGAGAAACCTGTGCACAAATAAACCTGTGATGTAATGATATGATGTATTAATGCGTATGCAATGTTTTCAAGGACCGCACGATTTAAATTTGCTTAAACAAACAAGAAGGTAAACTTTTATTAGTAATAAACTTGTTTTGCCTCTTGGGCTTACAAAAATGAAATGCAATAAATACAAGAGATGGGGTTTTAAGTCTCCCATGGACGTTTCCTCTTAGTGTTGAGGTATGAGTTGAGATTCCGCTCCTCGTGAAGTTGCTTTGTTAGTTCCAGGATTCTTTCTTGGCTTGCTTTGTAATGAGCCTCAAAAGTATCCCTTTGCTCCTTCAACTGGATCCAAGATCTCTGCAAGTCTTCCATGTCAGTAGGCATGTCTGGGTGAAGGATGGTATAAGCAGTGTCTCCTTCAGCAACAGGTTCCATGGTAACTGGCAGGATAGCAGGATATGGCATCATGAGAGTCTGAGCACGAGATCGCACCCATCTGAGATAAGCTTCCATAGGAATAGTGTACTTAGGCTCCAGTGTCTTGCTGTTAACCCTATTTACTTTTCCCCATGCTCGTATGAATCTCTGACGGTAACCTTGAAGATCGTTGTCGTAGTCAAACACAATGCCTTGAATCAACATGTCATGTGGACCATCACTCCGAGCGTAACCAAACTGTCGTAAAGATAGAGAGGGGTTGTAAGTAATGCCTCCTCTTATGCCTAGAAGTGGCACATTAGGAAACTCCCCACAACGGTCAATAATAGTGACATTCTCCATAGATCTGGAGCACCAATGAATATCTGAGTGAGAAAGTGACATGATCCTTTTGGACCATCTGAACCCTTGCTCATTCTTCATTACTGAGCGAGGAAGGTGTGAAATAAACCACCTAGATAGCAAAGGTATGCAACACATCAAAGTTCCTCTTGCCCTTGTAGTACGGGTGTGAAGAGAATGCAGGATATCCCCAAGCAATGTAGGCACTGGATTGTGACTCAGGAATATGTTGATGGCATGCACATCTATGAACTGATCTGGATTGGGGAACAATACTAAGCCATAAATCAACAAGGCTAAGATATCCTCAAAAGCATCATAGCTCATAGCCTTCAAGAACATTTGAGCCTTCTCTATCAACATCTTAGCAAGAATACCCTTGACTCCACTTCTCGTTTCTAGAACAATGTCAGACTTCTTCAGATGTAGAGCTGCAGCAATAACCTCAGGTTTAGGCTCCTTCTCCAAGCCTGTGAATGGTTTCTGATCAAGAACAGGTATACCTAGAAGTTTAGAGAACTCTTCCATGGTTGGAACCAGCTGGTAGTCGGGGAATGTGAAGCAATGGTGCTTAGGATCAAAGAACTGAAATAGAACACTCATCATGTCCTCATTGAACCCTGAAGTGACTAAATCCAGTAGGTGACCCTGTCTTTTGATGAACTGGGAATGATCAGACACTTGAGAAACCAACTCTTTAAGCTTAGCAGGTATCCCTACAAAGTTGATCCTGATAGTGTTTCTACGAGCAGAAGCCATGACCTGCAACAAAGAACAAAGATAAACCCTTTGGTCCTTGAAATGGTTAGTGAAAATGCTATGCTTATGATGCATGATGATGTCATGATGTTATGCTCAATCACAAACATGTGGCACACACAAGCAAGTCACACAATAGCCCTAGGTTTAAAGGCTTGCATGAGGTTCAAAGGTAAATACCCTCCCCTGAAGTTAGATGGTTCATCCTGTCCTACAAAAGTAACCAGGTTCTAAGGGATCTCAATATCATTGATCCTTCACAAGGGTGGTTGTTCAGTAGGCAACTTACTTGCCAACCAAAACCCTCCAAGTTTAGAATCTCAATGAGCGTAGTATCGAGTATCAACCAACTTCAGTCTGCACCAAATCCGGTTATCTCACTACTTTCTAAAGGCCAAGATGGGATGACTAGGGTTCTAAAAGTTAGTTAGTGCATTGACAACATATGGCAGCCTCATATTATCCTCAACTTGACTTAAGGAACATAAGCACCAACCAAGAAGTCACACTAACTATGGCCACCAGATCAACCATATCGGTATACGCCGTACAGTTTCCTTGGTCTATTGCCATTTATCTAAGGTACACTAGATCCGGGTTAGGATCTTTCACACATAAGAGCACCCAACAAGTAAAGTAAAGCAAACAAAGCAAACAAGTTTAAAGTGATCTAATTCCTAAGGGTACCCCTCTTTTATTGCTATCCCCAGCAGAGTCGCCAGTTCTGTAACACGGTGGGAGAACTGACTTTAGTTAAATGTTGCGGATAGCAAGAGTCGCCACCGACTTTTATTTTATCCAAAGGAAAGACATAAAAGAACAGGAAAGACCTTTTAAAAGATTTTTGGGTCCGGGGGGTAGGTTATGTAAAGGGAAGGTGTTAGCACCCTTTACATCCATGGTTATCCATGGGCTCTTAGTTACTTAGCTCACTTTAAAATGTTTTTGAAAATGTGAAGTGTGTGAATAGAAATTTTCATAAGAGTTTGATAATGATCCATGTACGGATGCGTAAAAAACTTGTGTTTGAAAATTGTTTGAAATTGTGAAGTGTTTGAAAAGTTTTTGAATAGTGAGCAAGTAACTATGAGGAACCTACCCTAAAGTTTAAGTCTTTCTGTTCTTGAATCCTTTAAATGGTAAGACTATCCCTATTATTAAGGAATAGGTAGTCATTACCTTGGATGTGAGGGACAAGTAAAGGGTCATCTGTTTATTTAGGCAACTGTGGAGTGTATTAAGCAATTTTGGAGGGACTGTCATCATTATTCGAAA
This sequence comes from Lathyrus aphaca, assembly GCA_963966055.1. Taxonomy (NCBI): domain Eukaryota; kingdom Viridiplantae; phylum Streptophyta; class Magnoliopsida; order Fabales; family Fabaceae; genus Lathyrus; species Lathyrus aphaca. The sequence continues at coordinate 145,248,282 of OZ014520.1, read as the reverse complement.
GGGACAAGATCATTATGAAGGCAACCATTAAGGGACTTGATCTTTTATTGTTTAAGGGTCTAGATGACTTTACTTTGAGGGACTTTGCTTTATACACCCTACTTGACCTGTTTGATTAGGCAACAATGAGAGGTAACCCTAGAAAGTGAGATGGCGATCAAAGATCGACTTACGTGTGTGAGTGTTCAATTTTAAATTTATCTTTTGAATTAAGTGATCTAAATTCAATTTTAAATATACATACATGTTTACACTCCCTATTTTTACTAACCATGACATAAAAATAAATAATAAACATTATAAAATATTACATCCAGGAGCAATTACATAATAATAATAAAGCAATTAAAATAAATAACCAAAATAAATAAATAAGCAATAAACAAAATAAATAAGCAATTATAATTGGGTTAGTAGAAAATAATAGTAATAATCACAATTTAAAAATAAATGGGGTTAGTGACAAAATAATTATAAGAAAGAAAGATTAGTACAAATATTCAAGAATTTATAGAATTTAAAAGAACATTTTAAAATTAAATAAGCAATTTTTTAAGAATTTTTAAGAAATAAATAATAAAGGAATTATAATAATGATAATAAACAATATAATAATTATTTACAAAAAAAGAACAAAATTAATTATTTAATTAAGTATTAGAAAAAATTAATTAAGTTAATATTTAAAATTAAATAAGAATTAGGGTTAGAGATTTAAAAATAAAATTAGGGTTTATAATTTGAATTACCATATTAATTTGATTATTTACAAAAATCAATATATAATAATAATATATACATAAACAAAATATATTGCAAAAATAAAATACAAAGTTTTTCTATTTTTATTTTCTTACTAGAATTATTATACTATTATTTTTTAAAAGAAATTAATTTATAAAATATATAATTGAATAAATAATAAGAAAATAGAAGAAAATTAGGTTTTAAAAAAATGGGGAGGCCTGGATTTGAACCCAGGACCTCCCCTGTACCTGAATAGGAGGTTACCACTGGGCTGCGTGTGCATTGGTGATCACTATCTGAAACAAATCCCATATAAAATAAAACCAATAAAACGAAATCTAAAAAATCAGAAAAGCAAAACAAGTCATAAAAATAGTTGGGGGAGTCTGGATTCGAACTCGCTCCCCAGACTTCACAAGGCATGCTTCTGGCCACTGGGACACGCACCTGCGTGTGATAATATGATAACCCTAATAATACAAAAACTAAAACAGAATTTCAAATTTGATTTTTGGCGCCAGACGCACTTCATCTTCTTCCTCTAGCACTGCGCATTTACCTGCGAAATTATCTACAAGTTTACCTGCGAATTTACCTGCATACGATTTTTTACAAAAAAACCTAGCTTTTTGAAACACCATTAAAACTATAAAATTTCACCAAATTGATCATAGCATTGTGATCCCCATGTCTTAGACAGTTCATTAGTGTTATTAAAATTCATTTATATTTGTTTAATCAAAAAACCCTAAACGGCAAGCAAAACCCTAGCAATGGCAATTCCACGATTAGGCTATGATTCTTCACACAAACTATCCAGAAACCATCTGTAGGAACATACAAACATCAATACAGAATCAAAATGCATTATAAACATGTAAATCCAGTGAATCGAAAAAAAAAAATCAAGAACAAAAGTGCTTCGGGTAAGGCATATGAACATGATGCGAATGCTTTTGAGGGTTGGGATAGATTCAGTGATGTCCAAGGATTCTTCTTGTGTCCTTAAAATACCTTAAAAAGCTTTGTGATGAAGAATCCGAATTTCAAATTTGGGGTGATTTTTGAAACTATGAACTTACACTTTGAGGCTGCAAAATTCGTGAATAGTGTTAGGGTTGTCTTCTATACTTATAGAATGATGAATTTAGGTTAAAAAATTAGGTCATTGTGTGGAAGATTTGATCCAAAAGGATTCAAAAAGATAAGCTTTGAAATTTCAATATTTTTGCATCCACACTTTCTATTTCAAGCCAATCAATGTGATCTTCTTTCCACTTCAATACCAATCACTTTTATGATTTTCTAGAAGCTCAATCATATTTAAATCTTTGACTTTTATATTTTATTTTAATTTAAAATGATTTTTAATGAATTAAATCAAAATAAATAAAAATAAAATGATAAAAAATCTGATTTTTGTTGACTTGGGTCGTGCATGAGGTTATAGTATGGATTGGGTCATCATATGGCAAGCCCATTTGGAAGAAATTGGTTTTAGACCTCCATTTTCTTCATAAACCAACCAAAAATTTCCCAACTTTGCAAGGGCACACATCCTTCAATTTTAATGGTATGAGGGTGTTCTTGGACATTTTGGAAAGCTTGAAGAGTCCTCTAACCAACCCCACTGGTTTCATGTCCATATCATTTACCATTCTCAAGTTATGCTCTTTTGAAGTTGTTGACTTTTTGTTGACTTTCAAAAGGACCTATAATGTCTTAGCTCATACCTTCCAAATGAAGCATTTTTGGGCTTGGCTTGTGAGACACAAAGTTGTAGAGAATTCAATTTCCTTAAAAATGAGCTTTGGATGGAGACTTGGTGATGAAGCATGTGAAAGTTATGGCTGGTCAAAGTTTAGTTGACTTTTACTAAGGAAACCCTAATTTAGAAACTCCTGATTCTTGATGATCTGAAATCTCCTTGATGAATCATGATCAACCCTTGATCAAATGATGAATTTTACTTCATATACTTGATGTTGGCAAAAAATCATGAAGTTTGACTTTGGTTTGACCACAGTTGACCTCAGTTTGACTTTTTAACTACTTTGACTGATTTTGACTTATCTGATCATCTGACTGAGCAAACTTTTGAGAAAAGTCTTGAAACTTGTCATGGGGGTTCTTACATACATATAAGATGTTATGAATCTCACTTTAAGTCTTGGAAGTTCATTTAGCCTGATTAAAGTCAAAACCCTAGTTTCAGATGCACTGCTTAGGAGGTGCATTGTCTGAGGGAATTGTCAACTCTTCTGACCCATTGTGAACTTTGTGAACCTTGTGAACCATCATAAAATGTCTTGTGAACCTCATGGGAGGTATTGTGAACCTTGTGAACCTTGTGAACCTTGTGAACCTTGTGAACCTCATAAAGTGACTTGTAGACTTCATGAAAGGTCTTGTAAGCATTGTGAATCTTGTGAACCTTGTGAACCTCATAAAGTGACTTGTAGACTTCATGAACCTCATGAAAGGTCTTGTAAGCATTGTGAATCTTGTGAACCTTGTGAAACTTCTTAGCACACAAAGTCTTGTATTGTAAGGGCAAATTTTGGGGTGCAACACCCCTACACTCAACGGAGACGTGCATAGCTCTATTATGGTTTCTGCTGGCAGGAGTCAGATCAACATCATTAAAACCCAAGCCATTATCACTAGTTAGATGAGCAACACAATTTTCAAATTGGTCCACAGAGATTCCATGTGGCACATGAGCAGTCTTCAGGAATTTGATTAAAGCCTTGGCGTGGGCTTCAGAACATAATAGTAGAGATAACATGGAGATTTTGGAGGGAGTATGCCCCAATTGGTCAACAACATCATAATTACTCTTGCGGATGATCTTCAATACTTCCTCCATATACTTAGAGATATCTTCACTAATTGGTGCCTCAGCTTGAATAGGTTCCACCAATGGTCCTTTGCCCCGAGTCTCAGTACTTGGCCCAGAGGTAGAGATATGAACTGGAGTAGCAACAACTTTTGAGGTGTCTTCTGGAGAGAAAATTCTTCCACTCCTGGTAACCTTACTGGATCCAACAATATTTTCCACATTAAGATTAACATCAGTAACTAGTGCATCAGTCAAAGGTTCTTGTTTGACACCATGGATATAAACATCAGAACCATAATTCCAGGGTATAGCCTTATCAGAAGTGTATGGGATAGGATCAGGAGAAGTAATAATCATTGGAGCCACCTTTGGCTCAGCAGTAATCTTCACAAGACCCTTAGAAGTGATCCTAACTGGACCATTGGAAGTAATTTTCACAGGAATCTTGTTAACCATAGCCACATCTTCAATTTTCAAATCTTGAGCCAGACCTCCATACAGACTCTCTATAGAAGGGATTCTTTCAAATAGTATAGTATAGTTATCTATCAGGCGTTGAATACCCGACCTCGGCCTCCAACAACTACCAGGTTTATAGGCACAGTAAAAACAATCTTCCCTGCAACCCGAAAATAAACCAGCTTGCACAAGTTTCTTCTTGACAATAGCTAGAGGAGTAGTTATTTCAGCCATAGTACGAACATAAACAACCTCATCAACAACATTAACAGTCTTCTCATGTTTAGGCATAGGAGGAGTAATCACATTAGGAGTTTCCGGAGGGTCAAACTCAATTTCTCCATTTTCAATCATATCCTGGATTTTGTTTTTCAACGACCAGAAACTGTTACTATCATGGCCAGGACTATTAGAATGGTATCCACACCTTGCATTGGGATTGTAACGAGAAGAGGATGTATTGATATTCTGTGGTGGGTCCTTCAAAGTAATCAATTATCCTTTCAACATATGCTACAAAGCCTGAGCCAATGACATATTGAGCTTGGTAAATTGTCTCCTAGGCTTGGGATGACTATTCTGTTGTTGCTCTTGTGGTGGAGGTGTAGGATTAGAAATCAAAATAGCTCCCACAGATTGGTTACGATCATTACGACCACGCAGGCTATACACAACATTGGATTCCTTCTTCCCATGAGGGGACTTCTTGGTGATACTTGAAGAAGCAATTATCTGAATCTTTCCACTTCGTATCCCACTTTCCACACGCTCTCCAGTCAATAACATCTCAGTGAAGCCAGATGATGAGCTTCCAATGAGATGACTATAGAAAGGACCAATCAACGTACTCATGAACATATCAACTAATTCCCTGTCAGTTAAAGGGGGTTGAACTCTACTTGCCAGATCTCTCCACTTCTGAGCATACTCCTTGAAACTATCTTTGGCATCCATGGACATGCTTTGGAGTTGCATGAGAGTCGGTGCTAAATCAGAATTGTATTGGTACTGCTTATAGAAAGCCTCAGCAAGATCATTCCAGTTGCGAATGTTGGTACTCTCCAGTTAATAATACCATTCCAGTTGGGATCCAGACAAACTCTCTTGAAAGAAATGTATCCATAACTTCTTATCAGGAGTATGGGGTTGAATTCTTCTGACATAAGACCTTAAATGCAGTTTTGGGCAAGACACACCATCATACACCACAAAAGTAGGAACCTTTAAACCTATAGGGATGGTGACTCCAGAAATCAAACTCAAATCTTCAAAGTCAAACCCAAAATTCTTCTGTAGTTCCATAGCATTCATTCTGTCTACCAGCATCTTATACTTCTCCTCACTAGCAGGATCATGATACTAGTTTTCCTCAGAATCAGAATCTTCCACAGTATCATGGAGACTGCCTCCTTCTCTCTCAGAATTTTCAGACTCAAGATTCTCAACCTCTTCTTCTGCCTTGACAGGACCTCTGAATCTTCTACCCAGGTTGATGAGGCCCACTGATTTTCTAGTCTTCTTCTTCTTCTTAGTCAAAAGTGCCTTCAGCTCATCTTGTCCCCTGGACAAGTTCAGAATCATTTCTTGAAATTGTGCATTCTGAGTCTGGAGATCCTTAACAGTTTGTTCGAGAGCCATTTCTGCTGAAATAAACAGCGAGAAGATAAGATACCTGTTCATAAGAAACTTGTGATGCAATGATATGATATGTATATGTTTATGCAATGTTTTTCAAGGACCGCAGGATTTAACTTTGTTTAAAAGAAAACAAGAACAAAATTTTATTAGTAAATACTGAATATAAGTTTTGCCCTTTGGGCTTACAGAGAAATATCAATAAGATACAAAAGATAAATATATGGGGTTTTAAGTCTCCCATGGACGCTTCCTCTTTGCGTGGATGTACTTGTTGAGGTTTTGCTCCTCGTGAAGTTGCCTTGTTAGCTCCAGAATTCTTTCTTGACCAGCTCTGAAATGAGTCTCAAAAGTATCCCTTTGCTCCTTCAACTGAATCCAGGACTTTTGCAATTCTTCCAAATCAGTGGGCATGTCTGGATGAAGGATGGTATGAGGAACATCTCCTTCAGCAACAGGCTCCATAGTGATTGGTAGAACAGCAGGATATGGCATCATAAGAGTCTGAGCACGGGATCGAACCCATCTGAGATAAGGATCCATAGGAATAAAATACTTTGGCTCCAAAATGTTGTTGTCAATCCTGTTCACCTTGTTCCAAGCTCGTATAAACCTTTGATGTTAACCCTGAAGATCGTTGTCGTAGTCGAACACAATACCCTGAATAAGCATGTCATGAGGACCATTACTCCGAGCATATCCAAACTGACGTAGTGCTAAAGAAGGGTTGTAGGTAATTCCTCCTCTTATTCCAAGGAGTGGCACATTAGGGAATTCCCCACAATGGCCAATGATAGTAACATTCTCCATAGATTGAGAGCACCAATGAATGTCTGAATGAGAAAGTTCCATGATCCTCTAAGACCACCTGAGCCTTTGTTCATTCTTCATCACTAATCGAGGAAGGTGAGAAGTAAACCACCTAGACAATAAAGGTATGCAGCACATCAGAGTCCCTCTCGCTTTCGTAGTGCGAGTGTGAAGAGAATGTAGGATGTCTCCAAGTAATGTAGGCATTGGGTTGTGAGTCAAAAATATGTTGATGGTGTGTATGTCTATGAACTGGTCTGGATTAGGGAACAATACTAAGCCATAGATCAATAGGGCTAGGATCTCCTCAAAAGCATCATAACTCATAGCCTTTAAGAACACTTGAGCTTTCTCTATCAATACCTTAGCAAGAATACCCTTAACTCCGCTTCTTGTTTCTAGGACAATATCTGATTTCTTCAGATGTAAGGCTGCAACAATGACTTCAGGTTTAAGCTCATTCTCTAAGCTTGTGAAGGGTCTCTGATCAAGGATAGGTATACTCAGTAGTTTGGAGAACTCCTCCATTGTAGGAACCAGCTGATAATCGGGGAATGTGAAACAATGATGTTTAAGATCAAAGAACTGAAACAGGACACTCATCATGTCTTCATTGAACCCTGAAGTGACTAGATCCAGTAGGTGACCATGCTTCTTGATGAATTGGGAGTTTTCAGAAACTTGAGAGACCAATTCCTTAAGCTTAAGAGGTATTCCTACAAAGTTGATCCAGATAGTATTCCTAGGAGCAGAAGCCATGACCTGCAACAAATAACGAAGATAAATACTTTGGTCCTTGAAATGGTTAGTGAAAATGCTATGCTTATGATGCATGATGTCATGATGTTATGCTCAATCACAAACATGTGGCACACACAAACAAGTCACACAATAGCCCTAGGTTTGAAGGCTTGCATGAAGTTTAAAGGTAAGTACCCTCCCCTGAAGTTTAGTTGGTTCATCCTGTCCAACAAAAGTAACCAGGTTCTAAGGGATTTTAATATCACTGATCCTTCCCAAGGGTGATTGTTCAGTAGACAACTTACTTTCCAACCAAAACCCTCCAAGTTTAGGATCTCAATGAGCGTAGTATCGAGTATCAACCAACTTCAGTCTTCACCGAAGTCGGCTATCTCACTACTTTCTAAAGGCCAAGATGGGACAATTAGGGTTCTAAAAGTCAGTTAGTGTATTGACAACATATGGCAGCAACATATTATCCTTAACTTACTTAAGGAACATAAGCACCAACCAAGAAGTCACACTAACTATGGCCACCAGATCAACCATATCGGTATACGCCGTACAATTTCCTTGGTCTATTGCCATTTACCTAGGGTACACTAGATCCGGGTTAGGATCTTTCACACATAAAGCCCAACAAGTAATATAAAGCAAACAAAGCAAACAATTTAAGTGATCTAATTCCAGCAGAGTCGCCAGTTCTGTAACACGGTGGGAGAACTGACTTTTAGTCATGTTGCGGATAGCAAAAGTCGCCACCGACTTTTATTTTATCCAAGTGGAAAGGACATAAAAGAACAGGAAATACCTATTTTAAAAGACTTGAGTTCGGGGGGTAGGTTATATAAAGGGAAGATGTTAGCACCCTTTATATCCATGGTTATCCATGGGCTCTTAGTTACTTAGCTCACTTAAATTGTTTTTGAAGAGTGTAATGTATGATTAGAAATTTTATAAGTACTTTGTAATGATCCTCGTATGGATGTATACAAAGCCTTGTTTTGAAAAATGTTTAAGAAAGTGAGGTGTAAAAAGTATTTTGAAATGTGAGCAAGCAACTAAGAGGTACCTACCCTAGATTAAGTCTTTCATGTTCTCGTATATTCTTTCAATGGTAAGACTATCCCTATTATTAAGGAATAAGTAGTCATTACCTTGGATGTTATTAAGGGACAGGCGTAGGGTCATCGTATGATCATAGGAGGCAACAGGTAGGGGTGTCTTTAGCAATTCGTAGGGACTATCATCATTTATTCGAAGAGACAAGATCATTATCGTAGGCAACCTCGAAGGGACTTGATCTTTTAAATTGAAGGGACTATGATGATTTATACTTGAAGGGACTTTTGCTTAAGACATCCCTATATTCGAGGGACTTGACCATTTTATTTTAAGGCAACCAAGAGGAAAACCCTAGAAAGTGCAAGATGGCGATCAAAGATCGACTTACGTGTGTGAGTGTTTATTTTCAAATATTTATCTTTTTAAAGTTAATTATCTAAATTAATTTTAATTACAAATAGTTTCCACACCCTATTTACTAACCATGCAATAAATATTTATAATGGAAGTAATGACGGAAAATAAATCTACGAATTATTACATGGCTTTGAGATAGTTACAATATAATCGGATAATAATAAATAATAATAATAATAATAATAAAGCAAATATAAATAAGCAATAATAATAAATAAAGCAATAAATATTAGAATTAAAAAAGAGAAAATAATAATAAAGAAAAATCAGAATTTTAAAATAATTATTTTAAGTTAAATAAGTTAACATTTTAAAGTTTATAAGAAAAAATAATATAAGTTTAAATGATAATAATAATAATAAAAGGATAAGGTATTAAAAATTTATACGAAATATAAAAAAAAGTTATTATAAAAAAATATTTAGGGTTAAAGAAAATTAGATTAAATTTTTAGGGTTAGTGGAAAAAAATTAGGGTTAGAAAATAATTAGGGTTTTAATTAGATATTTACAAAATTAAACATATAAGTGTTAAAATAAAAATAGTTAATATTTATTTACAAAATATTTTAGAAAAATAAAATTTGGATTATAATTTATATAGATAAAATAGTTGAGTTTTTATTTATTAAAAAAAAAAGTTTTAGTTAATATTAATAATAATAATTAGGAAAATATATTAAAATTGTAAACAATAGAGAAAAAGAACAAAAATGACTTAGCTGCTGGAGCCTGGGTCGAACCCAGGCCTCCATACTCCACAGCAAGCATACCAACCAACTGAGCTAACACGCGCGTGTATAAATTGAATCACCTTGGCAAATAATATTTGAAACTTGTTGAGAAAATAGGAAAATCCAAAAAATTGGTCCTAGCCAGATTCGAACCTGCATCCTCATTCTCACAAACCAAATGCCTTGCCAATAAGCCACATGGGGCGCATCTGCTAATAAAAAACAACAAACAATTATATAATAAACTTGTTGAATAATGAAAATAATGAGAAAAAGGAATTGCCTCACCCAGGTTCGAACCCAGGACCTTCTATCCACACGCGTATGCTCTGACCACTGGGCCAACCAATGTTTGTTCAAATAAAATAGAAATAATATAATAAAATATTAAATCAAAGATTTGAATTTCTAGATGGCGCCAAGCAACTTCATCTTCTTCCTTGTGACCTGCGAATTTTGCTACAAAAATTGCTACAATATTACCTACGAATCCATATTCATAGGAAAACCTATGTTTCTTCAAACACCATGAAAACTGTACAATTTCATCAAATTGAGAGCACCATTGTACTCAACACAACAAAACCAGTTCATTTATACATTTAGAATTCATTTATATTTGTTAAATTAGAAAACCCTAAATAAAGAGCATGAACCCTAGCAATGGCCGATTGTGTTTTAAGTCATGATACTTCAAGATTCTTGCCCAGAAACAATCTATGGATCATCACAAGCAACAATATAAGGTCAAAAATCATCAACAAAGCATAAACAAACATAATCGAAAAATTGAAAACGCAAAATTATGAGGATTCGGTTTATGCATTTTATCATGATTTGGATGCCAATGGGGGTTGAGTTAGCATCAAGGAGTATCCAGGATCATGTCTCTACCTTTAAAATGCCTGAAAAACAACAAAAAAGTGAGAATCTGAATTTGAGTTTTTTTTAAAAATTTTGACGTTGGAATGGTGTTCTTGGAGGCAGAAAAATCGTGTCATTTGCTTGCATTAGGTTTGTGTATATGTAGGGATTCAAATTAGGTCAAAAACTTGTGGATTTATGGGCTTATGAAGATAACTTGATCATGAAGTTTTATCACTTTCAAATATTCAAAAAAATCTCATCTATCCTTTCTATTTTTGGTCCAATCTGACTTTGGTTGATTTCCAATCATTCTAAATATGATTCAAATAATTTTCAATCAAAGATTTCATGCTTTATTTGATTTTTCATATTTTATATATATTTAAATTGAATTTTAATGAATAAAATTCAAATAAATATAAAATAAATTATAAAAATCTGAAAAAATAAGCATTGGGTCATGTATAATGTCATTGTAAAGATTGGATTACAAAATTACAAGCCCATTTGGAAAAATTTGGTTTTAAGACCTCATTTGCTCAATATACCCCTAAAACATTTCCCAACTTTGCCAAGGCATAAATCCCTCAATTTTAAGGATATGAAGGTGTTCTTGGACATTTTGGAAATATTAAAGAGTCCTCTAACCAACCTCTTTGGTCTCATATCCATATCCTTTACCATTTTTAAATTATGCCCTTTGGAATATGTTGACTTTTTGTTGACTTTTGAAATGACCTATAATGTTTTAGCTCATATCTTCTAAATGAAGCATTTTTAGGCTTGGCTTGTGAGACACAAATTTGTAGAGAATTCAATTTCCTTCAAAATGAGCTTTGGATGGGAATTTTTTGATGAAGCATGTGAAAATTATGGCTGGTCAAAGTTCAGTTGACTTTTCCTTAGAAAACCCTAAATTAGAAACTCCTGATTCTTGATATCTGAAACTTCCTTGATGAATCATGATCAAACCTTAATCAAATGATGAATTTTACTTCATAAACTTGATGTTGGAAAAAAATCTTGAAGTTTGACTTTAGTTTGACCACAGTTGACCTCAGTTTGACTTTTTAACTACTTTGACTGATTTGTGCATATCTGATCATCTGACTGAGCAAATTTATTGGGAAAGCCTTGAAAATTTACATGGGGATTCTTGAATACATGTGGTATGTTATGAAACTCACTTGAGGCCTTGAAAGTCATTTTAACCCGAGGAAGCACAAAACCCTAGTTTTGGACACTTTGCTTAGGAGGAGGCATTGTTTGGGGAAACTTCCATACTTCTTGACCAATTGGGAGTCTTGAGGACCTTATAATAATTTAGAAGTCTTGAGATAGGTTGTCTTGATTGTGGGAGGGCAAATTTTTGGGTGCAACACCTACCGTGACTATACGAGGAGATTGCTGACCTTCTTTACAACAGTTAAGCTTGAATACATCCCTCGAGATGAGAATCAGTTTGCAGACGCTTTGGCTACTATCCATGATCAAAGTACATGTCGTCAATTATGTACCTCAGATTTTGGTATCCAGAATGGACAGACCTGCATATGTATTCTCTGTGGACACTGTCACTGATAACAAGCCTTGGTACCATGACATCAAATGCTTCTTGGAAACTCAGACATACCCACCTGGGGCATCGTCAAACGATAAGAAGACATTAAGAATGCTAGCCGGCAGTTTCTTCCTCAATACTGATGGTTCTTTGTACAAGCGAAACTTCGACATGGTCTTGCTCAGATGTGTTGACAAGAAGGAAGCCGACCTACTGATGCACGAAGTACATGAAGGTTCTTTCGGTACCCATGCCTGAGGACATGAAATGGCAAAGAAGTTATTAAGATCGGGTTACTACTGGATCACAATGGATGAAGACTATTGCGCTTACACCAGAAAATGCCACAAATTCCAGATCTATGCAGATAAAGTGCATGTGCCTCTATATCCTTTGAATGTAATGTATTCACCTAGACCCTTCGCCATGTGGGGCATTGATATGATTGGAAATATTGAACCGACTGCATCAAATGGTCACAGATTCATCCTAGTAGCGATTGATTACTTCACCAAATGGGTTGAAGCAGCTTCGTATGCAAATGTCACCAGGCAAGTGGTAGCTCGATTTCTGAAAAGGGATATCATCTGTCGATATGGAGTTCCCGAGCGAATCATTACTGATAATGGTTCTAATTTGAACAACAAGATGATGGCAGAACTTTGCCGGGACTTCAAAATTCAACGTCACAACTCTTATCCTTACAGGCCAAAGATGAATGGCGTTGTTGAGGCTGCTAATAAGAATATTAAGAAGATTGTGCAAAAGATGGTAGTCACCTACAAAGACTGGCACGAAATGCTACCATTTACCTTGCATGGGTACCGAACCTCTATTAGAACATCTACCGGGGAAACACCTTATCAACTTGTGTATGGTATGGAAGCTGTCCTACCCGTTGAAGTTGAACTACCCTCCTTATGGGTAATGATGGATGTGAAGCTGGAGGAAGCAGAATGGGTCCGATCTCGATATAATCAACTGAGTCTGATTGAAGAAAAGAGATTAGTAGCCATCTGTCATGGGTAGTTATATCAAAAGCGAATGAAGAAAGCCTTCAATCAGAAAGTCAGACCTCGGGAATACCAAGTGGGAGAGCTTGTTCTGAAAAGACTTCTTCCTCCTCATACAGACCACAGGGGAAAATGGACGCCAAATTACGAAGGCCCATTCATAGTAAAGAAAGTTTTCTCTGCTGGAGCACTGATGCTCAGTACTATGGATGGCGAAGACTTCCTATCTCCTGTGAATTCAGATGCAGTTAAAAAATACTTCGCATAAAATGACCCGCTGGACATAAAAATAGAATGTAAGTCCAGGCAAAAATAGGGCATCCCGGCGAGTCAAAAACAGAATAAAAGACTCGGGCAAAAATATGGGGAAAAAATGTGTACACCCGCTGAGTTGAAAAGCCACATCGGACAGCTCAGGCAAAAATGGGTATCCCGGTGGATTGAAAACCCGAAAGGGCGATCCACGCAAAATCTGGGAAAAAGCGAACAACTACATTCTGAATTCGTCTGTATCACTCACAACATGGCAAGCTTCGAAAGGATAAAGCGTCAGTCAAAATCAACCTTCTTCATAAAGCAAGATAAGAAGAACGTCAAGGTCATACACGTCATAGCAAAGGAAGCTCACTGGAGCGTCCACTTCAACATTGCCAACACCTTTATTTTCTCAATTTACAACAATCTCCTCCTTTTAGGGATTCACTTCTTCACTGTACTTGCCCATTCAGGGAACACAAATCAATAAAATCAGAATATTCAGTCACACTTTGTTTTGTACATTTTGTTTCGTTTGCAAAATGTCCAAAGTTCATAATACAACACTTGCATGAAAACATATAAGCCATTTTAAATATATGCTTGCAGGAAATATTTGCTCTTAAGTAAATCTAACTCCTATGACGGAATCCGGTTGAGGATACCTTGGGACACTTGTGCGTTTCTTTTGTTTAACAGGTTGCAGGTACTCAAGACAGACAATCTCACGGCATGGGGGTATATCAAGCCTCGTATCCCCAACCAAGTCAGCAATCACCTCATCAGCAGGGTTACTTGACAGGAGTTTTCCCCCAAAAAGTTGTCATCCCCTCAGAGGATCCTTCAAGAAACTCATTAAATCCCCAGCATGTCGCTTTGACGAAGGAGTTACAACAGATTACTTCCCAAAAGTTCTCTTCTCCCTAAGCAGGATCTCCCGAGCAATGCTTGAACTGCTGTTCCCCAGCAAGTTGCCAGAGTTTTCCTTTTCCTCAACTAGTCGCCAGGACTTTCTGTTCCCCATCAGAGTTGTCAGGATTTTCTCATCCTCAGTAGAGTCGGCAGAATCACTTTCCCGCGGAGTTGCCAGTTTCTCCCCTGTAGAGTTGCCAGGGTTTTCTGTTCCACAACGGTTTTCCGAAGCCTAACATGAGTCTCTTCAACAGAAGCTTCCCCAACCGAGATCCCCACAGAGTTCCATAGGAATATCGTTTGATGATCCTCTCTCCCCACAGATCGGCCAATGATCTCTTTCCCCAACGGAGTTCTCCCTCCAGACAGACCGCCCAGAGATCTTTCTCCCCGCAGGATCCGGATCACTGACCGATTCTCTCATTTTGCATGATCATAGCATTCGCATCATTTCCCCCCAAAATAGGTGTAGCATTCCGTCTAATACGGAGCATTACGGCAAAAATCAAACATTTGCATGATCTTAAGCCAGGTTCGAGCCAATCACCTACAAACATCAGAATCACTTCACCAGCAATATACAAAACTTATCCCCCGCAGACAAAGCCAAAATACTTTTTGCACTCTCAATACAGATACTTGTTCATACTTGTACATATTATATTTGACACTCGCCCGTGTCATACTTCCCCAACAAGTCAAACACTTGTCCGTGTCCCTTTCTCAATCTTTTTGACACTCGTCCGTGTCTTGCACATATTTCCCCAGCAGGTCAAACACTTGTACATACTTATATACAATCCTCTGATACTCGTCTGTATCTTGTATGTATCATCTCCTCAGCAGATCAACACTCGTCCGTGTTCCTTGCTTAACCGATTGATACTCGTCTGTATCATCATCCTTAAACATGTGTCAGTGTTTGTTTTTATCGATACTCATCTGTATTGTGGTCCTAAGGATGCTTGTCCATATCTTTAGTCTATACACACTGTCAAACACTTATACCGTTTATTTTAAAGCGTAAACACTTGTTCGTGTTTACCATTCCCCAGTAAGTCACCAACAAAACAACTTTTCTATCCATTAGTGATATTTTTGGCAGCCGTCCCCTGCTAGGTGATCATCCTTCACCTTTGGATGACCAGCCCTCATCCTTTCCCCAGTGGAGTCCCCATTGATTGGGACTTTCTATCCGGATTTCGTCCTATGTCGTAATATTTTTAGCAGCCGTCCCCTGCTAGGTGATTGTCCTTCACCTTATGATGACCGTCCCTCATCATTTATCCGATGGTCGTCCCTATCGTTGATCTTTGTTATCCGAAATTTGTCCTATGTCGAGATAATCCCCAACAGAGCAGTCGTACCCTGCTAGGTGATCGTCCTTCACCTCTTGATGACCGCCCCCATCATTTATCTGATGGCCGTCCCCATCGTTGATCTTTGTTATCCGACATTTGTCCTATGTAGAGATAATCCCCAATAGAGCAGTTGTACCCTGCTAGGTGATCGCCTTCACCTCTTGATGACCGTCCTTCATCATGCTTATCCGATGTCCGTCCCCATCGTTGATCTTTTCTATTTGGCATTCATCCTATGTTGTGATATTTTCAGCAGCCTTCCCCTGCTAGGTGATCGTCCTTCACCTTTTGATGACCGTCCCTCATTATTATTTCATTTATTCTTTTACCTGGTGGTCGTCCCCGTCGCGGTTTATTTACCCTTTAACTTGATGGTCGTCCCCGTCAGTGCTTTCCTCATTTCTTTAATCCCTAGAGAGTTTTATTTCTTTACCCGATGGTCGTCCCCGTCGTGGTCTTTTCCTTTATCCTGATGATCGTCCTTCATCAGTTTACCCGATGGTCGTCCCCATCGCGGTCTCTTTATTTCCCAGCATGATGGCCGTCCCCGTCATTGCATTATTTACCGTTTTCATCCCCAACAGTCGTCCTCTGCTCGATGGTCATCCTCCATCGCTTTCATTTGATATTTAGTCTATACTATTTATTACAATTTATATCCCTTTTCTTCTTATAATAAAGAGTGCAAATTTTGGACTGTCTTTGGTATTCAACCACAAGTTATCCTGTTTGTCTGTTAAGCCAGGCGCTTACACCCTGCACAGCTAACCCATGCTTGAATAAGGGCAGCTGTAAACACCCCAAATTTGCCCCTCTCATTTTTCTCACACTTTGGCTTATGATTTTTCATATTGTATTTGCATAAGCATATCATCTCACATTGCATATTTGTTTCACTGCATAAGTTGCACAATTAGGGTTTGTGATCAGGAGAATCCAAAGAAGTGATCTAAGTCATCTCAAAGGCCTTGAAGCTTGTCAAGAAGGTCCATGTGTGTTCTATGATCATCTTATGCTCCCCAGGGTTCTTTAAAGTCAAAAAATGTCACAAAGCATTGCAAAGGTGTTCAAGCAGACTGAGCCGTTTCTACACAGATAACCTAAAATTAGGGTTTTGGGTTTGAGGCCCTTAACCTCAAATATTTTGTCCATTCTTTATTCTAATGGTCTTTATATGTTATAAGGATCATGTGTACCAAATTTGATAAGAAAATTCACTGTGGAAGGCATCTGATCAATGGATAACTTGTTGTGCATGAAAAGTCAAAATCAGGGCATCTGAGGCCTCCAACAAGGGCATCAAAGGGTCATCTCCATCATTTTGAGTTCCTATGATCTTTATTTGATCTTAGAAGCGGTTAGAAGTTTACAATATTGAAGAATTTCAAGCCATTTGCAAACTTTCCATTTTTGGACATGACATGTAATGAAAACTTTCCATTTTGGGAAAGATTTTCAAACTCCTCTTTCTTGATCAAAAAGGCTTCAAATGAAAAATCTTTAAACATGAAAGTTGTAGATTGGATCTTCCCATTTTAAAAAAGTACAAAAAACTCCTCTTGATTCATCCTAGAACTCAAGATATGATGTTTCAAAGTTGGGAAAAATCACATAATTTTCAAGTATGTGCCAAAGAGGGATTTTTGCAAAAACCAAGTTTTAAGACTTCTTGTGACCTATAATTGATCTCTACACACCATAACATGATCATACAACATTGCAACACCAAATTTGTGCCTTGGATCACAAGATTTCATGCCTTGCTCTTCAAGAAAATCCAAAGTTGTGAAAATGTAATAGCCATGCTATCTCATGATCCAAGTGCTGCAGATCATCTCTAGTCATCCAAGGGCCATCCTCAAACTTAGCTGAAGTAAGACAAGCCAAAGAACCAACTTTGTCCCATGTCATGCCTCCTATGACACAACTTTGTCTTTTTTTCAAAATCACCCATACCAATCAAGCTGTGCCACCACCCACTCTCTGACCAATCACAACACCTTATGTGAACCCTAAGGACCTCAAACAACATAACACACAAGCCTGAAAGCACACATACATTCAGATTGCCAAAAACCTCAAAAATCTTCATCTCTTCGATTCTCACTGCACAAGCCTCAAACATCCAATATTTTTTCACCATTCAACTCACCATCATCCATAGAACACAAAGCAACACTTACAATGGCCTGAAAACCCCCATAAACAAAACATGATTTCTGCTTTAGCAGAACTGAAACTCTCAAAGGAGGCCATTTAATCTCTTGCAAAGCTTCTCAATAGCACCAGGGGACTCAAAGGGGTTGGATTACACAAGGGAGAGGTCCAGAAAGCACCAAACTGAAAAGCTTCAGCTCAGGTAGCTCTCTTGAATCATTTTTTCCAGAACTCCTATTTTAAGTTCCAATGTGAAAGAGCATGCTCTACTGATCATTATGTGCTTTGTATTTTTGAAAATGGTTGGAAAATGAGTGTGTATGAAGCTTCTGAAAGTTTAACCCTAAAACTTGTTTGATTCGATTCTCTTTGTATGTGCATGATAAATTATTTTTGTTGCTGGATTCATGTTCTATGGTGTTTAATGATTGATTTTGGAGGTTTTGGGAGCTTGGGGTGGCGTTTTGAGGGAGATGGGGTGAAGAGCCCGCCGGAGAAGACGATCGGAGCTCACCTCCGGTCGCCTGAGTTTGTTTAGCCCTAATCCATAATTAATTTGTCAGTTTGATTTGTAGCCATTGGATCATGATTAACTTAAGACACGCACGACCCATATTGCTTCACTTAACCCTAATCCATTTTAATTAATATAATTAAGTTAATTAGCTAGGTTTAAATCCCAGCCACAGGATCACGCGTCAACTCCAGTTTTGAATCCCAGCCCTTAGATGCACATACCCTTGGTCACGTGGATTTCTCATCTGGACCACTGATCTTCTCAACTTTCAATCCTGACCTCTCCTTTTGCATACTTTTTATTTTATTTCATTTATTTTCTTACATTTATTAAAAATAACAAAAATATTTCTAAAATCATCATTTCTGCATTTTCATTTCAAATATTTTTCTAAACACAAAAACATTTTTATTTTTAATTTTTGCATTAAAAATGTATTTTTAAATCATTTAAATTTTTTATTTAATTAATTAACTGATTTTAATTAATTAAAAATACATTTAGGTATATAAAAATCACCAAAAAAATCATGAAGCATTCTCATACATTTAGAACAATTTACAAACTCATCACACAAATTTCTTTTTAGGTTTGATCACATTTTCACAATTTACTTTGAATTAGGGTTTCTAAAATTGTCTATTTTCTAACTCTAACTTAGAAACATCATTTCTGATCAATCAAGATGAGTTTGCATTTGGTTCTTTTTGCATTCTTTCAAACTTTGCATGTAGTATCTAGGGAATTTAACTCATAATTTTGCATTGCATTTTCAAATTGTTTTGCATTTTTCCTTTAGAAGTACCCAAAAACCCTAGCTAACTTAGGAAATTCATAACTTCCTTTAGAGTTAGCTTCTGACCTCCATCTTTGGGGAGTGATCTTGTGTGTGTTTAGGGTTTGTTTGATTTCATTTTCAAATTTTTATCATGATATATGCTTCTGTTGTGACCATGTGCATCTCATACATTCATAAAACCCTAATTTTCTATGTTCAATTGCATTCATCTTTGCATACCATAATCATGTGAACTTTCCATGGCATTACATGAATTTGTATGCCATCTTAGACATCTTAATACATGTTTGAACATTGATTTATCATTTATTCATTCATTTGGTATGCTTTGCATTCATTGCTTTTCATGTGTATCCATGTGTTTCTAAGCTTCTAACATGCCTTGTTTTGCATCTCATCCCTTGTATGAACATTCATAAGCATCTCACATGTCTTTGCATCATCTCATGACATGTTTACATTGCATGATTGCTTCTGGTCTTGGTCATTGCATCATTACTTGTTGCATTTCATTTCATTTCTTTCCTTATGCATCTCATACTAACCTTTCAGGGGCTCATGGTAAGTTGATCCGGATGTGGATGTGCATCCACATCCAACCTTCTTCTTATCTCTTCATTTGCATATTCTACTTGTATTTGAAGTGAACTTGCTTCATTTGTGATCTCTTGCTCCTATCTCTTTCTTTTATGTTAATTATCTTCTACAGGAAGTAAGTAACCTATCCTTCTTTCTCTTCTCTTTTCATCTGTTTCTCTTCCTTGGTGGCCTTCTGAAGATCTTCTCTTTAAGCCTCAAAAACCATAGGAACATCCAAGCATGATAACTTTAGGGTTGTGCATAGTCTCTCCTAGTATTTTACCTTTGAGTCTCCTTGAGTCTCTCTTCTCATCTCATAATCAAAGGCTAAACACTTAAGGCTTTAGGACTTTGGATTAAGGTTATGCATGTATCCTTATCTTAGGATGGAGTGTATAACTTTAATCCTTAGTGTTAAGCCTTTAATTTGTTTACACCTTCTAATCAAAACATCTAATAACTATTAAGGCTTAATCTTGTAACTTGGGCCTTATATTAGGGTTACATCTCTTCCTTTTGGTTAAGAGGGACTAACCCTAGTGTTTAATAGACAAGTCCCCCTCATGCTAAAGTCTTGTAAACATAAAATCCATTTCTTAATCCCACCCTTTAATTAAAATTCACTTAATAAAGGCTTGTTATATAATGAATTTAATCCCTAACTATGGATTAAGTTGAGGTATCTTCCTCATCTTAAGTGTCCTCATCTATCATCCTTCTCTTAGGATGGTGTAATTAGTTCACTAATCTTTGATTGTAGATTAAACTCATTACTTAACACTAAACCCAAAAACACTTAATAATTACAAAAGTAGGTTAATGATCTTAATCCTATATCATCATGGTAATTAAGTTGATATCTTCATCTCATGCTTAAGTAGGCTCATTATCCCTAATCAGGGAGGATATAATGAGTTTACATCCCTTGATTTAGGCTTAAGCTCATTATCTTACGCAAAACACCAAAAACTATAAAAAACTGAAAACACAAAAACAAATAATAAACGTCTCCTCCGGGATTCTTTTCTCATCACACTCATTCTGAAAACGAGAACTCGCTTCTTCCGTCTAATGCAAGACAGTTATCACTCGAGCCAGACGAGTCACACACTTGAGCATAAACAGTAAGCAGTTCACAACAAATCATCCAATCTCTTTGAGTCGAACTACGATGTTCTAACTTCCTCATTGCACGAGAGGATACGTAGGCATAACTTAACAGTTATCGAACAAAAGTCTCCTTGTCTTCCCCCTCTTTCGGCTTTCTTTTCTAAGCCTCAGTCTTTGAGCACTCACCCTTCTTTTTGCACTATTTAGCATATACTTCCCCCCTTTTAAAACACAATCAAGTAAGCGTAGATCACGTCGAGTACGACGGATGATCTGGGTGCTAATACCTTCCCAGGTCGTAACCAACCCCCTTACCCAGTTTCTTTGGTTCGCAATCGTCTTATCCATACCCTTCCAGGTTTATGAAGCATTACCTTTTCTTCGGGATAAAAATGCCGAGCTAGCGACTCTATTCAACCTCAACCTCCAACATCGCCAACCATTCGCGTTTGCACCGGGACGAAAGTCCGGGGAGCGACAACATGCTCTATATTGTTTTATGCAATGCAGAAGAATATGCAAGATGACATGGGAACGAAGCATAAGCTACTTGGAATCGGTGATAAATAAGAGGACACATTTTGGAGTGTGACACCATGGCATGGTACAAAAGCCTCGCCCACGGAGTCCATCACCTTTTGGAAGGACTTAAAGACACATTTCACTAGGCATTCACTGCCTCTCGACGACATCCAAAATCTGAGGCGTCACTTGAGGCTATCATACAAAGGAAAGAAGAATATATCCAAGCTTACATCAAGAGATTCAATCGATAATTTATCCAAGTCATGACATGTGACCGCATGAAAAGATAGCTGCTCGAGCGAGGGTTGCACCCCCACAACGACTTCTCCAAAGTAGTTGGCATCGAAACCCCTCATAATCTGGATGACATCCTCCTTAAAGCCTATACCTACATCCAATACAAGGAGAAGGAGGACACTAACAATGCTCGGGACTCACGGCACCAAGAAAACGCCAGAGTATCGAAGTATGATGACCATTTGGTTCCTCGTCGAGGCGGGGAGAAAGGAAGAGATGATAAGCCCGCAACTCCTGCGAGAACAGAGGACCAGCGTGCCATTTCTCAGAATACACGCTGTTGACCGTTCCCCCGCGAGCATATTCTGGCCAAGTGTATAAACTCGTAGTTTAAATAAAGTAGGGTTAATATTTCTAGGCCGACACCCCCAAGCCAAACGTCGACAATTCTAAATACTGCCAGTTCCATATAAGCCACGGTCACGTCACCGAGGATTGCATCCACCTCAAGGATACAATCGAGATCATCGTCAAGGAAGGACGCCTGAAATAATACACCAAGAGGAGCGAGGCTCCTCAACAGGGGATCCGTAAAGTAAATAAGGTTTAGGAGGAGACACCACCCTCTGACGACACCGCAAACTTACAAGTTTCTCTGTGTGTCTCCCGACCTGAAGACTTCTACGTCCCCGACAAGGTCGAAACCCCCATTCTCTTGGAAACACACAACACCTGGGAACAATTTCCCTCCTCTATGGTAATATATGCGGAGGTGGTGTCCCAGGCTGTTGGATTTGACACAGAAGATGCTCCTGTGGTGGATACTAATTAGGAGTGGCCCCAAACTATATAGGGATTGTAAGGTATATAAGAATACCTATCAGTGGTGACAAAAATTTTCTCACCCTTATTTGAATTATTGTCGGAGTGCCTCTTATTATTGTGCCATTCTTAATTCTTTCCTCAATGTTTACTAGGTTAGGAAATCTGGTTGATATCGATCTAATCATCTTCTCATAGTATGGTCCTTGTAGGGTACCCATGAACATGTCTACTAATTCACTTTCCAAAGGTGGAGGTTGCACACGAGAAGCTAGTTCGCTCCATCTTTGAGCATACTACTTGATGGATTCATTACACTTTTGAGACATATTTTGCAGTTGCATACGATTAGGCCCAATGACCATATTGTACTTGTATTGTCTTAAAAAGGAATTAACAAGGTTCTCCCAAGTTTTGAAATGAGTCATCTCTAATTGCATGTACCAATCTAAGGATGCCCACTTAGTCTGTCTTGAAAGGTATGCATCATTAGCTTCTCATTTGCTGTATAAGCAACCATCTTTCGAGCACACATTTGGAGGTGACTTATAGGACAACATACACCCTTGTATTTTTCAAAATCCGGTGCTTTGAACTTAGGAGGTATGACCACGCCGAGTACTAAGCACATCTCTACAACATCAAATCCAAAGATATTAAATTCTTCCACAACCCACAGCCCCTCTTCTAATACTTTGTAAGTGTCATCAGCTTTTGGTCCTTCCATAACAACAATCCGTTTATTTTCAGAGATCATTTACCTTGAATCCTCGCCCTCATATTAAAGGTCCCAGTCTACATAGTCCTCGTGGGGAATAGGTATTTACATAGGACAAGATGCTCCACTAGGGATAGGTAGAGGAACATGTCCTTCATTCACCTTCAATTGAGCAGCCTCAGCTTCATCATTTTTTTATTCTATATTTTTTTAAAAAAATATACATTATATTTTTTATATTATACTAATTTTTATTAATTCTATTTTTTTAATACTATTAAAATTTAATTTGTATTTGGTAAATCTTTGTATTTGGTAAATACTATTGATATTTTACCAATACTTAATGATATTTTATTTATTTATATTTTATCAATACTAATGATATTTTTATTAATACTATTAATACTAATTTTATTAAATCTTTGTATTCGATAAATTATAATATTTAATTTATTAGTATTATTTTCAACTAATTCTAATTTTGGATATTTATTTGTCACATTTATTAAATTTTTTAAATCTTTTTACTATAACTTTATCAACCCAAATTTTTTTTTCTATGTTCACAATTTTTTTTAGTTTAATATTTTTTCTTAAGAATAGTTGTTTTTAAAATCTTATACAATCATCTTTTAATCCATTTTTATTTTTCCTTTTTTCTAGTAGAATTTTGATATTTTCTATTTTTTTTAATGTCTATGACAAACTGGTGACAATTCCGCGGTCCACAACGGTACACGTGCGGACGCACGAGAACATCTTTACAATTGATTCAATTTTTTTAAATTTCTAAATAGTATAAAATAAAATTAATATTTATCAACGAGAATAACTTTATAATTGATTCAGTTTTTTTACTGCTAAATAGTATAAAATAAAATTAATATTTATAAACGGAAATAACTTTACGGTTGATTCAATTTTTTTCTTCTAAATAGTATAAAATAAAATTAATATTTATAAACGAGAACAACTTTACAATTAATTCAATTTTTTATATTATAAATCGTGTAAAATAAAATTAATATTTATATATGAAAACAACTTTAATTCAATTTTTCTTTCTTTCTAAATAGTATAAAATAAAATAAATATTTATATACGAGAATAACTTTACTATTGATTCAATTTTTTATTATAAATCGTGTAAAATAAAATTAAAATTTATATACAGGAATACTTTTACTATTGATTCAATTTTTTTAAATTATAAATCGTGTCAAATAAAATTAATATTTATATACGAGAGTAAATTCATTGTTGATAAAAACTATATTTGTCTAGGGGAGAAAATACTATTATTATAAAAAAAAATAATTTTACAGTTGATTCAATTTTTTTTATTTCTAAACTTTTCTCTAACATAATTTATTGGTGCAATTTCAAGGATCTACGGCGGTATCCGTACGCACGGATATCCCACAAGTTACTATAGAAAAAGTAAGATGAGGATGATTGAGCTGACTCGTTGCCACGTTTATAATTATTTTCTCTTAAAAAAGAAACAATTAATAATAAGTTGAGTTCAATATTACAAATATGAGCCCTCAAAAGAGAAAAATGAATACAACAAAAAAACCAGATAAACACTAATATAATGTATCCCATATTTACCAAACTTCAAGATCATTACAAACATCATGTACAGCAGTACTAAAAATATGATAATGTTTCCGTGTTTTAGAATAATTGTAATTTTAAATATTTGTATTCAACTTTTAATTAATAATATATCATTTTTTATAGTAATTTAAAAAATAAATAATTTTACTTTTTAAAATAAATAAAAAGGAATTTCTTTATGAAACTATTAAATTGTTTAACAAAAATAAAATAAAATAATTAATTGATACATTGCATATCATGAGACTTTTTACAATATTTAAATCAAAGACATATAAGAATCTATTTTTATATAAAAGTGAGAATGAATTTTTTTTTATAAGCAATATTGACAGATTAAGGGAGAAAAATGGGTTCTCCTTTCCGATACCAAAAACCAAATTAACGCATGTTTACTAATAAAATCCGCAACGATCGGAATAAAATCTAACCAATTATATATTTTCCTCCAAAGCATATTAACCTTAGGACAAGTAAGAAAGAGATGATAAGCTATCTCTTCTACTTGACGACAAAGAACACACACCTTTTTCGTTTTTGTACCGATAATCCCGCGAGTACCAAGATTGTAACGAGTCGGAAGGCGATCCAAAGCAAGTCTCCAAGTGAAAACTTTAATTTTCAAAATACAAGTTCTCCAAATAACCTGCAAGAAAAGCTTATCCTTTTCCAACAGAGAAACTCTGGAATGCGCTACGTTTAAAATACTATAGGTAGAATTCACGGAAAAAGCCATGGATGAATCCGCCCTCCAATGCCAAATATCTGTTGCATATTCCTGCACGTTGTAGCGGTAAAATCGTGAGTGTAAGCTATTGATTAACTTAACTCGATTAACACAGAGTCGCCACCGCGCTTTTCTTTATTTCCGAATGGAAAAAGGTAAAAGAACGAATAAAAACCTAGGATTCTAAAAGCAAAGGCTAAAAGAAATAAACAGAGATTGGGTAAGGGGATTGGTTATGAACCGGGAAGGTTTTAGGCACCCGACTCATCCGTAGTACTCTACGGGAGCCCTTTGAAATAATTATCACTTTTGGTCTGAAATTGGTTTGTTTAAAATGATGGAAGAGATGAGAAGAAGAACATTTTTTTTAATAATTTTGTGTTTGATAAGGTTTTAAAGCCTTATGCCTACGTACCCACAACGTGCAATGCGAGATCAAAACCCCGTAGTTCGTGGTACAAAGTTTGAAAAGAAAAAGTGGGTTGAGTTGATTTTAAGATGTAAAGATAAGTCGTCATCCCTTAGCGAATAATTCCGCTAAAAGGGATGAATCATATCTTAAACATATGAAAGATGAAAAAAGGTGCACAAGGCACAAAACAATTGAATGGATTTATATTTTTTAAGGTATATACAAAAAGGTCTTTGATATATTTACATGACTTAATATTTGATTAAGAAAATAAAAGGAAAAGATTAAAAATCGCTTGACCTAAGTCAAGGTTTATTTATGAAATTGTTTGAAGTTTAAGAAATAGGAAGGTTTTGAAAAAGGAAGAAGTTTTGAAAATTAAAGAATGGGGAGGAGATGAAGAGACTAATCCTAATGCTTGAATTAAAAGCTAAGGAAAGAAATTACCAAGACCGATATGTACAAATCTTCAAAGTTTGAACTTCCATCTTCAAAAATTAATGGCATCATTTGAGGCCAAAGTTCTTAAACACTCCAACTTGAGCAAAGGGAATCCTAGAAGATCTAAGTCCAATTTCCAAGGAGCTCGGGATAGTAACCATAAGTCCAAAGTTAGAAGTAACAAGTTTTTTTTAAAGAGTTTAATCCTTTATTAAGTATTTTAATGTCCAAATGGACAAAAGTAAAATAAGCACAATATGAATATTAACAAACACAATATGAATATAAACAATGACATATGATATAATATGGCAAAATATAATAAGGAGATAAAGGAGCAAGAGATTAAAATAAAAGAATAAAGTGCAAGATATTAAATTTAAGCAATTATATTCACATTATAATATTATATACAATATAAGGTGGTATGATGAACTTAATCAAGCACAACCACAACAATGAAAATAAAATTGAGGCAACCGGATCCAAGTGGATCTTTAATCGAATCGGGACAACTTTAGGTCTATGTTAAGCAATCGCCGAGTAATTTACGGAGTAATTACCCTACAAATGAGGCCGGCCACCACTAATTAAAGTGGAAAATATCCGTGTTAATACATGTTAGAGAAACGATATAATGGATCGTTCTCCGAAAACATGCCACACTAAAAGAAGAGGAAGGTCTAATCTTAATCGAAATTATCGTTGAATTTTCTCGATTAGAAACCTATCACGATCTCAAAGTATGGAGAATGATCCAAATGATCATTCATCCATAGATTTGAAATAATGAAGGTTAAGCTTAATCGGAAATCAACAATTCCGAATCGGAAGATTGTCATCGACCAAAATTAAAAGGAGATGAAGAAATAATAGATCCAAAAAGAATAGATCTAATAAAAGAAACCAAAACATTTTTAAAATCATTTTTCTAAACTCTTTCAAACAAATTGTTTTCACTAAATTCCTTTTATGAATATATTCTTAAAATGATTTATAAAAATATTTCTTAAATTTGTTTTCACTAAGAAATATTTTCACTAATCCTTTTACCAATATATTTTTAAAATCCAAATCTAAATAATATAAAATCTAACTAATATAAAAAAAAATAAAAAAGGGGGGAGGGGGATATGAAGATCCGTGGGTGAGGAAAGTGGATCTAAGGATCCATGGCCCAAGTCTAACATAATACAATTTCTTAATTACAACTAAATAAATAAATTATAAAAAAAAAAGAAAGAAATCAGAAAAAAAAGAAAAGAGGGAGATTGTTCTTCTTCTTCCTCTATGCGATAACAGGGGATGAAAACAGGGCTACAAACGGCGGCGGCTAACAGAGCTAAAAAAACGGTCCGATCCTCACCTTCTCAAACACAACACAACCAAGCTTCTTCTTCACTTCTCAATCGCGATATCCAACCTTGCTTCGTCGCAAACTTTCGGTTTCTCCTTCTTCTCTCTCAGTCGATTCAAATTTGGAATTAATTCAAGGGATTGAAAGTTGAAAGTGACTCGAGAGATTGATTGAGGGAGTGATTAAGAGGTTTGAGAGAGTATTTCGGATTTGAGAGTAAAATGGGATTAGGGATTTTTTTTTTAGAATTTGGGATTAATTTGGCAGAGCTTCAGTATGCTTATCAAGCTTGATTTGAGTGAGGATGGGAAGCTCTTTAAATAGGGAAAGAGGAAGAAAGAGGGTTGCCGTTTTGAGAAGATTCGGATGCGTTTTGGTTTCGGTGAGTTTCTCGTGTTCAGCTGAGTTTTTTTCGTTTTCGTTTTGATGTTTAACAGGTGTTGCGTTTTATGTGATTTGGCTTTGCGTTTCGGTGAATTTATTTGTTTTCAGGTGATAAATCCGTGACGAATGCGTGCGGTCCTCGTGCGTGCTGTGAGGCTTACGGGTTTGCTGGGCCGGTGATGTTTGTTGGTAGCTGGGCAAGGTTGAGGGCGCGGCTGGGAGTGCGTTTGTTGCTTGATGTTGGCTTAGGCTGATTTGGCTTTGGTTGATGGTATACGGATGCTTTGGCTTGGGAAATGTTATTCACGCGTGCGGATAGGCTTTGCTTTGATACGGCTGAATGTTGTTTTGGGCGTACGGGATTTTGACAAAGACTTTTCTGGCTTGCTGTGATGTGGGGAAAAATTGAGCTGAGAAGCTGCTAGGCTTGGAGAATTGGTATTGAGCTGATGGAGTTGATACGGAAGGGCGTGCGGCTGGTATTGGCTTGTACGCTTACGAGTTTGTGCAGCTGATGGTGGGCCAGGAGTATTGAGCTTGTGGGAATTGCCTTGCTTAGAAATGTGTTTTTTTGCTGCTCCAGCTTGTATGGGCCAGGCCTTGGAATTTGAAGTGTGGCTTAATGTAAAAGAATTAATCAAAAAATAAAAATGGAATGGACCTAATAATAAGAACATATGGATTTGTTGGAATTTTGGAGAGAATTACAATGGGAATATGGAAATTGTTAGAAATATATGTGAATAAAAAAAAGGAATTAAAAATAAAAAAAATAAAAAAAAAAAAATTTAAAAGATAGAAAAATAATGGAAATATTAGAATAAAAAAAAAATGGGAATTGGATAGAAAATGGGTTATTGAATTATGGAATTTAAAAAATGGATAAAAGGAAATTGATTAAAACGAGTGGATAAAAAAAATGGAAATCGGATAGAAAAATGATAATTTGGCTAATGGTATGACATATGAATAATCGAGGAAAAAGAATGGATATTGGAAATTAAAGAATGATTTAATGGGTAATGAATTTTTTTTTCCGCAACCCATTCCTGATTCTTCTTGCACAAGCCACTAATACACAGCCAACACAGACCCACTGAATAACCCAAATAACTCGCAATTTGCCAACTGTCATCTGAAAACTGTCTGATTCATGCCTTGATGATTTGAAACCAAATTGAGGAAAATAAATCCTCAGATGAATCACTGATGAACTGACAAACCGATGAACCGATAAAACACTGAAGATTCAAACCAAAACTTCGCACAGAACAAATGCCTGATAATTGATGAACAAGCCAAACTTTGCACAAGAAACAACTGTCACACAATCCAACTTATACTTTGAAAACGCATTGCCTGATGAATGAATCACTGGCACACACAACTTGCAGTCGAACCAATCTTTTGATAGTTTGACCAATAATAGGTCAAACATCCATTTGGATCGAATTGTGACTGAACAAACGCATCTGAATGAAATTACTGTCTCATCTTCGCAAACCTGCAACACAGAGAAAAAGAAGAACACCGCAACATATTTTTTGTATTTTGGTTAATAATCAGTAAATATAAACAAATATATAACAGTAAAAATAAATGGTGATCCCCTGCGAAGCATAGACCCGATCTGAGGAGAAACTCGGAACCTGTGCGATCTTGTTTGTATGCAAAATGCAGATGATATGCGAAACAATCTTAGGGCAAAAATTAGGGTGTTACAGCTGCCCCTATTTAAGTTTCTTCAATCCGGAGATATGAAGATTGACATCTTCGTCTCTACAAGATGGGAGAGACTTAAATACAGAAAACCCAATTTTTGTCCTAAGAGAACAATGATATGATATGAATAGGATATGCAAACCCAAGATCTCTGTGGGAAAACAATGACCACCAGAGAAAAGCAAAAACTTGGGGACACAGAAGAAAATCCCGCTGGGGAAACAACAGACGACCAAAGAGTTACCAGGAAAATAAATCACTGGATAACAGGCTCCACTTGGGGAAAGATATGATATAATCAAGGAACAAAAATCAACCAGGGAAAAATAAACACCCTGCCAGGAATATCAACCGAACAAAATATTCGAGTCCAAAAATGGAGAAATACTGAGTTGGTAAAGAAATCATCAACTACCTGTTTACTGGGTAGGAAATATAACAGACTCGACTATCAATTTACTGGATAAGAGCAAACTTCGGAGGGATATCCTCAACTAACCTTTTTACTGGGTAAGAAAAATTTTCAACTACCTGATTTACTGGGTAGAGAAAACAAATGACTCAACTATCAATTTACTTGGATAGGAGCTAAATCCGGAGGAATGACCTCAATCAACCTTTTTACTGGGTAAGAAAAATTTTCAAACTACCTGATTTACTGGGTAGAGAATATAAATGACTCGACTATCGATTTACTGGATAGGAGTATGATCCACTACCTGATTTACTGGGTAGGAACTCAATCAAATTACCTTTTTACTGGGTAAGAGAAAAAAATATCTGATTACATTACCTTTTTACTGGGTAAGAAAATAACTTGACTACCGGATTTACTGGGTAGAACAAATTCTCGACTACCTGATTTACTGGGTAGGAGCACAAGTAAAAGAACTTGATCAAATTGGTAATATCACCCACTATCGATTACTGATAGCTTAATCCCAAAGTAATAATACTCAAGATGAAGAAAATGTTGCCCACTATCAAACAATGATAGCTTAATTCCAAAGCAAACATATCCACAAAAGGGGACCAAAGTTCAATCCAAGAACAAATTGGAGAGAAACGGTCAAACAAGACTCATCCCGAGGAGGAAATATCTCAACTGGGGTCAATTCCGTCCAGATAATAAACCGGGAAGGAAACTGAATCAATATCTTCCACGAGAAACAAACTCAGTGGGGAGTTAGAAAGGATTAACTCTTTCTGCTTAATGGTCGACACTCTAAACTTGGGAGGAATACGACACACACACTCTGTGGGGAAAATCCACACCAAAGAGCAGAGAACAATGATAAACGCAAGAATGCAAGCAAAACAATGCTATGCTTATGCGTATGAATATGCTTATGAATATGCTGACAAAACAGACATAAAGATAAGAAACGGGTGACATAAACACCACAACAGCCGGATACTCGGCTAATCCCAAGGCAACAATGCAGGGAAACATGCTGGAGATTCAACTTGAAATCTGCAGGGGAATATTATAAGCCATCAAAGGAATACGATCCTACTACAAGGCTCACATCATGATAATACAGCATTTGCTAGGAATATCATCCTGCTGAGGTAAAGGTAATAATCTGCTGATGATGGAAATATTATTGATAACAATCAAACTTCACAAGGAATAACTGTCATACGACTCCTGCTCCACCTGGGAATAGAGTGCAAGACCTGCTAAAAATCACATAGGAAACTGCTGGAAATCAACATGTGCAGACCTACTGGGGATCCATATTGGGATATCAGAAGTTAACATCATAGCCAAAACACAGTTATGAGGGATTTTAAATCAATATCCAACGTCAGGTAAAAGAAAACCTCTAAATTGACTGCTATATCAATACTTCTACATTCAAGGATGCAAATAATTCAAACTGAGGAACATGAGCTCAGCTGGGGATTCCCAATACTTCTTAATTCAAAGATAACATGCTGAGGAAGAAATAAACACTCAGCTAGGGATTCATAAGAACATCCCTTCCAACAACTTTTCTGGGGAACACATACATCCTCCATTCAACATCATAGTTGGGGAACAAAATATCTTTAACATCAATCTGATCAAGACTATCCAAGAACTTCACATGGACACAACCGAATCAAACCCTGCTTTGGGAGAGACAAGTTACACACATCCAGACTTTACCATTCTTGGAATCACTGTTGACATCCTTTATTTGTTCAGATATCAAAAGAAAAATGTTTTTTAAAATCTTCAAAAAATTAAATTTATTAAATTTGTTTCAAAAATCATCATCAACAATAAATTGAAATTTTGTAAACAGAAAAAACAATAAAGAATTGCAAACAATTGGATAAAGGCTCAAATTCATTGATAGAATGGTAATCAGCAAATGGCATGACTCCATGGATCATTACAAGTTTGAAGAATGGTAAATACATGGAAAAGGGCTACATTGAGATACAATGATCACTATTCTCCCTATCAACTTTGAACTCCACTGTGTCCGAAACTTCAGTCAAGGATGAGTGAATAAGAATCTTTGATGAATAATTCTTCTGAGGAATAGAATCTGAAATCCTCGGTTACTACAAGTGATTCAGTCTGTCGACGCAGTTACTTGCCATGATCCCTAACTTTTGCCTAGATTGCCCTTTCGGGTTTTCAATCTACCAGGATAATTATTTCTGTTTTTGTCTCTAATTTTTGCCTGGACCGCCCTTTCGGGTTTTCAATCCACCGAGACGCTCATTTTTGCCTAAGCCGCCCTTTCGGGTTTTCAACTTAGCGAGCTGTTCTTTTATTTTTTAGGCGAAGTATTTCTTGACTGCATCCGCATTCACAGGACGAGTGATCTCCTCACCATCCATAGTTGCAAGAATTAATGAACCGCCAGAGAAGGCTTTCTTAACAACATATGGTCCATCATAGTTCGGAGTCCACTTGCCCCGAGAATCTTTAAGGAAAGACTGAATCTTTTTGAGCACGAGGTCGCCTTCTCTGAATACGCGAGGTTTGACCTTCTTATCAAAAGCTTTCTTCATTCTTTGCTGGTACAACCGACCATGACACAAAGCTTTAAATCTCTTTTCTTCAATCAAATTCAACTGGTCAAATCTACTCTGACACCATTCAGCCTCAGTCAACTTGGCTTCCATTAGAACTCTCATTGATGGGATCTCAACTTCGATGGGGAGCACTGCTTCCATACCATAAACAAGTGAGAAAGGGGTTGCCCCTGTTGAAGTGCGGACGGATGTACGATACCCATGCAAAGCAAAAGGGAGCATCTCATGCCAGTCCTTGTATGTCACAACCATCTTTTGAATGATCTTCTTAATATTCTTATTCGCAGCTTCAACAGCCCCATTCATCTTCGGTCTATAAGGAGAGGAATTATGGTGTTGAATCTTGAAATCTTCACAAAGCTCTTTCATCATCTTATTGTTCAAGTTCGAACCATTATCAGTAATGATTCTATTCGGAACACCATATCTGCAGATAAGATTATTCTTGATAAACCGAACCACAACTTGCTTGGTCACATTAGCATACGATGCCGCTTCCACCCATTTGGTGAAGTAGTCAATTGCCACGAGAATAAAGCGATGTCCATTCGAAGCCTTGGGTTCAATCATGCCAATCATATCAATTCCCCACATGGAGAAAGGCCATGGGGAAGAAATCACATTGAGATAAGCTGGTGGTACGTGAATCTTATCAGCATACACCTGACACTTATGGCATTTTTTCACATATTTGCAACAATCAGATTCCATTGTCAACCAATAGTAACCTGCTCTCAACATCTTTTTAGCCATTGCATGCCCATTGGCATGAGTGCCAAAGGATCCTTCATGAATTTCTTTCATCAACATGTCTGCTTCGTGTTTATCCACGCATCTGAGCAAGACCATGTCGAAATTTCTCTTATAAAGCACATTTCCATTCAGGAAGAAATTGCCTGCCAATCTCCTCAAGGTTCTCTTATCTTTACCAGATGCCCCAAGCGGGTATTCTTGACTCTGGAGAAAACATTTAATATCGTGATACCAAGGCTTATCATCATGGACCTCTTCAACTGCAAACACATGAGCTGGTCTTTCGAGCCGATTCACACTGATCATGGGAACATCATTCCACTGGTGTACTTTTATCATGGAAGCTATGGTTGCCAAGGCATCTGCCATCTGATTCTCATCACGAGGAATATAATGGAACTCAACTTCAGTGAAGAAAGTTGATATCTTCCTGGCATAATCTCTATAGGGGATCAAGTGAGGTTGATGAGTTACCCACGTGCCCTGAATCTGATTAATCACCAAGGCAGAATCTCCATATACATCAAGATGTTTAATCCTCAAATCAACAGCTTCTTCAAGACCCATAATGCAGGCTTCATACTCAGCTTCATTGTTGGTACAAGGAAAAGTCAATCTTGCGGCAAAAGGAATATGTGAACCATCAGGAGTAATGATCATTGCCCCAATTCCTCTTCCACGTGCATTCACAGCACCATCAAACACTAAACCCCATCGAGATCCAGGTTCCGGCCCTTCCTCAATCAAAGGTTCATCATTATCTTTCACTTTCAAAAACATCACATCTTCATCTGGAAAATCAAACTTGACAGGTTGGTAATCATCAATCGGTTGATGTGCCAAATAGTCAGCCAAGATACTACTTTTTATAGCTTTTTGAGTTCGGTACTCGATATCATATTCTGATAATAACATTTGCCAACGAGCAATCCTCCCAGTTAAAGCAGGCTTTTCAAAAATATACTTGATTGGATCCATTTTAGAGATCAACCAAGTCGTATGATTCAGCATATACTGGCGAAGACGCTTTGCAGCCCAAGCTAAGGCACAACAGGTTTTTTCAAGCATTGAATACCGAGACTCACAATCAGTGAATTTCTTACTCAAGTAGTAAATTGCATGTTCTTTTCTTCCAGTTTCATCTTGCTGACCAAGCACACAACCCATGGAATCTTCCAACACAGTCAAGTACATGATCATCGGTCTACCTTCCACCGGAGGAGACAAAATAGGAGGTTCAAGCAGATATTCTTTAATACTTTCAAACGCCTTCTGGCAATCATCAGTCCATACACAACCTTTATCCTTCCGAAGCAACTTGAAGATCGGAGTACATGTGGCAGTCATGTGAGAGATAAACCTTGAGATATAATTCAATCGGCCCAAGAATCCTCTGACTTGCTTTTCGGTTCTTGGAGCAGGCATTTCCTGAATGGCTTTCACTTTATCAGGATCAACTTCAATACCTCTTTGGCTGACAATGAAACCTAGCAATTTTCCAGAACGTACACCAAAAGTGCATTTGTTCGGATTCAGACGAAGCTTATACTTTCTCAATCTTTGAAACAACTTCAGCAAATGTTCAACATGATCCTCTTCAGTCTTCGACTTGGCGATCATATCATCGACATATACTTCGATTTCCTTATGCATCATATCATGGAAAAGTGTAGTCATAGCTCTTTGGTACGTCGCACCAGCATTCCTCAATCCAAAGGGCATCACTCTGTAGCAGAATGTTCCCCATGGTGTAATAAATGTGGTCTTTTCCATATCTTCGGGTGCCATCTTTATTTGATTGTAACCGGAAAATCCGTCCATAAAAGAGAACACATCAAACTTAGCCGTATTATCTACCAACATATCAATATGTGGCAATGGAAAATCATCTTTCGGACTAGCTTTGTTCAAATCTCTGTAATCTACGCACATTCGGACTTTTCCGTCTTTCTTCGGAACTGGAACAATATTAGCCACCCATTCAGGATAAATTGACGTCACAAGGAAACCTGCATCAATCTGCTTTTGAACCTCCTCTTTGATTTTTAATGCCATGTCTGGATGAGTTCTTCTGAGCTTCTGCTTCACAGGTGGACATTCAGGCTTCAGCGGCAATCTATGCTCCACAATATTAGTATCAAGACCTGGCATGTCTTGATAAGACCAAGCAAATACATCAACATATTCCTTGAGAAGCTCTATAATCCTCCTCTTAACATCAGGATCCAACGATGCTCCAACTTTGACCTCTTTCTTTTCATCTTCAGAACCCAAGTTGACCATCTCTATAGACTCTCCATGAGGCTGAATAATCTTCTCCTCGTGCTCAAGCAACCGAGAAATTTCATCTGGAATCTCTTCATCATCCTCTTCCTCAGCTTCAAACACAGGGAATTCAAAGTTGGGAGAGGGCATAGGATCATTGTTTTCAATGGGTTTATCAATCAATCTGCACAATGATTTTATTTTTATTTTAGAAGATGAGCAAAAGTGCAAACAATATGCAGATACACATTTATTATATTTTTTAGGGTTTTTTATGTTACCATTTTTCAGAATAAAGCAAAAATGAAAAACACGTATGGAATTAACAAAATAACACTTTATTGATGATGATCAAATTTGAAACAAAACCCAACAAGCATCACTTTCACCTTGGGCAGAGTGAAAGGATTTTTGAAAGATATAAAAAACAAATTACTTTGAAGAATGAACGATAAAAGGAACATCAACAGCGATCCAGTTCTGGCAAATCTTTCCGTGTGTGACAAAGTCTTGCATTTCTTCGTCTTCATCATCATCATCATCAATGATAGCAGCAGCGGAATGATCGTTGATAAATCCAGCACTTCTGAAGCCTTCTTGAATAGTCTTGGGATCTTTGACAACTGCACCTGGCGCAAAGCCGATACCGAACCCTTCCTTGTTGTCTATAGCATCAATGATTCGTCCCCAACCATCAGACTGACCAGCTTCAATCACTCGCAGAGCATCTTTGAAAGAGGACATGGGCATGGCATTCTTCTTAACAACACTATTCACAACAGAAAGAGCTTGAAACGACGTTCCCACCTCTTCCTCAGCATCAATATAAGAAAAAGAAGACAGATTGCTCACAAGCATTGCCCTCTCGCCTTCAATGGTCACCAATTTACCTTCTCTCACAAACTTCAGTTTCTGATGAAGAGTGGATGTTACAGCTCCAGCTTCGTGGATCCATGGTCTTCCAAGGAGACAACTATATGCGGGACGTATATCCATTACTTGAAAAGTAATCTTGAATATAAACGGTCCAATAAGAATGGGAAGATCCACCTCTCCAATCACTGTCTTCTTTGACCCGTCAAACGCTTTCACTATAATCCCACTGTGCCTCATGGGAGCACCCTGAAATGCGAGCTTTGACAAAGTCGATTTTGGCATAACATTCAGAGACGAGCCAGTATCAACCAACACCTTAGATAAAGCATCTTCTTGACAATTCACCGAGATGTGCAGAGCCAAGTTATGATTTCTTCCTTCTTCAGGCAAGTCCTCATCACAGAAGCTCAAATTGTTGCATGAGGTGATATTCGCCACAATACTATCAAATTGATCAACCGTCACATCATGGTCTACATAGGCTTGATCCAGAATCTTCTGCAATGACTGCCTATGAGCTTCAGAACTCAACAAGAGAGACAACACCGATATCTTTGAGGGAGTCTGCAATAACTGCTCAGAAATGTTATACTCACTCTTCTTTATCAGCTTTAACACTTCATCATCATTATTACCAGATTGGCTCGATTGGACCACAACATCCATAATCTGCTTGCTCGCACTGGTATCTTCAACTCTCTTCGGAGGGTCTGAAGCATACAATCTACCACTTCGGGTAACTTTTGTCACATCCGCAATACTAACCACGGACTTTGGAGTAGGAAGAGGAACTTCCCTACCATTCTCTATCATTGTAGCATTATACCTGTACGGAACAGCTTTGTCAGACTCATACGGCATTGGACCGGGTACATTGATCACCAATGGAGTAACAGCAGTCTGGCGACTATCAAAAGAAAACACCATTCTCTCAGGAGCAACCCTTTCAGGAAGATTGAACTGAGGCATAATGACATTCACTTCATTCTCATATTCATCTCTCTTCGCTGTTACTTCAATCAGCTTATCGTCCATCATCTTCTGGATATCTCTTTTAACGATCACGCAACCTCGAGGGTTCACCGAGCATATACAACAACCAGCATAGTCGTGATCAATGTCGTGATATTCACTTAAGAAAGCATGCATTTCCACCAAAGATCTTCTGATATGACTGACTTCATAGATTTTGAACAACCCTGGACAACCAGCAACCATATTCACAGACGCATTACCATGCTTTGGCAACGGATCCTTCTGTACATTAGGATTCACATCATTAAAATACAGAACATTGTTCCTCATCAATTTTTGTACTTCAAACTTCAAAGGATAACAATTCTCAACATCATGCCCCGGGGCACCCTGATGGAAAGCACAACGAGCTTCTGGCTTATACCACCATGGAATAGTTTCTGGAACTGGAGGTGGAGGACGAGTCTGCACAAGCTTCTTTGCAATTAAAGACGGAAGCAAGTTTGCATACAGCACAGGAATAGGATCAAAACTGGGCTTAGCCCGAGCTTGTTGATTACCACTTTGTTGCACAGAAGGTTGCTGATAACGAGGTTGGAACTTTGGAACAGCTGGCACAGTTGGAGCCACGTTAATCATTGGTGTAACAGAAGCCACATGCTGCGAATGGTGCTGTGAATGGTGATTCACACGACTGTGAGGTCTTCTATAACTTTCACGAGATACTGCATTGGTCTCGTTTTCTTTCTTTTTCCCGAAATTAAACCTTCTAGAGCTTGAACCATTGCCATTCTCTTGAGTCAACCGTCCCTCACGGACACCTTCTTCTAAACGCATGCCCATGCTCACCATCTCAGTGAAGTCAGAAGGAGCACTTGCTATCATTCTCTCATAATAAAAAGAACCCAACGTCTTCAAGAAGATCTTTGTCATTTCTTTTTCTTCTAACGGAGGAACAATCTGAGCTGCCAGCTCTCTCCATCTCTGTGCATATTCTTTAAAAGTCTCTTTGTCCTTCTGGGACATAGCACGGAGTTGATCTCTATCAGGCGCCATATCAACATTGTACTTATACTGCTTCACAAAAGCTTCTCCCAAATCATTGAAGGTCTTGATTTGACTATTATCCAGACTCATATACCATCTCATAGGTGCCCCAGTTAAACTGTCCTGGAAATAGTGAATCAGCAGCTTATCATTATCAGTCTGAGTCGACATCTTCCTTGCATACATTGTCAGATGGCTCAATGGACAAGTATTGCCTTTGTACTTCTCAAACTCAGGCAGCTTGAATTTGTAAGGAACCTTAACATTCGGGACCAAACAAAGGTCATAAGCATCTTTTCCAAACAAATCTTTGTGTTTCAAAGCTCTCATCTCCCTCTGGATCTCAACAAATCGTCCCTGGAAGTCATCAAGTCTTTCAGCAACTCCAGCACCTTCACTGGGCTCAGCATGGTAAATCATCTCATCCTGATGCGGAATATTGCGCACTACAGGCGATACAGCAGTCACAATTGGAGGAAGAGTAGTCCACACTGGCTGTGGGATAGCATTAAATGCAGCAGTCTCCGGACGATGAGGAGGACGATATCCAGCAGGAAAAAAGTCAACAGGCCTGCCCCAGGGCGTGCTAGCAGGTATACGATGAGGAGGAGAAATAACAGTCTCCACAGGAATGGATGCGGTAACAACCTCTGAGATAACAGTATTCTGAGCAGGAGGACTAGGAGGTGGTTGATTCTGAGCAGCCATCAAATTCTCCATCATAGCAGTCACTCTCTCCAAGCTCTCCCTCAAATAAGTAACCTCTTCGCGCAACTCGCGATTCTCTTGTTGCAAAGTATCCATCACTCTTCTTCGATTAGCTCGAGTATCGAAACGATGAGTCAGCTTGACAGGAACACTGAGATGAAGACCAAGAAACAATAATAAGAACCCTGGAGAACACTCAAAAAGCAAGACAAATGCGAATATGATGCATGCTATGTATATGCAAATGCAAAGATTTCAAAGGATTATAAGTTAACTTGCAATATTCATAAAGAAACACTTTTTGAAATACTGAAAAACTCATTCTCATTAATATCAAAGTGAGGATTACAAATGAAGTACAAAACATCAATAATCCTAATACATAAGAGAAAGAGTAAACTAGGCCTAAGGAATCATATCCGAAGAAGTCCCGAATCCTGGCTGATACTTCATGCGAATCCTCTTGATCTCACTCTTGTACCGCTCTTCCATATCTTCCTTATCCTTCACCAACTTGTCGACAATGGCCTTCCAAGCACCGGAAGTAGGAGGAATAGTAGAGGGAGTACTAGAGGAAAATAAATCCTCCCTAGGCCTCTTCGTGACGCGCCGCTCAAGTAGCTCAATAAGATCATCCTTCTCCTTAAGCTGCTCCTGCATAGTAGTCCTCTCAAGTAACCAATCTTCCTTCTCTTTCTTCATCTTCTCTAACTCTTCTTGAAGAACCAACTTCTCATCAACTGGAGGTAGAAAAGCAGACAAAGGCAATATGGGAAACATAGGCTCCTCAGGTGGATAAGGCATCTTGAGCTTGGAAGCTCTAGATTGAACCCACTGAATATAACAATCGGAAGGAGGAAGGTGTTGTCTACCCAATTGACCTCTCTCTTTCCTATGAACAGCATGCCAAGAATGAGCAATCCTTTTCTTCATCTCTATATGATCATCACCATTAAGAAAGAAGAAACGGGATAAAGCAAGGTTGTTTGGAACATCCTTCAAACAATAACCAAACTGACGTCTAGCCAAAATAGGATTGTAGCTAATTCCCCCACGTGTACCAAGAAGAGGTACATTAGGGAATTCTCCACAACTATCAATGAGAACCCCGGTGTCATAATAAGAGCTATACCACGTCATGTCCTTGTGAGAAAGCGACATCAACCTCTGAGACCATCTTCGATTCTCTCTGTTATCCTTGAAAACATCTGACTTCGGTAGGTGCGAAATAAACCACCTATAGAGAAGAGGAGCACAACAAACAATCTCTCCGTCGCCTTTAGAAGTCCTATAGTGAAAGGCATGGTACATGTCTCCAAGCAAGGTAGGAATCGGGTTCTTCTTCAAGAAGATTTGAATAGCATTCTCATCCACAATGCCATCCAAATTTGGAAACAAAACAATCCCGTAGATAAGTAAAATAAGGATAGCCTCAAATGTATCTCTATGACCCAAAGCAAGTGAGGTGGAAGCCTTTCCCATCAAAAACTTGGCATTAATACCACGGACACTCCCTTTTGGGAGAAACTTCCCATTAAGCTCAGATTCCTTAAGAAACAATGCTTTAGCAATAATCTTGACAGTAAGCTCCTTCTCTAAACCAGTGAAAAGAAACTCTTTGTCCAGAATGGGCAAGCCTAACCAATGCGAATATTCCTCCAGAGTAGGTACAAGCTGATAGTCTGGAAAGGTAAAACAATGGTGCAACGGGTCATAAAACTGAGCCAAAGTAGGGAGAATCCCCTCAGGTACATCAAGATCCAACATATGCAACAACTTTCCATGACATTTTCGGAACTCTTGGGTATCAGCAACCAAAGCTCCTAGCTTCCTTAACTCTACAATATTAGGACTCTTGAAAGTGTATTTCTTTGTATTCCTCCTTTCGAAAGTCATAGCCATGGACATCTGAAATTTGCAAAAGTTTCTTATAAGTCCTTTGAAATCTTACGGATAATGCTCATGAATGTTATGATGGCATGTATGCAACAACCACAAACAAGATCACACAAGTCACACGGGCTTAGGTTCCGAGTCACGAGCATGAAGTCAAGGTAACAGAACCAACCCACACAGGTAAGTACTAAGGTTTTGTCTTCATTGTACCTGCAAGAAACCAAAAGGGTGCTAACAGAGGTGCCCGGAGTTATCAGCCATCTTTAGAATTTTATCGGTACGTTGGATTACTCCCCAACCGATATCATTCTTAAAATAGACCTCGTCCGAGTGTAGTATCGCGTGACAACCGCCTTAGATTTACATCCAGACGACTTCCGCACTACGTTCCTAAATTGGCTTAGATGGGTTAAGGGTTCTAAGGTCCTCAGTATGATCAGCTCAAGGTCGGAAAATAATGCCACGTACGATTACTCGTCATGACATTGATAGTCCAAGAGAGCCTAACCGAGTGGAGATTATCAAATTGATATTGCTTTGGACTACTCCATCGCATATCGCTTCGAATATCGCCGTCCTATCATAAGTGTCGCTCAGATCCGGGTTAGAATCTATCTCACACAGAGGATCACCAAAAACCAAAACGGAACAAACAAATAACAAACAATTCAACCCAAAGCGATAAATAAATCAAAGTAGGCTAAATCCGCTTAGAGATTACTCCCCAGCAGAGTCGCCACTTTTCTGTAGCGGTAAAATCGTGAGTGTAAGCTATTGATTAACTTAACTCGATTAACACAGAGTCGCCACCGCGCTTTTCTTTATTTCCGAATGGAAAAAGGTAAAAGAACGAATAAAAACCTAGGATTCTAAAAGCAAAGGCTAAAAGAAATAAACAGAGATTGGGTAAGGGGATTGGTTATGAACCGGGAAGGTTTTAGGCACCCGACTCATCCGTAGTACTCTACGGGAGCCCTTTGAAATAATTATCACTTTTGGTCTGAAATTGGTTTGTTTAAAATGATGGAAGAGATGAGAAGAAGAACATTTTTTTTAATAATTTTGTGTTTGATAAGGTTTTAAAGCCTTATGCCTACGTACCCACAACGTGCAATGCGAGATCAAAACCCCGTAGTTCGTGGTACAAAGTTTGAAAAGAAAAAGTGGGTTGAGTTGATTTTAAGATGTAAAGATAAGTCGTCATCCCTTAGCGAATAATTCCGCTAAAAGGGATGAATCATATCTTAAACATATGAAAGATGAAAAAAGGTGCACAAGGCACAAAACAATTGAATGGATTTATATTTTTTAAGGTATATACAAAAAGGTCTTTGATATATTTACATGACTTAATATTTGATTAAGAAAATAAAAGGAAAAGATTAAAAATCGCTTGACCTAAGTCAAGGTTTATTTATGAAATTGTTTGAAGTTTAAGAAATAGGAAGGTTTTGAAAAAGGAAGAAGTTTTGAAAATTAAAGAATGGGGAGGAGATGAAGAGACTAATCCTAATGCTTGAATTAAAAGCTAAGGAAAGAAATTACCAAGACCGATATGTACAAATCTTCAAAGTTTGAACTTCCATCTTCAAAAATTAATGGCATCATTTGAGGCCAAAGTTCTTAAACACTCCAACTTGAGCAAAGGGAATCCTAGAAGATCTAAGTCCAATTTCCAAGGAGCTCGGGATAGTAACCATAAGTCCAAAGTTAGAAGTAACAAGTTTTTTTTAAAGAGTTTAATCCTTTATTAAGTATTTTAATGTCCAAATGGACAAAAGTAAAATAAGCACAATATGAATATTAACAAACACAATATGAATATAAACAATGACATATGATATAATATGGCAAAATATAATAAGGAGATAAAGGAGCAAGAGATTAAAATAAAAGAATAAAGTGCAAGATATTAAATTTAAGCAATTATATTCACATTATAATATTATATACAATATAAGGTGGTATGATGAACTTAATCAAGCACAACCACAACAATGAAAATAAAATTGAGGCAACCGGATCCAAGTGGATCTTTAATCGAATCGGGACAACTTTAGGTCTATGTTAAGCAATCGCCGAGTAATTTACGGAGTAATTACCCTACAAATGAGGCCGGCCACCACTAATTAAAGTGGAAAATATCCGTGTTAATACATGTTAGAGAAACGATATAATGGATCGTTCTCCGAAAACATGCCACACTAAAAGAAGAGGAAGGTCTAATCTTAATCGAAATTATCGTTGAATTTTCTCGATTAGCAACCTATCACGATCTCAAAGTATGGAGAATGATCCAAATGATCATTCATCCATAGATTTGAAATAATGAAGGTTAAGCTTAATCGGAAATCAACAATTCCGAATCGGAAGATTGTCATCGACCAAAATTAAAAGGAGATGAAGAAATAATAGATCCAAAAAGAATAGATCTAATAAAAGAAACCAAAACATTTTTAAAATCATTTTTCTAAACTCTTTCAAACAAATTGTTTTCACTAAATTCCTTTTATGAATATATTCTTAAAATGATTTATAAAAATATTTCTTAAATTTGTTTTCACTAAGAAATATTTTCACTAATCCTTTTACCAATATATTTTTAAAATCCAAATCTAAATAATATAAAATCTAACTAATATAAAAAAAAATAAAAAAGGGGGGAGGGGGATATGAAGATCCGTGGGTGAGGAAAGTGGATCTAAGGATCCATGGCCCAAGTCTAACATAATACAATTTCTTAATTACAACTAAATAAATAAATTATAAAAAAAAAAGAAAGAAATCAGAAAAAAAAGAAAAGAGGGAGATTGTTCTTCTTCTTCCTCTATGCGATAACAGGGGATGAAAACAGGGCTACAAACGGCGGCGGCTAACAGAGCTAAAAAAACGGTCCGATCCTCACCTTCTCAAACACAACACAACCAAGCTTCTTCTTCACTTCTCAATCGCGATATCCAACCTTGCTTCGTCGCAAACTTTCGGTTTCTCCTTCTTCTCTCTCAGTCGATTCAAATTTGGAATTAATTCAAGGGATTGAAAGTTGAAAGTGACTCGAGAGATTGATTGAGGGAGTGATTAAGAGGTTTGAGAGAGTATTTCGGATTTGAGAGTAAAATGGGATTAGGGATTTTTTTTTTAGAATTTGGGATTAATTTGGCAGAGCTTCAGTATGCTTATCAAGCTTGATTTGAGTGAGGATGGGAAGCTCTTTAAATAGGGAAAGAGGAAGAAAGAGGGTTGCCGTTTTGAGAAGATTCGGATGCGTTTTGGTTTCGGTGAGTTTCTCGTGTTCAGCTGAGTTTTTTTCGTTTTCGTTTTGATGTTTAACAGGTGTTGCGTTTTATGTGATTTGGCTTTGCGTTTCGGTGAATTTATTTGTTTTCAGGTGATAAATCCGTGACGAATGCGTGCGGTCCTCGTGCGTGCTGTGAGGCTTACGGGTTTGCTGGGCCGGTGATGTTTGTTGGTAGCTGGGCAAGGTTGAGGGCGCGGCTGGGAGTGCGTTTGTTGCTTGATGTTGGCTTAGGCTGATTTGGCTTTGGTTGATGGTATACGGATGCTTTGGCTTGGGAAATGTTATTCACGCGTGCGGATAGGCTTTGCTTTGATACGGCTGAATGTTGTTTTGGGCGTACGGGATTTTGACAAAGACTTTTCTGGCTTGCTGTGATGTGGGGAAAAATTGAGCTGAGAAGCTGCTAGGCTTGGAGAATTGGTATTGAGCTGATGGAGTTGATACGGAAGGGCGTGCGGCTGGTATTGGCTTGTACGCTTACGAGTTTGTGCAGCTGATGGTGGGCCAGGAGTATTGAGCTTGTGGGAATTG
Source organism: Lathyrus aphaca (assembly GCA_963966055.1). NCBI lineage: Eukaryota > Viridiplantae > Streptophyta > Magnoliopsida > Fabales > Fabaceae > Lathyrus > Lathyrus aphaca. The sequence goes on along the minus strand of OZ014520.1, from coordinate 145,203,342 downwards.
CCTTGCTTAGAAATGTGTTTTTTTGCTGCTCCAGCTTGTATGGGCCAGGCCTTGGAATTTGAAGTGTGGCTTAATGTAAAAGAATTAATCAAAAAATAAAAATGGAATGGACCTAATAATAAGAACATATGGATTTGTTGGAATTTTGGAGAGAATTACAATGGGAATATGGAAATTGTTAGAAATATATGTGAATAAAAAAAAGGAATTAAAAATAAAAAAAATTAAAAAAAAAAAATTTAAAAGATAGAAAAATAATGGAAATATTAGAATAAAAAAAAAAATGGGAATTGGATAGAAAATGGGTTATTGAATTATGGAATTTAAAAAATGGATAAAAGGAAATTGATTAAAACGAGTGGATAAAAAAAATGGAAATCGGATAGAAAAATGATAATTTGGCTAATGGTATGACATATGAATAATCGAGGAAAAAGAATGGATATTGGAAATTAAAGAATGATTTAATGGGTAATGAATTTTTTTTTCCGCAACCCATTCCTGATTCTTCTTGCACAAGCCACTAATACACAGCCAACACAGACCCACTGAATAACCCAAATAACTCGCAATTTGCCAACTGTCATCTGAAAACTGTCTGATTCATGCCTTGATGATTTGAAACCAAATTGAGGAAAATAAATCCTCAGATGAATCACTGATGAACTGACAAACCGATGAACCGATAAAACACTGAAGATTCAAACCAAAACTTCGCACAGAACAAATGCCTGATAATTGATGAACAAGCCAAACTTTGCACAAGAAACAACTGTCACACAATCCAACTTATACTTTGAAAACGCATTGCCTGATGAATGAATCACTGGCACACACAACTTGCAGTCGAACCAATCTTTTGATAGTTTGACCAATAATAGGTCAAACATCCATTTGGATCGAATTGTGACTGAACAAACGCATCTGAATGAAATTACTGTCTCATCTTCGCAAACCTGCAACACAGAGAAAAAGAAGAACACCGCAACATATTTTTTGTATTTTGGTTAATAATCAGTAAATATAAACAAATATATAACAGTAAAAATAAATGGTGATCCCCTGCGAAGCATAGACCCGATCTGAGGAGAAACTCGGAACCTGTGCGATCTTGTTTGTATGCAAAATGCAGATGATATGCGAAACAATCTTAGAGCAAAAATTAGGGTGTTACACACGTGCATATCTATAAAAAAGGCTTTGAAAACATTCAGCATTCCATCAGACAACATAACAACCTCCAGCTCCAGAATATCAAAATTTCAGCACCAAAATTCCTGCTCCCAATACCCCAAATCAGCCACACTGTAGGACTTATTAGCAACAACTTGAAACACAGTAGGAAAAATGGATTTTAGCATCAAATCCCCGCACCAAAAGGAGTTCCAAAAAGAGACATTAGTACCACAACCTATAATCGATAACACACATTTGGAATGAATGTCTGACGTCAAAAATTTAACTTTCAACAAGTCTCTAATCCACAAAGAAGTTTTTAACGGGTAAGAAGCAACATCAAAGTCCAACACCCATTTGCTCAATCTTCCATACCTACTAACCAAGAAATTCCTCCAAATTTTGTTACCTTCATTGAGAAATTTCCAAAGTCATTTAGAAGAAGAGCTTTGTTGAACAAACCAACATGTTTTATTCCCAGACCACCTTTGTCTTTGGGCCTGCACAAGTCACTCCACTTAACCCAAGCTATAGTCTTTCTATCCTTCGAGCCAGACCAAAGCAACCAACGTTGAATGCAAATAACTACTTTCACAATCTTCGTTGGGGCCTTGTAGAACGATAAGAAATGTATAGGAAGATTTGCTAGCATAGAGTTAATGATAGTGACTCGGCCTCCCATCGAAAGATTCCTTCCTATCCACGAATTCAACCGGCCCTTGAGACAACAAAGAATCGGTTTCCAAAACGAGACTTTTCTATGATTTCCTCTTACGGTTAAACTGAGGAATTTGAAAGGAAACCAACCTGATTTACAATGGATAAAACTCTCGGCAACAGCTAAGAAACCTTCATCAAGACCAATACCATATATGCAACTCTTAGAGAAATTGATTTTCAATCCCGAAACCATTTCAAAACCACACAAAACAGATTTGAATGCCCATAAATCAGCATAATCTCCATCACTAAACAATAGCGTGTCATCAATGAATTGAAGAAGCTCGATGGAAGAACCAACAAAAGTGCTAAACCCCGTTATATGTTGAGAGCAGTCGCTTTTCGAGCCAACACATCCAATATTCCAGCAACCAAAACAAACATGAACGGAGCTAACAGCCCCCCTGCTTCAATCCTCTCGAAGCCTCCAAATTCTTAGACGGGCTCCCATTGACCAAAACTGAAACAAAGCTAGTACACACTACTCCTTTGATCCATTTGATCCAGTTTGGTCCAAAATTCATAGCCGAGAGAACTTGAACTAAGAAATTCCAATATACACAATCATATGCTGTGGCAAAATCAACTTTAAAAAGAAGACACTTTCTCTTTTCTCTTTTCGCCAAACCAACGACTTCATTAGCAAGAAGGACCCCATCCAATAAATTCCTCTCCGGAATAAACGCCGTTTGCGACATAGATATTAGGCGACATAATAGGAGCAAGCCTTTTGGAAAGGAGCTTAGAAACTACTTTAGCTACACAACCAACAAGGCTTATCGGCCTAAAGTCACCAAAGTCTAACGGGCTACCGACTTTAGGAATTAGAGCCAAGAATGAAGAAAAGAAAGACCCGGGTAGATTACCAGTCAAAGAAAAATGCATTACACACTTAACGAAGTCAGTGCGTACAATATCCAAAAAGTGCAAATGAATATAAACCATTAGATTTTAAAATAAATGAATGAGATTATGTATCATTTCTATTCTCAATTAATTTTCTTGCCCCTCCATTACTAAAATAAATGACTTAAATTAAAATACGGGTTAATAGGCATTCACCCCCTGTAATATGAGCGTGTTTCGGTTTACCCCCTCCCTGTCTTTTGGCAACGGTTTTTTCAAAAATATTGTTGCCAAAACCTACATTTGGCAACGGTAGGGGGGTAAACCGAAACACACTCATATTACGGAGGATGAATGCCTATTAACCCTTAAAATATTAAATTTTTAACTATTAAAATTATTTCTCCTCTCACCCGTTTATTTAAATATAATGATTCAACTTCAGTCTAATGTTCTCACATAAAAATCACATTCTTATAGTATATATCATTTATTCATATTTATAAATTTATATTTTCACTTTTTATATATTCTTTATTATAAGATTAACGATAATGTATGTTGTTGATGTAATCATTCGATAGAATTTTAACATTCAATAATATCATTTTTTTTTTAAATGTGATTTGACGAGATATACGTTTTTTATTGATTCACGGTGTAAATATTCTTTTTTCTCTTTTATTATTATATTTTAAAATTAATTAAAATGATTTGAATGAAAAATTCATTTACCAAAATCATAGAAATAGATATTTTGAAATCGATTTTAATATTTCTTTTCATAAATATAAAGCTAAATTACAGTTTTGGTCTCCCTGTTTTACCAAACTCATGGTTTTAGTCTCAATTTTCTTTTTAAACAGTTTTGGTCATCCATCCCAATTTTGGTCCAAAAAAACACTGATTATTCATGTACTGTTTATGAACAATGCATGATCCATACATGAACAATACATGAACAAATGATCAAAATTGAGTTGAGAGACCAAAATTGTTGAAAAATAAAATGAGAGACTAAAATAGTGAGTATGATAAACCAGGGAACAAAAATTGTAATTTAGCCTAAATATAAATTGTTTTGACCAAATTTTACAAAAAGCAACTCATTATTTATTTATTTATTTATGTTTTTTCTTTAAAAAAAGTAATTCGTATTTTAAATTTCTTACATTTTTAATATATATACTCCCATTTATTATAAGTATTTTTGACTTTTCATGAATATTAGAAAATGTAATAATTGTGATATAAAAAAGAGAAATTATGAACAATTTTTATAAAATTGTTCTTCATTAATAATATTGAAAAAATAAATTTATCTAATTGAAAGAATAGAAAATAATAAATATATAAAGGTATAATAAAAAAAATCACATTAATTATTATATTATGTTACAAGATATTTTTCCAAAACGATTTATAGTAAAAAATCTAAGATAATATAGTTTTTAAAATTTATATAAGAGACAATTTATTCTTTTAATATATTAATACATTGATTAATTAAAAAAGTAAAAGTTAAACTGTTAATTTATTAATAATAAATAAAGTCCCTACCATATACACCCCAACGATAATTATATAAGGAGAACAAAAAACACCATTTTCCTACAATTCATTTTTCAGAATCGTTTGAGTTAAGCTCTGAACTACATACAGATTATTACAGAAACACCCTAAATCTACTATCAATTTCCTTGGATCATCCGGTAATTTCACTCCCTCTCAATTTCATTACTCATCATCATTCTTCATCGTGATATTCCTTTCAACTCTTGTTTGTTTTATCTTGTTATTCGGCTTCTGTTTTTGTGCCTATGAAACTACAACATTACGAAATTTCGTGAAACGGAACAAGACGAAGGACAAGGCAAAAATACCTTGATCTCAGAGTACTAGTTCACGTGTGGTCGTGCATGCGTCATGCTCCTCCCAATTTTTGTGACTTGTCGCTTTTTTTTTGTGTCAGAATCGTCGCTATGACACGTGTGTCAATGTCATTTTCGCACTTTCTCTAAATACCCAAACTAAACTTGGCAATAATTGCACTTCATTTTTCTTTTCCTTCAATTTTTTAGAAATGGCTCCTCCCAGTTTACATGAAACAGTGAAAGGTTTGTTCAAATCACTAACTGTATTTTTATGATTTTATTTAACATGGGTTTCAGAGATTAATACTGTGCATTGATATACATGTTACTCATCGGAAATTCTGATACATTGGGAAAGTTACTGGTTCTGTTATGTTATTTTGTTTTTGTTTTTATATGAATTTTCAAAGATTTCTCAGTTAATGAATTTGAATCCAACAGTGGTGGCAGAGCAACGTTAGTGTTTAATTGTTGATTTGGTTTATTTATTTTTTATGATTAATTTTGTGCGGGACATCGTTGGCTGTTCAGTTCAATCATGATTTGGACGGTTTAATCTTGATTGAACTATCAACCGTGTTCTGAAGGTGTGAATTGCAATGGTAATTGATTTTCTTACTTTTGGTTTGCTGTAGTTGTAGAGAAAATGGTAACTAGAACAGTGGATCTTCGATCGGACACAGTGACGAAGCCAACCGAGTCAATGAGGGCTGCAATGGCAAGTGCTGAAGTTGATGACGATGTTCTTGGCTATGATCCAACAGCTTTACTCTTAGAGACGGAGATGGCGAAGTTAATGGGAAAGGAGGCAGCTCTTTTTGTTCCATCAGGGACTATGGGCAACCTTATCGCTGTACTTGTTCATTGTGAGGTTAGGGGAAGTGAAGTTATTCTCGGAGACACTTGTCATATCAATATTTATGAGAATGGTGGTATTTCGACCATTGGAGGAGTGCATTCGAGACAGATTAAAAATAACGATGATGGAACAATCGACATTGATTTGATTGAGTCTGCTATTAGAGATCCTAGGGGGGAGTTAATGTTTCCGAGCACTAGGCTTATTTGCTTGGAAAACAGTCATGCAAAGTGAGCGATTTTTGTTGTTCTGTTTTCTACGTTGTACATGGATTTTTCTGATGAATTATGGCTGATAAACTTTCTCGATGCAGCTCGGGTGGAAGATGTCTCTCTGTTGAGTATACTGATAGAGTTGGAGAGGTTGCTAAGAAGCATGGATTGATGCTTCACATTGATGGAGCCCGAATTTTTAATGCATCAGTTGTAAGTAAATTTGCAAACCAAATTTTTTCATAAGTTCCCATTTTTCTTCTCCTTTCTGTGTTATATGCAAACAAAAGTTGTTTTTTGTTGGTTTTTCAGGCACTAGGTGTTCCTGTGGATAGGCTTGTCGAAGCAGCTGATTCTGTCTCAGTATGTTCTTCCTTTCTTTACGTTTTATGACTGTGATTCAATATTGCTTCTGTATCTTATGACATACAATTCGTTTGACAATGTTAATTAGGTTTGCCTATCCAAAGGTATAGGTGCTCCAGTTGGATCTGTTATTGTTGGTTCCAAGGACTTCATCGCCAAGGTAGGTAAAAAATTTTGTTAGCGCGTAAAATCTCCCTCGACGAATGATATTTAAGTCTAGCTTCTATGTTTCACTTTAGGCTAAGCGACTCCGGAAAACCTTGGGTGGTGGAATGAGACAGATTGGCATCCTTTGTGCTGCTGCACTTGTTGCCTTAAAGGAAAATATTGGACAACTAGAAAGTGATCACAAGAAAACTAGACTTTTGGCTGGTAAGTCTGCATGAGAAACTATTAGTTTTTAAGGAATCGAAATCTTTTGTTTTTCTATTCAATCTTACTTTTCTGTTTCTTATAGTTTGTTCCCCTCATTTCAGATGGATTGAATGAAATTAAAGGGCTCAGAATTAATCCAGGATCTGTGGAGACCAATATAGTAAGTATTTAGTATATTGTAACTTGTTAAGACCAGCGGAACTGTACAAAAACCTTTGAACAAAGACGTGTCTGATGATACTGATATCGTATCTGGTATTAGTGTCTGGTCAGAGTTTCATAATCCATTTATTAAAATACGGAGAGAGTATAACCTTAACTATGAAAATTCTTATGTATCTTTATCCTAACACTACGTTCTTTCTTTCCGTGATACTAGATATTTATTGACATTGTGGATGGTTCAAGGACGACAACTGAAAAGATATTCAAGTACTTGGATGAACGTGGTATACTTGTGATGCATGCTACACCATCAAGGTATCGTTAACCTTCAAAATATTCTACGGTGTTTTTGTTTACACAGTTTGTTCAGTTGACCATATTTCATACATTAGATTATAAGTAAATTTGATATTTTTTATACATTTGACTATTAATATATCTAATCTATACATTAACTGTCAAATTTACTTATAATAATGTCGAGAGGCTGAATAAAAAACATAAGATATGTTCCAAACATTTTACTGTATGGACAAAATTCATACAAAGAAAGAGACTAATGAGAGTGTCTGCATATTACATAATACAGGTTGAGAGTTGTTCTCCACCACCAAATTTCAGCAAGTGATGTGCAGTACACTCTGTCATGCTTTCAGGTTTGAGAACAAATTCATTGAATGATGAATTCAAATTCTATATGATTTGTTATTTTCCAATTTAAGGAATATACTTTAAGCTTTATAATGTTAACGTTTTTGTTGCTTATTGCAGCAAGCAGTACAAATCGAAAATGGCAACTAGTGGAAGAATAGCACTTTGCTGGTGTATTATTAGTCTATCTAGGGGAAATTTGAATTTTCATTTGTCTATTTTGTTTGGATTTGAATATTTGATGATGTCATATTACGAATTATTCTCAATTTAAACATGGGTTTCTTTATGGTTTTGTGGCTTATGTGCCATTGTTAATGTCCAATAATTGAGAATATGTTCATTATATATATTTTTATTGAAGCAACTCTCATATTATTAGAGAGATATATATTTGATTTGGTGGTTCCGTGACCAAGGAAAGGTAGTATCCGGTGCAATTATTTTTATCAGTTGAACATCGACATTCTAACATTGGAATAGCATTAATTTGATGTAATAATTTATTACTACACTATTACTATTAGAATATAAACGACATTGTCCGTTAACTATTCTTCTAAATAAAAAGTTAGATTCTCAGACACCTAACTACAATTCTTTATCAAAAAATTTCCTCATATTTTTATCTTAAAATTTTTGGATATTTCCATTTTTTTTTAGAAAATTGATCATCTCCTCAATAAGTCTGTAAGGTCTGTCACATAAAAAAATTGTTTTGCTTGAGTAATCATGATGAATTATTCGATGTTATAAGTTATCTTGTCAAGATCAACTCATGTGAATTTTAACTCATTAGTTTGTACACTATTATTATTGGTAATCCATTTGTATTTAAATAAAGACAAGCATAAAACGCGGTGGTTGTCAAAATAAGATTATTATCTTTCGAACTAGAGGAATACATTGGTTCGGCCTCAACCATAACTCCACTATTTTGCATTGTATTACGATTATCTTTTGCTTTTATATAATAGGAATAATTAAAAATGTCATATGTGTCATAACCTCATTTTTATCCTAGCATTCATCATATCTTTTCATTAACATATCATTGATCTTTGGTTTCAAATGAGGGTGATTCATAAGTTTGAGTGAAGACTTAGCTTCCTCCTCTGATTGCTTTTCTAAAAGGTTCTCCAAGGTCACTTGTGTGTCTCTTCGTCTTGTTGCTCTGTTCTTTGCCTTTTGCTTTTATAATTAGAGTTGCATGTTTGATCAGAGGCTCATATAATCATCACTTCAAAGCATGTTCATTTGGTACGTAATGCTTGTCAAAGAATGTGGATTTTGGTCTATCATGGTTTGAATGGCAAGATAGGTACAAGTGATATTCAAAGCTTTCTTGCAAGATTGTTCAAGTTTGTTCAATGATGGAATCAATCCTTTCATTTAATTTCATGTGAAGAATTCAAGATGATGAGATTTGGTTTCAAATGTGATTTTTGGATTCAATTCATTTGATTTTGGAAGTACAAATATGATGTCATGGTTTTAGATTCAATTTAAGTGGTATCATTCAAAGTCAAAGTTCAAGAGTGGTTCATTTTGGTTTCACTTCTCAAGGCTAATTTTGACATGATATTTGGTTCAAAGCCACACATTATATTTCAAGTTTCAATTATCACGGTTGTTCAAGCAAGTTTAAAAGTAGCAAGACAAGTCCAAGCATTGTTCAAACATGTGGGGTGCAACATACAAGTCAAATTACATCAATTCAAGTCCAAATGGAGATTTACAATGCAAGGCCTTATTTGAACAAATTGCTAAGGGTGTAAAAAAAGTAATCAAGGCCCATATCCAAGTTACACTACAAGTCACAAGAGTCCCAAATACGAGGCAAAAACGCAGGAAGAAGGTGCAACCTACAATGCAACATGAACCTGAAACGCAACTGTAACATGTTTCATTCCAATTTCACAATAGAATTTCTCTCTATAAATTGAACCGTTTCTACACAATTAATCCAAGCTTGAATAGCAAAAAACATACTGAAATTTTTTCACTAAGATCTCTCTCTGCAATTTCATGGGATTAGGTATATGTGATATTATTGTTTAAGTTGAACTCATGCGAAAATTTTGTAAAAATTCGTAAACGTTGGACGTAATGTTGTTTAAAGGTTCTCACACATGAGCTTATTCTATACTCATGCGATGCACGGATAAATTCAATTAAATTATCTTTTTATAATTATTGTAATTTAATTAATAATTTAAAATATATATTTTAAATCTTTTGTATTGAAAAATTAAATATAAAGTTGGAATATTATAAAAACACACTGTAAAAATGTGAATTTAAAATAGAAAAAAAAGAAAACATAAAATAAATGATAAAAGATCAATAGTAAAATTTAAAGAGTTCGTTATAAATTGCTATTGTCCGATAAAAAAAAACTTTATAAAAAAAATTTAAAAAATTAAAAAATTAATATATTTAATATAAAGTGAATAATATTTTTACTAAAAAAAGTATTTTGTGTTTTATAAAAAATAAAGCATAACTAAAAATTAATAAAGAAAGTGAAAAATAAAGTTAAGGCATGATGAATAATATTTTTTTTTATTAATTAATAAGGAAATCATGTGTTTTAATTATTTTTAATTTTTTCTGTAGACTTTTATATGACCAAAAATGTTAATAATAATAATAATAATAATAATAATAATAATAATAATAATAATAATAAATAATAATAATAATAATAATAATAATTAAACCATATGTGTTTTGATATATTAGTGGAAGTTTTTTATGCTAATGTGTGTAACTTATGTAAAGAGAATTTAGTGAGCTAGTTATTCATCATTTACTTCAATTACTTCAATTAATAATTAACAATAAATGAAATCAATAATAATAATAATAATCATAATAATAATAATTATAATAATAATAATAATATAAATTGATGAAGTTAATTAAGTTAGTGGAGGAAGCCATTAGTGGAGAGAAGAAAATATGAATTAAGAAAAGATTTAAAAATAATTTTAATATTAATAATAATTAAAAAAAAGTATTGTATTATAGTGGAGATTAAGAAAATTATTCAATAGAAAGGAAAGGAAGTGGGGAGAGAAGTTGAAAATTTTGCCTAAATTCTAATACTTGAAAAAATAAATAAATAAATAAATAAAGATGTATTGGTATTTCATGTTCAATGTCATGATGAATGATGAACTTAAATACCTCGTGATGTCTATTCTTCATTTTAGTTCATGAAAAATATCATGATAAATATCAATTCTCAACACTACAAATGATATTATATTTGTTTTAGTTCATGCAAAATATCATGATAAACATCAATTTCCAAAACTACAAATGATATTATAACGCCATGACCAAATATTTTTAGAGTAGATCAAAGTAAATAGATAGTATTAAAATCTAATATGAAAGGTAGAGGAGGTAGAGATTTATATATAAAAAAATTCAATAAATGATTTAATAGAAAGAAAGTTTTATATAAATAAATGATTTAATAGAAAGATTTATATATAAAAAAATTATTCAATAAATGATTTAATAGAAAGAAAGTTTTGGCGGGAAATTTTATAAGAGAAGTTATAGGATTATAATCTATTATGATATATATATATATATATATATATATATATATATATATATATATATATATATATATATATATATATATATATATATATATATATATATATATATATATATATATATATATATATATATAGGAGGACCTTCCAGTGACTTGATGTACGACCAAAGAACGTGAGGAATGGAAGGGGGGTTGTACCTGTAAGGTACTCCAATGCTTAAGTAAGTAGAGGTACAATGGAATAGGTAAGTTATTGAGTGAATTAGAATACCTGACCCTTTAGTAAAAAATGGTATTTATAGTGAGCCCCTAGCGCTGGGCCAAGGTCTTTCTTTGAGCTGGATCAGCTAGGCCCAAGGAAGAACTGCCAAGGAACGCGTGAGAAGCGTGAAGACCTAGCTAAGAGGTCTGGTCCTTGGTCCAACTGTCCCTATCTTTCAGGAGATAATAAGGGACAGTTGGGTGGCGTGGCAAGTGACCTGGCAGACTTGCTCTTCGTCCGTCCTGAATGTATGCCCGACCGTTAGATGTCTCTGCCCGTCTGCTAGGTGTCCCTGCTCGAGTATATGGGCCTCTGCTCGGTAAATTGGGCCATAGCTCAATTTAATCTTGGGGCCCAATCCGGAACAGGAGCCCCCCAAGTCGAGTCTCTGAGTTGGAGCGACGAATTATAATGTAGTCGGGCGCAAGCACGTTGGGTAAAGCAGCGGGCGCATAGCCGAGTCGAGCACGATGTTTACAGAGTTGTCTGTAGTATTCTTTTTCGTCGGGCGTGTGACGTTCAACAGAGTCGAGGATGTTTCATGGGGTCGAGGACGTCTCATGGAGTCGTGGATGTTTCGTAGAGTCGAGTTTGAAAATTTTCGTCGGACACGTGACGTTCAAGAGAGTCGAGGACGTCTCACAGAGTCGAGGACGTTTCATAGAGTCGGGGAGGCATACAATTGCTCGGCGTCGTTCAATATTCCTTATGGATTGACGTGTCTCAGGATTAATGATGTGTCGCTTTGTTTATTGTGCAAACGGCGGCGTAGGCAGTAGGCAATGATGACTTGACGCGTCAATCCACGCGCTTATGGCTATAAAAAGGGGGTAAACCATTTCATTTGAACTTTTTCGCTCAGACGTTCACCGAAAGCTCTGAAGAAAACTCTTCTCTCCGTCCGTCTCCGCCACCTGAAACGCCGTCTTTGCTCGAGCACCGCCGTTCCATTTCCTGTTTTTACTATGTCAGGTACCACCTCTAATCCTCTATTTGTTTTATGTTTTTTGTATCTGATAGCTAGGGATTGTATGATTAATTTGTATAAAGTAGGTAGAATTAGTCTAGAAACAGCTTATTAGATTATAAGTGTGAAAATTTTCGGTAGGGTTATGATAACGAGAAAATGCATCGATTATATTGCTATGTTTCATTACCGTTTTATCGCATAATCGTCGTTTTAACACCCGATTCCTCGAGTTTTCCTTACCATTTTGCAGGTACATCGTATACAGAGCTAAATCATGAGCCAAGAGCAAAAGGAGCGAAAACAACCATAAAAAGATGAAGAAATGAAGAATGCTGCAAAACCTGCATATTTTGTAACACTCACGGTCGTCACCTAGGTGTCACGACCCTGACACCCCAAAAGGAGCAATCACGACCGTGACATATCCCTCACGACCGTGACACTCAAATTACAAAGGACACGAACGTGATGCCCTTGTCACGACCGTGACAAGGGAAAAATAGGTTATTTGACTGAAGACTTGGTCACAACGCTACGTGCATATGAAATTGCCTACTTTCCAGCTGACCCTGTATCCACGTTCCTGGATTCTCTCAAACGCTCCTACAAGGCCCATGCAACAAGTTCAGCTACCAAGCCCATTAAATCTTCTATAAATAGCATAATTCATTTTGAACAATGGACAGAGTATTATTTTATCAATTTCTTGCGGAAGCTCTGCCGAATTATTTTACACCCTTATTATTGTTTCAGCATTATTTTCATTGCTCTATTTTTATTGTATCCAAACCCAACCTATAACAATTTCCAACATCAGGAAATTGTTATAAAATTTATTTGTTTCAAAGCCTTCTGAATTTTTTAGTTTATTTTCGATTCCGCCAAATACTCCGAGCTTTCCGGTCTGTGGAAGAAGGAGTCTGCCATTTTATTGTTAACCAGGTTTATATTAATTTCCAATTTTATATTTATGTTATTTATTTATTTTTCTGCCATGAATATTTCGTTTTATGTTTCTCTGCCTCTGTCTGGTTCAACAAAAATGAGTAGCTAATTACCTTAGGGCGGTATGTAATTAAAACAAACTAAATCGGTAAAATCAACTATAGGCTTAAAATAATTAATAGCTTAGTATTCTGGCTGATACTTTTTATTTAAAATCGACCTTTTTGTTACGAGAGTAAGGAAAGTGTATTAGGTTAGGTCAAGACCACGAGAGTGTGAGATTTTAACCAGATAGCTAAAGTTAGGCATTTAAATTAAACACAGCGAGAGCGCTTTAAAATAAATTAGAATTACTAAGTTTCCAAAAATTATCTCTAAACACTTATGGGCTAGCGAGAGCAGGCATAGGGCTTTAGGGGTAAGATCTGAGATAAGACCACGAGAGTGTGAGTTAAAGGTATTTAAACTGGTAACCTCTACAGAATAGATTAAGTGAACCATCTTTATAAGCCTAGGTTAGATTGACCCGCCTAAGTTAGCATAATTACATACCGACCGCCTTAGTATTATTTTATTAAACTTAAATTTAATTCCCGCCTTTAATCTTTAAAAACAACAAAAAAAATCGTGACAACCCTTCACCTTAGCTAAACTAGAAGTTCATCTAGCACTAAGTAACCATAGAGTCCCTGTGGATCGATAATCTTAAATATTACTTCGATAGGTTGTGCACTTGCAGTTAAGATACCGCTAGACACATAATTAGATACGTCTTTAGCCCATCAAGTTTTTTGGCGCCGTTGCCGGGGACCTTAATTTAGTTACTAGTGCACTTTAGGTAGCATTGTCTAGACTAAGGTAACAACTATTTTCTTTTCTTAATCTAAATTTCCGAGTGTATGCCAAGTACTCGCTCTCAAGGCGAAGACTTGCAACCTCTAATCCCAGAATCGGAACGCTTCTTACACGTAAGAAGACGGATATTCGATTACGAACAAAATTACAATATTCCAGATCTTCAATCAGATCCGCCTAAACCAGCCGTAACATCAAAGGACGCAGAGATGGCTGAAGAACAGAATCACCCACTCAAGTATTACGCTAGTCCTTCGCAAGCTGAACCGCATTCTAGCATTGCCGCACCGGCTATCAACCGAAACGATTTCGAACTAAAACCTTCGTTGATATCAGCCGTGCAACAAAATGAATTCGCCGGAAATCCTACCGAGGATCCGAACCTTCATCTTTCGATCTTTGTGCAATACGCAGATACCGTAAAAGCCAATGGAGTTACCCAAGAAGCTATTAGACTACGTTTGTTTCCTTTTTCACTTCGAGACAGAGCGAGAGCCTGGCTTCAATCTCTGCCTTCGAACTCAGTAACTACGTGGGAGGAACTAAAGAGAGTTTTCTTGACCAGATATTTTCCACCTAGCAAGACAGCTATGCTGAGAGCTCAGATCAACGGATTTAAGCAAAGGGAAAATGAATCACTATTCGAAGCTTGGGAACGCTATAAGGATATGCTGAGACTTTGTCCACATCACGGATTAGTAGAATGGATGGTCATCCATACCTTCTATAATGGACTCCTTTACAATACAAGAATGACAATTGACACTGCCGCGGGCGGTGCATTGATGGACAAAGAATATAATGATGCTTATGCACTTATCGAAAGTATGGCTCAAAACCATTACCAATGGGGAAGCGAGAGAGTCGCAACTGAGAAACCAACAAAAGGAGGTATGTACGAAGTGAGTAGTATGGACCAAGTCAATGCGACGTTTGACCAACTAAACCAAAAGATCGACAACTTGGCCATAACACCAACAGCCACCGTGGCTGCAGTAACACCTAACTGTGAGTTATGTGGAGTTCCAGGACATGAAGTTCCTGATTGTCAACTATTGACAGGAATTCCCACAGATCAAGTGAATTATGCTTAAGGAAACCCATACTCAAACACATACAACCCAGGTTGGAAGAATCATCCGAACTTCTCCTATAAGAACAACAATGCTTTATACGCACCAGGTCAAGCACCAGCTACACCACCAGGATATCAAAAGACTGCTCCTAATGTCCCTAGAAAATCGAACCTTGAGTTGATGATGGAGAACTTTATAGCTAACCAATCTCAAACGAACAAGGATTTCTTAAACCAAAACATTCACACTAGTGAGCAGATTAAGCAATTAGTAAGCAAAGTAGATGCATTAGCTACACATAACAAAATGCTTGAACTCAGATTTCACAAGTAGCTCAACAACAAGCACCCACCGCTGCACCAGCTGGAGTATTTCCTGGACAACCTCAACCTAATCCGAAAGGACATGCCAATGCCGTAATATTAAGAAGTGGCAAGGAACTTGACGGACCTACCGATCCAAGACTTGACAATCCAGCCATGTACCAAAAACCGGATAAACCGACTGAAGTGGTGAATGATCCAGAAGAAAAGGAAGATGATAATCAAGAGGCAGTGGAGAAAGAAAAGCCTTATGTGCCTCCACCACCCTATAAACCACCAATTCCGTACCCTCAGAGATTAACCAATTCCAAGACGATGGGTCAGTTTAAGAAATTTGTCGAACTTCTGAAACAGTTGAATATTACTATTCCGTTTACAGAAGCAATCAATCAAATACCCTCGTATGCTAAGTTTTTAAAAGAAATCTTATCTAATAAGAAAAAGATAGAGGATAACGGAACAGTTACACTTACTGCTGAGTGTAGCGCCATAATTCAGAATAATATGTCTCCTAAGATAAAAGATCCAAGAAGTTTCTCTATACCCTGTGTAATAGGAAAATTCGTCATTGACAAAGCTCTATGCGATTTAGGAGCCAGTATCGGTGTTATGCCCTTAACGATTTGCAAAAGGCTAGACATGGGAGACCTTAGACCAACTAAAATGTCTGTTCAACTAGCCGATCGCTCAGTTAAATATCCTGTAGGCATACTAGAAAACGTCCCAGTACGTATAGGACAATTCTACATCCCTACTGATTTTATAATCATGGACATCTCTGAAGACTCCACTACACCTATCATACTAGGAAGACCATTCTTAGCTACCGCCGGAGCTATAATAGACGTAAAAAGAGGAAAGCTAACCTTTGAAGTAGGTGAAGAGAAAGTTGAATTTATTTTAACACAATTCTTACAGTCACCAGCTATAGAGGATACCTGCTATCTATTGGACGTAATTGACGAATGTGTAAGAGAAATGGAACTGAAAGAAACTACCTATTCTGAAATTATGAAAATTCAAATCCCTCTGATTTTCGAAGATGATAATTGGCGTGCACCGTATCAAGATGATAGTCTAAGCGAAAGTTTAGCACTTACACCGGATCCCATGCCATGTAAAGATAAACCTACATTAGGATTAAAAACTTTACCTAATAACCTAAGGTACGAATTCTTAGACATTGAATGTAAAAGACCAGTTATAATAAATTCCAGTTTAGGAACTATCGAAACAAAGAAACTTTTAGATGTCTTAAAGAAATATCCAACTGCATTAGGATATAACATATCTGATCTCAAAGGAATATGCCCTTCAATCTGTATGCATCGTATTCTGCTAGAAGAAGATTGCAAAACCTCCAGAGAATCTCAAAGAAGAATTAACCCAATCCTTAGCACTGTAGTGAAAGAAGAAGTTAAGAAACTACTAGATGCCGAAATAATATATCCAATCTCTGATAGTAAATGGGTTAGTCCAGTACATGTAGTGCCAAAGAAAGGAGGTATCACTGTTGTGAAAAACGCTCAAGGCGAATCGATATCGCAAAGAGTAGTGACAGGACATAGAGTGTGCATAGATTATCGTAAACTAAACAAAGCCACTCGAAAAGATCATTTCCCACTACCTTTTATAGATCAAATGTTAGAACGATTAGCCAAGCATTATTATTTCTGTTATCTTGATGGTTACTCAGGATTTTTCCAAATCCCTATCCACCCATATGATCAAGAGAAGACTACATTCACATGCCCCTATGGAACGTTCGCTTATAGACGAATGCCCTTTGGATTATGCAACGCTCCTGCAACCTTTCAAAGATGTATGATGTCAATCTTCACAGATTTTATAGACAACATCATGGAAGTGTTCATGGACGACTTCTCTGTATGCGGGCAAAGTTTTGAAGGATGCCTATCAAATTTAGAAATGGTGTTAGAAAGATGTGTAAAAGTAAACCTCGTTCTTAACTGGGAGAAATGTCATTTTATGGTCAGAGAAGGAATCGTATTAGGCCACGTTATATCCGACAAGGGAATTGAAGTTGATAAAGCTAAGATAGAAGTCATAAAAGATCTTCAACCCCCTAAAACCATTCGAGAAATACAAAGCTTTTTAGGACACGCCGGTTTTTACCGACGATTCATCAAAGATTTCTCGAAGATCACTAAACCTCTTACTGGTTTATTAATGAAAGATGCTGAGTTCATATTCAATGAAGATTGTCTTAAAGCATTCGAAACTCTAAAAACAGCCCTCATCACCGCACCAATCATGCAATCCCCTGACTGGAGATTACCTTTCGAAATCATGTGCGATGCGAGTGACTATGCTGTAGGCGCAGTTCTAGGCCAGAGGAAGGAAAAGAAACTTCATGCGATTTACTATGCCAGTAGAACCTTAGATTCTGCTCAGATGAACTACGCCACTACTGAAAAAGAATTGTTAGCAGTTGTCTTTGCGCTTGACAAATTCCGTTCTTACCTAGTAGGAGCGAAAATAATCGTTTACACAGACCATGCTGCTATCCGATATCTATTAACTAAGAAAGATGCTAAACCGAGACTCTTGAGATGGATTTTACTCTTACAAGAGTTTGATCTTGAAATAAAAGATAAGAAAGGTACTGAAAACATCGTAGCGGACCATTTATCTAGAATAGAAGGTATTAAACCCGAACAAGTGCCGATTAACGATGATTTTCCGTATGAACAGCTGATAGCACAAATAGGAAGCGACCCAGTTCAGTTAGACTTAAATGAACCAGAACCCGTGGAAACAATCCAGACAACTGTAGGACTGCCATGGTACGCTGACATTGTCAACTACCTAGCTGCAGGAGCTCTTCCACCTGATCTAACCTATCAGCAGAAAAAGAAATTCTTTCACAATCTCAAACATTACTATTGGGATGAACCATTATTGTTCAAAAGAGGACCCGATGGAATTTTTCGTCGATGTATTCCCGAAGAAGAAATAGAAGATGTCATTGCTCAATGCCATTCATCTCCTTATGGTGGACATGCAAGCACTTCCAAGACTTGTGCAAAAATCTTGCAAGCCGGTTTATTCTGGCCTAATCTATGGAAGGATGTCCACATCGCTGTTATAAATTGCGATCGGTGTCAACGCACCGGTAATATTTCAAGAAGAGATGAAATGCCTCAAAAAGGAATATTAGAAGTAGAAATCTTTGACGTCTAGGGAATAGATTTCATGGGACCATTCCCATCATCTTTCGGTAACAATTATATACTCGTAGCTGTTGATTATGTCTCCAAATGGATTGAAGCTATAGCTTCTCCTACAAACGACACACGAGTAGTAATAAAGCTTTTCAAAAATATAATCTTTCCCAGATTTGGTGTGCCTAGACTCGTCATAAGTGACGGTGGCTCGCACTTCATTTCAAAAATCTTTGACAAATTACTATCTAAGTATGGAGTAAGACACCGTATGGCAACACCATATCACCCACAAACAAGTGGACAAGTCGAAGTCTCAAACAGAGAAATTAAACAAATCTTAGAAAAGACTGTAGCCATATCTCGGAAAGATTGGTCATCTAAACTTAATGAAGCTTTATGGGCTTATAGGACCGCTTACAAGACACCCATAGGTACTACACCTTTCAAACTAGTTTATGGAAAATCTTGTCACCTCCCGGTAGAACTAGAACACAAAGCTTATTGGGCGATCAAAACTCTCAATATAAACTATAATGTTGCAGGAGAAAAGCGAATCCTAGATATTAACGAATTAGAAGAATTAAGGCTAGATGCTTATGAGAATGCTAAGATATATAAAGAAAGAACTAAGCGATGGTATGATAAACGCCTATCTAGGAAAGAATTTAGTGTGGGAGACGTTGTACTCCTCTTTAATTCAAGACTTAGGCTCTTTCCTGGAAAATTAAAATCTAGATGGTCAGGACCCTTTGAAATAACTAAAGTATTCTCGAGCGGAGCAATAGAAATTAAGGGTAGGAATAGTGAACCATCCATAGTAAACGGACAATGTTTAAAACATTATCATAAAGTTGAAAATAGAGATTATGCAAATAGTCTAAGGCTTTTAGAGTTGTCCACTAATTCCCCTGATTAATCTACACCTAAGCATTACGTCAGGCTTTTGACGATAAAAACAACGCTTAGTGGGAGGCAACCCATTAACTCATTTAATCATTTAAATCATTTTTATCATTCTATTATTTTGTCATTTATCATTTTATTCTTCATTTATTTGTTTTGTCATTTTATAGTTTTATTTCATTATTACTATTATTGCCTTTAATTTATGCATTTTATTTCCTTATTTTTCCTTATTTTAATTTTAAATCACTTTTACAGATTTTCTAAAAGTCTTTTCCACTTTCCTTCTCCCCCTGATTTGTTTCCTCCATATTTGCACTGACCATGGCTAACCAACCGATAAACCATATGGATACCAAATTTAGAGGTAGGAACCAAAGAATGAAATTTGAAGAGTTATCATTGAGGCCAATGGATTTGACCCTGTACCCGGATGATCTGACTATGGAAACCCTAGGTATACATGATAGCATCCTGTACTTGTTTAACCGACTTGGATGGGAGAATGCACTGATTCAACATAAGTTTGTGACTTACCGCGAGCTCACCCTTGAGTTCCTTAGCTCCTTAGTTTACCTACCCGAGCGCGGTTTTGGATTCAGGAAAGGATTTATCAGTTTCCGCCTATTTGGAATAGAATATGACTTTAACCATAGAGAACTAGCTGACTTATTAGGATTCCCTAATGGACCCTTTGCTTTTACTACCACACAGGTAGAATTGATGGACATTGAGCTGGATTTCTTTTGGGGAACATTAACCGGAAACTACCACCCTGAACCAAATAGCATGAACAATGATGAGATACATAACCCAGCTATCCGTTACTTCCATAAGATTCTTGCCCACACCTTTTTTGGAAAAGAAGAAAACCTTACCAGAGTATCTAAAGATGAGATATTCATTATGTCATGTTTCACTAATGGACAGCCTGTCAATGGTGTGCCTTTCATGATGCAAACCTTCACCCGAATCCAAGAAGAACCTGAATTACCTATATTAGTAGGAGGTCTTGTAACCATGATTGCTGATGCCTTAGGACTTAGATACCAATTGCACAGGTGCAACCGTTTAGGTACCATCCGTCCTATGAATCTTAACTTTTGCTTTAATTGCCACATCATAAGGAATTTAGGACATCCACCTTTCGAGTACCTAATCCGGAATGAAGTAGTAACCCTGTTCACACTACCAAACCATGCTAGAGTAAGTGTTCTCAATAAGGATAACTGGCTTTATGAGTTAACCCCACCTGATTATCCATCCACTCCTGAAACACCTCAGTCTTACAAGATAAAAGATGATATAATGACTGATGTCAAAAGTGACCCTGAGACACCTCCTGGTTACCATGACATTGACCACACTGACGAAGTGATTGAAACCCCTGAAGTGAATCAAGTAGATTATGCTAACAACTTACAGAATATCATGAACACTCTTGAAGCTTACCAAACTGATATAAATACTGTTAAGGATGAGATTAAGAGCATGCGATTGGACATTATAGGTCTAACTGACATAACCTGTGAACAATTCTATCACCTGAACTCCGCAATCGAAGATTTGAAGAAGCACTTTTGAAAATGCTATAGTGATCTAGTCTATTTTACTTATTGTTTTCGTTTCTAGTTAGTTTTACTTTTCGCAAACAATTTCGTACCGTATTTTCATTAATGTAATTTCATTTCAATTACCATATGCAATGCACTTCTAGTTTACAAATTTTTCTATTTTAATCAATTTAAATGTTTTCATTCTATATACTATTATGTTTGAATTGATTCATATTCTATACAATCTCTCGTGTCATGCAAAATTTACAGGTACTATATTGAAATTATTTATTATATGGTGTTTATATTTAATATTGAGTGAGAAGTGATCAAAATTATAATATAAAGTATATGAAGCGTGAGAGATAATGTTTTCTGGAAATTATTCAAGGAATTCAACCCTCACGGTCGTCACACCCTCCTAACGATCGTGACGTGCTAATTTAGCGTGTCACGACCGTCATCTCCTTGTCACGACCGTGACAACCCTAAATATAGAATTCGTGAGAAACATAACTGTTTCTCTTTCGAAGCCTCTTCTTCTTCTTCCTCCATAACTTTCAAAAACACCCATTATCTCCCCCAACTTCCGTAACCTCCCATTACCAAATTAAAACCCATTAACATCTCCATTATCACCACACCTATCACATTCTCACCTTCCAATATTTATCCGAACCATTATTTCTCTCATTTTATCACTGTCGCTCCCGATAAATGGGGAATGGCCCAAATAAAGGTACAGACGCGAACGGTCGGCGAGAGGGACAATGAGAACACACAGGAGTGAACTCACTGGAGATGAAAAGAGTCGCCAGCTAGGCATTTTTATCCCGGAGGAAAGGTAATGCTGCATAGACCTAGAAAGATATGGATAAGACGGTTGCGAACCAGAGAGACTGAGAAAGGGGGTTGGTTACAACCTGGGAAGGTATTAGCACCCAGATTGTCCGCCGTACTCGACGGGATCCACGCTTAAAAGATTTGTGCTTTAAAGGGGTAGTGTCAGTGCAATCTATGTATAAAATAGCTGGAAAAGAATGTACAGGTGTCAGTGTAAAAGAAGTGTGAAGTGTGATATATATACAATGTCAGTGCAGGAACAAGAGATGAAATGCTCAAGAATATGAGGCTAAAGAATGAAGCTGGAAGGAGGGGGAATATACAGAGACTTTTGTTCGATAACTGTTAAGTTATGCCTACGTATCCTCTCGTGCAATGAGGAAGTCAGAACACCGTAGTTCGACCCAAAGAGACTGAAAGATGAATTGACTTGTGAACTGCTTACTTGTCTATGCTCAAGTGTATGACCTATCTGGCTCAGGTGCTAACTGTCTTGCATTAGACAGAAGAAGCGAGTTCTCGCTTGTGAGTGAATGAGGTGAGAAAAGAATCCCGGAGGAGACGATTATTGTTTGTTTTTGTGTTTTCAGTCTTTTATTGCTTTTGAAAGTTTGTCATAAGTTAATGAGCTTAAGCCTAAACCAATGGATTTAGTAAACTCATCACATCTTCCCTCTGATCAGGGGTAATGAGAATACCTTAAGTGCGAAGTCAGATTCTCACACTTAATCACCTTTGATGTAGGATTAAGATCATTAACCTATTTGTGATTATTTAGATGTTTTTGTGGTTTTTTTGTTTAGTGTTGAGTAATGAGGTTAAGCCATAATCAGGGATTAAACAGACTCATTACACCATCCTAATAGAAGGATAATAGATGAGAATGTTTAAGCTGAGGAAAGCTCCTCAACCTAATCCATGATTAGGGATTAAACTCATGGCAAAACAAGCCTTTGATTAAGTGAATTTTATTTAATGATATGATGATGAAGTGATTTTTATGGTTTGTAAGACAACTTGAGGGGGACTTGTCCATTAACACTAGGGTTAGTCCTTCTTAACCAATTAAGGAAGAATTAGAACCCTAATGCAAGGCCCAAGTTACAAGTGTGATGTCTTGATGATTATTAAGTGGATTGATTAAGAGATTTAAACACATTAAGGGTTTAACACTTAGGATTAAAGTTATACACTCCATCCTAATAGAAGGATGCAGGCATAAGCTTAATCACAAAGCCTTAAAGCCTTTAGGGTTTAGTCCCCGATTATGAGATGAGAAGAGAAGACTCAAGAGAGACACAAAGGTAAAAACTAAGTGGGGAGACTAATCAAAACCCTAATCATTGTCATGCTTGGTTGTCCCTAAGGTTTGTGAAGTTTACAAGAAAGATCTTCAATGGAACCACCAGGAAGCAGATGAAAGGATCAGGAGAAGCAAAGTAACTTGCTTCATTCAAGAAGTCAAGTCACTTGAGGAAAGAAAGTGGGGAGAGAAAGAAAGGGCAAGCCCAATCTCAAACACAAACAAAAATGCAGCAAGTATGCATAAAAGAGATGAAGAGAAGTTATGAGAAGTGAAGGCAAATTCACTTCTCAAAGCCACTTACCACCTGAAAAGTTAGAAAAGAAATGCAATGCAATGCAAAATGAGATGAGATGATATGATATAAATCAAAACCAGAAGCACATACATGATGTTAATGATGCTATGAGATGTTACAAACATGAGGCAGCACATGGGGATGATCATACAAGCTTATGAATGCAAATGAAGCAAGTTAAGAACCATGAACATACATGAAAAGTTATGAGATGCATATGGCATACAACATGGCAAATACATGATGCAATGATCAAACATGCTTTCAATATGTCTTATGATGTCAAATGAATCAAATGGATGCTTGAAATGTCAAGGCAAGTCATGTTATGCAAGCAAATGCAAGATGAATACATATGGAAGCCCAAATTAGGGTTTATGATCAAAGCATCAAACACAAACCAAAATCAGAAGCAAACAACATTATTAAAAATTGAAAATGCACTCAAAGGACCCCTAATCCTATACTAAACCAATGCCCAAAGGAGAGGTTTCAACTCTTAACCAAATTCAAGTTATGATTTTCCTAAGTTTTCTAGGGTTTTAGGGTTCCTTAACAAGAAAATTACCAAACAAATGGAAAATGAAAGATCAAATCATGGCCATTTAATCTCACAAACTACATGCTAAACACAATGCAATGCAAAAAGAATCAAGGTTCAACTCTTCATGGATAGGTAGAAATGATTTTTTTGAAGTTTGGATCAAAATAATGCATCAAAATGATTTTAATTCAATGAAAAATTCTCAAAATGCATCAAGATCAAAAAATAAATTTGGTTTGAAGGTTGGACAATGTTTCTAAATGTCTTAAAACATTTCATGAATTTTTTTGGTGATTTTTAAATACCTAAAAGTATTTTTAATAAATTAATTTTCATTAATCAATTAAAAATAAACTTTTAAATATTTAAAAATACTTTTTTAATGCTAAAAATAAAAATAAAAATATTTTTGTGTTTTAAAAATTAATAAAACCCTTGGTAAAAAATTTCATAATTTTTAAAGCATTTTTGCTATTTTTAATTAATTGTGAAAAACAAATGAAATAATATGAAAAATAAATGAATTAAAAACTGAAAAATAGAAAGTCAAACAATCCAAGGGCTCTCATTCAAACTGAAACGCGCGCGTGTTGACTTGGCGCCAGATCCTGTGGCCAGCATTCAAACTCAGCTAATTAATGTTTAAGCCCTAATCCCACCGTTAATGACCCTCAGGTGACCGGAACAGTGTTCCGGTCATCTTCTCCGTTCACCCCAAAAATCAATCTCTCTCTCCAGGCCATTTTAGGAGCTCTAACTCTCCAGAAATCATCTACTAACTATCCTAAACACGAATCCAGCACAAAATCATGTTTAAACTCAAACACAAACACGAATCGAAGCAAAGAAAATTTTAGGTCAAACTTTCAGAACACCATAACATGCTTATTTCTTGCTCATTTTCAAAAGTAAATAGATCCCAATGATCAGTGCAACATACCAAACAAGATTCTAACAAGAAAATAGAGTTCTGGAAAAAAAGTTCATGAAGCTACCTGAGGTTGAGCTTTCGATTCAGGTGCTTTCTGGCTGCTTCTTTGGCTCAAACAAGTCCCAATGACCCTCCTTAGAAGCTTTTGACCTTTGGTTGGAGTTTATATAGCCTCTAGAGAAAGTTGACAGAAACTCAGGCCAAGGGGATGTGAAATTCGTATTTGTGATATGGGAGGTTTCAGGCCAAAACAATGGTTGGTTTCTGATCAGTGAAGTGAGTTGAGATGGTTTGTGAAGTTTTTCTTTGTGTTTGAGACTTGTGGAGAGAGATTCGAAGGTTTTTGCTCAAAGGAGTGAAAATGAGGATGCTGAGTTCTGGTGTGTTTCAGGCTTGTGTGTTGTGTGGTTTTGCTAGCATTTGATCCACATAAACAAATCTCATTGGTCAGATGATGTGACCTGCCCTTTATTGATTGGTATGGCCACTTTTGCAAATTGTCAACTTTTGTGTAAGAGAAGCATGGGTCAAGTTCTAGGCTAGTACAAGGGTTGTGGGCTGCGCAACATGGTGTGAGGGAGAGGCTAGGGTGGTTCAGCATTGTAGGCAGCAAGTGGATGGAAGTGTGATGATGGTTTTGCAACTTGCTCACTTTTGGTTCACATGGAAATATCTTGCTTCACAAACCATGAAACATGTGATCTTTTGGTTCAAATCTGATTTTTAGAACTTGTATGATGCTTGCATATTGGTTAGACATGAATTAGAAGTCACAAATGCCTTGGTACAAAGTTCTTGCAAGTTTCTCATTTGGGGCATATTTTGAAAATTAGTGATTTTTGCCAACTTTGACACACCATAACTTTTGATCCAAAATGAATTAGGTCATGTTCTTGTACTTTTTGAAAAGGGGAAGATCTAATCTACAACTTTCATGACCAAAGTTTTTTCCATTTGAAGCATTTTTGGATCAAAAAGCAAGGGTTGAAAAAGTTGCATAAAATGACATTTCATTAAAAGTCAACCATGCCCTAAAAAGTCAACTTTGCAAAAACTTGTAATTCTTGAATTTTGTGAACTTCAACCTTCTTCTATGATCAAATAAAGATCATATACACTTAAAATGATGAAGATCACCCCTTGGTTGGGTCATTGGGGGCCTCAGATGCCCTGATTTTGCACTGACTTGTCTAGAAAGTCAACTCTTGATCAGATGACTTCCCCATGGAATTTCTTCATGAAAATTGATATGCATACTCCCTATACCATATAGAGACCAATAGAAACAAGAATGACCAAAAAATTTGGAGTTATGGCCTCTGAAACCAAAACCCTAATTTTAGGTCAACTGTGCAGTTAAACCTGGCTCTGCATCCATACCAATCCCAGTTCTTGTGATTCTTTGGCATTCTTGACTTTGAGAAGATGTGATATGATACTTGAACACACATAGACCCTCTTGAAGTGATTGATGACCTTTGGAGTGGCTCAAGAAGCTCTTGGATTGCTCAGATCACAAACCCTAGATGCAGATGACTTAGAACCAATGCAATGAATCAAAAATGTGATATGAGATGGTATGATTGAGCTCATGCATATGAAATGATCACAAGCCATGGTGTGAATGGGTGAGGGCAAATTTGGGGTGTTTACAGCTGCCCCTATTCAAACATGAGTTAGCTGTGCAGGTTGTAAGCGACGGCTTAACAGGCAAACAAGATAACTTGTGGTTGAATACCAAAGACAGTCCAAAATTTGCACTCACAGAATGAAGAAGAAAAGGGATATAGATTGTAAAGGAAAGTAAAGTATATTGTAAGGTGTGGGCGACGGAGGACGACCGTCGAGCAGAGGACGACTGCTGGGTAAAGAGCAATGACGGGGACGGCCGGCATGCTGGAAAAGTGCGGAAAATAAAGCGATGACGGGGACGGCCGACATGCTGGGGGATAAAAGATATCATGATGGGGACGGCCATCAAGATAAAGTTGCAAGATTCTCTGGGGTTAATGAAACATGACGGGGATGGCCATCAAGTTCACAAAGCAAAGTAATCAACGATGGGGACGGCCATCGGGCTAAACTGAAAGGAAAAGGGACCACGACGGGGACGGCCATCGGGTTAAAGAATGAATGAAATAAACAGATGATGAGGTACGGTCATCAAAGGTGAAGGACGATCACCTAGCAGGGGACGGCTGCTCTGTTGGGGTTAAGATGAGGGACGGTCATCTTAGGTGGAGGACGACCACCTGGCAGGGTACGGCTGCCAAAAATATCACGACATAGGACGAATGCCGGATAAAAGGTCAACGATGGGGACGGCCATCGGACGAGCATGATGGAGGACGACCATCAAGAGGTGGAGGACGACCACCTAGCAAGGGACGGCTGCTCTCAAGGTTTGTCATGACATAGGACGAGTGTCAGATAACCGAAATCAACAATGGGGACAGCCATTGGATAAAATGATGAAGGACGATCATCAAGAGGTGGAGGACGACCACCTAGCAGGGGACGGCTGCTGAAAATATCAACGATGGGGACGGCCATCGGATGAGCATGATGGAGGACGACCATCAAGAGGTGGAGGACGACCACCTAGCAGGGTACGTCTGCTCTCAGGGTTTATCATGACACAGGACGAGTGCCAGACAAAAAGAAATTGCTTGCTGGGGAATAGTAAACACGGACGAGTGTTTATATCCAAGAAACAAAAGGTATAAGTGTTTAGATGCTGTGTATAGATTAAAGATGCGGACGAGCATCCCTAAGACTACGATACAGACGAGTATCAGGTAGAAACAAAATACTGACACGTGTTCAGAGATGATGATACGGACGAGTATCAACTGGTTAACAAGGAACACGGACGAGCATTGAATCTGAAGGGACTCTTCTGGGGAATAGTTAGACACAGACGAGTATCTATATTCAAGGAGACATAAGTGTTTGACACGGTGTATGGATTAAAGATGCGGACGAGCATCCTTAAGACTGATGATACGGACGAGTATCATGTAGAAACAAACACTTGACGCATATTCTGAGATGATGGTACGGACGAGTACCAACTGGTTAACAAAGAACACGGACGAGTGTCGAATCTGTGGGGATATAAATGGTGTATACAAGATACGGACGAGCATCTGTATAAGTGTAACATGAGTAGTGAATATTGTATAGATGAGTATTTTAACTGCTGGGGAGAGTGACACAGACGAGTGTCAAAAAGGAGAAAAGTATAGTATCAACAAGTATATGGGTTGTAAAAGTGTAGGCGACTGCGCTGGGGATATGACACGGACGGGTGTCAAGAAAATGTATATACAAGTATGGGTGAGTGCAAAGATGATGTCTTTGGCTTTCTGCTGGGGGTAGGACACGGACGGGTGTCAAAGGGAGTATATACTGGTGTTTGTGAATGTGAGGCAACTGCTTTTGCTGGGGAATCTGGGGGATTTTTCTGTATATTGTTGATGAACGGTTATTATTCACAAGTGTTCGATTCACAACATGGCTTATGATTATGCTATGTGTTTGATTTTTGCCGTAATGCTCCGTATTAGACGGAATGCTACGCTTTGTGGGTGAATATGATGCAAATGCCATGATTATGCGAGGGTACAGATCCGGGATTCGGGTCCCGTTGCTGTGAAGATCTCTGGTCGATCTGCTTGAAATGGACATCCCAGCTGGGGATGAGATCATTGATGGATCTGGTGAGATGCATCTGCTTGGGGAAATGGGTCAATGATAGACCTATTCCAGTAAATGAGGGACCCAGCTGGGGTTTGTAGAAGCTTTCTGTACTCTGTTGTGACTCCTTCATGCGTTGCTCTTCTGAATAGAGGCTGAAGCTCTGTGGGGAGATGGTTCCCTGACTTTTGTATTCTGCTGAGGAAGAATGACTGGCACCACGGCTGGGAGAAGTCATCGGTGACAACTCAGCTGGGGAGAAAGCACCTCAGGTGCCGAGAATGAGTGTTGATTTGTCAGCTTGTTGGGATGAAACTTACATGCCCCAAGTTGCGTTCTGGATACCTGCAATCCTGCAAAGATAGGGAAACACACAAATGATCCCGAGGTATCCTTTACTGGATTCCGTCATAGGAGTTTAGACACTTTTGAGAGTAAGTATATTCCCTGTAAGCATGTGTTTTTATTTTTTGCAGAAAAACATTTGTACTTAATGCAATCAGTTTTTTTAAAGACATCAGACATTCTTTGCAAATAAAGATGTACAAGACGAAACATGACTGAAAAATCTGATTTTATTAATTCAAATGCCCTGGATCGGCGAGATACAGTCAAGGAAACATATCTCCTAAAATGAGGAGACTGTTACAAATTGAGAAACAAAGTGCTGGCGATGTTGACGACGCTTTCAAAGGAGCTTCCTATTTCGCTATGACTCGTATAACTTTCGACGTTCTTCTCGTCTTGCTTTCTGAAGAAGGTTGGTTCTGATTGAAGCTTGATCCTTTAGAGGCTTACCAAGTTGCAGGTAATACAGACGAATTCAGAATGCAGTTGTTCGCTTATTCCCTTATTTTGCATGGACCGCCCTTTCGGGTTTTCGATCCATCGGGATACCCATTTTTGCCTGAGTTGTCCAATGCGGCTTTTCAACTCAGCGGGTGTACATTTTTTTCTCTTTATTTCCCTTATTTTTGCCCGAGTCTTTTATTCTGTTTTTGACTCGCCGGGATGCCCTATTTTTGCCTGGACTTACATTCTGTTTTTATGTCCAGCGGGTCATTTTATGCGAAGTATTTTTTAACTGCATCTGAATTCACAGGGGACGGGAAATCTTCACCATCCATGGTGCTGAGCATGAGTGCTCCACCAGAAAAAACTTTCTTTACCACAAATGGTCCTTCATAATTCGGAGTCCACTTGCCCCTGTGGTCTGTATGAGGAGGGAGGATTCTCTTCAGCACAAGATCTCCTACTTGGTATTCTCGGTGTCTGACTTTCTGATCGAAGGCTTTCTTCATTCTTTTCTGATACAACTGCCCATGACAGATTGCAGCCAATCTTTTCTCTTCAATCAGACTCAGTTGCTCGTATCGGGACCGGACCCACTCTGCTTCGTTCAGCTTAACATCCATTAATACCCGTAGAGAGGGTAATTCAACTTCAACAGGTAGGACTGCTTCCATACCATACACAAGCTGATATGGTGTTGCCCCAGTGGATGTCCTGATTGACGTACGGTACCCATGCAAGGCAAACGGTAGCATCTCGTGCCAGTCTTTGTAGGTGACTACCATCTTCTGCACAATCTTCTTGATATTTTTATTAGCTGCTTCAACAGCGCCATTCATCTTTGGCCTGTAAGGAGAAGAATTGTGGTGTTGGATCTTGAAGTCCCGGCACAGCTCAGTCATCATCTTGTTGTTTAAATTGGAACCATTATCAGTAATGATTCGCTCAGGAACTCCATACCGACAGATGATATCTCTCTTCAGAAATCGGGCTACCACTTGCCTTGTGACATTTGCATATGAGGCTGCTTCGACCCACTTAGTGAAATAATCAATGGCGACCAAGATGAATCTGTGGCCATTCGAAGCAGTCGGTTCAATCTTGCCAATCATGTCAATGCCCCACATAGCAAAGGGCCACGGTGAAGACATTATGTTCAAAGGATTGGGAGGCACGTGCACCTTATCTGCATAGATCTGGCATTTATGGCATTTTCTGGCGTAGGCACAACAGTCTGTATCCATTGTAATCCAGTAATAACCTGATCTCAACAGTTTCTTAGCCATGGCATGCCCTCCAGCATGGGTACCAAAAGATCCTTCGTGCACTTCATGCATCAACAAATCTGCTTCCGTCTTATCAACACATCTGAGGAGTACCATATCAAAGTTCCTTTTGTATAAAGACCCATCAGTGTTCAAAAAGAAACTACCAGCAAGCCTTCTCAAAGTCTTCTTATCATTGGAAGATGCCCCAGGTGGGTATGCTTGATCCTCCAAGAAGCACTTAATGTCATGGAACCAAGGCTTATCGTCTTTGACAACTTCTGCTGCGAACACATATGCTGGTCTATCAAGTCTGGACACTGAAATCTGAGGTACAAAGTTAGCAGCTTGAACTTTGATCATGGATGAAATGGTAGCAAGAGCATCTGCAAACTGATTCTCGTCCCGAGGGATATACTCAAGCTTGACCGTTGTGAAGAAAGTCAATAACCTTCTTGTATAATCCCTGTAAGGTATCAGATGATCCTGGTGGGTGTACCATTTTCCGTTGGTTTGATTAACTACCAGAGCTGAATCTCCGAATACGGTCAATGTCTTGATCCTGAGGTCAATGGCTTCCTCAAGACCCATAATGCAAGCTTCGTATTCAGCTTCGTTGTTAGTGCAGTTGAAAGTGAGTTTTGCCGAGAAAGGCATGTGAACCCCTTTAGGTGTAATGAGTACGGCACCAACACCACGACCATTCATGTTAACAGCCCCATCAAACATCATAGTCCATTCTTCTTCCGGGTCGGGCCCTTCAGTGTGAACAGGCTCTTCATGATCTTTTGCTTTTATGAACATGATGTCTTCATCAGGGAAGTCAAATCTCATAGGCTGGTAGTCATCAATGGGTTGCTCAGCAAGATATTCAGACAATACACTGCCCTTGATGGCTTTCTGAGATGTGTATTGGATGTCATATTCTGTGAGAATCATTTGCCATCTTGCAACCCGTCCGGTAAGTGCTGGCTTCTCGAAAATGTACTTAACCGGGTCCATTTTTGAAATCAATAAAGTAGTGTGGGTCAACATATACTGTCTCAGTCGGCGAGCAGCCCACGCTAAAGCACAGCAAGTTTTCTCGAGCAGTGAATAACGTTGTTCACAGTCGGTAAACTTTTTGCTCAGGTAGTATATTGCATACTCTTTTCGACCAGACTCGTCATGCTGACCCAACACACACCCCATCGACTCTTCTAATACTGTCAAGTACATTATCAGCGGTCTTCCTTCAACTGGAGGCATAAGGATTGGAGGCTCTTGTAAGTATTCCTTGATCTTGTCAAAAGCCCTTTGGCAGTCTTCATTCCACCTGACCGTCTGTTCTTTCCTTAACAGTTTGAACAAGGGCTCACAGGTTGCTGTAAGGTGAGATATGAACCGTGAAAGATAGTTCAATCGACCTAAGAAACCTCGAACTTCTTTCTCTGTTTTCGGTGCAGGCATCTCTTGAATAGCTTTGACTTTATCAGGGTCAACTTCAATCCCTTTCTCGCTTACAATAAATCCTAGCAGCTTACCGGATCGCACCCCGAATGTGCACTTGTTGGGGTTCAGCTTCAGTTGGTACTTCCTCAGACGTTTGAACAGCTTCAACAGATTCACCAAGTGATCTTCTTCAGTAAGGGACTTGGCGATCATGTCATCCACATAACATTCTATTTCTTTATGAATCATATCGTGGAATAATGTCACCATAGCCCGTTGATATGTTGCACCCGCATTCTTCAGTCCGAATGGCATCACTTTGTAACAGAACGTGCCCCAGGGTGTGATGAAAGTTGTCTTCTCCATGTCTTCAGGTGACATTTTGATCTGATTGTATCCTGAAAATCCGTCCATGAAGGAGAATACCGAGAACTGAGCCGTGTTATCCACCAATACGTCAATGTGAGGTAATGGGAAATCATCTTTCGGGCTGGCTCTGTTCAGATCCCGGTAGTCGACACACATCCTCACTTTGCCGTCCTTCTTAGGCACAGGTACTATATTAGCAACCCACGGTGGGTAGCTAGTTACAGCAAGGAATCCGGCGTCCCACTGCTTTTGTACCTCTTCCTTGATCTTCATTGCCATGTCTGGGCGAGTACGGCGCAACTTCTGTTTAACCGGCGGGCATTCCTCCCTTAAAGGTAGCTTGTGCACAACAATATCGGTGTCCAACCCTGGCATATCTTGATAAGACCAAGCAAACACATCCACATATTCTTGAAGCAGATCAATCAGTTGTCTCTTCACTGAGTCTTGCAGGCAGGCCCCGATTTTAACCTCTTTCACGTCTTCATCTGTACCAAGATTAATCGTTTCTACCTCCTCCTGATGAGGAGTAATGACCTTCTCCTCTTGTCTCAACAATCTGGCTAGCTCTTCAGGAAGCTCATATTCTTCTTCAACCCCTTCATCAGCTTGATTGATTGGATTGTCAAAGTCATACGAAGTCATAGCCGTGCTGTTGTCGGTGCTGTCTGGAAGGCACTCTCTGCAAGGGTTCAGTTTGTTCATTTTAGTGATTGATTTTAATCTTGTTTAAAAAAGTGAAATAAAGTTGTCATTTTGAAAACATCGCCATTTATTTTTTGTACACAAAGAAAAATGGAAAAACAGTGAGCGGAAAAGAAAAAGACTCATTTGCAAAAAGATGTCTGATATTTCATTGATTAATCTTGTTGCACAAAAAGTACAGATGGCCCGATTACAAAATGAGTCTTGTCATCTTGGGCAAGATGCAAGACTTTTATGCATGCTAAAAATACAGGAAATAATAATTACTCTGCATGAGTAACTCTTATAATTTCCTGGGAAGACCAGTTTGAGATACTGCTCCCCGGGATCTTTGGACGAATCCAAATCTCCAGATTGCGTTCTTCTTCCAGCTCGTCTTCCAAATTGTTGATAGCATCAGGGGTGAGCATCCCCCCACTGACAAAACCGGGCTCCTCAGCAGCCTCTGCTTGATTTTGTTGAGTTGGTCTGTAACCCAACCCAAATTTGTCCTTCTTCTCCTTCACAGATAAAACCTTGCCCCAGCCTTGGGCAGTTCCCTCTTCAACAACCTTCCGGGCTTGTTGATAAGATGCCATGGAGATTCCAGGTATAGCAGATGTTTCATTTACGTTCAGGGCCTCGAACCCTTGGCTCATCGTCTCATGGATCTCCCCATCCATCTCAATATATTTGTAAGTAGCCAGATGGCTAACAAAAATATCCTCCTCTCCACAGATAGTAACGACTTGGCCTTCCCACTCAAATTTTAGCTTCTGGTGAAGGGTAGACGTTACTGCGCCAGCGGCATGAATCCATGGTCTACCCAACAAACAGCTGTAGGCAGGCTGAATGTCCATCACGTAGAAGATCGTTTTAAAAGTTTGTGGGCCAATCATTACAGGCAGCTCAATTTCTCCCAGAACCGATCTCTTAGAGCCATCAAAGGCTCTCACTACCAGATTACTGGGACGTAATGCCAATCCTTCATACTCTAGCTTCACCAGGGCCTTTTTAGGTAAGACATTGAGGGATGATCCTGTGTCTACCAGCACATGGGAAAGGACTGCACCTTTACATTCCATAGTGATGTGCAAGGCCTTGTTATGGTTGCGACCTTCCGTAGTCAAATCAGTATTGGTGAACCCTAGCCCATTGCTAGCAGTAACATTTCCAACCACAGTTTCCAACTGATTGACGGTGATCTCTTCAGGCACGTAAGCTGCGTGCAGGACTTTGAGTAGTGCATTCCGATGGGCTTCGGAGCACATAAGCAATGACAGAATGGAGATCTTGGAAGGCGTCTGGTGAAGCTGATCCACTATTTTGTAATCACTCTTCTTGATGATTCTCATGAACTCATCAACTTCTTGATCAAAGGGTGTTTTCAAAGCTTCCTTAACAGCTGGATCTTCCTGCACCAGGCTCTTTCCTTTTGCCTTGGCAGCAGCTTCTGCTTCGGCAGTGGGTCTTTGAATTTGTGGAGCAAAGAGACGTCCGCTTCGAGTGAAGCCTCCGCCTCCTCCCACATTATCTATTTGTGGTGCAGGTGTTGATGGTTCAAGAGTGATTTTCTGTCCTTCGCAGTATACGTCAGAGCCGTAATGCCAAGGGATGGCCTTACTGCTTTCATAAGGTACTGGCCCAGGCACTGTGATAGTGACTGGACTGATGGCAGCTGCAGAAGGGACTGTGATAGTCTGTGGATCATAATATATTGTGACAGGTGCTCTGATGGGAGTGGCACTTTGTGAGTTGTAAGCAGAATCGTTTTCAGGATCATAATAAATTGTAACTGTTGAGACATCTTCATGGTTTGCTGCTGATGTTGTAGGAGACATTGTCGGAAGGATGGGTGTTGTTGTTGTAGGAGATTCAAAATGAAGTGGTGCTGAAGTTGTAGAAGGAAAATTTGTTGATATCTGGTCAGTTGAAATGACAGATGAAACATTTGTGGATGAAGCTGAAGAGTTGTCGGGAACAATGGTTGTTGCAGTTGTAGGAGATACTGGAACTGTTGCTGATGAGATTGCTGGATTTGTTGGAAATGATGTTGTAATTTGAAGCAGGCCACTCCGGATGAGACCATCTATTCCATCCCTCAAGTTATCACAACCATTCACTGAAATGTTGCAGTAAGCACACCCTAGCTCACATCCCGGGAACATTTGACATTCGAGGAGTTGAGCTTTGATTTCTACCAACGGTGTCCGAATCTGACCCACACTGGTTATTAAATAAGACGGCTTGTCTTCTTCAATAGCATTGATTCGGGGACCACCATGGTGTGGCATAGGGTTTTTATTAACATTTGGTGGTGGTGCGAAATTTAGAGCCTTTGAATCTACCAGATCTTGTACCTTCATGTGCAAAGCTCTGCACTTTTCTGTACTATGGCCAGGTGCATTTGAATGGAAGGCACATCTGGCGTTGGAGTCATAATTTCTGGGTAGACTGTTGGGATCTGGAGGGGCCAATGTCCTTAGCTCAACTAGGTTGAGTTTCAGGAGTTGTGGCAGTAATGTTGCATAGGGCATAGGGATCGGATCGATCACCCTGTTGGCCTGAGAAGGTCTCTGTTGAAATGGTCTTTGCTGATTGTTGTTGTTGGTGTTGTTGTAGTTTCTTGGAGGATACTGAGTTTGTTGCTGGTACTGAGGTTGTTGCTGATAATTTTGTTGCGGTGGTTGATAAGCTGGTTGTGGATGAGCTGGAGCGGGAATGGTGACTGCTGCCACAGACCTATGAACATATTGGGGCCTGCCCCTGCTGGCATGGATGGCATTGGTCTCACCAGTTCTTCTTGGGCCTGCAAAAGGCTTTCTTGCATTACTGGATGAGCTTGCACCGTTGTCTGAGATCTTACCCATCTTCAATAGGCTTTCAATTCTCTCCCCGGCTATGACTACATCTGCAAAGCTGGTAGATGAGAAGGCAGCTAGCCTATCAATGTAAGTCCCCTGGAGGGTGTTCATGAACATATCTGCCATCTCTCTCTCTGACATAGGTGGCTGAACAGCAGCAGCCAATTGCCTCCATCTCTGGGCATACTCTCGGAAACTTTCTCTAGATGACTGTGACATTCCCATTAGGAGGGTCCTGTTGGGTGCCATATCTAAGTTGTACTGATACTGTCTAATAAAGGCCTCTGCCAGGTCCTTCCAACACCTGATAGTTGCTCTTGTCAGATGAGAGTACCATTCTCTTGAAGCTCCCGTCAAGCTATCCTCAAAATAGAACATCCAGAGCTTCTCGTCCATGGTATAGGCCTTTAGTCTTCCCAGAAATGATTGTAAATGGGTCCGTGGGCAGGAAGTCCCGTTGTACTTTTCAAAACAAGGAGGCTTAAACTTATGGGGGATTCTGACCCCGTATACCAAGCCCATATCCATAACATCAAAACCCAAAGAGTTTTGAGACTCCAAGGATCTTAATTTCTCAGCTATCTCATCCAGCCTCCTGTCATAAGCTTCCTCCCCAGCTCCCATCACTGTGAACTGATCTTCCTGGGGGTCTTCTTGCAGTACCCTCCCTGCTGTGGCAGTCCCTTGTATATTGACAGGGATGTTGGCCTCTGGATGGAGGTGGGGTCCAAAGACTGGGGGATTGACATGAGGTTGGACTCTTTCATTGTTGCTTGTCCCAGCAGTCCCTGGCTGATGGTCTTCCTGGTTTCTCCCTTCTACCAGTGCTCTCAACCTCTCCTGGCTTTGAGCCATGTTGTTCATCACTTCCATAAATTGTGTCATCTGATTCCTCATTTCCAACCTCTCGTTGGTCATTTGGTTTCTGACCTCTGTAAGGTCCTGCTGCATCTGATCCATCTGTATGCCCGGAAGGTTGTTACGGGTTGGATATCTATGTGGACGGTTGAGTGGAAACACACGCCGTCGAGCAATAATTCCTGAGATCACAACAGAGTTAGTAACAAATAAACAAAAACCTACAAAACAAGGTAGAAGGTTAGTATGCAATGCAATGTGTCTATTTTTTTCCAAGGTATCCGGCTTGGTACTTGGTTTTGACCTTTCCAGACCCCTTGAAGAAGATGCTTGTGATGTTGCCTGAAGAATTCAGATGAAACAAACCAACACATATATTACAAAAAGATAAATGATACATAGTTTGTTTCTTTTACAATACAAGCCCTCTGAGGGGTCAAAAATACAACATAAAGAAAAATACATAAAATGGAAGCAACAACAAGCAAAAGGTCAAACACCAAGGCCAAATTCATCCTCCTGAACTTCCTTGAGAAGTGCTTCAGTCACAGGATCAGCTGGACGCTCTGTAAGGTTCCTGATAAGGAGATTCCTTGTAGTAACAGTTGCAGTTAGCTTCTTGTGCTGACTTTGGTCCTTTGACCTCTTCACTCCAGCTCTAATCTTCAGCTCTGAGATCTCCCTCTGGGCTGCTGCCAGGGCTTCCTGTTGCTCTTTTGCACTAGCTTCCAGCTGTTCAATCTTATCCTGAGTCCTTTTGTCCTCCTGAGTACGAGCTTCGGTGATCCTGACCCACCTAGCTTGACTCTCCTTCAGATACAAATCAGTCCTGGCCTTCTGGAACTGAGCTTCCTTGCAGGCATTCTTCAGGATTTGTTCTCCAGCCCTAGACTTCTTAATGTAATCCTCAGACTTCTCAATTCTAGCCAAATGCTCCACCTTCAACTTCTCCAACCTCTCAATATCCAACCTACCATCACTCCTCTCCCAGAGGGTCTTCTGTAGGGCCTGAGTCAACTTCTCATTTCTTTCTTTTAATTTTTCAAACTCCTCTAAGCTGACAGTGACAGGAGGTGGTGCTGAGGATGGCCCAGGCATATCTTCAATAGTAAAGGGCATCCCAGAAAATTGAGCCCTGGCATGGGACCAATCATAGTACTGTGCTGATGCCACATTGTTGCACTTCCCCAGGATGGTTACCCCCTTAGTCTGCACATTGTCCCAGGCCCAGGCTGCTTGCCTGACAACAGCCAGATTAGGCTTGATCTCAACATAAAG
This sequence comes from Lathyrus aphaca, assembly GCA_963966055.1. Taxonomy (NCBI): domain Eukaryota; kingdom Viridiplantae; phylum Streptophyta; class Magnoliopsida; order Fabales; family Fabaceae; genus Lathyrus; species Lathyrus aphaca. Next base: position 145,165,284 of record OZ014520.1, on the reverse strand, counting down.
GGTTTCAGTCAGATCCTGTGCTCTGGGAGGATGGACCAATGCATAGCCCAGTTGTCTTTTGAATAACAGAGGGTTATAATTGATGCACCCTTTCACTCCAATCAAAGGCACATTGGGAAATTGTCCACAACTTGTAATGATGTCTCTGCCCTTAGTACTCTGAGTACACCATCTGATATCATCTGAGGTTAGAGCAACAAGCCTCTTAGCCCAGTTCTTCTGCTGGTGAGGGTTCAAGAATGCATCAGTCTTTGGCAAATGCTTGAGCAACCAAGTATGGAACAAAGGTGCACAGCATCTCACTAATCTCCCCCTTTGCTTTTCATTCCTTTGATGGACAGAGTAGTAAAGATCTCCCAGTAAGGTGGGCACTGGGTTTCTCAGGATGAAAAGATGGATTGCACTCTTGCTAACAAACCTAGGCTCATCTGCAAATAGAATGACCCCATATATGCTGAGGGCCAACAGAGCACAGACTGCCTTCCACTCCCCCAGGGAGGCCTTCAGACTAGCCTGAGAAGTCAAGAAATCCAGATGGAAACCAGAGATTCCAGCCTTAGATGTCAAATTCTGCCCAATCAGGACTGGCTCCAGATGTAAGGCTTTTGCTATCTCCTCATTACTTGGGAAAGTCATCTCAGGGTTGAAAGGGATTCCACCCCTGATGGGCACACCAACCAATGATGAATACTCCTCCAGCAAAGGTCCTAACTGAAAATTTTGAAATGTGAAGCACCTCAGAGGAGGATCATAAAACTGCAGGCAAGTATGTATCAAGCTCCTCTGTGAAGGGTCCAAATCCATAACCACATCAAGGATTCCTCCATAATGTTCTCTAAAAAGTGGTATATGGTCTGGAGTAATCAGGGTCTGAATCCTCCTGATGCTAGCTAGCTCAGGCTCAAAGAAGTGATAGGAGATATTGCTCTTCTTAGGTGCCATGTTGATGAAGAATAGGTGTTGATGATGATGACTGAGGACAACACTGCAGATGGACCACTGGTAGGCTGAGACTGAGGATGCAAGTGACTGAAGCAGGTGACTGATAGCTGAAGCAAGTGTTGATGAAGATAGGTCTAAGCTGATGATGGGGTCAAAACCAAGCCAAAATGATAGGATGGATACCCTGAAAAACAAATAAACACATGTCAAAATGATGCAATGATGATGTATGCAAATGATATGCAAGGGTTTGTGACTGAGCTGGATCTGATCAAGTGCTTTGATATAAGTCCAAGTGTGTTCAAGAAATCCGGATGGAGGTCTATAAGTCCAGTAACCAAGGTGGGGGACTCAAATAAAGAGCCACATGTCCAGGGTTTTAGAATCACAAGAACTGTTCCAAAATGGAGTACTCTTATTCAAACAAAGTAACAGGGTATGCTGAGGTCAAGGGTACCTGCAAACCTGTAAACAGCCCAACCCCCTCACAGGTGGTGTTCTAAAACAAGGATCCTCAGACTTGGATCAGTTATGAGAAGTGTAAACACTTCTAACCCGGAGGTACAGTGTTTACAATAACCATAAAAGTTCCTCCTCTAATTCACCTCAGTTTCTGAAGGTCATAAAAAGGTCATCCAGACTTAGCAGGCTTCCCAGATAGCCCTAGTACTGCAGGAAATCTGCAACACAGAGTTCTCAAGAAGAAACCCATATCTGAACCGTGTTTCATATTCCCGCACCAGACCGAGATGGAATGGGAAAGAATATGAACCACTCTAGCCTAGGTGTCACTCAGGTCCCAGGTATAGGACCTTAACTCTCAATAGAACCCCACCCACCAAAGTAAACAAACAGATCCAGCCAGCACAGTATGACAGTATGATATATGTAAAGCTATAAAGAAAGCAAATAAACAACTGTACATAAAGCAGTAAATAAAACAAATATACAAACACAGATAGCACATAACACCCCAGTAAACACAAATCAATCAAGCGCTAGGAGGAACCCACAAAAAGAACCAGAAGCCCTGGTTACAGTATAAGGGTCCCCAGCAGAGTCGCCAAGCTGTCGCTCCCGATAAATGGGGAATGGCCCAAATAAAGGTACAAACGCGAACGGTCGGCGAGAGGGACAATGAGAACACACAGGAGTGAACTCACTGGAGATGAAAAGAGTCGCCAGCTAGGCATTTTTATCCCGGAGGAAAGGTAATGCTGCATAGACCTAGAAAGATATGGATAAGACGGTTGCGAACCAGAGAGACTGAGAAAGGGGGTTGGTTACAACCTGGGAAGGTATTAGCACCCAGATTGTCCTCCGTACTCGACGGGATCCACGCTTAAAAGATTTGTGCTTTAAAGGGGTAGTGTCAGTGCAATCTATGTATAAAATAGCTGGAAAAGAATGTACAGGTGTCAGTGTAAAAGAAGTGTGAAGTGTGATATATATACAATGTCAGTGCAGGAACAAGAGATGAAATGCTCAAGAATATGAGGCTAAAGAATGAAGCTGGAAGGAGGGGGAATATACAGAGACTTTTGTTCGATAACTGTTAAGTTATGCCTACGTATCCTCTCGTGCAATGAGGAAGTCAGAACACCGTAGTTCGACCCAAAGAGACTGAAAGATGAATTGACTTGTGAACTGCTTACTTGTCTATGCTCAAGTGTATGACCTATCTGGCTCAGGTGCTAACTGTCTTGCATTAGACAGAAGAAGCGAGTTCTCGCTTGTGAGTGAATGAGGTGAGAAAAGAATCCCGGAGGAGACGATTATTGTTTGTTTTTGTGTTTTCAGTCTTTTATTGCTTTTGAAAGTTTGTCATAAGTTAATGAGCTTAAGCCTAAACCAATGGATTTAGTAAACTCATCACATCTTCCCTCTGATCAGGGGTAATGAGAATACCTTAAGTGCGAAGTCAGATTCTCACACTTAATCACCTTTGATGTAGGATTAAGATCATTAACCTATTTGTGATTATTTAGATGTTTTTGTGGTTTTTTTGTTTAGTGTTGAGTAATGAGGTTAAGCCATAATCAGGGATTAAACAGACTCATTACACCATCCTAATAGAAGGATAATAGATGAGAATGTTTAAGCTGAGGAAAGCTCCTCAACCTAATCCATGATTAGGGATTAAACTCATGGCAAAACAAGCCTTTGATTAAGTGAATTTTATTTAATGATATGATGATGAAGTGATTTTTATGGTTTGTAAGACAACTTGAGGGGGACTTGTCCATTAACACTAGGGTTAGTCCTTCTTAACCAATTAAGGAAGAATTAGAACCCTAATGCAAGGCCCAAGTTACAAGTGTGATGTCTTGATGATTATTAAGTGGATTGATTAAGAGATTTAAACACATTAAGGGTTTAACACTTAGGATTAAAGTTATACACTCCATCCTAATAGAAGGATGCAGGCATAAGCTTAATCACAAAGCCTTAAAGCCTTTAGGGTTTAGTCCCCGATTATGAGATGAGAAGAGAAGACTCAAGAGAGACACAAAGGTAAAAACTAAGTGGGGAGACTAATCAAAACCCTAATCATTGTCATGCTTGGTTGTCCCTAAGGTTTGTGAAGTTTACAAGAAAGATCTTCAATGGAACCACCAGGAAGCAGATGAAAGGATCAGGAGAAGCAAAGTAACTTGCTTCATTCAAGAAGTCAAGTCACTTGAGGAAAGAAAGTGGGGAGAGAAAGAAAGGGCAAGCCCAATCTCAAACACAAACAAAAATGCAGCAAGTATGCATAAAAGAGATGAAGAGAAGTTATGAGAAGTGAAGGCAAATTCACTTCTCAAAGCCACTTACCACCTGAAAAGTTAGAAAAGAAATGCAATGCAATGCAAAATGAGATGAGATGATATGATATAAATCAAAACCAGAAGCACATACATGATGTTAATGATGCTATGAGATGTTACAAACATGAGGCAGCACATGGGGATGATCATACAAGCTTATGAATGCAAATGAAGCAAGTTAAGAACCATGAACATACATGAAAAGTTATGAGATGCATATGGCATACAACATGGCAAATACATGATGCAATGATCAAACATGCTTTCAATATGTCTTATGATGTCAAATGAATCAAATGGATGCTTGAAATGTCAAGGCAAGTCATGTTATGCAAGCAAATGCAAGATGAATACATATGGAAGCCCAAATTAGGGTTTATGATCAAAGCATCAAACACAAACCAAAATCAGAAGCAAACAACATTATTAAAAATTGAAAATGCACTCAAAGGACCCCTAATCCTATACTAAACCAATGCCCAAAGGAGAGGTTTCAACTCTTAACCAAATTCAAGTTATGATTTTCCTAAGTTTTCTAGGGTTTTAGGGTTCCTTAACAAGAAAATTACCAAACAAATGGAAAATGAAAGATCAAATCATGGCCATTTAATCTCACAAACTACATGCTAAACACAATGCAATGCAAAAAGAATCAAGGTTCAACTCTTCATGGATAGACAGAAATGATTTTTTTGAAGTTTGGATCAAAATAATGCATCAAAATGATTTTAATTCAATGAAAAATTCTCAAAATGCATCAAGATCAAAAAATAAATTTGGTTTGAAGGTTGGACAATGTTTCTAAATGTCTTAAAACATTTCATGAATTTTTTTGGTGATTTTTAAATACCTAAAAGTATTTTTAATAAATTAATTTTCATTAATCAATTAAAAATAAACTTTTAAATATTTAAAAATACTTTTTTAATGCTAAAAATAATAAAAATATTTTTGTGTTTTAAAAATTAATAAAACCCTTGGTAAAAAATTTCATAATTTTTAAAGCATTTTTGTTATTTTTAATTAATTGTGAAAAACAAATGAAATAATATGAAAAATAAATGAATTAAAAACTGAAAAATAGAAAGTCAAACAATCCAAGGGCTCTCATTCAAACTGAAACGCGCGCGTGTTGACTTGGCGCCAGATCCTGTGGCCAGCATTCAAACTCAGCTAATTAATGTTTAAGCCCTAATCCCACCGTTAATGACCCTCAGGTGACCGGAACAGTGTTCCGGTCATCTTCTCCGTTCACCCCAAAAATCAATCTCTCTCTCCAGGCCATTTTAGGAGCTCTAACTCTCCAGAAATCATCTACTAACTATCCTAAACACGAATCCAGCACAAAATCATGTTTAAACTCAAACACAAACACGAATCGAAGCAAAGAAAATTTTAGGTCAAACTTTCAGAACACCATAACATGCTTATTTCTTGCTCATTTTCAAAAGTAAATAGATCCCAATGATCAGTGCAACATACCAAACAAGATTCTAACAAGAAAATAAAGTTCTGGAAAAAAAGTTCATGAAGCTACCTGAGGTTGAGCTTTCGATTCAGGTGCTTTCTGGCTGCTTCTTTGGCTCAAACAAGTCCCAATGACCCTCCTTAGAAGCTTTTGACCTTTGGTTGGAGTTTATATAGCCTCTAGAGAAAGTTGACAGAAACTCAGGCCAAGGGGATGTGAAATTCGTATTTGTGATATGGGAGGTTTCAGGCCAAAACAATGGTTGGTTTCTGATCAGTGAAGTGAGTTGAGATGGTTTGTGAAGTTTTTCTTTGTGTTTGAGACTTGTGGAGAGAGATTCGAAGGTTTTTGCTCAAAGGAGTGAAAATGAGGATGCTGAGTTCTGGTGTGTTTCAGGCTTGTGTGTTGTGTGGTTTTGCTAGCATTTGATCCACATAAACAAATCTCATTGGTCAGATGATGTGACCTGCCCTTTATTGATTGGTATGGCCACTTTTGCAAATTGTCAACTTTTGTGTAAGAGAAGCATGGGTCAAGTTCTAGGCTAGTACAAGGGTTGTGGGCTGCGCAGCATGGTGTGAGGGAGAGGCTAGGGTGGTTCAGCATTGTAGGCAGCAAGTGGATGGAAGTGTGATGATGGTTTTGCAACTTGCTCACTTTTGGTTCACATGGAAATATCTTGCTTCACAAACCATGAAACATGTGATCTTTTGGTTCAAATCTGATTTTTAGAACTTGTATGATGCTTGCATATTGGTTAGACATGAATTAGAAGTCACAAATGCCTTGGTACAAAGTTCTTGCAAGTTTCTCATTTGGGGCATATTTTGAAAATTAGTGATTTTTGCCAACTTTGACACACCATAACTTTTGATCCAAAATGAATTAGGTCATGTTCTTGTACTTTTTGAAAAGGGGAAGATCTAATCTACAACTTTCATGACCAAAGTTTTTTCCATTTGAAGCATTTTTGGATCAAAAAGCAAGGGTTGAAAAAGTTGCATAAAATGACATTTCATTAAAAGTCAACCATGCCCTAAAAAGTCAACTTTGCAAAAACTTGTAATTCTTGAATTTTGTGAACTTCAACCTTCTTCTATGATCAAATAAAGATCATATACACTTAAAATGATGAAGATCACCCCTTGGTTGGGTCATTGGGGGCCTCAGATGCCCTGATTTTGCACTGACTTGTCTAGAAAGTCAACTCTTGATCAGATGACTTCCCCATGGAATTTCTTCATGAAAATTGATATGCATACTCCCTATACCATATAGAGACCAATAGAAACAAGAATGACCAAAAAATTTGGAGTTATGGCCTCTGAAACCAAAACCCTAATTTTAGGTCAACTGTGCAGTTAAACCTGGCTCTGCATCCATACCAATCCCAGTTCTTGTGATTCTTTGGCATTCTTGACTTTGAGAAGATGTGATATGATACTTGAACACACATAGACCCTCTTGAAGTGATTGATGACCTTTGGAGTGGCTCAAGAAGCTCTTGGATTGCTCAGATCACAAACCCTAGATGCAGATGACTTAGAACCAATGCAATGAATCAAAAATGTGATATGAGATGGTATGATTGAGCTCATGCATATGAAATGATCACAAGCCATGGTGTGAATGGGTGAGGGCAAATTTGGGGTGTTTACAATCACTTTTTCACAAAAATCCAAACTCCTCATCTCCCACTCTAGTTCTTGCATGCAATAGATGCTATACAATTCAGAGAGGGTGAGAATGGAGAAAACCAGAGAGAAAGATTCATCCGATTCCAGAACCGCGGTGTGCAACCCACGCGTTATATCGATACTGTATGTTTGAGAGAACTCAGAATGCTTACCAGTGTCAAGAGCCTGCTTCAAAAAGTCGGTCTGTGGGATCTTTGCAGTCAGCCCCAGCCCACATTCGAGCTTCTGACATTGGAATTCCTAAGCTCGTTCCATTACATCACTCCTATCGGTTCTCAGAGTCAACTTACCGGCTTCGCTAAATTCAGATTGCATGGCCAGGAGTTCGAACTTTCGCAAAACAGGATAGCCGATTTGCTAGGCTTCGATCACGGGAATGAAGCTCACCTCCGCGTGCCGGATAATTTCAGTGAAACCGCTTTCACTTTATGGCACGACATAACCAACACCCGTGCCTCAGCCTTCCAGAGCCTTAATGCTACACACATCCACAACCCGACAATCCGATATTTTCACCGAATCATTTGCAACACCATCTTTGCACGAGAGAGTAACCATAAGCTCAACTCAAAGGAGCTTCTGTTCTTATACTGCGCTCTAAATGACGAGCCAATCAACGCTGCCCCGTTCATGTTTTCTCACATCCAGGTCATTGCGCAAAGAGGCTCAACCCCATTTTTCATAGGCGGCATTGTCACCACCCTCGCCATTCAGTTGGGGCTTGGTGACTTGGTCGTAAATCAGCCTTTCAGAGACGCCGAGTTCCTAACCAAGAACTATTGCAGGTCCGCTCACTTGATTGCGCAGCGAGAGGATGGCAGGTATAGCCCTGTTATCTACGGCACTGTTTATCACCACATCATCCTGCCGTCCCGTGACCGCATCGATCCATCTAGCCGAGCCAACTGGCTCTTTGCTTTACCGGATGCGGCCGGCCACGCCCCCATTCATGATGATCAGGCCGATCCTCCAGCGGATGAGATGCAGGACGCTATGGATGCAGCTGAGCCTGTCCCGGACATTCCCGAGTCATCTACCCGACAGCCTCCTGCACAGGATTATACACTTGAGGAAGTCCTCAGTGCGATTTATCAGCAGAACCAGATGAATGCCGTACTGGAGCGAAGGCAGAAGGAGCAGTATGATGCTTTACTACGCACTATTGCAAACAACCAGACAACTTCTGATGCGAAGCTCGGAGAAATTTTCAGCGAGCTAGAAGCTTTACACATTGACATCACTGCTATTACCGGTACCGGTTCTGATCCTGAAGCGACTCCGACCAGACGCTCCCGCACCAGAAGCCGAGCCCGCGGTCCTCAGCAGCCTTAGTTTTAGTTTTTTGCTTATGTTTATTTTTCATTTTCGTAGTTTGTATTGTACTTTTACCGCTATTATATCACAACATTGGGGACAATGTCTGATATAGTGTGGGAGAGGTACCTTTCATTTTCCGCATTTTCCCTTTTCGCATTTTTCCATTCCGTTGTATTTCTTTTCGTAAGTTAATGAAACGAGCAATCTTTGTGCTATTTTCTTTAGTTTCGAACTTTCCCCGTTTATTTAGCCATACCGAAAAAAAATCTTTAATTATTCGCATTACCCGACTTACCTACGAAATCATAATTAGGAAGCTGAGAACGATTCAACAAGACCAATACAATCTTGACACCTTTGACTTCCCAGTTAAGCGATTCCATTCCGATTATCGTAACGAGTACACCTTAAGTTTCAGTTCAAAAGTAACCCCTAGTAGTTTATACTAGCAGTCAGCACCGTCTGAACACAAACCACGTGGGGAGCCGATGAATATAAGCGTTTGATGCCTAATCTATAATGATCCTTCATATCTCGATGCAAATGAAAAGAAATTGCACCAAAGTACACGGTCGCATATAAGAAACGATAAATATGAGAAGGAGTCCATTGCGGGTTGGTTCAGAGGTACTGGTTCTGAACTTGGTAGGGCGTGCTACGGCTCGATCCCCCACAACCTCCAAATCGGATTATGTATGTAGGGTTACCGCACTCGTGTACCAGACCCCGTGCTTAAAAAGGATCAAAGTCGCTAACCGACTACTCCACTACGTGCGTGCTAAGGCAAAGGGCTTAATGTGATTGCGCTAGAATGAAACCGGGCGAAATAAGATCGAAAAACTCTAGGTGAAATCGTAAAGCAATTACCGATTGTTTCGTTTAACGGGAAGTCGACGACTTAGCTTGTTGCTTGTGTCATTAGTGTATCGTTAGTGTTTTATCAAAGTACCGGTTTATCCGACAAAACGATCCCTCGTACGGTTTGTTATGTGTATGCGTCGATAAAAACTTGTCCGACGATTTTCAACCGACTATTTGCTTGAGGACAAGCAAAGGTTTAAGTTTGGGGAAGTTTAATAACGAGAAAATGCATCGATTATATTGCTATGTTTCATTACCGTTTTATCGCATAATCGTCGTTTTAACACCCGATTCCTCGAGTTTTCCTTACCATTTTGCAGGTACATCGTATACAGAGCTAAATCATGAGCCAATAGCAAAAGGAGCGAAAACAACCATAAAAAGATGAAGAAATGAAGAATGCTGCAAAACCTGCATATTTTGTAACACTCACGGTCGTCACCTAGGTGTCACGACCGTGACACCCCAAAAGGAGCAATCACGACCGTGACATATCCCTCACGACCGTGACACTCAAATTACAAAGGACACGAACGTGATGCCCTTGTCACGACCGTGAAAAGGGAAAAATAGGTTATTTGACTGAAGACTTGGTCACAACGCTACGTGCATATGAAATTGCCTACTTTCCAGCTGACCCTGTATCCACGTTCCTGGATTCTCTCAAACGCTCCTACAAGGCCCATGCAACAAGTTCAGCTACCAAGCCCATTAAATCTTCTATAAATAGCATAATTCATTTTGAACAATGGACAGAGTATTATTTTATCAATTTCTTGCGGAAGCTCTGCCGAATTATTTTACACCCTTATTATTGTTTCAGCATTATTTTCATTGCTCTATTTTTATTGTATCCAAACCCAACCTATAACAATTTCCAACATCAGGAAATTGTTATAAAATTTATTTGTTTCAAAGCCTTCTGAATTTTTTAGTTTATTTTCGATTCCGCCAAATACTCCGAGCTTTCCGGTCTGTGGAAGAAGGAGTCTGCCATTTTATTGTTAACCAGGTTTATATTAATTTCCAATTTTATATTTATGTTATTTATTTATTTTTCTGCCATGAATATTTCGTTTTATGTTTCTCTGCCTCTGTCTGGTTCAACAAAAATGAGTAGCTAATTACCTTAGGGCGGTATGTAATTAAAACAAACTAAATCGGTAAAATCAACTATAGGCTTAAAATAATTAATAGCTTAGTATTCTGGCTGATACTTTTTATTTAAAATCGACCTTTTTGTTACGAGAGTAAGGAAAGTGTATTAGGTTAGGTCAAGACCACGAGAGTGTGAGATTTTAACCAGATAGCTAAAGTTAGGCATTTAAATTAAACACAGCGAGAGCGCTTTAAAATAAATTAGAATTACTAAGTTTCCAAAAATTATCTCTAAACACTTATGGGCTAGCGAGAGCAGGCATAGAGCTTTAGGGGTAAGATCTGAGATAAGACCACGAGAGTGTGAGTTAAAGGTATTTAAACTGGTAACCTCTACAGAATAGATTAAGTGAACCATCTTTATAAGCCTAGGTTAGATTGACCCGCCTAAGTTAGCATAATTACATACCGACCGCCTTAGTATTATTTTATTAAACTTAAATTTAATTCCCGCCTTTAATCTTTAAAAACAACAAAAAAAATCGTGACAACCCTTCACCTTAGCTAAACTAGAAGTTCATCTAGCACTAAGTAACCATAGAGTCCCTGTGGATCGATAATCTTAAATATTACTTCGATAGGCTGTGCACTTGCAGTTAAGATACCGCTAGACACATAATTAGATACGTCTTTAGCCCATCAGGTTAGGATATCCCAGGCAAAATTTTCATATGCGTATGAATGAACCGGGCGTTTTGAGTATGCCACGGGCGAAAAATTCATGCGTGTATGAATGTCTCGGGCTTAAAATTCATACGTATATGACTGTCACGGGCAGGTATGTGTGTGAATTTTCCCAAGTGAGGGTCTGGTGGCCGCGGGCGTAGAGTCTACGTCAGTGTCACTTCGCGGGTCAGGACTTCACTTGCTCACGAAGGTCGCCCCTTCGTCGGTCCTAGACCAGTAGTCAGGTTTTGGGGCGTGCGTTTTTAGTCCTACGCCCTTTCACTTGACTTGCGGTGGAAGGGTGGATTTGATGCGATGTCGAATTCACTTTTTCTGTCTGCGTTTCAGGTATGATTGGGTGTCTTCAAGCCAGAGGAGAAGATACTGAACCGCGGCCCGTAGAAGAAGATGTTGTACGCTAAAATGTCGAGGAGGGAAGTGCCGGGGGGCACTGAGCACGTCTCCTCGTCTGGACAAAACGACCTCTCATGGGTTGCGGACGAACCCTTGGACGAGGAATCTTATTTTTGTGATGAGTCGACCTGTGCCTACGTCGTGGTGGAAGATCTGGGTCTCGAGGAGTCTGAGAATTGGCAGTGTCGTGCTCCTAAAGAGGCGGACCGGATATGTCATCGCTTCCCGGGGGAAAAATTTTCCATGTACGAGTTCGCTTTTCGAGAGGCGAGGGTCAGGCTGCCCTTCAACTCATTTCAAATGTCGGTCTTCAAGTGGCTTCGGCTGGCGCCGTCGTAATTGCATCCCAACGCCATCGCATTCATGCGGGAGTATGAATTAGTCTGCCGTTTCCTCGGCATCGGGTGCACTCAGCCCCTCTTCTTCCATATTTTCCACCTTCAACGGTACGGTCTTTGAGGGCGTCATAGCTGGGTTTCCTTTAAGCAACCGGTGAGGCTATTCAAGACGTGCGTGGATTCCGCCCGACACTTCAAAGGGCGATGGTATGTGGTGAGGCCGATCACCCGTTTCGCCCTGCATTCTCTTTATTATTGCAAGCGAGATGCGGGCGGGGAGGAGAAGCTCATGTCGAGGATATCGTTGAGGTGGCAGCCCGACCATTTTGATATTTCCACCAGCCATTATCGGGTGAAGTTCTCGAGTCTGGGTGTCGAGGACAGACTTGCTTACAAGAAGCTGGTGGAATTCGTGCAGAGTTTCAACCTAGCGGTTTGGGTCGACCGAAAAGGTGTCCCTTATGTCGATGAGGCCGGGATGCCAATCTGCGAACCCCGTCTCATCAACACAAAGGCTCTGTTTGAATGTAATACTGACGATGAGGCTATGGAATTATTGAGTAGGTGTTCTTTTATTCCTATGTTCCTTTGTCTCGTGTTTTGCCCGCTGACGTTTGTGTTTTTTGTTTTGCAGGTGCTATGCCCTCTGCTCGTGACCGAGTTCTCAAGTTAGCCAATCAAGCAGGAGCCTCGGACAGGGTTCCCAAGAAAAAGAAAAGGGCGGCTCCTCGTGTCCAGGAAGTAGCTGGTGACTCTGGGGCGGGGACCTCGAACACGGCTAGCCCGGTGCCCACTTCCCCACCACCCGTCCAACGCTCCTCTCCAATCCATATACAAGATAGCCCGCCTCCATCTACCTCCCCTCTCCACAAGCGGAAGCGCTCGGATGGGACTCTTGCTAGGTCTGCCTTGGCGGGGGGCAGCAGTCCGGGTGGCCCCGGGAGCTATCTACTACCTCCTTGCTATATAGAGCAGGATTTTTTCAAAGTTGAAGGTGTTGTTGCTGTGTCAGCGCCCGAGGCGAAGGCCATTCTGAGCCAGGAGGTTGATGTCCGGCGAAAGGAGTTGGCGAGGGATCTGGCTGCAGTCATCAGGGTGATGGAGACGGCCATGGTTCTGACCGATACTTTCGTATCCACGGCTTCCCTGGAGGATGACCTTCTGAAGGTCCGTTCTAAAAATGACAAGTTGTCAAAGGACCTGTCGGATTATAAGGAGGAGCATCAGCTGCAGGAAGGGCTGAAGAAGGAGCTGGAGGAAGTGAAAGTGGAGCGGGATACGCTGAAGACGGAAAAGGCGAGCCTGGAGGAGCAAGCTGCTGAGCATAAGAAAGTGACCGAGGAAAATGTTGAGCTCCGTGCTCGTATGGCTCTGCTAGAAGGCACCGTCCGCCCCCTGGCGGATGAGAATGAAGAGGAGCTTGCTCTCCGTTCCCGGGGTGAACTGGTGGGACACATCCGTTCGCTTAACCAGGATCTGGTGGCCGTGTTCAAAGAAAGGTTTGACAATGATGTCGACCAGCTGAGGATACTGAACCCTGGGTTGGCGACGGAAGGGTCGGCTCACAATTACTGCGTCCAGGACGGGGAGATTGTGTGTCCCTTCGAAGCGGAGGAGGAGCTGGGAGAAGAGGAAGAGTAACTCCGGGCGGAGTCTTTGGACTTTTATTTTGTTTATTTGTATGGCCTGCGTGCCTAATTCGTATGGCTTGCGCACCCAGTTTGTATGAAGATTGGCCTTCGGGCTTACTTGTATTTTCTTCGGCTACGGTCGTGTTTGAATGAATGTTTTATTTTAGTTATTACCTTGCTCGGTTCTATTCATTTTATATTTGCTATATTTTTTTTGAACTGTTTATGCTCGACTATGTTGGTCTCGCCGGTTTAGGGAACCGATGAGGTAGCGGGTGTTGTGCTCGCCTAAAATCGAAGTCAAGTTCGCGATTTGGAGAACTCCAACCTCGGGGCTTGGGCCTTCCCATCACGAGCTGGGTGCCCTACCAATCGTGGTACTGCGACACTGGGGCTCGTTTGAGGTGCCCAATGTCGGGGAAGGTTGTGCCCGCTGGAGGGGTCGTGTCGTCCCTGGGTAGCGTGTATCCTCCCTGTTGTTTTGGTGGTGGAGAGTGTGGTCGTACCTCCCACGTCTCCCCGTGATATATTTAGCTGTAATATTGTCTAAGTTTCTCTGCGTTCCATGGTCGAGCGAGTTCTTCACCTAGTAGTTTTTCGAGATAGTAGGCCCCGTTGCTCGTCTTGTCGCGGACGCGATAGGGACCCTCCCAGTTGGCAGCCAGTTTACCCTCTCTTGGGTTTTTTTGGTTTCTTCTGAGGACCAGGCTGCCCACCTGGAACTCTCTCTTTATGATCTTCGCATCGTGGCGCAAGTCTATTTTTTGTTTGAGGGATATTTCCCTAAGGGCTGCTTCGGAGTGGATCTCGTCGACGAGATCCAGCTCGGCTCTAAGTGCCTCGTCGTTCATCTCCTCATCGAGGGGTTCCTCTATGCGTCTCGTCAGCTCTCGTATTTCTACTGGGATGACTGCTTCGGTGCTGTATGTTAGTCGGAATGGGGTTTCCCCGGTCATGGAATATGGTGTCGTGCGGTATGCCCAGAGGACGCTGTGTAATTCCTCGACCCATGCCCTTTTTGCCTCGCCGAGTCTGCGCTTCAGCCCGCGTAGGATTACCCTGTTGGCCGCCTCGGCTTGTCCGTTGGTTTGAGGGTGCTCGACGGATGTGAAATGTTGTTTAGTGCCTAAGCTGGCCACGAAGTCCTGAAATCCTCCGTCTGTGAATTGCGTCCCGTTGTCCGTGATGAGGACCTGAGGTATGCCAAACCGAGCGAGGATATTTCGTTTGAAAAATCGAAGAATGTTATGTGTTGTTATTTTGGCCAGTGCCTCTGCTTCGATCCATTTGGTGAAATAGTCTACCCCTATAATGAGGTATTTATTCTGGTATGACCCAGTTACGAAGGGTCCGAGGATGTCCTTGCCCCACCACGCGAAGGGCCAAGGAGAGGAGAGTGTTTTTAGTTCGTTCGGGGGTGCAAGGTGCATGCCGGCGTGTCGTTGACAGTTGTCACATTTTTGGACGTGTTCCTTGGAGTCGTGTTGCATAGTCGGCCAATAGTAGCATGCTTGAAGAGCCTTGCGTGCGAGCGATCGTCCGCCGGGATGTTGGGCGTTGATTCCTCGGTGCATTTCCCCCAATATGTCGGGAACTTTCTCTTCTTCGACGCATTTGAGTAATGGGATGGATAGTCCTCTACGGTAGAGTTTCCCTTCGAGGAGGACATACGAGCACGCCCTACGTTTGGTGACGGTCGCCTCTTTAGGGTCAGTGGGGAGTTCGCCCTTTGTGAGGTAATCATAGATGGGTGTCATCCAACAATGAGTATCCCCGATCACGTTAACCTCAAGTGGGGCAGGTGGCTTCTCAATACTAGGTCGAGGAAGGATTTCTTGGATTACTGATTTGTTTCCGCCTTTCCTTCTCATGCTAGCTAGTTTCGATAGGATATCTGCTCGCGTGTTATGTTCGCGGGGTACGTGTTGAACTTCCCACTTCTCGAATTTTTCGAGTCTTTCTTTGACCAAAGCTAGGTACTCTATGAGGTTTTCGTTCTTGGTTTGGTACTCTCCCCGTACTTGTGATGCTACGAGCTGGGAGTCTGTTGATATTTTTACTTCCTTTGCTCCTAAGTCCTCGGCCAATCTCAGGCCGTGAAAGCTTCATATTCGGCATGGTTGTTGGATGTTGGGAAAGCTAGTGCTAGTGAGACCTCAATCAGGATTCCGTCCTTGTTTTCGAGGATGATCCCGGCCCCACTGCCCGTCGTGCCGGAGGCGCCATCGACGAAGATCGTCCATTTATGGGCACCGTCCGTTGGTACCGGGTTGTGAGTCATTTCCTCTACAAAGTCGGTGAGGGCTTGAGCTTTCAGAGCTTTCCTGTTCTCGTACTATATATCGAATTCGGAAAGTTCCAGCGACCATTTTAGCATTCTGCCGGCCATGTCTGGCCGCCCGAGGAGTTGTTTTATTGGTTGATCAGTTCTTACCTTGATCGTGTGAGCGAGGAAGTAATGATGTAATCTCCTCGCGGCGTTTATGAGAGCTAATGCAACCTTTTCAATTTGTTGGTATCTGAGTAGTAAACCTATTTTTAAGAAATATAGTATCTTAACTAAGTTGAAAAGTATTTTAACCTGGATTTCTTAGCAAAAAGAGGTTCTCACGAACCAGACTCTAAACTTCTTAACGCGTCCGAAAATCGTTTTAAAATCCCTTTTCTTTTTAATCTAAAAACTCCTAATGAACTATACAAAGCGCTTTTGGCTGTTTTTGAAATAGTTAAAAACAATTAAACTTAAATTGAAAGATAAAATAACCCTTAAGTGTTTCCACGAACAATTGTACGGATTACTGGTTCAATTACGATCCTTACATTCTAACCTTTATGGATTTAGTTAGACATGGTAAAGTAAAAGTTCTTCATAAAAGTAATTAGTGCGAGTGCGGAAAGTAAATAAAAGTAGTGCGAGTGCGGAAAGTAAATAAAAGTAGTGCGAGTGCGGATAATAAAGAAAGTAAAGCGAGTGCGGAAAATAAACGAAAGTAAAGCGAGTGCGGGAAATAAATAAAATAAAGTGCGAGTGCGGATAATAAATAAAGTAAAGCAATGCGGAAAAATAAAATACGAACTGGAATTAAAATGGCGGCAGGATTAACTTCCTCCCAAAGTGCTCCAAAACTCGATCACACAGACGTATACAGACTCGATCACTCGATTGCAGTAACACCCCGATGTGGAATGATAACTACTTTAAAACTGATATATGCCTAAGAGATTCTAAGTTTGGATGAAGAAAACGAAATTCTAAAGTCCTATTTATAGGCAAATCTTAAATGGGAAATGACCAGGATGCCCCCTCCACTAAAAAGTGGAGGGAACCACTTTTGCCTTGTGGCGCCCACCACAAGGCCATGGCGCCCGCCATGAGAGAAAATGGAAGAAGAAAGTGGGGATCGTGGGTCTTCGCAGTTGTGGAGTGGTCTTGAGACGTGGCCACGTCATGGCAGACCCCATGGTTCCAGCCATGGCGGATGCCGTAAGTGTAAAAAGCTGAATTTCTTGGTTTTCGTCCGTTTCCACTCCTTTTTCGCTCCTCTTCTCGATTTAAGCCCTGATTGCATAGAAAACCTGAAAATAAAGAAAAACAAAGTAATAACATAACAAAATAACAATAAAAGCTAAGAATTCATGTGAATTCGGAGTCAGAAATATGGTGAAATTTAGTGTTATCAAATCCTCCCACACTTAGACCTTTGCTTGTCCTCAAGCAAACATTAAAGCTCAAAAATGAAGAAAACTGGTGTCAACACGTGATTTGGGCTAAATGGCTTTTAAGTTCAAGTCAGGATGCAGTGACAGGTACTAACTAAGTGAACCAAGGGTACCATAATAACACAGACACAAACTTCAATCATATATTAACCACCCCATGTCATCCCACAATACCTAAGCCTATCTTCTCATCTCTTTTTTGGGTCCTTTTCATTCAGGTGCAATCACATTAAGCCCGTTATCCGTACATGCTTCATAATAGAGTGACCGGTTAGTGATTCTGATCTATAACATAAGGTTTCTGGCACATAAGCATGTGTAAACCCGTTTTATTTGACCTAAATGTAGCTGAGGGGGATCGGATCGTAATCCGCCCTACCAAATTCAGTGCCAGATACCTCTGAACCAACTAACAATAGGTGACTGCAATTTTTTCTTTTTGTGGAAATTTTTTTTCTTCTCTTTTTTCGGTTTAAATGACTTTGTAAGGGTCACCTATCCTAGAGTTTGCCTTTTTTCTTTTTTATTTAGCACTGGATCATTCACTTATGTTCATCGACCCCTTACGTAGAGCATGCTTAGGCCGGAGCTGGCTGCTAGAATAAACTACGTAGGACAATTTTTTGAATGATAATAAAGGCCATGGTGTGCGGGGTTTAGGAGTGATTCTATATTCAAGAGGTCTATGGTGCTACAATGGTACTGATGTTTCAAAAAGTTGACCTAAGTCACCACATCCTAATCCTAACCTGTCTCAAAGCCCAAAAAACATGTGAAACAACATTGTTTTCTTTTAAATTTTTTTTTGGTAAGGCTAAGGAAATGGGAAAAAATGAGGATGTACTAAAGATACACTATACTGGTGACTCGTCAGACTCATGCATTATCTAAGAAAAGTTAAACTAGATAACTTACTGGAAAGGGAAATAACAGAAAGAAAATAAATAACTAGAAAGGGAAATGACAGAAAGCAATAAAATCCCCTCCCACATTTAAATCGAACATTGTCCCCAATGTTTCGAAATAAGATAAGGAGGCAACCTGAAAAACTACTGCGGAGGAGCACTGGTGCCCTCGCCGTCCTGCTGTGATGGTCTAGAACGACGGGATCTACTGCACTGCTGGTCCCTCCGGTCAAGTCGTGCCGATAAGGCAGCCTGGGCACCCCGGACCTCTCGAAGGTTACCTAGGATGGAACCCTGAGTGGCCTCCATAAGTTGGTAGTGCCGTCGGTTGACTTCTCGCTGACGGGCTTGCTCTGATGAGATGTCGGTCAAGGCACGGCAAACATTACTGTAGGCACGATCCGATACCGATCGCAATTGTTGCATGAAGCTCATGTTGTCCGTCAATTATTGTGAAATAGTAAAGAGTAGGCTGTCTCGCCTTTCCTCTCTAGCCGTCATATCATGCCACATCTCCTCAGTGACATAGAATCCAAGAGCAGCACCTGCAACAGGGTTAGAGGAAGATGGTGCGGTGTGTGACTGTGAAGGACGATGGAGGGACATGTGAGGTACGAGAGATTATTCTCTCCAATCATATTCTTCATCAGTGTCATGTGCCTCCCCATCAGGAATATTAGGAGGAAATGGACCCAAAATAGGTGGAGCATTTAGATCATAGGTCCAGTTCCTTTCATTACGTACATTAGTACGTCTACTGCAAGGTAAAGCAACAAATGGGATAGCTACCCCATGTGGGCTTCGCGTACCTTTTGTCTTCCGGGAGTCCGGATAGCGTTTTCTTCTTTCTTCTAAGGCACAAAGCTTGCATTTTTTTTATGAAGACAAAAAATGAAAATATTTTTGTCTTTATATTTTTTTTCTTTATTCGACAAAAATAAAATAAAATAAAACAAAAGAAAAGAGAAAAAATGGGATTAATGCATGAAATAATATATAAGATAAAATCAAAGTACATGAAAAAGAAAATGTAATAGATGCAATAATATAAAATATGTCTGGAGATGCGAGAAATAAAATAAAGCATGAAAAAGAAATTAAATACTAGGGTAATAACGTCAGTATAAAATGAATCATGTGGTAGGCCTATCTTCCTGGTTTGATCCACGAATCTCAGCTATCTCCCTCCGAAGCTCGTCAATCTCCTGATATAGAGCATCGGCCTCTGAGGCATGAGTGAGATCGGATATCTCGATTTGTAATGCCAAGTCCGCTACTTCCTGCTTGAGCAGGGAAGTCTCCTTGCGGAGCTCGTAAATCTGGGTATGTAGATCAGGCGGCTGCAAAGACATATTGTTAGACATAACAGTGATTCGGGGAGAAAGAGGTGTAGGAGTGTACTCAGCGGCGGGAGGTGATTTCGGCTCTTCGACAGTCTCTCCATAACCCTCTAAAGCATAACTCCAATTAGCAGGGTCGTGGACACTGGTCATCAGCGGGTCTGGTAATGTAAAGTAATGTATCACTTCGCCGTCGATCAGTAATCTAAACGTGTTGGGCTCAAATGAGGCCCTCCTCATCAGTCCTCTTTCAAGATAAAAGTCAACATCCAGGGTGGTGTAGCAGCAGAAGGTCCTGAGGTGCAATAATTTGCGAGACAAACCCAATGCAGTAGCAATATGTGTAAAAATCCCACCGACATGTATAATGCCTACTGTAAACACCCCAAATTTGCCCTCACCCATTCACACCATGGCTTGTGACTACTTCATATGCATAAACACAATCATAACATCTCATATCACATTTTTGATTCACTGCATAGATTCAAAGTCATCTGCATCTAGGGTTTGTGACCTGAGCAATCCAAGAGCTTCTTGAGCCACTCCAAAGGCCATCAATCACTTCAAAGGGGTCCATGTGTGTTCAAGTATCATATTATATCCTCTCAAAGTCAAGAATGTCAAAAAATCACAAGAACTGGGATTGGTGTGGAAGCAGAGCCAGGCTTGACTGCACAGATGACCTAAAATTAGGGTTTTGGTTTCAGAGGCCATAACTCCAAATTTTTTGGTCATTCTTGTTTCTATTGGTCTCTATATGGTATAGGGAGTATGCATATCAATTTTCATGAAGAAATTCCATGGGGAAGTCATCTGATCAAGAGTTGACTTTCTGGGCAAGTCAGTGTAAAATCAGGGCATCTGAGGCCCCCAATGACCCAACCAAAGGGTGTTCTTCATCATTTTGATTGCATATGATCTTTATTTGATCATGGAAGATGTTGGAAGTTCACAAAATTGAAGAATTTCAAGTCTTTTGCAAAGTTGACTTTTTGGGCAAGTTTGACTTTTAATGAAATTGTCATTTTAGGCAACTTTTTCAACCTTTACTTTTTGATTCAAGAAAGCTTCAAATGGAAAAACTTTGGTCATGAAAGTTGTAGAATAGATCTTTCCCTTTTCAAAAAGTACAAGAACATGACCTAATTCATTTTGGATCAAAAGTTATGGCTCACCAAAGTTGGCAAAAAATCACAAAATTTCAAAGTTTCTACCAAAGAGGTATTTTGCAAAATGACTTGATCAAGTGTTCTAAGGCTATCAAATGCACTTCTAATCCACACAACATGATCACACAACATTCAAAAATCAGAATGGGCCAAGGAATCACATGTTTTATGGCCTATGGAGCAAGACTTTTCCATAAGGATCAAAGGCAAGCCAAGTTGCAAAATCCATCATAGCTCCTCATCCACTTGCTGGCTAGCTTGCTGAACCACCCTAGGCCTTTGCCCTCATCATGCTGCGCAGGACAAACTTGTTGTACTAAGCTAGCAAGTGACCCATGCTTCTCTTACACAAACTTGACCTTTTGGCAAAAGCACCCATACCAATCAATAAAGCACATGTCACTTCTTCTGACCAACGACAATTGTTTATGTTAATCAAATGCAAGCCAAACATAACAAGAAGCAAGCCTGAAAGCTCCCACAACTCAGCATCCTCATTTTCACCCTCTTGAGCAAAAGCAATCGAAACTCATCACACAGGCCACAAACACACAAACAAACTTCATAAACCAACTCAATACATCTTCCTGGTCACAAAGCACCCTTCAAAACAACCTGAAACTCAAAGAATCAGAAACACGATTCCCTCACTGCACTGAACAGAACTTGTTCAATCTCTCAAACCAGCCAAAATAAACTTGCTTCAAGCCTTTCAGAAGTTCAAGGGAAGTCATAGGAGTGGTTTTGCACAAGAGAGGAGGTCAGAAAGCTCCAAACTGAAAAGCTTCAAACTCAGGTAGCTTCATGGACATTTTTTCCAGAACGTGTATTTTAAGTTTCTAAATGAATCTAAATGCTTCCCTGATCATGAATATATGTTTACTTTTGAAAATGAGTGAAAAATGAGGATGTATGCAATGTCTGAAACTTTTGCCCTAAAAACTGTTTGGCTTCGATTCGTTTGATTGAAGAAGAATAAATGAGATTTGAATGGGGGTTTTGATTCAGGGGGATGTGGGGATGATTTCTGGGCTTTTAGTTTTCGTTTTAGTGAAGTTTTGAAGATTTTAGGGATTTTCAGGTGGGGTTCCCACCGGAGAAGACGACCGGAGGTCTTCTCCGGCCACCTGAAAATAATTAGGGCTAATCCCTGTGTTTAATGAAGTTTGAATTTGGTCCCTTGGATGTGTTGACTCGCGCGCATTTGGACGCCCAGGATCACTCTATTTTGCCCTAATCCTAGTTGACTTTATTAATCTGGATTAATTAATTCATAAATAGGAATTAACTCAGTTTGAATGTGGACCTTAGGATTGCGCACGCAGTCAACAGCCTCACCCCCAGTTTCAATCTGATCCGTCCAATGCGTTTACTTTCTTTTATTTTAATTTTAATTCATTTATTTTGTATTTCTTTTGTCCATTTATTTTAAAATAGCAAAATCATTTTAAAAATTCTGAAATTTTTTATACAAACTTTTATTTAATTTCAGAAACCAAAAACATTTTCATTTTTATTTTTTGCATTAAAAAATATTTTTAAATCATTTAAAATTTTATTTTTAATTAATTAATGAGAATTAATTAATTAAAAATACTTTTAGGTATTTAAAAATCACAAAAAAATTCATGAAACATTTAAAACCATTTAGAAACATTGTCCAACCCTCAAACCAAATTTATTTTTTGATCTTGATGCATTTTGAGAATTTTTCATGGAATTAAAATCATTTCAAGGCATTATTTTGATCCAAACTTCAAAAAATCATTTCTGCCTAACCATTGAGAGTTGGACTTTGATTCTTCTTGCATTGCATTTTTTTTAGCATGTAGTTTGTGAGATTAGATTGGCATGATTTGATCTTTCATTTCCCATTTGTTTGACATTTTTCTTGTTAAGGAACCCTAAAACCCTAGAAAACTTAGGAAATTCATAACCCTAATTAGGTTAAGAGTTGGAACCTCTTCTTTGGGCAGTAAGTTAGCATAGGTTTAGGGATCCTTTGAATGCATTTTCAATTTTTTATCTTGATGTTTGCTTCTGATTTTGGTTTTTGTTTGATGCATTGATCATAAACCCTAATTTGGGCTTCCATATGCATCCATCTTGCATTTGCTTGCATACCATGACTTGCCATAGCATTTTGTGTATCCATTTGATTCATTTGACATCTTAAGACATATTAGAAGCATGTTTGATCATTGCATCTTGCATTTTCCATGTTGTATGCCATTTGCACTTCATAACATTTCATGTTTGAACATGGTTCTAAACTTGCTTCATCTGCATCCATTTGTTCATATGATCATCCCCATGCCTTGTTTCATGTTTGCACCATATAACATCATTATCATCTCATATATGCTTCTGGTTTTGATTTACATCATGCCATTTCATTTCATTTTGCATTGTATTGCATTCCTTTCACTAACTTTTCAGGTGGTAAGTAATTTTGAGAAGTGAATTTGCCTTCACTTCTCACAACTTCTTTTCATCTCCTTTATGCATCCTTGCTGCATTTTGTTATGTGTTTGAGATTGAGCTTGCTCATTCTTCTTCTCCCTACTTTCTTTCCTCAAGTGACTTGACTTCTTGAATGAAGCAAGTTACTTTGCTTCTCCTTGCTCCATTCATCTGCTTCCTGGTGGCTCCTCTGAAGATTGCTTTCTTAAACCTCACAAACCTTAGGGACAACCAAGCATGACAATGACTAGGGTTTTGATTAGTCCCCCCTCTTAGCTTTTACCTTTGTGTCTCTTTGAGTCTTCTCTTCCCAGCTCATAATCAGGGACTAAACCCTAAAGGCTTTA
This sequence comes from Lathyrus aphaca, assembly GCA_963966055.1. NCBI lineage: Eukaryota > Viridiplantae > Streptophyta > Magnoliopsida > Fabales > Fabaceae > Lathyrus > Lathyrus aphaca. Next base: position 145,142,035 of record OZ014520.1, on the reverse strand, counting down.
AGACTTTGTGATTAAGCTTATGCCTGCATCCTTCTATTAGGATGGAGTGTATAACTTTAATCCTAAGTGTTAAACCCTTAATGTGTTTAAATCCTTTAATCAATTCATCATAATAATCATCAAGACATCACACTTGTAACTTGGGCCTTGCATTAGGGTTCTAATTCTTCCTTAACTGGTTAAGAAGGACTAACCCTAGTGTTAATGGACAAGTCCCCCTCAAGTTGTCTTACAAACCATAAAATTCACTTCATCATCTCACCATTAAATAAAATCCACTTAATCAAAGGCTTGTTTTGTCATGAGTTTAATCCCTAATCATGGATTAAGTTGAGGAGTTTTCCTCAGCTTAAACACCCTCATCTATTATCCTTCTATTAGGATGGTGTAATGAGTCTGTTTAATCCTTGATTATGGCTTAATCTCATTACTTAACACTAAACAGAAACACCAAAAACATCTAAATAATCACAAGTAGGTTAATGATCTTAATCCTGCACCAAAGGTGATTAAGTGTGAGAAACTGACTTCACACTTAAGGTATTCTCATTACCCCTAATCAGAGGGAAGATGTGATGAGCTTACTAACCCATTGGTTTAGACTTAAGCTCATTAACTTATGACAAACTTCAAAAGGCAATAAAAGATTGAAAACACAAAAACAAACAATAATCGTCTCCTCCGGGATTCTTTTCTCATCTCACTCACTCATAAACGAGAACTTGTTTCTTCCGTCTAATGCAAGACAGTTTGCATCTGTGCCAGACAGATCATACACTTGAGCATTGACAAGCAAGCAGTTCACAAGTCAATTCATCTTTCAGTCTCTTTGGGTCGAACTACGGTGTTCTGACTTCCTCATTGCACGAGAGGATACGTAGGCATAACTTAACAGTTATCGAACAAAAGTCTCTGTATATTCCCCCCTCCTTCTAGCCTTATTCTTTAGCCTCATTATCATGAGCATTTCATCTTTGTTCTTACACTGACACTGTATATATTACACTTTACATTTCTTTTACACTGACACCTGTACATCCTTTTCCAACTCTTTTATACACAAATTGCACTGACACTACCCCTTTAAAACACAAATCTTTTAAGCGTGGATCCCGTCGAGTACGGCGGACAATCTGGGTGCTAATACCTTCCCAGGTTGTAACCAACCCCCTTTCTCAGTCTCTCTGGTTCGCAACCGTCTTATCCATATCTTTCTAGGTCTATGCAGCATTGCCTTTCCTCCGGGATAAAAATGCCTAGCTGGAGACTCTATTCATTCCCTGTGAGTTCACTCCTGTGTGTTCTCACATCCTCCTCTCGCCGACCGTTCGCGTCTGTACCCTATTTGACCTGGGTGTCATTTATGGGGATCGACAGCTTGGCGACTCTGCTGGGGAGCCTTATACTGTAACCAGGGCTTCTGGTTCTTTTTGTGGGTTCCTCCTAGCGCTTGTTCGATTTGTGTTTACTGGGGTGTTATGTGCTATCTGTGTTGTATATGTTATGTTGTCTATTGCTTTATGTACAGTTTGTTTACTGCTTTCTTTATAGCTTTACATATATCATACTGTCCTACTGTGCTGGCTGGATCTGCTTTGTTGCTTTGGTGGGTGGGTGTTCTATTGAGAGTTAAGGTCCTATACCTGGGACCTGAGTGACACCTAGGCTAGAGTGGTTCATGTTCTTTCCCATTCCATTTCGGTCTGGTGCGGGAATATGAAACACGGTTCAGATATGGGTTTCTTCTTGAGAACTCTGTGCTACAGATTTCCTGTAGTGCTAGGGCTATCTGGGAAGCCTGCTAAGTCTAGATGACCTTTAGTATCGACCTTCAGAAACTGAGGTGAATTAGAGGAGGATCTTTTATGGTTATTGTAAACACTGTACCTCCGGGTTAGAAGTGTTTACACTTCTCATAACTGATCCAAGTCTGAGGATCCTTGTTTTAGAACATCACCTGTGAGGGGGTTGGGCTGTTTACAGGTTTGCAGGTACCTTTGACCTCAACATACCCTGTTACATTGTTAAGAGTACTCCATTTTTGGAACAGTTCTTGTGATTTTAACCCTGGACATGTGACTCTTTATTTGAGTCCCCCACCTTGGTTACTGGACTTATGAACCTCCATCTGGATTTCTTGAACATATATGGACCTATATCAGAGCACTTGATCAGATCCAGCTCAGTCACAAACCCTTGCATATCATTTGCATACATCCTCATTGCATCATTTTTAACATGTGTTTATTTGTCTTTCAGGGTATCCATCCTACATTTTGGCTTGGTTTTGACCCCTTCTTCAGCATAGACCTATCTTCATCAGTGCTTACTTCAGTTATCAGCTACCTACTTCAGTCACCTGCATCACCAGTCTCAGCCTGTCAGTGGCCCATCTTTAGTGTTATTCTCAGCACCTGTCTCAGCTCTTCTTCAACAACATGGCACCTAAGAAGAGTAACATCTCCTATCATTTCTTTGAGCCAGAGTTGGCTAGCATCAGGAAGATTCAAACCCTGATTACTCCAGACCATATACCACTTTTCAGAGAACATTATGGAGGAATCCTTGATGTGGTTATGGATTTGGACCCTTCACAGAGGAGCCTGATTCATACTTGCCTACAGTTCTATGATCCCCCTCTGAGGTGCTTCACCTTCCAGAATTTTCAGATGGGACCCTTGTTGGAAGAGTATTCATCACTGATTGGTGTACCTATCAGGGGTGGAGTCCCCTTCAACCCTGAGATGGCTTTCCCTAGCAATGAAGAGGTGGCAAAAGCCTTGTATCTGGAACCAGTTTTGATTGGGCAGAATATGACTACCAAAGCAGGAATCTCTGGGCTACATCTGGATTTCTTGACCTCTCAGGCTATTCTGAAGGCCTCCTTGGGGGAGTGGAAGGCAGTCTGTGCTTTGTTGGCCCTTAGCATATATGGGATCATACTTTTTGCAGATGAGCCTAAGTTTGTTAGCAAGAATGCAATCCATCTTTTCATCCTGAGGAACCCAGTGCCCACCTTAATGGGAGATCTTTACTATTCTATTCACCAAAGGAATGAAAAGCAAAGGGGAAGATTAGTGAGATGCTGTGCTCCTTTGTTCCATACTTGGCTGCTCAAACATTTGCCAAAGACTGATGCATTCTTGAACCCTCACCAGCAGAAGAACTGGGCTAGGAGGCTTGTTGCTTTAACCTCAGATGATATCAGGTGGTGTACTCAGAGTACTAAGGGCAGAGACATCATTACTAGTTGTGGGCAATTTCCCAATGTGCCTCTGATAGGAGTGAAGGGTTGCATCAACTACAACCCTTTGCTTTTCAAAAGACAACTAGCCTATGCATTAGTCCATCCTCCTAGGGTACAAGATCTAGCTGAGACCCTTTATTGTGAGAGCAAGCCTAATCTGGCCATTGTCAGACAAGCATCCTGGGCTTGGGACAATGTCCAGACTAAGGGGGTAACCATTCTTGGGAGATGCAACAATGTGGCCTCAGCTCAGTACTATGAGTGGTCTCATGCCAGGGCTCAAATTTCTGGGATGCCCTTCACCCTTGAAGATGTGCCTGGACCCTCCACAGCACCACCTCCAGCAACTGTCATCTTAGAGGAGTTTGAGAAATTGAAAGAGAGAAATGAGAATCTGACTCAGGCTCTACAGAAGACCCTCTGGGAGAGGAGTGATGGTCGGCTGGACATTGAAAGGTTAGAAAAGCTAAAGGTGGAGCATCTAGCCAAGATTGAAAAGTCAGAAGACTATATCAAGAAGTCTAGGGCTGGAGAACAGATTTTGAAGAATGCCTGCAAAGAGGCCCAATTCCAGAGAGCTAGGACTGATTTGTATCTGAAGGAGAGTCAGGCTAGGTGGGTCAGGATCACCGAAGCCCGTACTCAGGAGGATAAGAGGACTCAGGACAAGATTGAGCAGTTGGAGGCTAGTGCAAAGGAGCAGCAGGAAGCCCTGGCAGCAGCCCAAAGAGAGATCTCAGAGTTGAAGATTAAAGCTGGTGTGAAGAGGTCAAAGGACCAGAGTCGACACAAGAAGCTAACTGCAGCTGTTACTACAAGGAATCTCCTTATCAGGAACCTTACAGAGCGTCCGGCTGATCCTGTGACTGAAGCACTTCTAAAGGAAGTTCAGGAGGATGAGTTTGGTCTTGGTGTCTGACTTTTGCTTGTTGTTGCTTTCATTTCATGTACTTTTCTTTATGTTGTATTTTTGACCCCTCAGAGGGCATGTATTGTAAAAAACAAACTAGGTATCATTTACTTTTTGTAATATATGTGTTGGTTCTTTCAAGCAACATCAAAAGCATCTTCCTCAGGGGTCTGGAAAGGTCAAAACCAAGTGCCAAGCCGGATACCTTGGATACAAATAAGCATACTGCATTGCATACTAACCTTTTGTTTTGTTTTGTAGGTTTTTGTTTTATTGTTACTAACTATGTTGTGATCTCAGGAACTATTGCTCGACGTCGGGTGTTTCCACTCAACCGTCCACACAGATATCCAACCCGCAACAACCTTCCGGGTATACAAATGGACCAAGTACAGCAGGACCTTACAGAGGTCAGGACTCAAATGGCCAATGAAAGGCTAGAAATGAGGAATCAGATGACACAGTTTATGGAGGTGATGAATAATATGGCTCAAAGCCAAGAAAGATTAAGAGCACTGGTAGAAGGGAGGAATCAGGAAGACCCCCATCCGGGGACTGCTGGGACAAGCAACAATGAGAGAGTCCAACCTCATGTTAATCCCCCAGTCTATGGACCCCACCTGCATCCAGAGATCAATATCCCCGTTAATGTGCAAGGGACTGCCACTGCAGGTAGAGTGCTGCAAGAAGACCCCCAGGAAGATCAGTTCACAGTGATGGGAGCTGGGGAAGAAGCCTATGACAGAAGGCTAGATGAGATTGCTGAGAAACTGAGATCCCTGGAGTCCCAGAATTCTTTGGGCTTTGATGTTATGGACATGGGCTTAGTGGACGGGGTCAGGATTCCCCACAAATTTAAACCACCGTGCTTTGAGAAGTACAACGGGACTTCCTGTCCCCGGACCCACTTGCAATCTTTTCTGGGGAGGCTGAAGGCATATACCATGGACAAAAAGCTATGGATGTTTTATTTTGAGGATAGCTTAACAGGAGCTTCAAGGGAATGGTACTCTCACCTGACTAGAGCAATCATTAGATGCTGGAAGGACCTGGTTGAGGCCTTTATCAGACAGTATCAGTACAACTTGGATATGGCTCCCAACAGGACCCTCCTAATGGGGATGTCTCAATCATCCAGGGAAAGCTTCCGGGAGTACGCTCAAAGGTGGAGACAGCTTGCTGCTGCTGTCCAGCCACCCATGTCAGAGAGGGAGATGGCTGATATGTTTATGAACACCCTCCAAGGGACATACATTGACAGGCTGGCTGCCTTTTCTTCCACTAGCTTTGCTGACGTGGTCATAGCCGGGGAAAGAATTGAAAGCCTATTAAAGATGGGTAAGATTTCTGACAACGGTGCAAGCTCGTCCAGCAACCCAAGAAAGCCTTTTGTAGGCCCAAGAAGAACTGGTGAAACTAATGCTATCCATACCAGCAGGGGCAGGCCCCAATATGTTCATAGGTCTGTGGCAGCAGTCACCATTCCCGCTCCAATTCATCCTCAACCAGCTTATCAACCACAGCAACAAAATTACCAGCAACAAACTCAGTATCCTCCTCAGAGAAATTATAACAACAGCAACACCAACAACATCAATCAGCAAAGACCGTTTCAACAGAGACCCTCTCAGGCCAATAGGGTGATCGATCCGATCCCTATGCCCTATGCCACATTATTGCCACAACTCCTAAAACTCAACCTAGTTGAGCTAAGGACATTGGCACCTCCAGATCCTGCCAGTCTACCCAGAAATTATGACGCCAGCGCCAGATGTGCTTTTCACTCAAATGCACCTGGCCACAGTACAGAGAAGTGCAGAGCTTTGCACATGAAAGTGCAGGATTTAGTGGATTCCAAAGCTCTAAACTTTGCACCACCACCAAATTTTAACAAGAACCCTATGCCACACCACGGAGGACCCCGAATCAATGTTATTGAAGAGGACCCTTGGTGGAGATTAAAGCTCAACTCCTCGAATGTCAAATGTTCCCGGGATGTGAGCTAGGATGTGCTTATTGCAACATTTCAGTGAATGGATGTGATAACTTGAGGGATGGCATAAATGGTCTCATCCAGAGTGGCCTGCTTCAAATCACAACATCAATACCTACCAATCCAGCAATCTCCTTAACAACGGTTCCCGAATCTTCTACAACTGCAACAACCATTGTTCCAAACAATTCTTCAATTTCATCAGCAAATGCTTCATCTGTTACTTCAATGGACCAGATATCAGCAAACATCCCTTCTACAACTTCAGCACCCCTTCATTCAGAGTCTCCTACAACAGCAACACCCATCCATTCAACAGTGTCTCCTACAACATCAGCAGCAAACAATGAAAGTGTCTCAACAGTTACAATTTATTATGATCCTGCCAATGATTCTGCCTACAACTCACAAAATGCCACTCCTATCAGAGCACCAGTCACAATATACTATGATCCACAGACTATCATGGTCCCTTCTGCAGCTGCCATCAGTCCAGTCACTATCACAGTGCCTGGGCCAGTACCTTATGAAAGCAGTAATGTCATCCCTTGGCATTACGGCTCCGATCTATACTGCGAAGGACAAAAAATCACTCTCGAATCATCAACTTCTTCACCACAAATAGACAATGTGGGGGGAGGCGGAGGCTTCACTCGAAGCGGACGTCTCTTTGCCCCGCAAATTCCAAGACTCAATGCTGAAGCAGAAGCTGCTGCCAAGGCAAAAGGGAAGAGTATGGTGCAAGAAGAACAAGTTGTTAAAGAAGCTTTGAAAACCCCTTTTGATCAAGAGGTTGATGAATTCATGAGAATCATCAAGAAAAGTGATTACAAGATAGTGGATCAGCTTCACCAGACGCCTTCCAAGATCTCCATTCTATCATTGCTTATGTGCTCCGAGGCTCATCGGAACGCACTACTCAAAGTCTTGCACGCAACTTATGTGCCGGAAGAGATCACGGTCAATCAGTTGGAAGCTGTGGTTGGAAATGTTAATGCTAGTAATGGACTAGGATTCACCAACACTGATTTGACTACGGAAGGCCGCAATCATAACAAGGCTTTGCACATTACCATGGAATGTAAAGGTGCAGTTCTTTCCCATGTGCTGGTAGACACAGGATCATCCCTCAATGTCTTACCTAAAAAGGCCCTTGTAAAGTTGGAATATGAAGGATTGGCGTTACATCCCAGTAACTTGGTAGTGAGAGCTTTTGACGGCTCTAAGAGATCAGTTCTGGGAGAAATTGAGTTGCCTGTAACAATTGGCCCACAAACTTTCAAAACGACCTTCTACGTGATGGACATTCAGCCTGCCTACAGCTGTTTGTTGGGTAGACCATGGATTCATGCCGCTGGCGCAGTTACGTCTACCCTTCACCAGAAGTTAAAATTCGAGTGGGAGGGCCAAGTCGTTACTATTTGTGGAGAGGAGGATATTTTTGTTAGCCATCTGGCTACATACAAATACATTGAGATGGATGGGGAGATCCACGAGACCATGAGTCAGGGGTTTGAGGCCCTGAATATTAATGAAACATCTGCTGTACTTGGGACTTCCATGACATCCTACCAGCAAGCCTGGAGGGTTGTGGAAGAAGGGAATGCTCAAGGCTGGGGCAAACTGTTGCCTGTGGAGAAGAAAGAAGATAGATTTGGGTTGGGTTACAAACCAACTCAACAAGATCAAGCAGAGGCTGCTAAGAAGCCCAACTTTGTTAGTGGGGGGATGCTCACCCCCGATGTTGTCAACAACTTGGAAGATGAGTCGGAAGATGAACGCAACCTGGAAAGCTGGATTCGTCCAAGGATCCCGGGGAGCCGTATCTCAAACTGGTCTTCCCAGGAAATTATAAGAGTTACTCCTGCAGAGTAATTATTATTTCCTGTATATTTTAAGCATGCATCAAGTCTTGCATCTTGCCCAAGATGACAAGACTCATTTTGTAATCGGGCCATCTGTAATTTTTGTGCAAACAAGATCAATCAATGATAATCAGACATCTTTTGCAAATGAGTCTTTTTTCTTTTCCGCTCACTGTTTTTTCATTTTTCTTTTTGTACAAAAAATAAATGGCAATGTTTTCAAAATGATAACTTTATTTCACTTTTCTAAACAAGATTAAAATCAATCACTAAAAATGAACAATCTAAACCCTTGCAGAGAGTACCTTCCAGACCGCACCGACAACAACACGGCTATGACTTCGTATGACTCTGACAATCCGATCAATAAAGTTGATGAAGGGGTTGAAGAAGATTACGAGCTTCCTGAAGAGCTAGCCAGATTGTTGAGACAAGAGGAGAAGGTTATCACTCCTCATCAGGAGGAGGTCGAAACGATTAATCTCGGTACAGGTGAAGATGTGAAAGAAGTCAAAATCGGGGCCTGCTTACAAGACTCGGTGAAGAAACAACTGATTGACCTGCTTCAAGAATATGTGGATGTGTTTGCTTGGTCTTATCAAGATATGCCAGGGTTGGACACCAACATTGTCATGCACAAGTTGCCTTTAAAAGAAGATTGCCCACCGGTTAAACAGAAGCTGCGCCGTACTCGCCCGGACATGGCAATGAAGATCAAAGAAGAGGTACAAAAGCAGTGGGACGCCGGATTCCTTGCTGTAACTAGCTATCCGCCGTGGGTTGCTAACATTGTTCCTGTTCCAAAGAAAGATGGCAAGGTAAGGATGTGTGTTGACTACCGGGATCTGAACAGAGCCAGCCCGAAAGATGATTTCCCATTACCTCACATTGATGTATTGGTTGATAACACGACTCAGTTCTCGGTATTCTCCTTCATGGACGGATTTTCAGGATACAATCAGATCAAAATGTCACCTGAAGACATGGAGAAGACAACCTTCATCACACCCTGGGGCACGTTCTGTTACAAGGTGATGCCATTCAGATTGAAGAATGCTGGTGCAACATATCAACGGGCTATGGTAACATTATTCCACGATATGATCCATAAGGAAATCGAGTGTTATGTGGATGACATGATTGCCAAGTCCCTTACAGAAGAAGACCACCTGGTAAATCTGCTGAAGTTATTCAAGCGTCTGAGGAAGTACCAACTGAAGCTGAACCCCAACAAGTGCACATTCGGGGTGCGATCTGGTAAGCTGCTGGGTTTTATCGTAAGCGAGAAAGGGATTGAAGTGGACCCTGATAAAGTCAAAGCCATTCAAGAAATGCCTGCACCGAAGTCTGAAAAAGAAGTTCGAGGGTTTCTAGGTAGATTGAACTACATCTCAAGGTTCATATCTCACCTTACGGCAACTTGTGAACCCTTGTTCAAACTGTTAAGAAAAGAACAGACGGTCAGTTGGAACGAAGACTGCCAGAGGGCTTTTGACAAGATTAAAGAATACTTGCAAGAACCACCAATCCTTATGCCTCCAGTTGAAGGAAGACCTTTGATAATGTACTTGACAGTATTAGAAGAGTCAATGGGGTGTGTGCTGGGCCAGCATGACGAGTCTGGTCGAAAAGAGTATGCAATATACTACCTGAGCAAAAAGTTTACCGACTGTGAACAACGTTATTCACTGCTCGAGAAAACTTGCTGTGCTTTAGCGTGGGCTGCTCGCCGACTGAGACAGTATATGTTGACCCACACCACCTTATTGATATCAAAAATGGACCCAGTCAAGTACATTTTCGAGAAGCCAGCTCTTACCGGACGGGTTGCTAGATGGCAAATGATCCTCACAGAATATGACATTCAGTACACATCTCAGAAAGCCATCAAGGGCAGTGTATTGTCTGAATATCTTGCTGAGCAACCCATTGATGATTACCAGCCTATGAGATTTGACTTCCCTGATGAAGACATCATGTTCATAAAAGCAAAAGACTATGAAGAGCCTGTTCACACTGAAGGGCCTGACCCGGAAGAGGAATGGACTATGATGTTTGATGGGGCTGTTAATATGAATGGTCGTGGTGTTGGTGCAGTACTCATTACACCTAAGGGGGTTCACATGCCTTTCTCGGCAAAGCTCACCTTCAACTGCACTAACAACGAAGCTGAATACGAAGCTTGCATTATGGGTCTTGAGGAAGCCATTGACCTCAGGATCAAGACTTTGACTATGTTCGGAGATTCAGCTTTGGTAATCAATCAAACCAACGGCAAATGGTACACCCACCAGGATCATCTGATACCTTACAGGGATTATACAAGAAGTTTATTGACTTTCTTCACAACGGTCAAGCTTGAGTATATCCCTCGGGACGAGAATCAGTTTGTGGATGCTCTGGCTACCATTTCATCTATGATCAAAGTTCAAGCTGCCAACTCTGTACCGCAGATTTCAGTGTCCAGACTCGATAGACCAGCATATGTATTTGCAGCCGACGCCGTAAAAGATGATAAGCCTTGGTTCCATGACATTAAGTGCTTCTTCGAGGATCAAACATACCCACTTGGGGCATCTTCCAATGATAAGAAGACTTTGAGAAGGCTTGCTGGTAGTTTCTTCCTGAACACTGATGGTTCCCTGTACAAGAGAAACTTTGATATGGTACTCCTCAGATGCGTTGATAGAACAGAAGCAAACCTGTTGATGCACGAGGTGCACGAAGGATCCTTTGGTACCCATGCGGGAGGGCATGCCATGGCCAAAAAGTTGCTAAGGTCAGGTTATTACTGGATCACGATGGATGCCGACTGTTGTGCCTATGCCAGAAAATGCCATAAATGCCAGATCTACGCGGATGAAGTACATGTGCCTCCCAATCCTTTGAATATAATGTCTTCACCCTGGCCCTTTGCTATGTGGGGCATTGACATGATTGGCAAGATTGAACCGACTGCTTCAAACGGCCACAGATTCATCCTGGTAGCCATTGACTATTTCACCAAGTGGGTCGAAGCAGCTTCCTATGCCAATGTTACAAGACAAGTGGTAGCCCGATTCCTGAAGAGAGATATCATCTGTCGGTATGGAGTGCCCGAGCGAATCATTACTGATAATGGTTCCAACTTAAACAACAAAATGATGGCTGAGCTATGCCGGGACTTCAAGATCCAACACCACAATTCTTCTCCTTACAGGCCAAAGATGAATGGCGCTGTTGAGGCAGCCAATAAGAATATCAAGAAGATTGTGCAGAAGATGGTAGTCACCTACAAAGACTGGCATGAGATGCTGCCATTTGCCTTACATGGGTACCGCACGTCAATCAGGACATCCACTGGGGCAACACCGTATCAGCTTGTGTATGGTATGGAGGCAGTCCTACCTGTTGAAGTTGAACTACCCTCCCTACGGGTACTGATGGATGTTAAGCTGAACGAAGCAGAGTGGGTTCGGTCCCGATACGAACAACTGAGTCTGATTGAAGAGAAGAGATTGGCTGCAATCTGTCATGGGCAGTTGTATCAGAAAAGGATGAAGAGAGCCTTCGATCAAAAAGTCAGGCACCGAGAGTACCAAGTAGGAGATCTTGTGCTGAAGAGAATTCTCCCTCCTCATACAGACCACAGGGGCAAATGGACTCCGAATTATGAACGACCATTCGTGGTAAAGAAAGTTTTCTCCGGTGGAGCACTGATGCTCAGCACCATGGATGGTGAAGACTTCCCGTCCCCTGTGAATTCAGATGCAGTTAAAAAATACTTCGCATAAAAATGACCCGCTGGACATAAAAACAGAATGTAAGTCCAGGCAAAAATAGGGCATCCCGGCGAGTCAAAAACAGAATAAAAGACTCGGGAAAAAATAAGGGAAAATAAACAAAAAAATGTACACCCGCTGAGTTGAAAAGCCGCATTGGACAACTCAGGCAAAAATGGGTATCCCGATGGATTGAAAACCCGAAAGGGCGATCCATGCAAAATAAGGGAATAAGCGAACAACTGCATTCTGAATTCGTCTGTATCACCTACAACTTGGTGAACCTCGAAAGGACCAAGCTTCTATCAGAATCAGCCTTTTTCAGAAAGCAAGACGAGAAGAACGTCAAATGTCATACGAGTCATAGCCAAGGGAAGCTCCTTGAAGTGTCGTCAACATTGCCAGCATTTTGTTTCTTAATTTGTAACAATCTCTTCATTTCAGGAGATTTGTTTCTTTGACTGTATCTTGCCAATTCAGGGCACACGAATTAATAAAAACAGATTTTCAGTCAAGTTTCACCTCGTACACTTCATTTTATTTGCAAAGAATGTCTGATATCTTTAAAATACTGATTGCATGAATACAGATGCTTATCCTCAAAAAAATAAAAACTATGTGCTTGCAGGAAATATACTTACTCTCGGGAGTGTCTCACTCCTATGACGGAATCCGGTAAGGGATGCCTCGGGGTTACTTGTGCGTTTCTCTGTCTTGCAGGATTGCAGGTATTCAAAAGCGCAACATGGGGCATGAAAGCTTCATCCCAGCAAGCTGGCAAATCAACACTCACTCAGTCTCAGCACCCAAGTGCTTGCTCCCCAGCTGATTTGCCACTTGTTATTTTCTCCCCAGCCGAGTTGCCAATAATTCTTCCTCAGCTAAGCACAAAGGCCAGGGAACCGCTTCCCCACAGAGTCTCAGCCTCTATCCAGAAGAGCAACACACGAAGGAATCACAACAGAGTGACGAAAGCTTCTACAAACCCCAGCTGGGTCCTTCATTTACGGGAATAGGTCTATCATTGACCCATTTCCCCAAGCAGAATCATTGCATCAGATCTACCAACGATCTCATCCCCAGCTGGGATGTTCACTTCAAACAGATCAACCAGAGATCTTTACAGCAATGGGATCCGAATCCCGGATTGGTATCTCTTGCATAGTCATGGCATTCGCATCATATTCACCCCATAAAGCGTAGCATTCCGTTTAATGCGGAGCATTACGACAAAAATCAAGCATATTGCATAATCATAAGCCATGTTTTGAATTAAACACTTGTGAATATTATCAATCCATCATCAATATACAGAATACCCCCCAGATTCCCCGGCAAAAGCAGTTGCTTCACATTCTTCCAAACATCAGTATATACTCTTTGTGGCACCCGTCCGTGTCATATCCCCAGCATAAAGCCAAAGCGTCCCCTTTGCACTCACAGATACATGTATATACATTTCCTTGACATCCGTCCATGTCATTTTCCAGCACAGTAATGAAAACACTTTGTATACCAGATATTTGTTTATATTATACTCTTCTCCTTTCGACACTCGTCCGTGTCACTCTCTCCAGCAAGTTAAACACTCATCTATACACCACTCATACTTATTTTACTTATACAGACACTCGTCCGTATCTTGTATACACCATTTACATCCCCGCAGATTCAACACTCGTCCGTGTTCTTTGTTAACCAGTTGATACTCGTCCGTATCATCATCTCTGAACGCGTGTCAGTATTTGTTTCTACCTGATACTCGTCCGTATCATAGTCTTAAGGATGCTCGTCCGCATCTTTAATCAATACACATCTAAACACTTATACCTTTTATTTCTTGGATATAAACACTCGTCCGTGTTTACTATTCCCCAGTAGATCGCCCGCAAAGCAATTTTCTCCTTATCTGACATTCGTCCTATGTCATGATAAACCCTGAGAGCAGCCGTCCCCTACTAGGTGGTCGTCCTCCACCTCTTGATGGTCGTCCTCCATCATGCTCGTCCGATGGCCGTCCCCATCGTTGACCTTTTTATCCGACATTCGTCCTATGTCGTGATATATTTAGCAGCCGTCCCCTGCTAGGTGATCGTCCTTCACCTTTTTTTTGATGATCGTCCTTCATCATTTTATCCAATGGTCGTCCCCATTGATGATTTTGGTTATCTAACATTCGTCCTATGTCATGATAAGCCTTGAGAGCAGCCGTCCCCTGCTAGGTGGTCGTCCTCCACCTCTTGATGGTCGTCCTCCATCATGCTCATCCGATGGCCGTCCCCATCGTTGACCTTTTATCCGGCATTCGTCCTATGTCGCGATATTTTCGGCAGCCGTACCCTGCCAGGTGGTCGTCCTCCACCTTAGATGACCGTCCCTCATCCTATCCCCGACAGAGCAGCCGTCCCCTGCTAGGTGATCGTCCTTCACCTTTGATGACCGTACCTCATCATCTGTTTATTTCATTTATTCTTTAACCCGATGGCCATCCCCGTCGTGGTCCCTTTTCCTTTTCTTTTTAGCCCGATGGCCGTCCCCATCGTGGGTTACTTTACTTTATGAACTTGATGGCCGTCCCCGTCATTTTTCATTAATCCCCAGAGAATTTTACAACTTTATTTTGATGGCCGTCCCCATCATACCCCTTTTTCATCCCCAGCATGATGGCCGTCCCCGTCCTTGCTTTATTTCCCACACTCTCTCCGGCATGTCGGCCGTCCCCGTCATTGCTCTTTCCCCGGCAGTCGTCCTCTGCTCGACGGTCGTCCTCCGTCGCCCATGCCTTACAATATACTTTATTTTCTTTTACAATCTATATCCCTTTTCTTCTTCATTCTGTGAGTGCAAATTTCGGACTGTCTTTGGTATTCAACCACAAGTTATCTTGTTTGCCTGTTAAGCCGTCGCTTACATCCTGCACAGCTAACTCATGTTTGAATAGGGGCAGCTGTAAACACCCCAAATTTGCCCTCACCCATTCACACCATGGCTTGTGACTACTTCATATGCATAAACACAATCATAACATCTCATATCACATTTTTGATTCACTGCATAGATTCAAAGTCATCTGCATCTAGGGTTTGTGACCTGAGCAATCCAAGAGCTTCTTGAGCCACTCCAAAGGCCATAAATCACTTCAAAGGGGTCCATGTGTGTTCAAGTATCATATTATATCCTCTCAAAGTCAATAATGTCAAAAAATCACAAGAACTGGGATTGGTGTGGAAGCAGAGCCAGGCTTGACTACACAGATGACCTAAAATTAGGGTTTTGGTTTCAGAGGCCATAACTCCAAATTTTTTGGTCATTCTTGTTTCTATTGGTCTCTATATGGTATAGGGAGTATGCATATCAATTTTCATGAATAAATTCCATGGGGAAGTCATCTGATCAAGAGTTGACTTTCTGGGCAAGTCAGTGTAAAATCAGGGCATCTGAGGCCCCCAATGACCCAACCAAAGGGTGTTCTTCATCATTTTTATTGCATATGATCTTTATTTGATCATGGAAGATGTTGGAAGTTCACAAAATTGAAGAATTTCAAGTCTTTTGCAAAGTTGACTTTTTGGGCAAGTTTGACTTTTAATGAAATTGTCATTTTAGGCAACTTTTTCAACCTTTACTTTTTGATTCAAGAAAGCTTCAAATGGAAAAACTTTGGTCATGAAAGTTGTAGAATAGATCTTTCCCTTTTCAAAAAGTACAAGAGCATTACCTAATTCATTTTGGATCAAAAGTTATGGCTCACCAAAGTTGGCAAAAATCACAAAATTTCAAAGTTTCTACCAAAGAGGTATTTTGCAAAATGACTTGATCAAGTGTTCTAAGGCTATCAAATGCACTTCTAATCCACACAACATGATCACACAACATTCAAAAATAAGAATGGGCCAAGGAATCACATGTTTTATGGCCTATGGAGCAAGACTTTTCCATAAGGATCAAAGGCAAGCCAAGTTGCAAAATCCATCATAGCTCCTCATCCACTTGCTGGCTAGCTTGCTGAACCACCCTAGGCCTTTGCCCTCATCATGCTGCGCAGGACACACTTGTTGTACTAGGCTAGCAAGTGACCCATGCTTCTCTTACACAAACTTGACCTTTTGGCAAAAGCACCCATACCAATCAATAAAGCACATGTCACTTCTTCTGAGCAACGGCAATTGTTTATGTTAATCAAATGCAAGCCAAACATAACAAGAAGCAAGCCTGAAAGCTCCCACAACTCAGCATCCTCATTTTCACCCTCTTGAGCAAAAGCATTCGAAACTCATCACACAGGCCACAAACACACAAACAAACTTCATAAACCAACTCAATACATCTTCCTGGTCACAAAGCACCCTTCAAAACAACCTGAAACTCAAAGAATCAGAAACACGATTCCCTCACTACACTGAACAGAACTTGTTCAATCTCTCAAACCAGCCAAAATAAACTTGCTCCAAGCCTTTCAGAAGTTCAAGGGAAGTCATAGGAGTGGTTTTGCACAAGAGAGGAGGTCAGAAAGCTCCAAACTGAAAAGCTTCAAACTCAGGTAGCTTCATGGACATTTTTTCCAGAACGTGTATTTTAAGTTTCTAAATGAATCTAAATGCTTCCCTGATCATGAATATATGTTTACTTTTGAAAATGAGTGAAAAATGAGGATGTATGCAATGTCTGAAACTTTTGCCCTAAAAACTGTTTGGCTTCGATTCGTTTGATTGAAGAAGAATAAATGAGATTTGAATGGGGGTTTTGATTCAGGGGGATGTGGGGATGATTTCTGGGCTTTTAGTTTTCGTTTTAGTGAAGTTTTGAAGATTTTAGGGATTTTCAGGTGGGGTTCCCACCGGAGAAGACGACCGGAGGTCTTCTCCGGCCACCTGAAAATAATTAGGGCTAATCCCTGTGTTTAATGAAGTTTGAATTTGGTCCCTTGGATGTGTTGACTCGCGCGCATTTGGACGCCCAAGATCACTCTATTTTGCCCTAATCCTAGTTGACTTTATTAATCTGGATTAATTAATTCATAAATAGGAATTAACTCAGTTTGAATGTGGACCTTAGGATTGCGCGCGCAGTCAACAGCCTCACCCCCAGTTTCAATCTGATCCGTCCAATGCGTTTACTTTCTTTTATTTTAATTTTAATTCATTTATTTTGTATTTCTTTTGTCCATTTATTTTAAAATAGCAAAATCATTTTAAAAATTCTGAAATTTTTTATACAAACTTTTATTTAATTTCAGAAACCAAAAACATTTTCATTTTTATTTTTTGCATTAAAAAATATTTTTAAATCATTTAAAAGTTTATTTTTAATTAGTTAATGAGAATTAATTAATTAAAAATACTTTTAGGTATTTAAAAATCACAAAAAAATTCATGAAACATTTAAAACCATTTAGAAACATTGTCCAACCCTCAAACCAAATTTCTTTTTTGATCTTGATGCATTTTGAGAATTTTTCATGGAATTAAAATCATTTCAAGGCATTATTTTGATCCAAACTTCAAAAAATCATTTCTGCCTAACCATTGAGAGTTGGACTTTGATTCTTCTTGCATTGCATTTTGTTTAGCATGTAGTTTGTGAGATTAAATTGGCATGATTTGATCTTTCATTTCCCATTTGTTTGACATTTTTCTTGTTAAGGAACCCTAAAACCCTAGAAAACTTAGGAAATTCATAACCCTAATTAGGTTAAGAGTTGGAACCTCTTCTTTGGGCAGTAAGTTAGCATAGGTTTAGGGATCCTTTGAATGCATTTTCAATTTTTTATCTTGATGTTTGCTTCTGATTTTGGTTTTTGTTTGATGCATTGATCATAAACCCTAATTTGGGCTTCCATATGCATCCATCTTGCATTTGCTTGCATACCATGACTTGCCATAGCATTTTGTGTATCCATTTGATTCATTTGACATCTTAAGACATATTAGAAGCATGTTTGATCATTGCATCTTGCATTTGCCATGTTGTATGCCATTTGCACTTCATAACATTTCATGTTTGAACATGGTTCTAAACTTGCTTCATCTGCATCCATTTGTTCATATGATCATCCCCATGCCTTGTTTCATGTTTGCACCATCTCATAACATAATTATCATCTCATATATGCTTCTGGTTTTGATTTACATCATGCCATTTCATTTCATTTTGCATTGTATTGCATTCCTTTCACTAACTTTTCAGGTGGTAAGTAATTTTGAGAAGTGAATTTGCCTTCACTTCTCACAACTTCTTTTCATCTCCTTTATGCATCCTTGCTGCATTTTGTTATGTGTTTGAGATTGAGCTTGCTCATTCTTCTTCTCCCTACTTTCTTTCCTCAAGTGACTTGACTTCTTGAATGAAGCAAGTTACTTTGCTTCTCCTTGCTCCATTCATCTGCTTCCTGGTGGCTCCTCTGAAGATTGCTTTCTTAAACCTCACAAACCTTAGGGACAACCAAGCATGACAATGACTAGGGTTTTGATTAGTCCCCCCTCTTAGCTTTTACCTTTGTGTCTCTTTGAGTCTTCTCTTCCCAGCTCATAATCAGGGACTAAACCCTAAAGGCTTTAAGACTTTGTGATTAAGCTTATGCCTGCATCCTTCTATTAGGATGGAGTGTATAACTTTAATCCTAAGTGTTAAACCCTTAATGTGTTTAAATCCTTTAATCAATTCATCATAATAATCATCAAGACATCACACTTGTAACTTGGGCCTTGCATTAGGGTTCTAATTCTTCCTTAACTGGTTAAGAAGGACTAACCCTAGTGTTAATGGACAAGTCCCCCTCAAGTTGTCTTACAAACCATAAAATTCACTTCATCATCTCACCATTAAATAAAATCCACTTAATCAAAGGCTTGTTTTGTCATGAGTTTAATCCCTAATCATGGATTAAGTTGAGGAGTTTTCCTCAGCTTAAACACCCTCATCTATTATCCTTCTATTAGGATGGTGTAATGAGTCTGTTTAATCCTTGATTATGGCTTAATCTCATTACTTAACACTAAACAGAAACACCAAAAACATCTAAATAATCACAAGTAGGTTAATGATCTTAATCCTGCACCAAAGGTGATTAAGTGTGAGAAACTGACTTCACACTTAAGGTATTCTCATTACCCCTAATCAGAGGGAAGATGTGATGAGCTTACTAACCCATTGGTTTAGACTTAAGCTCATTAACTTATGACAAACTTCAAAAGGCAAAAAAAGATTGAAAACACAAAAACAAACAATAATCGTCTCCTCCGGGATTCTTTTCTCATCTCACTCACTCATAAACGAGAACTTGTTTCTTCCGTCTAATGCAAGACAGTTTGCATCTGTGCCAGACAGATCATACACTTGAGCATTGACAAGCAAGCAGTTCACAAGTCAATTCATCTTTCAGTCTCTTTGGGTCGAACTACGGTGTTCTGACTTCCTCATTGCACGAGAGGATACGTAGGCATAACTTAACAGTTATCGAACAAAAGTCTCTGTATATTCCCCCCTCCTTCTAGCCTTATTCTTTAGCCTCATTATCATGAGCATTTCATCTTTGTTCTTACACTGACACTGTATATATTACACTTTACATTTCTTTTACACTGACACCTGTACATCCTTTTCCAACTCTTTTATACACAAATTGCACTGACACTACCCCTTTAAAACACAAATCTTTTAAGCGTGGATCCCGTCGAGTACGGCGGACAATCTAGGTGCTAATACCTTCCCAGGTTGTAACCAACCCCCTTTCTCAGTCTCTCTGGTTCGCAACCGTCTTATCCATATCTTTCTAGGTCTATGCAGCATTGCCTTTCCTTCGGGATAAAAATGCCTAGCTGGCGACTCTATTCATTCCCTGTGAGTTCACTCCTGTGTGTTCTCACATCCTCCTCTCGCCGACCGTTCGCGTCTGTACCCTATTTGACCCGGGTGTCATTTATGGGGAGCGACACCTACAGATGATCTGGCGACACTGGCAAGGCCCTTCAACAGAAAGTTGCCACAAGCAACTGGGCGTGACTGAGTCGCACAAAACAGTAGGAAAATCTCCTCTCCACTCAGCAGAGTCTCTGTATCTGGCAAACCGAGGAAAGAGTGTGCTAGAATCATCTGGAAGTACCTTAACGCAGGGTTGTGGATTACCTGAGAAAACTGAATGGAAGGATCTTGGCTCCCTCCACCTGAGATGTTAGACCAAAACTTTTCCACTTCTCTGCTCATAATATACCCCATCGGTGTCTCTGGAATAGCATCAGGAGTAGTCTAAAAACCTAGTAAATCACCAAACTCTTTGTGAGAGAAAGAGTAGTCAGTCCCGAACAACCTGAAAACAGCATGTCCATCGGGCCCAGCCCAATGATCATAATGAAACCAGCTGAGGAACTCTAGAGTCAAGTTCCTGTAAGTGTTGTGCATATCGTCAAACTGGTCCCACTGGAATTGGTGGCATAAGAATTTGACGCTTGGCTCTATCCCCAAGGCATCCATGCAATCTTGGTCTGGGTACCTGGTAGGTGCCATAGGGCGTCTCATGTGGACATAGTAACGCTCTCTCTGTGCGTCGTCTCTAAATGCCACGTGCATGTCATCGGGGTTCTACATTCTGCACAAGGTTAGCAAACAAGTCCTGAAATCACATAAAACATTCAATCGTTAGTCCTGACATAATAATAAAGTAAACAAATTAAAATAAAGGAAAAATAAATAAAAAGTACGTAAGTAAGAAAAGCATGTGTTGCCTCCCATGCAGTGCTTGTTTAACGTCATTAGCTCGACGACCAGATTTTATACATCATTTGAAGGATATGGTGGATCACTCAGAGTATGGAAGGTGTATGTTGTTGGGATGTCACCTCCTTCGTAGGGCTTCAACCTCTGTCCATTGACGATGAACGGTTTACATGTTTGGTTCTTGATTTCGATAGCCCCAGATCTTAGAATCTTAGATACTTCGAAAGGGCCAGTCCATCTCGAACGAAGCTTTCCTGGAAAAAGTCGTAGCCTAGAATCGAACAGGAGAACAGGATCGCCTATTTTGAAGTCTTTTCTTATGATCCTTTTGTCATGCCAAGGTTTAGTTCTTTCTTTGTATATGATGGCATTTTCGTAGGCAGATTGTCTGAGCTCTTCTAATTTGTGGATATCAAGGATACATTTTTCACCAGCAGTTAAGTAATCCAATTTCAAAGTTTTGATGGCCCAATAGGCCTTATGCTCCAACTCAAAAGGTAAGTGACATGATTTTCCATAGACTAGTTGATAAGGGGTTGTTCTTATAGGGGTTTTGAAAGCGGTTCTATAGGCCCATAATGCTTCTTGAAGTTTCTGCGACCAATCTTTTCTAGATATAGAGACAGTCTTCTCAAGAATTTGTTTGATCTCCCTATTAGATACTTCCACTTGTCCATTGGTCTGTGGGTGGTATGGTGTTGCTACTCTATGCTTAACTCCATACTTGCTTAAAAGTTTATCAAATATTCTCGATATGAAGTGTGATACTCCATCCCTTATGACTAAATGGGGGGTTCCAAACCTAGGGAATATATAGTTTTTAAACAATTTAATGACTACTTTGGTGTCGTTCGTGGGTGCGGCGATAACTTCAATCCATTTAGACACGTAGTCAACAGCTACTAAGATGTACTGATTTCCTAAAGATGGTGGGAACGGTCCCATAAAGTCTATACCCCATTGTAACACGGTGGGAGAACTGACTTTTCTATAAATGTTGCGGATAGCAAGAGTCGCCACCGACTTTTATTTTATCTAAAAGGAAAGGACATAAAAGAACAGGAAAGACCTTAAAAAGATTTTGAGTTCGGGGGGTAGGTTATATAAAGGGAAGGTGTTAGCACCCTTTATATCCATGGTTATCCATGGGCTCTTAGTTACTTAGCTCACTTTAAATTGTTTTGAGAAAGTGTAGTGTGTGACTAAAAAATTTCTAAGTGCTTTATAATGATCCTCGTATGGATGTATATAAAGACTTTGTTCTGAAAATTTGTTTGAAATGTGAAGTGTAATGAAATATTTTGAAAAGGTGAGCAAGTACTTAAGAGGAACCTACCCTATATTAAGTCTTTACTGTTCTTATGTTCTTTCAATGGTAAGAGTATCCCTATTATTAAGGAATAGGTAGTCATTACCTTGGATGTGTTAAGGGACATGTATAGGGACATTTGAATTTAGGCAACTGTAAGGTGTCTTTAGTAATTCGTAGGGACTTATCATCTTTTATTCGAAGGGACAAGATCATTTATCGTAGGCAACCTCGAAGGGACTTGATCTTTTAAACTGAAGGGACTTGATGATATTAATGGAGGGACTTTGCTTAAGACACCTTACTTGACCTTAGAAATAGGCAACATGAGAGGTAACCCTAGAAAGTGTAGGATGGCGATCAAAGATTCACTTACGTGTGTGAGTGTTCATGTTAAAATATTTATCTTTTCAAATTAGTTATTTTAAATCAATTTTAATCACAAACATGTTATGCACACCCTATAGTTACTAACCACACAGTTAATATATTTACAATAAAAATAAAGCAAAAATGTAAACCTAAACTATTACAAAGCTTTGGGATAGTTACAATATAATCGAGAAATATAAATAATGATAAATAATAATAAATAATCAATAATTTAAATGGTTAGTAATAATGAAATAATAATAACAATAAAAGGGTTAGCAAAAATATAAAGAAAAATAACAATTTAAGAGAAAGTATTATTTTTTAAGTTAAATAAATGTTTAGAGAAATTTTTAGAAGAAAATAGAACAATTATGATAACAAATACTAATTATTTTAAAAAAAAGATTAATTATTTAATTATAGTTTATAACAAAAATTAATTAAATTAAATGTTAAAGTTAATAAAAAATTAGGGTTAATAAAATTAGGGTTTTTTAGAAATTAGGGTTTAGATTTTTATTTAAGAAAAAATTAGGGTTTTAATTATTAATAAATATATAATTAATCTATTTTACAAAAATATAATAACTATACATATATACTTATTATAAAATAAATATAAACAATTTAAAAAAAATTTAGAAAATAAATTATGATTTTTTAAGAATATAAAGAAAAATATTATAAGAGTGTTTAGAAATTATTTTTATAATTTATATTTACTAATTTAAACAAAATAGAATTAATATACGAAAATAAATTGAAAATAGGAAAAACAAGAAAATTGGCCAAAAAGAAAGGACCTAGGATTTGAACCCAGGTCCCTTACCTCAATCAGCAACCATCAAAACCAGCTGAGCCAGCATGCGCCGGTGATAACTATACACAACAACATTGCTTTTATCATAAACCTGCAAAATAAATGAAATTAAAAACAAAAACTACTTTCGGCCAGACTCGAACCATGGTCTTTCCCCCCAAACATACATACGCCTTGCCAACTGAGCCACCAACGCTTGGTGATAATAATCTGTAAACAAAACATAATAAAATAAAACAAATATTCAAACAGAAATTCGTGCCAAAGCCATCTTCTTCCTCCAGGCGTCGTATTAGGCTATAGTGACACTTCATCCGTCACTAGAGCTTATAGTGACGGATCTTTGTCGTAGCTATATGTCCTGGAAATTCAAAAACGCACCATACACAATATAAATTTATCCTAAGGGTTCAAATCAATTGATACATGTCCACTAAGTCCAAATAGGTCCATAATTTGGTCTGAAATAACTTATTTCGTGAAACCCTAATCCATGGTTTCATGAACCTTAACAATGGCATTTAGCCGTTCCTGCATCAAACATCAAATAAAACTATCCAGAAACATTGCAAACATCATCATGAACAATAATATATAATCAAATTCCATTTATATTGCTTGTATCATTGAAATCGAAAAATCAATTTTTAAGCTAAAAGATGAAATCGGTTTATGCATTTTAATGAGTTTTGGATGATGTAATGCATTGGGATAGCATCAAGGATGATCAAGGAAGAGATTGAAACCTTCAAAACACTTTTATGTAGCCTGAAAAATAGAATCCGAATTATGAGTTTTTTATGAAAATTTGAAGTTTGATCTTACTCTTAGAGGCAGCCAAAATCGTCCCTCAGCATTGTGATCTCTTCATGTATATGTAGTGAGTGTAATTAGGTCAAAAAATCATATCCTACTTTGGACTTTTGGATCATTTGAGATTGTAAAAGATAAGCTTCCAAAATATTGAAAAAATTCGATATATCCTTGCTATTTTTGGTTGATCTGATTTTCCATGATCTCAATCACTTTTAATTGACCTTTATGACTTTCTAGAACAAAAATCAAATCAAATATTGAGACTTTTATATTTTATTTAGATTTAAAATGATTTTTAATGTATAAATCATAATAAATAAAATAAAATGAATAAAAATTTGAATAAATGATTTTTAATTCGTGCATGATGTCATGGTAGTGTTTGGGTCATAAAAATGCAAGCCCATTTGGAGAAATTTGGTTCTAAGGTCCCATTTGCTTCATAAACCTCTCAAACATTTCCCAACTTTGCAAAGGCACAAATCCCTCAATTTTAATGCTATGAAGGTGTTCTTGGACATTTTGGAAAGATTAAAGAGTCCTCTAACCAACCTCTTTGGTCTCATGTCCATATCTTTTACCATTCTCAAGTTATGCCCTTTGGAAGATGTTGACTTTTTGTTGACTTTTGAAATGACCTATAATGTCTTAGCTCATACATTCCAAATGAAGCATTTTTGGGCTTGGCTTGTGAGACACAAAGTTGTAGAGGATTCAATTTACTTCAAAATGAGCTATGAATTGAAAATTTTTGATGAAGCATGTGAAAGTTATGACTGGTCAAAGTTCAGTTGACTTTTCCTGTGAAAACCCTAATTTAGAAACTCCTGATTCTTGATGATCTGAAATCTCCTTGATGAATCATGATTAACCCTTGATAAAATGATGAATTTTACTTCATATACTTGATGTTGGCAAAAAATCATGAAATTTGACTTTGGTTTGACCACAGTTGACCTTAGTTTGACTTTTTAACTACTTTGACTGATTTTAGCCTATCTGATCATCTGACTGAGCAAACCTTTTGGGAAATCCTTGAAACTTGACATAGGGATTATTGAAGACATATGGGATGCTATGAAACTCACTTGAAACCTTGTGAATCTTTTGAACCTTGTGAACCTCTTGGGATACCTTAGTACACAATGTTTTGTCTTGGTGAGGGCAAATTTTGGGGTGCAACACCCATACGTCGAAGAGTTCTACTTCTTGGATATTTCTTAGAGGCATTTCATTACGTCTTGAAATATTTCCTGTGCGTTGGCATTTGTCACATTTGACAATGAAAGCATGGACATCACGCCACATAGTAGGCCATAATAGGCCAGCTTGAAGAATCTTGGCGTAGGTCTTAGATGTGCTTGCATGTCCACCATAGGGTGCAGAGTGACAATGCTCAATTATATTATGTACCTCTTCTTCTGGAACACAACAGCGAAAAATGCCATCTTTACCTCTCTTGAAAAGAAATGGTTCGTCCCAATAGACGTTTCTCACATCACTATAGAACTTCTTCTTCCGATGGTAGTTTAGATCAGGGGGTATGATGTCAGCGGCTAGGTAATTAACAAACTCTGCATACCAAGGTACATTACTTATAGCTAAGGATTTATGAGAATGCTCATGTGGGTCTGGGTTATCATCTTCAATAGTTTCTAGTTGGGCTATCAGTCTATCATAGGCAAAATCGTCATTTATGGGCACTGAGTCAGGTTTCAGGTATTCTAGCCTAGAAAGGTGATCAGCTACTACATTATTTGTGCCTTTCTTATCACGGATATCTAAATCAAACTCTTGTAGTAACAGAGTCCATCGAAGTAACCTAGGTTTGGCATCCTTTTTACTTAGTAAGTAACGAATGGCAGCAGGTCGGTGTAAACTATAATTTTGGCTCCTACTAGATAAGATCTAAATTTGTCTATGGCGAAAACTACAGCTAAGAGCTCTTTTTCGGTTGTTGCGTAGTTGAGCTATGCAGCGTCTAGGGTTCTACTGGCATAATAAATTACATGTAACTTTTTATCTTTTCTCTGACCTAGAACGACTCCTACAGCATAGTCACTAGCGTCACACATTATCTCAAACGGTTCTGACCAATCAGGGGGTTTCATTATAGGTGCTGAAATCAAAGCTTGCTTCAGAAGATTAAATGTTTCAGTACATTTGTCATCGAAGATGAATTTAACATCTTTCATTAAAAGACCAGTTAAGGGCTTTGTTATTTTGGAGAAGTCCTTGATAAAACGTCGGTAAAATCCGGCATGTCCAAGAAAACTTCTTATCTCCCTAATAGTCTTTGGCGGTTTTAGATTCTCTATGACTTCTATTTTAGCTTTATCTACCTCTATACCTTTTTCGGAAACTATATGTCCTAAAACAATCCCTTCGGTGACCATGAAATGACATTTTTCCCAATTTAGCACAAGGTTTACCTCTACACATCTTTCCAGGATTTTCTCAAGGTTGATAAGACAATTTTTGAAATCAGATCCACAAACTGAGAAATCGTCCATAAATACTTCCATGATTCCATCTAAATAGTCTGCAAAGATAGACATCATGCAGCGTTGGAAAGTGGCAGGGGCATTACAGAGTCCAAAAGGCATTCTTCTGTAGGCAAAAGTTCCAACAGGGCATGTAAAGGTAGTTTTTTCTTGATCTTCGGGGTGATTAGGTATTTGGAAGAATCCTGAATATCCATCTAGGTAACAAAAGTAAGAGTGTCTGGCTAGGCGCTCCAACATTTGGTCTATGAATGGTAATGGGAAATGGTCCTTCCTAGTTGCTTTATTTAATTTTCTATAGTCTATGCACATACGCCAACCTCCATCGGTTCTTTTTGCTACAAGTTCGCCCTTCTCGTTTTGCACGACTATGATGCCTCCCTTTTTAGGTACTACATGCACAGGACTCACCCACTTACTGTCTGAGATCTGATATATTATACCTGCCTCTAGTAACTTAAGAACTTCAGTCTTACCTACTTCACTCATCATAGGATTTATTCTTCGTTGGTGTTCTCTGGAGGGTTTTGAATCTTCTTCAAGCAAAATCTGATGCATGCATACGGATGGACTTATTCCTTTTAGATCTGAGATCTTATATCCTAAGGCTGAGTGGTACCTTCGTAAAACATCTAACAATTGGTTTGTTTCCTCTTGGTTTAAGGTAGCACTGACTATAACTGGACGGTTCATTTCTTCATCAAGAAATTCATATCTCAGGTACTTAGGCAGTTCCTTAAGTTTTACGGTTGGTTTCATAGGGAAAGGCATAGGATCTGAGGTAAGAGATAAACATTCGTGAAGGTTATCATCAATGTAGGGTTTTTTATAACCGTCATCTTCCCAAATAAGGGTTGATGGCAATTTTATAGATTCAATTTCTTCTTCTTGTTCTAATTCCCTAATGCATTCATCAATGATATCTAAGGCATAACAAGCATCTCCTATTACAGGTGCCATAAGGAATTTCGAAAGGACAAATTCTATCTTCTCGTCACCTACTTCAAAGGTTAGTTTCCCTTTTTTAACATCTATTACGGCTCCAGCAAAAGATAAGAACGGTCTACCTAGGAGGATTGGTATGTCGTCATCTTCTTTAATGTCCATGACAACAAAATCAGTAGGTATAAACAGCTGACCTATCCTAACAAGGACGTCTTCAAGTATGCCTATAGGGTATTTAACGAATCTATCAGCCAATTGAAGTGACATCTTAGTAGGTTGTAATTCTCCTAAGTTTAATCTCTCACAAACTGCTAAAGGCATTAAGCTCACACTAGCTCCTAAGTCTAGGAAAGCTTTTTCGATGACATGATTCCCCAAAACACAAGGAATGGAAAAATTTCCGGGATCTTTATCTTTCTTTGCTAACCTATTTTCGGAAATAGAATTACATTCCACAGGTTTCGGATCTTCAAGTCTACGTTTATTTGTAAGTATGTCTTTGAGAAACTTAGCGTAAGAAGGTATTTGGGTGATGGCTTCTGTAAAGGGGATTTCTACGTGAAGTTTTTCTATAACCTTAACGAATTTTTGATACTGATTATCGATTTGGGTTTTCTTTAATCTTTGAGGGTATGGTATTGGTGGTTTGTATGGCGGTGGTGGTACATAGGTTTTGTTTTTAGGTTCTTCTCCTTTTTCTTGACTTTTCGGGTTTTCAGATTCCTCTGGTTCCTTCTCCTCATTTCTCTCAGAAGTTTCGGGCTCACTTAATCTAGGGTTTGAAGGTTCCTTATAAGTGGTTCCACTTCGTAGAGTAATGGCATTTGGTTTCCCTTTTGGGTTTTGTTGAGGTTGTCCAGGGAAATGTCCTCCAGGTGTAGTCTGAGGGGCTTGGTTTAAAGCTACCTGAGAGATCTGGGTTTCAAGCATCTTATTATGAGTAATAATTTGGTTAACCTTGGTTCCTAACTGGGTAATTAGTTCGTTAACATGGACGTTTTGGTTCATGAACTCTTTGTTTTGTTGTGTTTGAGCGGTGATAAAATTTTCCATAATTTTCTCAAGGCTCGGACTTGGTGGTACAGGTTGCATAGGTTGATTTGTTCTTGGGGCTTGGTAACCTTGTTGTCTCGGAGGTGCGGTATTTTGGATAGGGTTATTATTTTTATAGGAGAAGTTTGGGTGATTCCTCCATCCAGGGTTGTATGTGTTTGAAAATGGGTTCCCTTGGGTGTAGTTCACTTGCTCAGGGTTGGTCTCATTTAATAGATTACATTCGGCGGATTGGTGTCCTTGCATCCCACATATCTCACAATTCAGTGAAACTACAGCTACAGTATTCGGGGTTGTACACATATGTTCGACTCTAAGGGCCAATGCGTCCATTTTAGCTTGCATCATGTCCATAAAGCTTAGCTCATGTATTCCTCCTCGGGCTTCCTTCTTTTCCACTGTTGCTCATTCTACTCCCCATGATTGATGGTTTTGGGCCATATCTTTGATAAGGGCACTAGCTTCAGGGTAAGGTTTGTTCATCAGTGCGCCACCAGCGGCAGCGTCGATGGTCATCTTAGTGTTATAATGAAGTCCATTATAGAAGGTTTGAATGATCAGCCAATTCTCTAAGCCATGATGTGGGCATGCTCTTAATAGCTCTTTATATCTCTCCCAGGCTTCGAACAACGACTCTCCTTGGTGTTGGGTAAATCTGGTTATTAGGTTTCGAAGAAGAGCGGTCTTACTTGGGGGAAAATATCTAGCAAGGAAAACTTTTCTAAGGTCTTCCCAAGTTGTTATGGAATTGGGTGGAAGGGAATCTAACCAAGATAGAGCTTTATCTCTGAGGGAAAAGGGAAATAATCTTAAGCGTATCGCCTTAGGAGGAGCTCCATTGGTTTTAAAGGTGTCTGCTAACTGGAGAAAGTTTTTTAAATGTTGGTTTGGGTTCTCAGTAGCAAGACCTGCGAATTGTCTCTGTTGCACTAATTGCAGCAGGGATGATTTAAGTTCAAAATTATTGGCTGGGATAGCGGGGTTTACTATACTAGAACTAGGTTCCTCGTTTGATAGTTGGGCGAAGTCCTTAAGAGGTCTTCGGTTTTGATCTTCGGCCATAGCTCTCCTATTCCTATGGAAAAATGAACGTGTGCGAGCGTAACGTTCAGGTTCAGCTAGAGGGTCTACTAAGCTTCCGGAACTGCGAGTCTTTCGCATTGACCGGTGGGTAACAACCTTAGTCTAAACGGTATAACTACAGGGTATGAAATTTGACGAAATTGATCCCCGGCAACGACGCCAAAAACTTGATGCGTGTTTTACGCAAGTGTACGAACACGTCAGAGTAATATAAAAGATTGTCGAATCCACAGAGACCAAGTGTCAATCTATCGTACCTGTTGTTATGGTGTGTATCTAAGGCAATTGAATATAATGGTTTTAAGGAGTGCGCAATGGTAAATAAAATAATAATTTTAAACAATTAATAAAGACAGGCTCGAATGTAATTCACGCAATCAATAGATATTACGGTACTTGTTAATAGAACTACTTATGGACAATGTTTTCCACTTTGAAAAGAACTAATTTAACAGGAATTATCGCTTTCGCGTATTCAGAACCGAGTTGTACTCTCTAATCAACCCCTCCTATTGTCACGGATAAAAAGGTGCGTACTGTGTTAGAGTAATAAACCTATTTTTAAGAAATATAGTATCTTAACTAAGTTGAAAAGTATTTTAACCTGGATTTCTTAGCAAAAAGAGGTTCTCACGAACCAGACTCTAAACTTCTTAACGCGTTCGAAAATCGTTTTAAAATCCCTTTTCTTTTTAATCTAAAAACTCCTAATGAACTATACAAAGCGCTTTTGGCTGTTTTTGAAATAGTTAAAAACAATTAAACTTAAATTGAAAGATAAAATAGCCCTTAAGTGTTTCCACGAACAATTGTACGGATTACTGGTTCAATTACGATCCTTACATTCTAACCTTTATGGATTTAGTTAGACATGGTAAAGTAAAAGTTCTTCATAAAAGTAATTAGTGCGAGTGCGGAAAGTAAATAAAAGTAGTGCGAGTGCGGAAAGTAAATAAAAGTAGTGCGAGTGTGGATAATGAAGAAAGTAAAGCGAGTGTGGAAAATAAACGAAAGTAAAGCGAGTGCGGGAAATAAATAAAATAAAGTGCGAGTATGGATAATAAATAAAGTAAAGCAATGTGGAAAAATAAAATACGAACTGGAATTAAAATGGCGGCAGGATTAACTTCCTCCCAGAGTGCTCCAAAACTCGATCACACAGACGTATACAGACTCGATCACTCGATTGCAGTAACACCCCGATGTGGAATGATAACTACTTTAAAACTGATATATGCCTAAGAGATTCTAAGTTTGGATGAAGAAAACTAAATTCTAAAGTCATATTTATAGGCAAATCTTAAATGGGAAATGACCAGGATGCCCCCATCCACTAAAAAGTAGAGGGAACCACTTTTGCCTTGTGGCGCCCGCCACAAGGCCATGGCGCCCGCCATGAGAGCAAATGGAAGAAGAAAGTGGGGATCGTGGGTCTTGGCAGTTGTGGAGTGGTCTTGAGACGTGGCCACGTCATGGCAGACCCCATGGCGCCAGCCATGGCGGATGCCGTAAGTGTAAAAAGCTGAATTTCTTGGTTTTCGTCCGTTTCCACTCCTTTTTCGCTCCTCTTCTCGATTTAAGCCCTGATTACATAGAAAACCTGAAAATAAAGAAAAACAAAGTAATAACATAAAAAAATAACAATAAAAGCTAAGAATGCATGCGAAACCGGAGTCAGAAATACAGTGAAATTTAGTGTTATCACGTGGCCCCGGCGTTCTTGAGTCCGAAGGGCATTATGTTGTAGTAGTAATTGTCGGTCGGAGTTATAAATGTCGTGTGTCTCTTGTCCATGTCCGACATAGGGATTTGATTATATCCACTGTATGCATCCATGAAGGACAAGAGTTTGAAACCTGCGGAGTTGTCAACGAGTTTATCTATGTTAGGGAGAGGAAAAGCATCTTTGGGACAAGCCCTATTAAGATCAGTATAATCAACACACATACGCCATTTTCCATTATTTTTTTTAACGAGGACTACATTAGAGATCCAGGTTGTGTACTGGGCTTCAGAAATGAAATTTGCCTCTAAGAGGTCTTTTACAGCTCGCTCGGCAGCCTCCGCTTTCTCGGGGGACTGCTTGCACCTACGTTGTGCTACGAGCCTGATTGCCTGGTCCAAAGATAATTGGTGACATGCGAACTCAGGGTCTAGGCCAGGAATTTCCGTGGCGTTTCATGCAAAGAGATCGGAGTTCTCCCTGAGGCATATCGCGAGTTTCTTCCTTGTTTCTTCGGGCAACCCCTTGCCTATCTTTACTGTTCTATCAGGGTCGTCGCCCAGAGGGACGAGCTTGAACTCTCCATCCAGGACTGGGCGGAACGGGTGAGCGGGAGCCTGTTCCTCAGTGGGTTTCCACTCTTCAGTTTCGTCCTGGCCGATGCGGCAATCGAGGTCGATGGCGTTGATTCCCTGGGGGGGAGGCTCCTCGGCCCTGGGCTTTTTGTTACTCTTTGTACTGACTGTGGCCTGTCCATTTATTGCGACATTGTAACACCTTCGGGAAGCTTCGATGTTGCCGTGGATGGTGACTACGCGGCCTAGTTTGGTGTAATATCTCATCTTCAGGTGGACGGTAGACGGGACCGCTGTCAGCTCAGCTAGTGTCGGGCGGCCGGGGATGCAGTTGTAAAGAGAGGGACATTTTATGACCAGGAACTGGATCTTGATTTCTCTGGCCGTCTCTTGATCTCCGAAGGTGACGAGGAGCTCGACGTAGCCCCACGGCTTTGTCGTGGCTCCGTTGAATCCTTGGAGGTCGGATTCGACGTAGGGGGATAGGTTGGTTTTGTCCAATTTTAAGGTCTTGAAAAGGTGGACGTACATGATATCCACTGAGCTTCCTTGGTCGATCAGAATGCGCCGGACGTCGAAGTGAGCCATCTTGGCTCTAATCAGTAACGGGATGCCCGAGTTGGGGGAACCGCCCGGAAGCTCCTCTAGAAAGAAAGATATTGGGTTGGACTTGCCTCGGTATTTTGTTAGCGTTGCCTTTTGCTCGGGTGCAGTCAGAAGGAGTTCGTCGAACTTGCGCTTTACCGAAAGGGCGGCGGCCTCGCCGTTCATCCCTCCGCCTGATATGACAAGGGCTGTTGGAAAGTCTTCCCAGGGGCTGAGAGCAATGATCCGCCCTTCTGGTGAGTGCCGGGGAAACCGAAGTCCTCTGGTCGTGATATGCAAAGGGCCATCTGATAAGAAGAGTCGTCGGGGGAAGTGTCCTCCCGGGGTTTCTTCTTTTCTTGCTCTTCGTGTTTGGAGGCTTCGTTCCTCCTAGTGTATTGCTTGAGATGCCCTTCTTGGATCAAGATCTCTATTGCGTCTTTCAGGTGAACGCAGTCTTCAGTCACATGCCCATGGCTTCTGTGGAACCTGCAGTACTTGGACTTGTCGGTGTGAGGCTTGGGTGCAAATGGTTTTGGGAACCTTACCATGCCCTGTTTGAACTCGGAGTTGATGCATTCGACGAGGATGTGCTTGCAGGGAGCTGTCAGTAATGTATACTCGATGTATCGGCCCGCGGGGCCTCTTCCTTCCCGGGGTTCGCGGGGTTTCTCTTCCCTTTGTCTGTCCCCGTTGCGACGGGGAACGTTCGGATCTTCGCGCTTGGGATGGTCGGCTTCCCCGGTGTTGCGGCTGCTGCGAGCGTTGTGGGCTACCTGTTTCTCCTCGTATATGATGTAAGCCTGGGCTTTATGCAGGAGGTCATTTAGAGTGCGGGGAGGTTCTATCCCAACTGCTCGTCTAAGCTCGCTTCCGGGAAAGAGTCCCCTCTCGAGGAGATATTTCTTCATATGTTCCGTGGTGTCCACCTCGACAGCCTCTTGGTTGAATCGTTCAATATACGAGCGCAATGTCTCATTTTTCCTTTGCACTATGGCTTCAAGGGTCGCCTCCGTCTTGGGGTGGCGTCGGGAGGCTGTGAAATGCCTTGTGAACATGGATCTCATAACTCTCCAGGATGTGATGGACTCTGGGGCCAAGCTTTTGTACCAGGCTATGGCTCCTTTCCTGAGGGTCGTCGAGAACAACCTGCATTTGAGATGCCCGGTGATGTCGTTGCGGTAGTCGAGCATTGCATTGACATTGTCAACGTGATCGTCGGGGTCTGTGGTCCCGTCGTAGATGGCCAGGTTTGGGGGTTTCTCCATGCCTTTGGGGAGTGGAGCTTCCATTATTGCCCGTGACAGGGGGCAATGTAGGTCTTCTTCGTCGCTCCTCGG
This sequence comes from Lathyrus aphaca, assembly GCA_963966055.1. Lineage (NCBI taxonomy): Eukaryota > Viridiplantae > Streptophyta > Magnoliopsida > Fabales > Fabaceae > Lathyrus > Lathyrus aphaca. The sequence continues at coordinate 145,108,419 of OZ014520.1, read as the reverse complement.
TAGGGAGAGCTCGTTATGTTCGGGGCTTCGATCGCGCCTTGGCGAGGTTCCCAATCGGACGGAGTCATGGCGGGCACGTGCCCTACTCATGTTGGGCTCTGGGTAGCGGCGTCCCCGTTTCTTTGTCGCCTCTGGGCGTTGTTGCGTCCTTCTTTCTTGCTGAGGTCGGCCCTCCTCTCGATCAGTGTTGCACCCCAAAATTTTCCCTCCATAAGACAAAACATTGTGTACTAAGAGGTTCACAAGACATCTCATAAGGTTCACAAGGTTCACAAGGTTCACAATTAGTCAGAAAATTTAACAATTCCCTCAGACAATGCATCCTCCTAAGCAATGCATCTTAAACTAGGGTTTTGAGTTTCATCAGGATAAATGGACTTCCAAGACTTCAAGTGAGCTTCATAGCATCCTATATGTGTTCAAGAATCCCCATGTCAAGTTTCAAGACTTTCTCAAAAGATTTGCTCAGTCAGATGATCAGATAGGTTAAAATCAGTCAAAGTAGTTAAAAAGTCAAACTGAGGTCAACTGTGGTCAAACCAAAGTCAAACTTCATGATTTTTTTCCAACATCAAGTATATGAAGTAAAATTCATCATTTGATCAAGGGTTGATCATGATTCATCAAGGATATTTCAGATCATCAAGAATCAGGAGTTTCTAAATTAGGGTTTTCACAGGAAAAGTCAACTGAACTTTGACCAGCCATAACTTTCACATGCTTCATCAAAATTTTTCCATCAAAAGCTCATTTTGAATGAAATTGAATTCTCTACAACTTTGTGTCTCACAAGCCAAGCCCAAAAATGCTTCATTTGGAAGGTATGAGCTAAAACATTATAGGTCCTTTTAAAAGTCAACAAAAAGTCAACAACTTCAAAAGAGCATAACTTGAGAATGGTAAACGATATGGACATGAGACCAAAGAGGTTGGTTATAGGAATCTTTAAGCTTTCCAAAATGTACAAGAACACCTTCATAGCATTAAAATTGAAGGATTTGTGACCTTGCAAAGTTGGGAAATTTTTGAGAGGTTTATGAAGCAAATGGGGTCTTAAAACCATAATTCACCAAATGGGCTTGCTTTTTATGATCCAAACACTTCCATGACATAATGCACGAAATAAAATTTATTTATTCATAATTTTATTCATTTTATTTTATTTATTATGATTTTTTATGTTAAAAATCATTTTAAATTAAAATAAAATATAAAATGATGGATATTTGATTTGATTTGGTTTCTAGAAAGTCTTAAGACTTATTTAGACTTGATTGATACAAAAATAATGAAGATCATACCAAAATAGCAAGGCTAGATCAAAAATATTCAAATTTTAAGATCATATCTTTCTCAATCTCCCAAAGTCCATAAGTCCATAGTTTTGTGCAAAATCTTGACCTAATTTCATTGTATCATATATATACAACACGAAGACAAGCCAAAGTCACGAATTCACAGCCTCCAACACCATATTCAAACTTCACAAAATTGTTCAAAAACTCCAATTCGGATTTTAAGCTAGAGGAGATTTCAAAGCAATTTAAAGGTGGCAATGCGTTCTATGATGTCTATTGAACATATTTGGATCATAAACAACACATAGAACACCTCCATATGCACAAACCGAATATAACTTTTCATATTTTTTTGATTTTTTCGTTCATGATCATTTACATGTTATTAATGGATTTTGTTTAGTGATTTGTGTTCAATGAAGGTTTGTGATGAATTCTGGGCAGTTTAATTGAAGAAACCGTGGCCGAATCGAGTGATGTCATTCTAGGGTTCTTGACCTTCAAGTTAGGGTTTTGTGATTAAACGAATATAAACAAATTCTAAAACCGTAGATCAATCGTAAATGACCTCTGGATTATGTTTGTGTGTCCAATTTAACAAAATTTTACATGAATGATGATGTTTGGATTTCGTAGGTTTATCTGCCATTTGAAATTTCGCAGGAAAATTCCTAGCAAAATTCGCAGGTGTTCCCGCAGGTTCAGAGGTAGGAGACGAAGTGGCTGCGTGCGAAAATCTTATTTGAAATTGATGCAAAGATTAAAACGAATTCGTTCCATCTATATATCACAATGAGCATGTAGCTCAGCTGGTTTTGGTGCGCGTATAATCTAATGAAGGGCTTGGGTTCGAAACCGGCCAAGGTAATTTTTTGCTTTGATTTATTTTATTTTGCAGGATAACAACAAAACCATATTGGGGTGGATTATTATCAGTTGTGTGCAGTGGCTCAGCTGGTTTTGGGAGTCCTTTAGCCAGGTAAAGGACCTGGGTTCAAATCCCAGGTCCTGTTTTTTAGTACTTTGTCCATTTATTTTTATTATTTTACATTTAATTCTTATTTTATTTACTTTTATTCAATTTAAATAATTTATAAAATAAATAATTAATATTTTCTTAAAATCTCATATTTTCAAAAATATAATAATTTATTTTCTCAAACTTTTTATGTTTATATTTATTAATATGTATATATGTTTTTGTATATAATTTCATTAATTATATTTAAATTAATTTATAACCCTAATTTTTTTTATATATATAATTAAAACCCTAATTTTCTCTAACCCTAATCCTAACCCTAATTCTTATTTTATTTAAATCTTAAAATTAATTAAATTTTCCTAATATCCAATTAAATAATTAATCATAGTTTATTTTGTGAATAAATTAGTATATCTTTATTATTTTATTTTTTTCAAAAATGCTTAAAATTTGTTTAATTAAATTATATATATATTTTGTATATTATTACTAACCTTTTCTTCTTAATTATTTTATCACTAACCTTTTATTTAATTGCTCATTTTATTATATAGTTATTATTTAATTTGTTTTTATTATTATGTAACTGTAAAAGCGTTGTAATAGTCGTAGTTCTTATCGTTTATTTATAAATATTATTGTTTTGGTTAGTAAATATAGGGAGTGATAACCTATTTGCTTTAAAATTAATTTAGATCACTAATCATAAAGATAAATATTTGAACATATACACGCACACACGTAAGTCGATCTTTGATCGACATCTCACTTCCTAAGGTTATCTCTCATGTTGCCTAAATAAAAAAGTCAAGTAAGGTGTCTAAAAAGCAAAGTCCCTTCTCATAAACAAATCATCTAGTCCCTTTCAATATTATAAGATCAAGTCCCTTCGATGTTGCCTTCGTAAATGATCTTGTCCCTTTCGAATAAAAGATGATAAGTCCCTTCGTATTGCTAAGACACCTTACAGTTGCCTAAACACAGATGACCCTTCACGTGTCCCTTATAACATCCAAGGTAATGACTACCTATTCCTTAATAATAGGGATAGTCTTACCATTCAAAGAACATTCAAGAACAGTAAAGATTTAATCATAGGGTAGGTTCCTCTTAAGTACTTGCTCACTCCTTCAAAAACATTTCATAACACTTCACATTTTCAAACAATTTTCAAAACAAAGTCTTTATATATATCCATACAAGGATCATTATAAAGTGCTTAAGAAAATTTTTAATCACATATTACACTTCTCAAAAACAGTTTAAAGTGAGCTAAGTAACTAAGAGCCCATGGATAACCATGGATGTAAAGGGTGCTAGCACCTTCCCTTTACATAACCTACCCCCCGAACCCAAAAATCTTTTAAGGTCTTTCATGTTCTTTTATGCCCTTTCCTTTGGATAAAATAAAAGTCGGTGGCGACTCTTGCTATCAGCAACATTTAACTAAAGTCAGTTCTCCCACCGTGTTACAGAACTGGCGACCCTGCTGGGGATTTAATAAAAGAGAGGTACCCTTAGGAATTAGATCACTTTAAAATTGTTTGCTTTGCTTGCTTTATACTTATCTTGTTGGGTGCTCTTATGTGTGAAAGATCCTAACCCGGATCTAGTGTACCTTAGGTAAATAGCAATAGACCAAGGAAACTGTACGGCGTATACCGATATGGTTGATCTGGTGGCCATAGTTAGTGTGACTTCTTGGTTGGTGCTTATGTTCCTTAAGTCAAGTTGAGGATAATATGAGGCTGCCATATGTTGTCAACACACTAACTAACTTTTAGAACCCTAGTTATCCCATCTTGGCCTTTAGAAGAGTAGTGAGATAACCGACTTTGGTGAAGACTGAAGTTGGTTGATACTCGATACTACGCTCATTGAGATCCTAAACTTGGAGGGTTTTGGTTGGCAAGTAAGTTGCCTACTGAACAACCACCCTTGTGAAGGATCAATGGTATTGAGATCCCTTAGAACCTTGTTACTTTATAGGACAGGATGAACCAACTAAACTTCAGGGGAGGGTACTTACCTTTAAACCTCATGCAAGCCTTCAAACCTAGGGCTATTGTGTGACTTGTTTGTGTGTGCCACATGTTTGTGATTGAGCATAACATCATAGCATCATCATGCATCATAAGCATAGCATTTTCACTAACCATTTCAAGGACCAAAGGATTTATCTTTGTTCTTTGTTGCAGGTCATGGCTTCTCCTCGTAGGAATACTATCAGGATCAACTTTGTAGGAATATCTCCTAAGCTTAAAGAATTGGTCTCTCAAGTTTCTGAAAACTCCCAGTTCATCAAGAAGCATGGTCACCTATTGGATTTAGTCACTTCAGGGTTCAATGAAGACATGATGAGTGTCATGTTTCAGTTCTTTGATCCTAAACATCATTGTTTCACATTCCCCGACTATCAGCTGGTTCCTACAATGGAAGAGTTCTCCAAGCTTCTGGGTATACCTATCCTTGATCAGAAACCCTTCACAGGCTTGGAAAAAGAGCCTAAACCTGAAGTCATTGCAGCAGCCTTACATTTGAAGAAATCAGACATTGTCCTAGAAACGAGGAATGGAGTTAAGGGTATTCTTGCCAAGGTATTGATGGAGAAAGCTCAAGTGTTCCTGAAGGCTATGAGTTATGATGCTTTCGAGGAGATCTTAGCCTTGTTGATTTATGGCTTAGTGTTGTTCCCCAATCCAGACCAGTTCATAGACGTACACGCCATCAACATATTTCTGACTCGCAATCCAGTGCCTACATTGCTTGGAGACATCTTACACTCTCTTCATATTCGTACTACGAAGGCACGAGGAACTCTGATGTGCTGCATACCTTTATTATCTAGGTGGTTTATTTCTCACCTTCCTCGATCAGTGATAAAGAATGAACAAGGGTTCAGGTGGTCCAAAAGGATTATGTCACTCTCTCATTCAGATATTCATTGGTGCTCTAGATCTATGGAGAATGTTACTATCATTGACCGTTGTGGGGAGTTCCCTAATGTGCCACTCCTGGGCATAAGAGGGGGCATTACCTACAATCCTTCCTTAGCTCTACGTCAGTTTGGTTACGCTCGGAGTGATGGTCCTCATGACATGTTGATTCAGGGTATTGTGTTTGACTACGACAACGATCTGCAAGGTTATCGTCAAAGGTTCATACGAGCATGGGGTAAAGTGAACAAGGTTGACAGCAAGACTCTGGAACCAAAGTACACTATCCCTATGGAAGCTTATCTCAGATGGGTGCGATCTCGTGCTCAGACTCTTATGATGCCATATCCTACCATCCTGCCAGTTACTATGGAGCCTTTTGCTGAAGGAGATACTTCTTATATCATTCTTCATCCAGACATGCCCACTGACATGGAAGAACTACAAAGGTCCTGGATCCAGTTGAAGGAGCAAAGGGATACTTTTGAGACTCATTACAAAGCAAGTCAAGAAAGAATCCTGGAGCTAACAAAGCAACTTCACGAGGAGCGGAATCTCAACTCATACCTCAACACAAAGAGGAAACGTCCATGGGAGACTTAAAACCCCATTTTTTGTATTCATTTCATTTTTATTGTAAGCCCAAGGGGCAAACAAGTTTATTACTAATAAAAGTTTACTTTCTGGTTGTTTAAACAAATTTAAATCCTGCGGTCCTTGAAAACATTGCATATGCATTTATACACCATATCATTGCATCACAGGTTTCTTATGTACATGTATCTTATCTTCTCGCTGTTTATTTCAGCAGAAATGGCTCTTGAACAAACTGTCAAAGATCTCCAGGCACAGAATGCACAATTCCAAGAGCTGATCCTGAACTTGTCCAAGGGGCAGGATGAATTGAAGACACTGCTGGCTAAGAAGACTAAGAAGGCTAGAAGATCAGGAGGCCTTATTAATCTGGGAAGAAGATTCAAAGGTCCTGTCAAGACCAAGGAACAGGTTGAAGATTATGAGTCTGAAGAGTCTGAGAAAGAGGGAGGTAGTCTCCATAATACTATGGGGGATTCTGATTCTGAAGCAAATTACTATCATGATCCTAATGAAGATAAGGTCAAGATGCTGGTGGATAGAATGAATGCCATGGAGTTACAAAAATCTTATGGGCTGGATTTTGAAAATCTGAGTTTGATATCTGGAGTGGTTATACCCATTGGTTTCAAGGTCCCTGCTTTTGTAGTATATGATGGTATTTCATGCCCCAAGCTGCATCTAAGGTCCTATGTCCGGAGGATTCAACCCCATACTGCTGATAAGAAGTTATGGATTCATTTCTTCCAAGAGAGCTTGTCTGGAGCTCAATTGGAATGGTACTATCAATTGGAGAGTGTCAACATCCGTGATTGGAATGATCTTGCTGAGGCCTTCTATAGGCAATACCAATACAATGCTGATCTAGCACCCACTCGCATGCAACTCCAAAGCATGTCTATGGGTGCTAAGGAAAATTTCAAAGAATATGCCCAGAAGTGGAGAGACTTGGCTGGTAGAGTTCAACCTCCCCTGACTGATAGGGAACTAGTGGATATGTTTATGAGTACGCTGAATGGTCCTTTCTATAGTCATCTCATTGGAAGCTCATCATCTGGCTTCACTGAGTTGATAATGACTGGAGAGCGTGTGGAAAGTGGCATAAGAAGTGGCAAGATACAGGTGGGTGCCTCTTCATCAAGTACTGCAAAGAAGCCCCCTAGTGGGAAGAAGGAGTCAAATACTGTTTATGGTCAACCTGGTCGTAATAGGAGTCACCAATCTGTGAGTGCAGTTCACATCTCCAATCCTACTCCTGCAGCACCAGAGCCACCACAGGGTAATCAGCAGAAGCCTAGAAGATAGTTCACTAAGATCAACATGTCACTGGCCCAAGCCTTGCAACACTTGTTGAAAGGGGAACTCATTACTTTGAAGGACCCTCCTCAGAATCCTAATTTTACTTCTCCTCGGTATAATCCTAATGCACGATGTGCCTATCATTCTAATTGTCCGGGACATGACACTAATAACTGCTGGATATTGAAAAACAAGATTCAATATATGATTGATGCTGGAGAGATTGAATTTGAACCTCCTGGGACTCCAAATGTGATTACTGCTCCCATGCCAAATCATGAAAAGACTGTTAATGCCATTGATGAAGTTTCACATATTTCCTCAGTTGCAGATGTGACTACTCCATTATCTGTTATTAAGAAGAAGTTGGTACAAGCTGGGTTCTTTCCAGGTTGTAATGAAGATTGTTTTTATTGTGCTTATAAACCTGATAGCTGCTGGAAGTTGAAGGACGGTATTCAACGCCTCATGGACAATTACACCATATTGTTTGAGAGGAGACCTTCTGTGGAAAGTATGGTTGAACATCTAACTCGAAGTGCGAAGGTTGAAGATGTGGATATGATTGATAAAGTACCAGTGAGGATTACCTCCAAGGGCCCTGTCAAGATCACTCATAAGGGTCCTATCAAGATTACTGCTGAAGGCCCTGTGAAGACTGTTGCTGAAGCTAGAGTGGCTCCTATGATTATCACCACCCTTGGTCCTATTCCGTATACTTCTGATAAAGGTATACCTTGGCATTACGGTTCCGATGTTTATATCCATGGTGTTAAACAGGAACCCTTAGCTGATACACCTGTTGTTGATGAAAACCTTGATGTTGATAACATTGCTGGATCTAGTAAGATCACAAGAAGTGGAAGAATTTTCTCTCCTCCGGCTACCTCAAAGAATACAGTTACTCCAACTACTACCTCTACTGCTGCAATAAATACTGATGCCCGGGGCAAAGGTCTTGTTATTGAACCTGTACAAACTGATGCACCGACTGCTGAGAATCTTTCTAAGCAGATGGAAGAAGTGTTGAAAATCATTCGCAAGAGTGATTATGATATTGTTGACCAATTGGGGCATACTCCCTCCAAGATTTCCATGTTATCTCTGTTGCTATGTTCTGAGGCTCATGCTAAAGCTTTGATTAAGTTCTTGAAGACTGCTCATGTACCAAATGAAATTTCTATGGATCAATTCGAAAATTGTGTTGCACACCTGACTTATGATAATGGGTTAGGCTTTTCCGATGCTGATTTGACTCCCTCCAAGAGAAATCACAACAGAGTTTTACATATCTCTATTGAGTGTAGGGGTAATACCCTGTCTCATGTGTTGATAGACAATGGTTCTTCACTGAATGTACTTCCCAAAGAGGTTCTAAACAAGCTTAGTCCTGAAGATGCTGTGTTGAGACCAAGTAATATAGTGGTGAGAGCCTTTGATAGTTCAAGAAGAGTGGTGCATGGAGAAATAGATCTCCCAATCAAAGTAGGCTCTCAAGTTTTCAATTCAACCTTCTATGTAATGGATATTCGTCCTTCGTACTCTTGTTTGCTTGGGCGCCCCTTGATCCATGGGGCAGGTGCTGTGACCTCCACTCTACATCAGAAGTTGAGATATCCAGTAAAGGGAAAGGTTGTCACTGTTTACGGAGAAGAAGAATATATGATCAGTCATGTGAATACGTTTAAGTATGTTGAAGTGAAAGGTGAATATGTTGAGACTCCGTGCCAAACATTTGAAGTAGTTCCTTGGGTTGTTCCTGCTGCTGAAGCTCCTCCTGTTGTCAAAAGAGTTCCAGTGGTTACCAGAGTACCTCCTACAATGGCCTCCCTCAAAGATGCTAGAGTTGTGGTTGAAGAAGGTGGTTGTACTATTTGGGGTCAGCTTCCTGACATTCCTTACAAGTCTGACAAGTTTGGTTTGGGTTTCACTGCAGAGTCCCAGAAGGCTGTTCGTCGTGCTCGTGCTGTTCGTATCACCAATCAAGGGATCATGAAAGACCAAATCAATGTTGTGGGTGACTATAATGAAGACTACAACTTGGATGACTGGATCTTTCCTACTGTGGGTGATGGGCTCAACAATTGGAAGGCTGAAGATGTTATTCCTATCTCCTTTAGTCAGGAGTAAATACTATTACTGTGTTGTTTTTAAGTTTGTAATTTTTGAACAATTAAACTTTTAAGCCTTGTGCCTTACCCGGGGCACAATGGTATGCTTGTTTCGGGATGTCATTTCATTTGCATACTTCATTCAATAAAAATAAGTGGACGTTTCGTTTTCGTAAATATTGTGTTCATTGTCTTTCTTTTATTTTATTCTTCTTTTATCAGCTATGTGTTCTTACACACACCCACATCACTAAAATGCAGATCCTCATCCACTCTGGATCCTGTTGATAACAGTTCTACTATTGCCAATTATAATTTCGAGAATCCGATCTATCAAGCTGAAGATGGAAAGGAGGACGATTGTGAAGTACCTGTAGAGCTTGCTAGGTTGTTACAACAAGAAGAGAAAGCTATACAGCCACATGAAGAGCCAATCGAAGTTGTAAATCTGGGAACTGGAGAAAACAGGAAAGAAGTCAAGATAGGGGTTGAACTAGAAGACGGTGTTAAGAGCAGATTGATTCAGATGTTACATGATTATGAGGAGATCTTTGCTTGGTCCTGTGAAGATATGCCAGGGTTGGATACATACATTGTGGTTCACCGTTTGCCAGTAAAAGAAGATTGTCATCCAAAGAAGCAGAAGGTTCGTCGTATGCGTCCTGAGATGTCAGAGAAGATTAAAGCAGAGGTGATGAAACAATTTGATGCAGGGTTCTTAGTTGTGACTTCTTATCCTCAATGGGTTGAAAATGTGGTACCGGTACCTAAGAAAGATGGTAAGGTACGTATGTGTGTAGACTACAGGGATTTGAATAAGGCCATCCCCAAAGATGACTTTCCACTTCCTCATATTGATGTTCTGGTAGACAACACAGCTCAACATAAAGTATTCTCTTTCATGGACAGTTTCTCTGGTTACAATCAAATCAAGATGGCACCTGAAGATATGGAGAAGACTACATTTGTTACACAGTGGGGCACCTTTTGTTATAAAGTGATGCCATTTGGTTTGAAGAATGCCGGGGCAACATATCAGCGTGCTATGGTGGCTTTGTTTCACGATATGATTCATCATGAGATAGAGGTATATGTGGATGATATGATAGCCAGGTCCCAGAATGAAGAGCAACATCTTGATCATCTGCATAAGCTGTTTGAGAGGTTGAAGAAATACAAATTGAGACTAAACCCAAACAAATGTACTTTTGGAGTTAGATCTGGTAAACTACTGGGTTTCATTGTCAGTGGAAAAGGTATTGAATTGGATCCTGCAAAAGTGAAAGCTATACAAGAAAAGCCAGCTCCCCGTACTGAGAAGGAAGTTAGAGGTTTCTTGGGACGATTGAATTACATTGCAAGATTTATTTCCCAATTAACTGCTACCTGTGAGCCAATCTTCAAGTTGCTGAAGAAAGATCAGGTGATGGAATGGAATGATGAGTGACAGACTGCCTTTGATGAAATCAAGAAATATCTTCTAGAACCTCCCATTTTGATGCCATCAGTTGATGGAAGACCCTTGATTATGTACTTAACAGTATTAGACAACTCAATGGGGTGTGTATTGGGGCAACATGACGAGTCTGGTCGAAAAGAGCAGGCAATATACTACCTTAGCAAAAAGTTTACCGACTGTGAAACAAGATACTCACTGCTCGAGAAAACTTGTTGCGCTTTGGCATGGGCTGCTCGCCTACTAAGACAGTATATGTTGACTCATACTACCTTATTGATTTCGAAGATGGATCCAATCAAGTACATATTCGAGAAACCTGCTCTCTCCGGACGAATAGCAAGATGGCAAATGATCTTACCAGAATATGACATACAATACACTACTCAGAAGGCCATTAAGGGTAGTGTGGTAGCTGATCATTTGGCTCATCAAGCAGTGGATGATTATCAGTCAATGAGTTTTGAGTTCCCCGATGAAGACATTATGATTATTACCAAAGAAACTGGACAATATGACGGACCTGAACAAGGATCCCGATGGACTATGGTTTTTGATGGAGCTTCTAATGCACTTGGTAATGGTGTTGGTGTTGTGATCATTTCCCCTGAAGGTTGTCATACCCCGATTACTGCAAGACTTTGTTTCTATTGTACCAATAACATGGCTGAGTATGAGGCATGTATCCTAGGTATCAAAGCTGCCATTGATATGAAGATTCAATTCCTGGATGTACATGGAGATTCAACCCTGGTAGTGAGTCAGATCAAAGGAGATTAGGATACCAAGCATGATAATCTCATTCCATATAGAGAGCATGTGTTGTATTTGATCCCATATTTTGAAGAGATTACCTTTGGACATATTCCACGAAGAGAAAATCAGTTGGCAGATGCATTAGCCACCATGGCATCTATGTTTGAGATCAGCTGGGAGGATGAAACTCCCAAGATTACCATTGATAGATTTGAGAAGCCTGCATACTGCAATGAGATTGACACTGAAGAGGTAGAGGGGAAGCCTTGGTTCTATGAAGTGAAAAGATATCTTGAAGCTCAGGAGTTCCCTGAAGGGGCATCTGTCAAAGATAATAAGTTTCTGAGGAGGTTTTCTGCTAAGTTCTTCTTAAGTAATGGAATTTTGTACAAGCGCAATCATGATTCAACCTTGCTTCGTTGTATGGATAAGAAGGAAGCAACAAAAATTATGGAAGATATGCATGATGGGATCTTTGGAACTCATTCTAGTGGTCATACTATGGCAAAGAAGATATTGAGAGCAGGATACCTGTCACAAGTGTCAAATCTATGCTGATAAAGTGCATATACCTCCATCACCATTGAATGTGTTGACTGCTCCTTGGCCTTTTGCCATGTGGGGCATTGATATGATTGGTGAGATCAAACCTACTGCTTCTAATGGACATCGTTTCATCCTGGTTGTTATTGATTACTTTACAAAATGGGTGGAAGCAGCTTCATTTGCATCTGTTACTAAGAATGTGGTGGCTCGATTCATTAAGAATAATCTCATCTGCAGGTATGGCATCCCTGAAAGGATTATTACTGACAATGGCTCTAATCTGAACAACACTATGATTACTGATCTCTGCACGCAGTTCAAGATTAAGCATCACAACTCTTCTCCGTATCGTCCGAAGATGAATGGGGCAGTAGAAGCTGCTAATAAGAACATTAAGAAGATTCTACAGAAGATGACTGTTACTTATAAGGATTGGCATGAGATGTTACCATTTGCTCTTCATGGTTATCGCACTACAATACGTACTTCAACAGGGGCAATCCCATTCTCCTTAGTCTATGGTATGGAAGCAGTTCTGCCCATTGAAGTTCAGATCCCTTCCTTGAGAATCATGAAGGATGCAGGCTTGGATGAAGATGAGTGGATTTAGACTCGACTTGACCAGGTAAATTTGATTGATGATAAAAGGTTAGCAGCTGTTTGTCATGGTCAGATGTACCAGAAACGAATGATCAAGGCTTTTAATAAGAAGGTTAAGCCAAAGGTATATCAGGCTGGTGACTTGGTAATCAAGCGTATCATACTACCACAAGGTGATCCTAGGGGCAAGTGGACTCCTACTTATGAAGGACCATTTGTAGTCAAAACAGTATTCTCAGGAGGTGCCATGATGCTTACTACTATGGATGGTGAAGACTTCCCACAGCCTGTAAACGCAGACATAGTTAAAAAATACTACGCATAAAAAGAGACCCGCTAGGTTGACTGGCCTAGGCAAAAATAAGGGCATCCCGGCGAACCAAAAAGGTTCGGGCAAAAGTTAGGGATATATATATAAAAAAAAATGTACACCCGGCAAGTCGAAAACCTGAAAAGGCGGCTTGGGCAAAAAAGGGTATCCCGATGGATTGAAAACCTGAAAGGGCAATCCAGGCAAAAGTTAGGGATTAAAGCGTATGACTATGTCTCGTTTGGATCACCCATGTAACTCCAACCAGTTGTGCTACTTAACCCAAGTTCGAACAGATAAAGATCAATCCAATCGTTTCCGTCTCAACAGCAGAAGATGAGATACTTGAAGATAATGGCAACGGTAGAATTGAAACTCAATAGGATTATTTCCCACATAGCTGTTTTCTTTGTTTTGTAAAATTTTTATGACAAATTCCTCTTACTAGGATTTCTGTCTCCTTGTACAAACTTGCCTATGTATAGGTCACTTTATGATATAAATAAAATTTCATTTTTGAATCCAGATTTACTTTTACCCTATTTACATAAGCAAAAACGTCCATTGGTTGTGTTTGAATGTATGTATGCTTTTGAATATGATTGATGTTTACCAGAAATGTATAAAATGCTTGAATATGATTGATGTTTACCAGAAATGCATAAAAATGCAGTAATAGTATTTACTAAGGACGAACGAGGGAAGGAATTCAACGAAGCTTCGCTAGTTCATCCCCACAAGAAAACTACAAATCCCCAATACAGCAAATCTATGCTTCAAGTTGCATCTCCCCTTGAATTTATGTCCATCTCTTTTATCCTCAGTCAAGATACTCAGGAACTTATTCCTTCAATAGAAGTACGACGAACGAAGACGGGAGGATATAAATACTGTATTATCAAACAAGACGGGAACAAGTTCCTCATATTCTTCAGCAACGAATCGGGATTTATTTTCCCTAGCCAGTAGTTGTTATACAAAGATATCCAGACGCTTCAGGCTGCATGATTCATACATACATCATTTACATCATATCATAACATACATATCCATAAATGCATAATACATTTACTTAGGTGCATCATACTATGCATGCATACATATTGCATAAACTAACATTCTCCTTGCAGGATAGTTATATGCAGATAAAACAGTATCAACAATTCACAACAGGTCAGAAATGATCCATACATTACTCAAGATTGTCCTCGGAGAGTAGGCAAACGGTCTGTAAGAAGATCCATTCCCTAATCCAGGATATTTCCAGAAGATTTCATCTATCTGGTCTTGAATAGCAGGCAAACGGTCTGTACAAAGATCCATTCCCTGGTTCAAGATATTTTCAGAAGATTTAATCTATTTCCTCGGAGAGTAGGCAAACGGTCTGTACAAAGATCCATTCCCTAATCCAGGATACTTCCAGAAGATTTCATCTATCTGGTCTTGAATAGCAGGCAAACGGTCTGTACAAAGATCTATTCCCTGGTTCAAGATATTTTCAGAAGATTTAATCTATTTCCTCGGAGAGTAGGCAAACGGTTTGTACAAAGATCCATTCCCTAATCCAGGATACTTCCAGAAGATTTCATCTATCTGGTCTTGAATAGCAGGCAAACGGTCTGTACAAAGATCCATTCCCTGGTTCAAGATATTTTCAGAAGATTTAATCTATTTACTCTTGAATAGTAGGCAAACGGTCTGTGAAAAGATCCATTCCCTAGTTCAAGATATTTTGCAGAAGAATTAATCCTGATATTCTTTTGTCCTTGGAGAATAGGCAAACGGTCTGTACAAAGATCCATTCCCTAATCCAAGATATTCCCAGAAGAGATAATCGTCACAAAGATTTATTTCTACTAGTCTATCCAACAGTTCAAACCAGGTTGCATAAACGATTCATAGACGGCCTATACGAAGACCTAGTACTGATATCCAGTATCAACATAAAGCTATCATCACATCCTGATATTTTAGATGGCATCTCTAAGCCCATCTACAGTTCTTCCAAGTGGCATCTTCAAGCCCACTTAAGCATATACAATTAATCATCAGTGTTACTTTATGCACTGTCGAGTGCAAATATTTGGGCTTTTGTGTTCAATCCCCTTCAACCTTCCAGGTCACGAATGACACATATACCAATCTAACCCCTCAGGTTTCAGAAAATTGAACAGGGGCAGCTGTTGCACCCCAAAATTTGCCCTCCACAAGACAAAACATTGTGTACTAATAGGTTCACAAGGTTCACAAGACATCTCATAAGGTTCACAATTAGTCAGAAAATTTAACAATTCCCTCAAACAATGCATCCTCCTAAGCAATGCATCTTAAACTAGGGTTTTGACTTTCATCAGGCTAAATGGACTTCCAAGAATTCAAGTGAGCTTCATATCATCCTATATGTGTTCAAGAATCCCCATGTCAAGTTTCAAGACTTTCTCAAAAGATTTGCTCAGTCAGATGATCAGATAGGTTAAAATCAGTCAAAGCAGTTAAAAAGTCAAACTGAGGTCAACTGTGGTCAAACCAAAGTCAAACTTCATGATTTTTTGCCAACATCAAGTATATGAAGTAAAATTCATCATTTGATCAAGGGTTGATCATGATTCATCAAGGAGATTTCAGATCATCAAGAATCAGGAGTTTCTAAATTAGGGTTTTCACAGGAAAAGTCAACTGAACTTTGACCAGCCATAACTTTCACATGCTTCATCAAAAATTTTCCATTCAAAGCTCATTTTGAAGGAAATTGAATTCTCTACAACTTTGTGTCTCACAAGCCAAGCCCAAAAATGCTTCATTTGGAAGGTATGAGCTAAGACATTATAGGTCCTTTTAAAAGTCAACAAAAAGTCAACAACTTCAAAAGAGCATAACTTGAGAATGGTAAAATATATGGACATGAGACCAAAGAGGTTGGTTAGAGGACTCTTTAAGCTATCCAAAATGTACAATAACACCTTCATAGCATTAAAATTGAAGGATTTGTGGCCTTGCAAAGTTGGGAAAGTTTTGAGAGGTTTATGAAGCAAATGGGGTCTTAAAACCATAATTCACCAAATGGGCTTGCTTTTTTATGATCCAAACACTTCCATGACATGATGCACGAAATAAAATTTATTTATTCATAATTTTATTCATTTTATTTTATTTATTATGATATTTTATGTTAAAAATCATTTTAAATTAAAATAAAATATAAAATGATGGATATTTGATTTGATTTGGTTTCTAGAAAGTCTTAAGACTTATTTAGACTTGATTGATACAAAAATAATGAAGATCATACCAAAATAGCAAGGCTAGATCAAGAATATTCAAATTTTAAGATCATATCTTTCTCAATCTCCCAAAGTCCATAAGTCCATAGTTTTGTGCAAAATCTTGACCTAATTTCATTGTATCATATATATACAACATGAAGACAAGCCAAAGTCACGAATTCACAGCCTCCAACACCATATTCAAACTTCACAAAATTGTTCAAAAACTCCAATTCGGATTTTAAGCTAGAGGAGATTTCAAAGCAATTTAAAGGTGGCAATGCGTTCTATGATGTCTATTGAACATATTTGGATCATAAACAACACCTAGAACACCTCCATATGCACAAACCGAATATAACTTTTCATATTTTTTTGATTTTTTCGTTCATGATCATTTACATGTTATTAATGGATTTTGTTTAGTGATTTGTGTTCAATGAAGGTTTGTGATGAATTCTGGGCAGTTTAATTGAAGAAACCGTGGCCGAATCGAGTGATGCCATTTTAGGGTTCTTGACCTTCAAGTTAGGGTTTTGTGATTAAACGAATATAAACAAATTCTAAAACCGTAGATCAATCGTAAATGACCTCTGGATTATGTTTGTGTGTCCAATTTAACAAAATTTTACATGAATGATGATGTTTGGATTTCGTAGGTTTATCTGCCATTTGAAATTTCGTAGGAAAATTCCTAGCAAAATTCGCAGGTGTTCCCGCAGGTTCAGGGGTAGGAGACGAAGTGACTGCGCGCGAAAATCATATTTGAAATTGATGCAAAGATTAAAACGAATTCGTTCCATCTATATATCACAATAAGCATGTAGCTCAGCTGGTTTTTGGTGCGCGTATAATCTAATGAAGGGCTTGGGTTCGAAACCGGCCAAGGTAATTTTTTGCTTTGATTTATTTTATTTTGCAGGATAACAACAAAACTATATTGGGGAGTCCTTTAGCCAGGTAAAGGACTTGGGTTCAAATCCCAGGTCCTGTTTTTTAGTACTTTGTCCATTTATTTTTATTATTTTACATTTAATTCTTATTTTATTCTTTTATTCAATTTAAATAATTTCTAAAATAAATAATTAATATTTTCTTAAAATCTCATATTTTCAAAAATATAATAATTTATTTTCTCAAACTTTTTATGTTTATATTTATTAATATGTATATATGTTTTTGTATATAATTTCATTAATTATATTTAAATTAATTTCTAACCCTAATTTTTATTTTATATATAATTAAAACCCTAATTTTCTCTAACGCTAATCCTAACCCTAATTCTTATTTTATTTAAATCTTAAAATTAATTAAATTTTCCTAATATCCAATTAAATAATTAATCATAGTTTATTTTGTGAATAAATTAGTATATCTTTATTATTTTATTTGTTTCAAAAATGCTTAAAATTTGTTTAATTAAATTATATATATATTTTGTATATTATTACTAACCTTTTCTTCTTAATTATTTTATCACTAACCTTTTATTTAATTGCTCATTTTATTATATAGTTATTATTTAATTTGTTTTTATTATTATGTAACTGTAAAAGCGTTGTAATAGTCGTAGTTCTTATCGTTTATTTATAAATATTATTGTTTTGGTTAGTAAATATAGGGAGTGATAACCTATTTGCTTTAAAATTAATTTAGATCACTAATCATAAAGATAAATATTTGAACATATACACGCACACACGTAAGTCGATCTTTGATCGCCATCTCACTTCCTAAGGTTATCCCTCATGTTGCCTAAATAAAAAGGTCAAGTAAGGTGTCTAAAAAGCAAAGTCCCTTCTCATAAACAAATCATCTAGTCCCTTTCAATATTATAAGATCAAGTCCCTTCGATGTTGCCTTCGTAAATGATCTTGTCCCTTTCGAATAAAAGATGATAAGTCCCTTCGTATTGCTAAGACACCTTACAATTGCCTAAACACAGATGACCCTTCACGTGTCCCTTATAACATCCAAGGTAATGACTACCTATTCCTTAATAATAGGGATAGTCTTACCATTGAAAGAACATTCAAGAACAGTAAAGATTTAATCATAGGGTAGGTTCCTCTTAAGTACTTGCTCACTCCTTCAAAAACATTTCATAACACTTCACATTTTCAAACAATTTTCAAAACAAAGTCTTTATATATATCCATACAAGGATCATTATAAAGTGCTTAAGAAAATTTGTAATCACATATTACACTTCTCAAAAACAGTTTAAAGTGAGCTAAGTAACTAAGAGCCCATGGATAACCATGGATGTAAAGGGTGCTAGCACATTCCCTTTACATAACCTACCCCCCGAACCCAAAAATCTTTTAAGGTCTTTCCTGTTCTTTTATGCCCTTTCCTTTGGATAAAATAAAAGTCGGTGGCGACTCTTGCTATCCGCAACATTTAACTAAAGTCAGTTCTCCCACCGTGTTACAATCAGCTTCTAGGGCCATGATTCTCTCGTGCTGCTGGTAGAGCATGGAGCTGGCCTGGTTAAGGGCATTCACCATAGAAATCATGGTAGTGTCCCATTCGACGGGAACGGGGATGAGTTGGAACGTGTCGGTCGCCTGGTTTTGAACTTGAGGCGGGTTCCCATTGTTCTCGGGTTCAGGAGACGGAGTGGCTGGGCACCCATCTCGGGCGTCAGACTCATGGTATTGCAGATTGTCTTCCATCGTGTAGTCGACGAGGGGACGGTTGCTTTCGTTGAGTTGTTCTCCGGACATGCTGAAAGGATGGTGTTTGAGCTTTGATCTTCTGTTGTGGAAGAAGGGGAAGCTAGTTTCCCACAGACGGCGCCACTGATCTTACCTGATCAGGAGGACCTTCCAGTGACTTGATGTACGGCCAAAGAACGTGAGGAATGGAAGGGGGATTGTACCTGCAAGGTACTTCAATGCTTAAGTAAGTAGAGGTACAATGGAATAGGTAAGTTATAGAGTGAATCAGATTACCTGACCCTTTAGTAAAAAAGGGTATTTATAGTGAGCCCCCAGCGCTGGGCCAAGGTCCTTCTTTGGGCTGGATCAACTAGGCCCAAGGAAGAACTGTCAAGGAACGCGTGAGAAGCGTGAAGACCTAGCTAAGAGGTCTGGTCCTTGGTCCAACTGCCCCTATCTTTCAGGAGATAATAAGGGACAATTGGGTGGCGTGGCAAGTGACCTGGCAGACTTGCTCTTCGCCCGTCCTGAATGTATGCCCGACCGTTAGATGTCTCTGCCCGTCTGCTAGGTGTCCCTGCTCGAGTATATGGGCCTCTGCTCGGTAAATTGGGCCATAGCTCAATTTAATCTTGGGGCCCAATCCGGAACATATATATATATGATGTAGGTTTTAGTTTGAGTGTTGTAAATAATATTATTTTATTGGATTAAATATGTTTTTGGTCCCTATAAATATCTCATTTTTTAAATTGGTCCCTCTAAATATTTTCTTCAAACACTGGTCCTCCCAAAATTTTCTGTTTCGAAATGTAGTCCCTCCCGTTAGTTTGAACTAACGGAGGGCGATGTGGCAAGTCATGCGAGAATTTTTTTTATGACGTGTAAACTTACGTGGCCTAACTTGGTAAGGATGATGAAATGAAATTGTTATCAATTTGTAACTCAACCATATTACATTCTCACCTTCACTTTATCAACTCAAAATCTATCTATCATCTTCACAACCAATTTCACTCTTTTATCCAAATCTAGGGTTAGAAATTCAAATGCATCATCAGTTATCCCAATCTTCTATTCGAAATCCTTGACCTTCTCTTCCAGGACACCAAGATACCACTGCTTCTCAACAAATCTACCACCGTGAGATTCGGTACACACAAACTTAAATGATTTTGCATCACAGCTACGAGTTTCATTCGCCTTGACACTTTATTGGACTGGTAAGTCTTTCTACTATCTCAAATCCCAATTGAAATTAGTTTTTGAAATTCATAAGTTTAATCTAATTAGGGTTTTTATCAAACATAAATTTAGCGTTAAGTTTGACCCATGAGAGACTTTGGTGGATCTCATTCTCACTGTTTAACATGGATTCCTCAACTCTTCATCTTTTCCTCAGGCTTCGTGGTGGAATCATCAAACCTTCTTTGATGGCTTTGGCTAGGAAGTACAACCAAGACAAAACCATTTGGCGCAAGTATGATTCATCATTTCTTATCTGAATTTGTTGAATTTATTATTAATTTTGTTAATTTTATTGATTGATTATTGTAATTTGAAACTGCATGGGAATAATAGAAGAAGTAAAAGTTATCTCAAACAAGTTATAAACACATTCTATAAGTTGTTTTACATACTTACAAAAGTGCTTTTATGGATAAGCTTTTATAAAGCTCACATGTCTTGCTCTTTAATATAATCTATTGTTATGATTCTTTTTGTCTCTTATTTTTCTTAAAAGAAACGTGAACTTTATTCTTACTTTATGTTGATTCCAATTTCAAAAACTTGGCCTTTTGCTTAGTTTTCCAAGCATTTGTTTTTCACCTTTAAAATGGAATTTTACTTTACGTAGAAGCTTCAAAAACTTGGTCAATGTAAATTTAGTTGTTTACCTGGAGAAGCTTCAAAAATTCATTCTTTAAATGAAACTATTGGTCAAGAACATTCTTAGAAGGAGAATTTATTGGTGGCATCTTATAGCAGTACTCCATCAACAAATCTTCAGAACATGCTTGAGATGGTTAAGAGTGAATGTTGCGACAAAGTTGCATTGCACGAGTTTGAGTTATATTTAGCAATGGGGTGAGTATTTTTTTTCCAGTTGCATTATTAAATCTCTTTTCTTTTCAAGACCTTTGTAATCATTTACATGTTTTGTGCTACTATTAGGAATTCAGAAGTACACATTTGAAAGTACAATTGTTTTTGCTGTATTGTTGTTGCAGTTGAGGCCAAAGAAGAAGACCAAGTAGAATTGTCCTGTTCTAAGTTGGTTTTCTGCTGAAACATGTGAATTTTCCCATAAACCATCTATTTTTAGTACTTCTAATAAATAAAGCAACTATTTATGGCCTTGTAAGCTAC
Source organism: Lathyrus aphaca (assembly GCA_963966055.1). Classification (NCBI taxonomy): domain Eukaryota; kingdom Viridiplantae; phylum Streptophyta; class Magnoliopsida; order Fabales; family Fabaceae; genus Lathyrus; species Lathyrus aphaca. The sequence goes on along the minus strand of OZ014520.1, from coordinate 145,087,229 downwards.
AAAGCTTCGCTTTTGCCTTTTGATCTTCTTAACTATTTTGTGGGTAAACTTCACTTTGCATGAAACTATATTTGGCTATGATTCCGCCTTTCAATACTTAAAGTGCTCACTATTTGATCCTTGTGTCAGGGAAAAGGTGTTTTTAGAGGATAAATTATGTTGTTACTCTTCATGATGATTAGATTCAGCAAGCAGAAATACCTTTTCTTTCTCGGATGAGTGCTTAGCTACCCAACCGCTCTTAGATTTGCTGCAAGAGAAAGATTTCTACAATTATTTTGTCGTACTTCTGCAATGTAGAGAAGTCATTGCATTTCTATATTTGTTACTTACGTGTCTGTGGTTATCATATATTCTTACTGTCAAATTACATTCACTTCATAGGTGTACACTGTATTGTATTATTATGATATGTCATTTCCCAACTTATTAAACAGACCAGCAAAATGAAGCATCTATTAACACCAATTTTTGGTTTATACATTACATGTTTCTCAATTCAAATGTTGTTATTGGATACACTGCATTGCTTATGAATCTTTAACAATGAAAATGGATTTTACTGGTAACTTCATCTTTGTGAGATCCAAAGTAACTTCATCTCCATGATACTCAGCCTAAAATTTTTTTATGTTTGTCTGGTATTATTGCTACTTATTTGAATTTGATTCTGCATTTTAAGATTTTTAGCACCCTATTTTTCATTTCTTCTCCACTTCCTCTATTACTCTTTTATATAAACAACATGAAATATGTGTGTTTAAGAAAGCTCTAATTACATTGGCATTTGATAGGTTGGAGGCAACATCAGTCGATTTGAACTATCACAGCGGTTCTTTGTCATGATTATCAAGAGATAAAAGTCCAAGAAAGTACACAAGTGCTAGGTGTTGGAGGATGACCTTGTTGATGTTGTTAAAGCCTTCTAATTTGTTGATAAATCATACTGGCGAAGTAAAGATTACTGATGGCTTTAGCTGAAGGGTTGTCAAATAATTTTTATTTAGATTATTCTAGCCAAAAGTCTATTTATGTTCTATAAACCAATAGCTTAAGTCTTGAGGGTAATTAGCTCATATGTTTTCAAAGTCTCTATGACTGAATGAGATATAGAATGGTAAACATTTAATGACACATCATTGATATTTATTGTTTTATATGTCATTAAATCTGGCACTTTCAAAATTTATTATAGGTTTCTCCAGCCAACACTTTCATTTTTAGTTTATGTGGCTGTTTCTTCTTTTCTTTGAGTGTATCTTATGAGTACATTTGTAATTTAAACTTGGTATCAAAGTCAAATATAATTATCAGTATGTCAATTAAAAGTGTAAAATTGATATCATTTATGAGGGATTAGCTAGGAATTAGCTAGAAATTAGTTACGAATTAGCTACCATTTATGAGTTAAAAATTGATATTAGCTATAAATTAGCTACGACTTAGCTACGAATTTCCACGTTATCAAAAAAATTCCCACATGGAATGCCACATCATCCTCCGTTAGTCAAAATTAACGGGAGAGACTATATTTGGAAACGAAAAACTTTAGGAGGATAAATGTTTGAAGGAAATTTTTTGAGGGACCAATTTCAAAAAATGGGATATTTATAGGGACCAAAAACATATTTAACCCTTTTTTATTTGATGAAATATATTAGTAGTATTTTCTGTTTGAGTCTTGTAATATACATCTTCAATTGATGTTTCTGTTATGATAAAGGTTTAAGAAATGGAAAATTTTCAAAATCAGGAAATATATATTTTTAAAAGTATATAATTTAACGACGGTTAATATATAAGACCATGGTTGTAGAGTTATTATATATATATATATATATATATATATATATATATATATATATATATATATATATATATATATATATATATATATAACGACAGTTGTTATAATTGACTATGATTATATACCTAAAATGCATGCTTTCATGGGTTGAGAATCAACCTTTTGTGACCTTTAATATATTACAACAGTTAATTAAATTAATCGTGATAATATATCGTGCGCTTTCAGTTTTTTTACAATGGTCAAATGACCGTGATTGTAAGTAACACATATACAACCACACTCTATGTAACAAGGGCATATAATGCATGATGATACCTGTTCTGGACTGGGCCTTCAGAGACCGTATTGGGTCGTGGCCCAATACGTCGAGCAGATGCCCATCTACTCGGGCAAGTATACTTGATGGTCGAGCAGACACTACGTGGGTCAAGCACACACTTGACACGTCGGGCAGGTAACAGGTCCTCTATTCCACTTTCCACGTCACCCAACTATCCCCTATTATCTCCTGAAAGATAGGGGCAGTTGGACCAAGGACTAGACCATTTGCTAGGTCTACACGCTTCTTACGCGTATCTTAGCAGTTCTTCCTTGGGCCTCGGTGATCCATCCCAAGGAAGGACCTTGGCCCAGCGCTGGGGGCTCACTATAAATTCCCCTTTTTCACTAAAGGGTCAGGTATTCTGAAACATTTGTTCTTGCTTAACATTTATGTACCTCTATTGACTTTGGCATCGATGTGCCTTGCAGGTACACCCCCTCTACATTCCATCCATCTTTGCTGTTCACGTTCAATTACTGGAAGGTCCTTCTGATCAGGTAAGATCAATACCTTTTTTCCAACAGTTGTTGTATATGTTTTCCGTAGTAGTGCAAGATGGTGAAACTTGTTAAAAGCAAAGTTGGAATCAACTGATCAGTTGTTTGGTTTTGATGATGGCAACACCTGATATCAAACGATATTCAATGAAGTCCCTATATGTTGAGCATATCTCAAGCGGTCAAAGATACTCAAGTTATTTTATTAAGCTATCCTCTTTAATCAAGTTATCCTCTTGAAGATCAATTCATCTATTTTAATTCAACATTGTGGTCAAACAACATTCAAGTGAAGACTTCTATTTAAAGGTTCACCATTTTTTCATCTTCTCAACTCTCTTATGATGGTAATGAACATGAAGATATCTGAAGCCTTATTAAGAAGATCATGAAGAATCAGAAGCCTTATTAAAAAAAATTAAAGGTTCTTGTGTGATTATAAACTCAAAGATAATGATGCCAAGATTTAAAGCTTCAGAATTGAAAAAGAGAGAAAATGTGAAAGCTCGCATGGCCATGTTCATTTAAGTGACTAGTTTCTTGAAAAGACACGAGGTATTTTTGGAAATACTATGGAAAAATCGTGCACGCTAAAAAATTTGAGGCCTAGTTAATTGATTAAAGGAGTATTTGATTGATTGAGAGAATTTTTCTATACGAATAATCGATTAGACTTAATCACAAAATCAATTACTTTCACTAGGTTGAGTCTAAAATCGATTGGAAAAATATCTTAATGATTTCTAACGTCTAAATATCAAACCTTCAAATTTTGGAACCGATTATTGGGGGTCAATAATCGATTGGCCTAATCAATTAGGTGAGTTATTTCACCCATGGATTATTTCAAATTTTAAATCACAATCTAGCATAGAAATAGAAAACTTATCTATCATTTTATTTCATATATAAAACAAGCCTTTGTCTCACTCTTTCTTCTCTCATCATTTCACTAAATATATAATTTTATCACATATATTTAGCCATAGTGCTTCGTGAGTATTTGTGTGTCTAAGTGAGGGTCATTGTTTTGGATGAGAGCTTAATTGTAATTTATCAATAATGTATTATCTCTTGAGTAAATATTACATTATAAGAGGTTGTTTGGTTATGAGCAAAACAAATAAAAGCTCTTGTTTGTTATGGGAGATTGTATTAGGAATTCTCTACTTGGTTGCAAAGATAAGCCATCAAAATCTCCACAACATTTTTTGATCTTATCATGGTTAAAATTGCAATTGATTCGAGATTAGTCTATGCAAAATCTCATATTGGTTATTGAGTTTAGCCTTTTGTAAAAGCTCAGTTGGTTCGAGATTAACCTGTGTAAAATATCATCACAGTTTAGAGGTCAACCTATGCAAAACCCTAATTTTATTTGGAGGATATAAAACTTAAAACTCCATCACGTTTTGGAGGGTAGCCAACTCAAAACTCCATATCATTTCGGAGGATAGCCAATTCAAAATTTCATCTTTGTTCGAGATCAGCTCGCGGAAAATATTTGTTTGGTTTGTATAATAACCACTATAAAGCTTGTTCGTTGTTTGGTAAGAAGTTAGCCTTAAAACTTCAATCTTTTGTATAAGGATGATTGTGGGTACATCCTTCTAAAATCTCTTAAATTTATTAGATACTCTTAAGAATAATTCTTGGATACATGACTGGGTTAATTTATGCTGAATTTGTATAAATATATGCTCTCTCTCTCCCATTATATCTTTATTTCATTGTTTTTCCTTTGGTTTTCTATCTATATTTTTGTTCCGCTGCTCATTTGCTTTGTTTGTTTTACAAAATGCTTTCAAACTCTGATTTTACAAACGATTTGGTTTTCAATAAAAGTGTTCACACTTTCACAATTCATTCCCCCTCTTATGTATGAAGTCACTTGTCCAACAAGTTGACTTAGAGCCAACTCCTATTTAATGACTAACCATCAGGAGGAAGATGACTTCTAACACTTCTTCTAACAAGAGGACTTTCCTAAATACGTCTCTACTGTTTAATGGTGATATTTTTGACTCATAGAAATCTAGAATTAAAATTTTCCAAATTATTAATCTTGAATTATGGGAAACAATAATCAATGGTATGTTTATCCCTACTCACTATGTTAATGGTGAATTAGTAGAGAAACCTGGCTTTCTATAGACCGAAGAGGACAAGAGAATGTTTGAATTTAATTTTAAAGCTACAATTTTTTTTGGTTATATATGCCCTTAAGTGAAAATAAATTTCTTTATGTACTTAAATATAATTCTGCCAAGGAAATGTGAGTCTTTCCAAGTATTAACAAGAGGGAATGAACAAATTGTGTAAAGAAGTTGAAACACCAAATGAAAATGAATGTGAGTGTTACGTTCACACATGGTGTTCAACCTTTAGGAATCTTGGAAAACTTGATAGAACTTTCGCAACTAACAAATATCTAAGAGTTAAGAATTGGAATCAGAAACAAGATCTAGTCCTTAAATCGAGATATGAAAATGTATAATTTTCAGAAAAAACCCAAGAAGGAAGAAATCATCAAGAAACTTAACGATTTTATTCAACTACTAAAAGATGAAGGCATGAATTCAATAATACTATAAAAATCTTCATTAACTTCCTCATTATATCTTTTGAAGAAGAAGAAAAATAAAATACGACAGTTTCATTTAAAAGAAAAATCTCATTGAATGAACGATCCTTAAATAAGTTTCCATATGAAAATGGAGAAACTTCATCTAGAAGAATACATAAAAAAGAGGAAGACTTTTCATCCAATGGAACCTTTTGAAGAAGAAAAGAGGAAGTATCAATAACCAATTTTCATAGAGACTCAACATCAAAGAAAAATCTTGAAGAATCAGTATCTCACATAAACTTAGAAGATTCTTCATCTAATGAAGAAAATGAATATGTTTGCTTGAATGTCTCATATAAATAAGATAGTTGTGAGGTCACAACTTTATTGTATACTGTTTAAATTAAATGTTAATTTAGAAACATGATAGATAGAAAATGGTAGTTTAGATTTTAAAGACAATATCAATTTATAAGATTTTTTCAACTTATTTTCATAAATTTTCAAAGATAATTAAGATTTATTTTCGTATTTTAATTTTAAAAATATAAAATATAATATAATAATAAAATTATTTATTTTCATTTATATATACCAATTTGACAGCCTTAAAGAAAATATGCTTCGTGGCCTATGTTCCTTTTAATAATTTTTTAGATCTTCTCTATTTAAAAAAAATGATATTACACTTTTTTTTTTGTTTCATTTCTTATAACTAGTTTTCTTGTATCCATATTGATGTGGAGTGGAGGAGAAGGATTTTGCTTGGATACTGACACTAATACTTTTTACCACCCTTCAAAGCAAATGTACCAACAATATGAAACATATAGGACATCATATTTTAGAGCTATTTTTGTTTTTGTTTTTGTTTCTGTTTCATATAGACTATAGAGATGAAGGTTGGGACCACTAAATTAATACTAATGTGTTAGCATTTCAATAGGAGGATTTACTTCTTCCAAAAGTTACTTTAAGTTGACCAAAAATACATAGTTTTTTTTTGTCTGAATGTGTGATTTAGAAAGAACATTTCCCAACCATGGACAAATTAAGTCATGGGACCACACTAAGTGGCACTCTTAAACAAACCTTTTAATCTTTCCATTTTAGGTTAAATGTTAGTTTACTTGAACTACAAAATATATGTAGATTAGATATATCTATTTATTGGTTACTAAAGCATCACCCAAAAAATTATATCAAATAAAATAAAATATACGTAGATATATATAAACAGGATTAAAATGTTTGTTTGTCACTCATACTTTACAATGGAGTATGGTAATTTTTTTAAATTATGATTATCATTAAAACATTGAAAACTTTTTTGAAGTGTTTAATTTTAAATGAAATATATTCTTGTTTAGATAAAATAATGATAATTTTTAAACTATGATTCTGGATGAATCTAATGTTTTATTCTTTCCACTTTAGCTATAAAATACTTAGGTATATTCATTTGTTATTTCCTAAAACATCCACAAACATTAGGGTCAATCCGTTCCCCAATTCATTCATACTGGCCTGCCCTTGTTTGTAGGTTTTTGAAAATACAAATACAAGTGTTTTGTTTCCTATTATATAAGTGGAACATAACAGATGCCGATGTTTATACTATTTTTAAAATCTATTTTACATCAATTTGTTAAAAATAGGTGTAAAATTATATTTTATTTTCAAAATTTATAATTTTATATTGATTTTTTAAAAAAATCGGTATAAATTCATATTTTTTAGATCTATTTTTTAAATTAGATTCGGGCCCCCGAATTGATTGGACTGATCCTGCTGATCCGGTAACATGTTATAATCTAGATTTTCAATGAAGGATAAAATTCATAATTTTCTTCAACATTTTAACACAAAATCAATCCAAAACATAATAGTTTTTTCCAGTTCAAAATTAGAAATATTGGTGAAATGATGAAGTAATACTTTACAATAGTGGATTTGTTCTTTCGGTGCAATTGAGAGAAAACCGACCTGCAATGTTAGCACTTCAACGTTCAAGTTAGTGAGAGAATAAAAAGTAATATGTGAGTCGAAGTAGATTTGAATCATGTTTTTCTTCACATGGAATTCCTTATATGTGAGAGTTGATTGAGATGTTCAAGATCTGGATCAGATGTTAACTTTCCCTTATTGGACATCTGGTTAGCCCATAGCAAATGCCCCCAAGGCTTCTCGTGACTTGGTAGCTAGAAGTCTTTCAAAAAATTAGGTTAGGGTTCATGCACTAGGGTAGTTGCATGGAGAAATGGAAGAGATTTCATAGTTGACATGAATAACCTAGGAAACATGTGCATTAATGGCTAGTCTTATCATTGAGATATTTTGCAAGATTTCTTTGACACGTGGTCCTAGGTTTCTAGACCAATGAGTGTCTCATCTTCCTTGGGTGCTCAAGTGCACTAAATGTCATAATGTCCTCGAGGCGAAATACAACCCTAGTTTTTTTTGCCTCTCCATTTTCTTTTATTTTGAGTCACTAATTAGTCTGTCTTGTTTCTATATATAAGGGTCACTCGGTGTTTAAAAAACCTTGTTTACCTTTTTACCCAAACTACATGTCTCTTTTCTTCTACAAACTCTGATTTTCTTATATGAGCTTCTGATAACCCTCATTTTATCAATCTCTTTCATTCTTTGGGTCGTACATTTCTTGGTCCTTCTAAGTCACCTTCTTTAGCTATTACCCCTATTTTCACCTCTATAGGGTACCATCTTTCTATTTCTCATTTACAACTCATTGTTCTCCTTTCATTGTTCTAGTAACAACCAATTTATGAGATAAACCTACAAATATAATAAATATATACAATGATGATGATTCTTATTCCACAACTTGGATGGTGAACCAAGGAAGGCCAAACATTGACCATTTAGAGGTTAACCAATCTATTGCAAACCTCATCATGTTTACTAATACCTTTGGGTATGGCGGGGGTTTTGTTGAAGAAGGTAATGAACCTTGTATTAGAGGTACAAAAAATTCCTCTACAAGAAATATGAAGGGATGATTTATCATAGTTCCATTGTTATAGGTGTAGATGTTGGCCCCCTTCCTCTTATATGGTCTTTTGTAGACTAGTAAATAAATGAATTTTTACATCGGACGAAAATGACTTTTTACATCGGGTCTGAGTCCGATGTAAAGTCAGACGATGTAGTAAATTAAAGACATTTTACATCGGGCTATCGCCCGAAGCAAAAAATACACCTATGACATCAGTTGACTTTTAAGTCTGATGTGAAAAAAAAATACAATTTTATTTTTTTATAAATAAATGTAATATTTTACATTGGTTTCATGACGCGTCTGATGTAAAATGGCGGCTTTTACATCGGTTTTCCATACTGGCCAATATAAGATGTTGGTGTTTCATCAGTTTCAAAACGCATCTAATTTGGTTTTTACATTGGTTTTCATACTGCCCAATGTAAAATGTGATTTTTTTTACATCAGGTTTAATACTGGCCTGATGTAAAATGTTTGTTATATTTCGAAAAAAATTTGACTATTTTTTAGCAGAATCGAGGTGGATTCCCTGTAATTTTTTTGGTACCTAATTTTTCATATTTTTTCAACATCATACAGACCATATTTAGGTCGCTATTTTCCATAGTTTTCCATATATATTCTTCAAAATGAACAATTGATTTACAAAAGTACTAATATAGAATACACACAAGTGTACAAAATTATAAAGAGGTTTACATGATGGACTACTACAACAACAAAAAATACAAAAAAATATCCAACCATTTATAAGTCCTTTCCCACACTTGAATTACCAACTTGCAATCCACAAGAAGATGAGTTGTAGCTTCAGTAGACAACACCAAAATCAAATTTGCCGACAATAAATAATAACACCAATTAACATCAACAGACAACACCAAAGTCAAGAAATCCAAATCAGATATATGTAGAAAATTATATAACTCACAAGATAAAGCTTAATCTTTATATAACTCAAAGAAACATGTTGTCCAATGGAGTCACAAATCATTCAAATCTTCTTGTGTTAATTCTTATGGGTTATCAAATACCTACAACATGTAAATAACAATATAGTGTTATTCTTGGAAAAATCATATTAAGTTACAAAATGCAAAGTAAATAACAAAGTAAAGTTATTTTTATTACCTTCATCCAAGACTCGATTATCTTGGTAGAAATAATATCCAACATATTTTTCATCACATAGTACCCACAATGAGTTATTTTGTTTCCTTGTCCACAAATGAATGACATTATTAGTGAATATTTATATGATAGAGTTAAATATATAATTATAATTTACACCACACTTACATTGGGTTGAAGTCGTGTAGCCTTTTTTCTAATGCCATTTTCCGCTTGATGAACCCCAAAAACACTAATTTAGAAGAGAAAAAAAAATCCATATAAAGCCACATAAAATATGGAATTACTTTTGTAACAAATTATGTATATAGGATGGAATGAACATAAAAGATAAACTTACATTGTAAATTTTTTCCTCATGATTTAGTTCCCAATGAAGTGAACAAAAGACGACCATAATATTGTCTTTTGGACAAATGACTATTAATTGTCAATGACCTCTGTATGTGTGTGTGGAAACACAAAAGTCACAATTTCATGTTACCAAAATTGAAATATCTATGTTACCAAAATTAAAAAATAGAAAACACAATTTCATACAAACTTACCCATGAATAAATGGTAGCAAGTGACACTCTCTTTTCGTCACGTAACTTATCTTGTATGTATTTTTTAACATTTGCTTCAGTTTTTAACATTTGCTTCAGTTTTTGGCACATTATCAACATACATACAGATAGCAGGGTCCATAAATCCGTATATTTCTGATTGTGATTTATCAATGCATACACAATAAATATACCTGAATAATTTTAAAATAAACATTAGAACCAAAGTGATGAGAGATATAACATATTAATAGATATTGACAGTACACGACAAAGGATAAAAAATGAAGCTCAAGTATTGCCTTAGATTTAAGTGAAGGTTAAGATTCATGTGCTAAAGAGGTTATACAAATAAACTTGAAACAAAGATATGCGTAGAAACTTTGATAAAAGGGAGAAAACAAAATTCGAAGACGGGGAAGAGTTTTCTGAATTCCATAATTGGCGAAATAGAAAAAGTGACAAGCTACATGGATCTTTTGTGTATCCCCACTATGATGATCCAATTGATCTCATACGTTGGGAATCAATAAATACACCACCAACGGTTCATATTCCATTGAAATAAAGAGAAATAAAGAAACATTGAGGTTTAATATAGAAAAAGAAACTCTGAGATTGAAAGGTCAGTATTACCCATGTGGTTTTTTTGTGTGGAACTCGACTTTCACATCTAGTGTTTTGGCTTTAAAATCTTTTTTAATCAATACTTGTTAATAGTAAAATTTTAGGATGATGAAACTTCAGGATATTTGACACATGTGAGTGAAATGGAATAGAATATTGAGACATTGTCAAGGATCACTCTATTCTTAAAGATGTTGTTTAGAATAAGGTATAATTAATATCTTTCATTGCTTTTCTCGTATAATAATTGTAGTCTACAAAAATATTATAGTTAATTAATACAACAATATGATTCAATTGTTTTATTAGACTTTTATTTGAAAAGAATCATATTTTCACTCTTCAGTGGCTAGATTCCATTAAATGCTAAAGAAGAGACATAAGGAGTTGATATTGAGTTGGGTGAGTTAACATTGAGATTTAATAAGGAAAAGTTGTTTTCAACATGTTTGAGGCAATGAAGCACCAGAAAGAACACCCTCAATGTTACCAGGTAAATATAATGAAAAAATCTCTAAAGGGCATCAAGGACAAACTTTGGTAAGAAAAGAATTAAAGGTTGGACATAAGGTCTTATCGTATAAATCTCGCTTGAGAAGATTACTTGGTAAGTGGATTTCTAAGGCATCTGGGACTTGTATTGCTAATGATCTTCCTGGGATCAAAATGGATCGTTAGTGACCTGTAACACGAGAGCTTCTGTTGTTGATGGAGAAATAGGGGGTGTACATGCAAGACACTCTGATGCTAAAGTGAGTTTTAGAGTGAATAAAGGAAAGTACATAAAGGTTAGAGTTTAGTGTTTTAGAATACCTAACCCTCTTATGGAAGAGGGTATTTATAGTGCCCCCAACGTCGGGCCAAGGTCTCCATTGTGGGGTGGATTCTCAGGCCCACAATGGATGACTACCAGGATCCTACGTGAAAGTAGGGAAAATCACCACATGGTATCCATCCTGTGTCAACTGCCTCGTGACCTTCAAAGTAGTGGAAGACTCGCTTTTTACAGAAGGCAGAATAACTTCGTGTGATACGTGGGACAATTGGCCACGTGTCCTTTGATGGGGAGCACACGGGGGAGATGCTCAAATGGCTATAATGTATTGGGCCATTAATTTAGGCCTTCCATGACTAGGCATGGCAAACAAACCCGGACCTGCCCGCACCCGCCCCGAAATTAACGGGGAAAATCCGATTTAGTTGGGTGCGGGTGCGGGTAAAACCCGATTCTTAAGTACAGGTACGGGGGATGGGGGACGGGTAGACACTAAGACCCGCCAACACCCACCCCGCCCTGTCCCCACATACTATAATTTACTTTAATTCCCTTATTTGACTTATTTTAATATTTATTTATTAATTATGTTTTGATTTAAATTATTAATACCCTTATTACAATTTAAAATATCAAACTAACCAAGTTAATATTTATTTATTAATTAAAATTTTAATTAAATTATTAATTAAGTTATTAAAAAAATTAATTTTTTAATTAAATTATTATTTTTTATTGAAATTAAAAAAAAATAGTTTTTTGCGGGTGGGGGTGGGGCGGTTACGGGGAAACCCGTTCTCTGTTGGGGGCGGGTCTGGGTGTTAAATTTTCACCCCGACTGGGTTTGAGGGCGGGTGCGGGTCTGTTAAAGAGAAGCGGGTGCGGGTGTGGGTATAGTTAAACTCTCCACCACCCCGCCCCATTGCCATCCCTATCCATGACATAACATTGGACTGGGTCGTGCCCGACTGTGGGCCAGCCCCATGTCCAGTCTAGAATAGCTAACAAAGTTATTACAGGTGGTTCGATATAAGTAAAAGATCTAGGAGATTCACGAGTTTTTACTATGAAAAGCAAGAGAATGAATGTCTATTTAGGAAGTGAAAAGCATCACAAAAGGTGTCAACTAACCGTAAGTAACTGTCTAAATTACCTCTCTTATCCAAAACACAAGTTCTTAACAAATCCTCCAAAGACTGAATGGTCGTATCTGTATAACCATCTGTCTATGGATGATAAGCAGAAACAACTTTAGCTTAGTACCCATCACTTCCTACAAACTTTGCTAAAACCTTGATGTGAACCTCAGAACCCGTTCTGACACAATACTCGACGAAATAACATGCAAGCTAATAACCTTTTCAATGTATAATTCAACTAACTTGTGCAAGGAATAACTGATCTTAATCAGGATGATATGAGCCGACTTAATCAGTCTATCAATAATAACCTATATATAATCACATCCATTTTTCATCCTCGACAAACTTGCCACAAAATCCATAGAAATGTTGTCCCACTTCCACTCAGGAATACTCAACGGTTCCATCAGACCTAAGGACTTTTGATATTCAATCTTTGGTACATCTTAGTAGCATCAGGAAGAATACTCAAACCACTTTTGTGACCTTCCTCAAGAATGCTCTTCTTAAGTTTCGGCATATCAGGTATGCAAACTATGTCTCTGAATCTCATCATACCATTCTCAATGATCATAAAATCACTTCATTTACTTTGATTGATTAACATTAGGCGTTAAAACAATACTGAATCTCCTTTCTGAACTTCTCTGATTTCTTTAACAATACCACTAGTCAGCTTCAAATAACTCATCCTTTTTCTTGATTATGTTTGTCTGTAAATTTCTACTATGATTGTCGATGAATGTGACAAAATATTTATTATCGCCAAATGAATATACTTACATTGGTCCACACACATCAGCATACACCACATCGAGTTGATTCTTGGTTATAAAACCTACATCCTTGATGAATTTACCTTTATGTTAGTTTTCTTGCACACATTGTTCACAATTTTCAACTGGTAAGTTGATCAATTGCAACCCCGTTAACATTCTGTTATTTTGTAAGTCTTTGAGATATTGGAAATTAAGATGCCCAAGAAGATAGTACCATATCCACTCTTCTTGACTCGCCTCAACAGCAAGACATATATTTTCCATAACCTTCTGTTAAACCTTGAAAGTTCTATTGGTAGCGATATGAGCTTTAAGGACCAAAACCTTGTTTGCATCTATAACGTGCAACCCATTGTTTTTCATGTGAATCTTGTAACCCTTTTGAAGAAATTGGTTACATTTGATTCCTTGAATGTACAATAAATATTTGATCAAGAAATTTCCACCATCCTTTCTCATTATCAAAACATCACTGATGGCATCGACCGCTAGAGTGGTCTCATCCATAAACTTCACTTTGTTTTTCATGGCACAATTGATTTTAACAAACCAAACTTCCTCCCCGTCATATGAGTAGAACATCCTGATTCAAAATATCATTCCCTGCTGCATTAGACTAATTCTTTCATAGTCACCGTGACATTTTCTTCTGCATGTAACCAATTACAATTTTTTTTGCAGCATTCCCAAAACTAATGCTACTATTGTTACGCAGATTATTGCTGCTACATTCGCCTTCTGTGATCATGACTAAAAGTTTATTCTCCTTCTTGTTCGCATTGCACTCTCTTGTAAAATGATCGAACCTTTTACACTTAAAATAATGCTCATTGATTTTGTCAAACCTCTTCTTTTCACGTCTAAAGTTTCCTTGACCACTATTTTTGTTGCAACTTTCTCATACTTTTGACAAGTCAAATTATTGGAACTTTGGGACTCTCTTCCAACAAAATTATGAAAATTCCCTTTACTTTTCATATGCCATTTTCCTTTCGATCTCTTGTCATTCTTGTTGAAATGAGCTTGCAAAGCGATATTCATTTTTTCCTTATCCTTATTTCTTTCCTTCATTATTTGCTCATGAGCTTCAAGAGAGCTTTGCAACTCCTCTGTGCTCATCGTTGCAAGATCCTTTGATTTCTCAATTGCTATAACCACGTTGTCAAATCTTGAACATAAATTAGAAATCCTTGTGAACATAAATTGTCAAATCTCCGATTATTGTTGTGAAATCATTGATTGTCTCATTTTCTTCCATTTGAATCAACTTAAGTTAACACTTGTGAGTTTGTAGCCTCGCCACCTTTGCATTTTCAGCCCTTGCATATATCTTCTCTAATATTTCCCACACTTGCCTTGACGATTCACAATCACCAACTTTTTCAAAGTTGTCACCATCCATACATTGATGGATAAAAAACAATGCCTTGAAATCTTTCTTCTTATCTTCCTTTTGTGTTGCTCGCATTGCATTTGTTGCACCTACAATAAGAGGATTTACCCAGTTATTGATCACTTCAAGAACATCTTGGTAGCCAAATAACACTTTCATTTGTTTGCACCATTTTTCGTAATTCTTTGCATCAGGGATGAGTAGGTTTGCAGAGATTCTTTTATTGGAGACAAAATTAATGTTGCAAACTAGGTGTTTGTGGATCGGGACCATACTCTTGATGCCAAATGTTAGAACTTGGAACCCCAAGATTGGTGAATAACGCAGAAAATTATAGTGTGAAAAAGGATAGAGGAATTGAGAGAGAGAGAGAGAGAGAGAATTGAGGGCGAGAAGTAATTTCATTAACAAAGATGAATATACAAGCATTATATAATGATTGGGATACATGTCAGATAAGAATGTTAATCAATGCATTTAGTACGTAAAGAGACAAATACATCATTATATAACCTACATCCTCTTCTCAGTAGCACAAAAACAAACTGAATCAAACAGAAACAAGTTGTATGGAGTCCAACAATGTTCGATAGGTTGTTGAATCTTCCAATGTCAAAACACCGGATGAGAACAGACAATCTACGGAATTGCATCATACTCCACAAGTCAATCATCCTGACTCAATCCAACAACCTCTACAGGTTCAACAATTGCATTACCCTTTTTTCTTTTCAATATCTCTTTCAACATGTATTCATTGTTATTTGTTCCTATTATAATCATTTATTCATTAACAAAACCAGGTAGATGTCGAAAATTTCATTCTGGTCAACAGGGATGCGAAGTTCAAACAACCTCCGAGCTTTGACCTTCCTCTGCTGCTCGAACAACCTCCCTATGTTCAACTACCTCAACCGGTACAACAACCTTTATGTATTTTTTTGTAGGTTTTTCGCCTTCGTCCTTGTGTAACTAACAAGTTTATATTTCTTACTGTCGGATCTTTTTATGGTTCTGTTCAACAGGTCCACCAGCCGCTTTAAGAAGTCGATAATACAGTCTTGGTTGCGAGTGCGTCGATCGTTCAATAGAAAAGAAACAGAAGAAGAAAGGCAAAATCGGCAAAAAAAAAGCATCGACAACGAGTGTCAGATTCAGATAATGATGAAGAACACAACTTTTCTATATTTGATTCAGATGATGATGATGATGAACAAGACTACACATGAAATAACTTTATTCAGCAAGGCGCTTAAGATTTGGTGATTAAATTTGCAACATATCTTTCAAACTTCATGTTAGCTGCGACATTTCAATATTGTCCTTCGTTATATTTCAGTTTCGTTCGATTCCATCTTCATCACCAGTACTACATCCCACCATTTCATTTATCTGTGTTTCCATCCTGATTGCCATTACTAACTGGGAGCAGATTTATTTATATTATTTATAGTAGATTAGGCACCATGATAATACATTGTAATTTCTTGTGCCAATTTAACTGATGTGTTTCATTTTATCTTTAGTAAAAAAATATTTTTACTTCAATGTGTATGTCACAATTATTATTTTTTAAACATTTTCATTTCTATTTTAAATTTCATATAGTAAAACATTCAAACACTCCGGCCCGTGCGAATGCACGGGTCAGTTACTAGTGTATATATATATATATATATATATATATATATATATATATATATATATATATATATATATATATATATATATATATTCTTTTGATTCTTATTACAAGTGTTCGTACACAAAGTTGTGTGAGAATATTGTGATATTCATTTGTCTCCATATTGATTATATGATTGATCATTAGAAATGAGATGGATAGAATTTTAGAAACGAAGAGGTTTCTAACTTCTACATTCAAGATCAAGATGAATGATCTTGGACTTGTTGACATACTTTTGGGGATCAAAGTAAGGAGAAATAGTGAGGGTTATGAACTTAGTCAAACACACTATATTGAGAAAGTGATTGATAAAATCAAACACTTACACTTTAAGGAAGTGACCACTCCATGATCCTAGTGTCAAACTTCAAAAGAATGATGTAAGAGTTGTAACTCAATTGGAATATGCAAGTGTATGTAATGTACTAGAACCAACATAACATTTGCAATTAGTAAAATGAGTAGATTTTACTAGCAATCCAAATGGTGAGCACTGGAAGGTCATCATTAGGATTTTCAGCTATCTTATTAAAACAAAAACAAAACAAAAATCTTGATCTACATTATGGTAGATTTTCTGCCATATTATAAGGATATACCAAGGCAAGTTGGATATCGAGTGTTTAATATCATAAATTTACATTTGGGTGGATATTTACACTAGTCGAGAGTGTAAGTTCTTGGAAGAGAAAGAAACAAATATGAATTACTCTCCCAACCATAAAATCAGAATTTGTGGCTATTGCTTCTGCTAGTGAAGAAGTTGAATGGTTGAGAGACCTTATGTTATAAGTTTCATCAGCTAAAGACAATGTTTCAAAGGTGTTGATACATTTCAGTAGTCAAACCAATTTAACTAAAGTATACAAAGATGTATAACAAAAAGTCTAGGCAAGTAGGACTTAGACATTCTTTCGTGAGGAAATTGATTAAGGATGTAATCATTCACATATATACGATCAAGCTACAATTTCCTTGATCCATTTACTAAGCCACTGGCCATAAACTTAGTAAAAACAACCTCGAGAGGCAAGAGGTTGAAACTCCTTGAATAAGGGTTCCAACAATGATAACAACCCAATCTGAAGTTAATAAATCTTAACCTAAGATTCAATGGATAACAACAAATCATTGATTTGGATGATTATATAAAATTTTGCGATAATGTTGACTATTATATATCGATGGTTGAGTTTTTTTTAAACTCTTAATGAAGTTCCATATCAAGGATATGTGTTCCAAGGAAATGGATACAAAAATGAACTTCGCCTATGTGAATTTCGAGATGGTGTTGTCTCAAAGTGAGAGTTGGAGTTTCTCTCATGGAAAATTCATGAAAACAGGAAAAGCACAGGGCCATAAATAGTGTTATGCGAGAGATGTAGGCGAAGAACCATTAAAGAGTGTGTGTATGGTAATGTCGGTCTAATTACATGGGATAACAGTTCAAAGCATAGCTACCTAATATTCTGATTATACTTTGCGTTATTATTACTAAGGTTAAGTTCAAATCGAAAGATACTTAACTGTATTAACATTCTTTGTTTCTCTTTTTTTGGAATTGGTCTTGTCATTATTAGAACAAGTGCGGGATTGTTATAATTTATGAGAATTAAATGTTCAATTGGTGTGTTCTAAAATGACAAAAAAAATGGAAGAGAAGCAACACTTCGTGAAGTGTTGTTGCGGAATGAGAATAGACAATGGTTGGAAACATGACAACTTTGGGTTAAAAGGTGTTGTTTCATCAAGGGCCGCAACCTTGTGAAAAAACACATGCATGTCTATAAATACCTCATTCCGAAATTCAGAAAATATATTATAAACCAAATATTCTCTTATACAAAATTTCAAACACTCTTCGCTACATAATCGAGTTTTCGTCGGTCTTGCGCAGACTCGATAAAGGCTGAATTATCCTGGGTATTCCTGCGTTCCAACTCTAAGACATTTTGGAGAGTGCTTGAAATATTTTTAAGGGAAAGTGATTTCGTTTACGATTCTAGCCGCAGTACAATCCATTCGGTTTTTGTCTTTTACCTTTTAGCTTGTAGTTTTTTTACTAGCTTTTAGCTTCTTTTTTTCAAAAGCTATTTGAAATAGCTTTTAGCTTATGACTTTCTCTTCCATTTATACCCTCATTATTTTATCAAAAACTCAATTTTACCCTTTATATTAATATAATTTAAATTAAAATAATTGCATTTCAGTTGAGAGAATAAAAAAGATTAGTCATTAATTTTACGGAACAAATTCATGATGCAATCTCCCTTCCGTTTTGTTATTAATGGAATATTTTAATTCATTAAAATGAATTATTTTTATTACTTTTAAATTATTATTTTAATTATTTATTACTTGAGATTTTATTATTAATGTATTTTTATTTATAAATATGATAATGAATGATTTAATATATTTGTTTATTAGTAGGCATATCATGGATTTTGAGAGAAAAAAAAGAGATATAACTATGCATTTTATTGAAATATAAGATCATACGAAAATATTATTATTTTAGGTATTTAAATTTTATTACAAAATTTATATGTAAGTGTTTAATATATTTTTGTGTTATATTTAATTTTATAGTTATATTTAAAATTTGCATTTTATTGTTAATACGTTAATTTTTGTTGAATAAAAATTAATTTGATAAAGATGACCATTAATTTTTTTAATTAATAATGTTATTTTATGTCATTTTGCATTTATCAACTATTGTAACCCTAATTTACCAAACACTCAAATTAACTTATAAGCTATAAGTCATCAACTATAAACTATAAACTATAAGTCATCAATTACCGACTACCAGCTAGCTTATCAGCTATTAGCTAATTTTACCAAAGTGAACCTTATTAACCAATGTCTAATACACATTGCAAAATTAAAAAAATGGGTCTTGTGATGCAGCTCATCTTTCACACTATTATTATTACAAATCCTGTTTTCCTTATACCTTTTGTCTCCAAACGCAATGGAATCAACCATGATTAGATGACCATGCAATCACCAACTAACACTTTTTAATAAACGTTCTGTTGAGTCCAATAGCTCTAAGAGTCATAATTTCACCTCTTAAAAGTGTGAATAAAAAACATATTGCAAATTCAAACATTTGTCTACATAATGACCATGCAATTACCAACTAACTTGAATTAATGAGACAATTTTAATCACTTTTTAACATCATATTATACTCTATTATATGTCTATGATTGTTGTTTCTGGTTAAATTTAAACATTTAAATATTCTAATATGATTAGTGTAAAGTCAGAAATTAACTAATCGTTATTTTTAAAAAGAAGTTGTATTTTCACATTGATTTACTTGGTAGTGATTTTTCTTTTTCTTAAGTTTAGTATCCGATCTTCCAACCGATTAATCTAAGAAGGTTAATTCCACCATCCATTTACAAAATTCCATAAAATTCCATTTAAAGTTAGAGTAAATCTAAATATAAACTTGGTCAAGCACAAAAATTATTTATAATTGTTTGCATCTAACATAATTTAAATCTTGTAAGTTTGACAAGATTACACTCAAAAAAACTAAATCTTCACCACCATACCAACCCAATCAAATTCCTAATAGTAATTGATATTACCCCCTTTAAAGACGTGTGATCTCAGTATATATGAAAGTGTAGTTACTAGGTGATATAGATCATAAGAGTTTCATAATATTGGATTATGAGAGGATCGGGGATTATTATAACAGACTAAACAATCATATAAAATAAGTTTACTGGTCATTTCACTTTATAAATTGTTTAACATCCATTTTTAACTTTTCATATATTCACATCTGATAACATATCCTTTGGACATATGCTTCACATTAGGTAAATAAAACTGCAGCCACCGTCATCCACCTTTATCAACAAAATCCATGGATATGCAGTTTCCCGCAACAAATACATATATATATATATATATATATATATATATATATATATATATATACATAAAATTTAATGAATACCACGTCCAATTATATTAATAATCCCACGTAAAAACTACTAATAACTTTCAGTTTCAATATATAAGCTAGCTAGCTCCCATTGGAGACCAAACCGCATCATGTTTCACAAATACGTACATAATATATTTCGTACATGATTCAGTACAAGAATTATAAATCATAACATTTTCTTCTTCTCCTACTTCTAGACAGTTATCACTATGAAAATCAATCTTACCACCACAACGCATACTTGTCGGTGCAGCTACTTCACCTTAATATAATAACTACTATAATTAATAAATAACTCCAAACCCATCTCACCAGTATTAAGCACCATCCAAAACCACCTAATCAAAAATAGAAACACCATAAACATTAAAAATAATAAGAATTAGTCTATGCAGTTGCGAATAGATGATAGGAGAAGAAGTATATATACATACCTAACTAGCAGTTGTGGGTGCAGTAATCTTTGGCTTAGGCCTCTTCCTCTTCTTTTCATAGCTAACACCTCTAGCTTTAGCTTGAAAATCACGAACATCCCTTAAATAAATCCTAACAGCGCGAGAACCAAAAGGGTTAGTCTCAGGCCGGCCACCGTTCTCTTCATAAGCAGCTCGGAGGCGACCGATGAGAGCGTCGAGACTTCCCCACGCCTGACGAAGAGGACATGGACAAGGAGCTGGTGGATTAGGGATTCCAAAGAAAGGACAGGGGTGGTTATGAACTTTTGTCTTCCCAAACTGGTCCAGGTAGTTGAGAAATTCAAGGACATGAGCACCGCTACATAGGGCTAACGAGAGTGGTGGACGGTGGTTTCGGAGATACTGGCAAAATGTGTTCCAGTCTCTTCTCTTTTGGTTTTCGTAACGGCTTGAAGTTGGAGTTGAACTTCCACTGCTAATACTGTTGTTGTTGTTGTTGTTGGTGGTGGTGGTGGTGGTTATCGAGGATCCACTTGTGGAACTCTCGATCTTACTTAAGCTTGAGTTTGTAGATTGTGAAACCAAATCCATGGAGTTTTTGTTATTTATATTTATTCAAATAGCTTTGTTAATTTGGATCTGGTTTAGATCTTGCAGATGATGAGATTGATCATTGTTGATGATGCGGTAAGAACTAAACTAGGGTTTTCATTTTACTATATAATAATTATTATATATGAAAACATATTTGACAAAAAGGAACAAATATTGTTATAGAAAAAGAGAGAGTATTAACAAATATAGGATATTATATGATGCAGAAAGAGAGATTTAGGGGAACCTGTGCAGTGACAGATGAAAGTATATAGGGTTTATTATAGAGAGAGGATTGGAATACAAGAGGAACTGAGTGTTTAGTTTAGTTTGGTTGAGTCTAGGTAATGATGTTGAGTTATTGAGATGGAATCCATTCCATAAATATTAAAGTAGAAATCGAATGATGGTATTGATTTTTTGGGTAAAAGGGTGGATCAGATATCTGTTTCCAGAAAAGGGGAAGCAACTGAGAGTTAGAGGGATGGTACCGTAAGAGAGAGAGTGAGAGAGTGTGTGTTGAAGAAAAGGAAGAAACCGAGGGTTAAATGAAGGAAGGAAAGAAGAGGAAAAGGAGTGTTTGTGTTTGTGTGTGTGTGCTGTGTCAAAACAGGACAAAGTTTGGCAGCGAGCAGTCATGATTGTGACCAAAGATGACCAGACAATTCAAATTCTGCAATATTCTTACCCCACTTCTCTTTTACGCGCGTGCGTTCACTATCTCTTACATATTACTAATACTATAAGATGGTAAAGTCAATCGTCAATTAAATTATGTTAAGACTAACCGTTGTTTTATAAATGTGAATTCGTTTTCTTTTTCCAGCAAATTAATAATTAAGAATATTACAATTAGGAATGTTTGTCCGGTTAAGATTCATCTCGTAAAAGTTTATAAAAAATGGAACGGATTAGGGTGAGCATAGTTGAGAATATGAGCATAAAATTTTGGTCAGTCCCGCATTAAAAATAAGGGAGGGTCGGTCGGATTAGTAGATACAACACCTTTTATAAAAAATTATGTTAGTGAACATGTCCGCAAAACACAGGACAAGGCGGGCACAATAGAGGATGCAAATCTAAATATTTGGTTCGTCTTGCACTAAAGTACGGGCAAAAAGGTCATGTCTAACGGGTCTGATCCGTTTTGTCACCCTTAATCACAGTTCAATTTGTCTAATTTTAACAGCATTTGATCGTTGACAACGAATTCTCTACTCAAATCATTATTCGACACTTCTATGAGACAGTTGATAACTCAAGAGCTTTGATTTTAATGATCATGATCAAGCATCATATAAGATCGAGGATAGATAAGCATCTGAGGACTGTTGGATAAGATAAATAGCTAGGTTGCGTTAATCCAGTATTGCATTGATGAATAAGGTTCTAGTACATTGTAATATTGAGATAAATTTGTCCTACAAATACAACTGGTTATAGTTGACAATGTCTTGGAGATGTTTGACCATACTGAAGGGAAATTAACGATATAAATGCAGCGGAAAACAAAAATTTATCTTTAGAGATCCTTACGAAAGGTCATGATCAGTGATAGAAAAGTTACCTCTTGTGGCGATGAAACCTTTGAATCTGAATCAATGAATGATCACGAGCGTTGTACGATGAACAACGTCTCTACTCAGTCCACACGAACAACTTCCTTCAGTCACAATGCTAGCTGATTAGATTGAAGGTTTAGAGTGAGGAGAGGAAAAATAGAATACGGTCAGAGTTTTAAAAATAACAACTTTTGAACTTCCGCACAAGGGTCCTATTTATAGAACTACGTGTGTGGACTTCAAGCTAAAAACTCAAATCAATAATATTATTATTATATTATTATAATAACTATTCTTATAATAAACATAATAATATTATTATTATATTTTTTATAACTATTATAAAATTAATAATAACTATTATAATATATATGTTAATTAAGCACATGGTACCTTACATAATTTTGTATTCCATTCTAGTGCATTGTACCTTACGGTGTATCTTATTTATTCTACTCATTCTCCAACTGTCCTTATGTGTGTGACCATGTAGAATTTCGCGAAGTTTGCAATTATATTAAATCATGTATTTAACATAATAAACAGTGAGCGATATCTAGCAACACATCACTGCTACCCAAGTCACAAAATTGTCATGTGATCTGATAAAACCTTTTGCACTACGCCAAAAATGGCATTTCGCAACGCACAAAAGACAGCGCTTTTAATGCAAAGCGCTGCTATATGTCAATTGAAAATTCGCTCAAAAAAAGCGCTCTCTAAAGGGCACATTAGACAGCGCTTTCTAAAAGCGCTTTCTAAGGTGACCACTTTAGAGAGCGCTTTCACCTTAAGCGCTTTCTAAAGTGTAACTTAAGAAATCACTTTATTTTAAATTATTTTATAAAAGACCTATAAGAGCACTTTGTTACAAAAGCGATGTCTTTTGTTTTTGGTACAAATACACTGAACCATGTAAAGTATCACAAAATATGTCAAAATGGGGTATCGAACCCACGCCCTTTAGGTAGGGAAAGGAATTTTAAATTATATTAATATATCAAATTATATTTAATATATTTAAATCATATTAAATTAAATTTTAATTTATTTTAAATTATATTTATAATTATTCAAATATATGTTTTAAATACAAACATTTTAATTTATTAAAATTATATTCAAATATATTAAAACTATATTAATATATAATTTAAAATATATTTAAAATTATATTAATATATCAAAATATAATTCATATATTTAAAAGTCATACCTTAGACAACGCTTTTTGAAAAGCGCTGTCTAAGATAAACCTTAGACAACGCTTTTAGAAAGCGCATTTAAAGGTATATCTTAGACAACGCTTTAGACAATGCTTTTGAAGAAAGCGTTGTCTAAAGTCTAATTATATGTAACATACACAGTTACTATTTTCATTTCATTCTTTCCCTCTCTTTGCGAACGAAACTCGCGAACACCATTTTCGCCCTAACAGAATCTTCAATCGCCACAGTCGTCCACCACCGTGCTCCTCCGTGACCATTATTGTTGTCGCCTTGCTCCTTCCTCCATCCACTGTACACTCATTTTTCGTAAGTTTCTTCTCTGTCTTTGTTTAGTGCAAGTATGAGTTTAGGACACAGAAATAGGATACATTGATGATAGAAGTAGATTATGTAGATGACATTGATGATATCAGAAGAGTATAAAGAAGAAAATAGCTTATTTCTTTTTTAATATAGTTGATATCAGTGTTGAAGAAGTGTTTATTATTTTAAGCACTTTTTGTATATAGTTGACATTGTTGTAGAAGTGCTTATTAGTTTAATATCTTACATTCTTTTTAGAAGTGCTTATTAGTTTAATATCTTTTTGTATATGACATTAATAGTTGACATTTTTGTATATAGTTGACATTATTATTTTAAGCTCTTTTTATATATAGTTTACATTCTTTTTAGAAGTGCTTATTAGTTTAATATCTTTTTGTATATGACATTTTTTACATTGTTGTAGAAGTGCTTATTAGTTTAAGCTCTTTTTATATATAGTTTACATTAGTTTAAGCTCTTTTTATATATAGTTTACATCGTTGTAGAAGTAGATTATGTAGATGACATTTTTTTAGAATGTAATGAAATAAAAATATAAATAGAGATATAAATAAGTTTGAGGGAATCTAATGAAATAAAAGTGAGAAATGAAAGTTTGTTATATATGTTATGTTTTGTGCATTGATGGATTAATAGAGTTTGTTTTGATATATTGTGTAGGAAAGATGGACGATACTGAAGTTGAAGTTGTTGTTCAGAAGATGGTTGATGAAGTTTTACAAAGTAGGGGAGAGACGGCGAAAGGAAAGGGACGTCGGCAAGAAATCCGCGAGAGACAACAAAGGTATAGAAAAAGATAATTTTTTGTTGCATGTGTTGAGAATTTAATTGAGCAAGAATTTAATGGTGCCTGTAATTTGTTGTAAATACAAACCTTTTATTTTAAAAATGAAAATGATGTGTTTGTGCAAAAACGTCGCAGCGCACCTCAAAGAAAAAGGAGGGTACGGAGGAAGATGATCATGTTGAATGGGAAAAAGGAGATGAGTTATGGGTACAAAGTGATTAACAACGTCATGGTAAGAATTCACTCCAAAAGTTAAAAGTATGTATATGTAGTATATGTGTATAGTTAGTGAATAATGATAGTGATCAAATTGTTGCAGCATTTTTCGAAGCATGTGAGTAAGAGGTATCTTGCATTGCATCAGAAGGATATAATTCTGGAGGACGGAGACTATGGATACCTGTATGCTGCGAAGATGAAATGCGCCAAGTGTAAAGGAAGGATAATCACTATGCCAAACAAGACCTTAGACAACGCTTTTTTTAGCCTTAGACAACGCTTTAAAGCGCTGTCTAAAACTCCGCTGCTAAAGGTTTAGACATCGCTTTTTTAAATCTTAAAAGCGCTGTCTAAGAGCTGTCTAAGGTACCCTTAGACAGCGCTTTTAGGAATACCTTAGACAGCGCTTTTGATAAAAGCGCTTTCTAAGCCCCTATACCTTAGACATCGCTTTTGGTGAAAGCGCTGTCTAATCCCCTCCTATTTTAATTTTTTTAGGTATACCTTAGACATCGCTTTTCAAAAGCGCTGTCTAAGCCCCCCCCCCCCCCCCTTAGACATCGCTTTTGCCAAAAGCGCTTTCTAAGCCCCCCCTTAGACAGCGCTTTTGTGTAAAGCGATGTCTAAGGTATACGAAATTTTTTGCAGCTTTTGTTTTAAACCATATTTTTTCCAGGTTTATAAACCAGAATTTCTACCTGTTTTCAACCAAATTTTGGCAGACAAATATCACATTTTATATATGCCATTTCAAACCATTTTGGCCTTTTTTCTACCAATTTTTGGCTAACAAATATATATATACCAATTCAAACCAATTTTGCCTTAAATGTATCAAAATATATACAAATTTATGTACAAATTTACAAGTCATTACATATACTACAAATGTACAATATAATTACACATATTATCTAATCCATCCAAATTAAGCATTGCTCCAAATATATACATAGGTCCTGAAACAACACAAAGATTGTAATTCAATTAATAAACAATATTATAGAAATTACAATGTTACACATATCTAAATTCTCAACAATTAAAGTAAGACTACAATATTATACCTCATAAATCATTGAGCTCTATAATGAATTGACACCATTCCTCTTTGATTTCGTCCACTTGATCTTTTGTATAATATCGACACTTGAATTCATCAAAGTACTACATAATAATATAACATAGTTTGATTTAATTTCAACTATTTAATTATATGAGATATGTGTAAATATAAAAATAACTCATAAGTTAGAAATACATACATCGGTGGGAATCTCTAATCGGCCAAAAACAAGAGTATCTCGCATAAACCTCAACATGAAATACCCGCAATCTATTTGATTACGTTGCTGAGGACACTACATATGAAAAAAAATGGATAAATCCTAAGTTTTATCAAGTGTCATCACTAATATAATAAAAAATGTGATAATTAAAAATATACCGCCACTCGAATCCATGTAATGGAGTTGGCGCCCCTCTTTGATGTTTAGATATCTCGTTGGGCTCGAAAAGCTTGTAGGATGCTAATAAAATAAAAATGAAGTAATTAGAACAATTCACATAAACTAAGAAATACACACAAGAAAATTGTGAACATTCTCACTTACGTGTCAATTATGACCTTCATATACGGGTATGTTGTCCAATCATTTCCTAACGAGTCAAGATAATAAACGATTTCTCTGATAGGATTGATTGCGAGCAACAACCAATGTCCACTGTAATGATTAAGCAAATGTTAGATGTCAACTTGGAAAAAAATTATAATAGATGAATTTAGAATGAAATTCTAACTCGATATTAAACGGTATAAAGAACAACTTCTCCGCATCTTTGTTGGCCATGAGGATCCTAAGAACGTACTCCGTCACGGTATCTGGTCTACTTAAGATTGAACTTAAGTTGACGGTCGCGGGTGCTAAGAATCCAAATGACACATCCAAACCATTGGGGCGCATCAATTTGTCATACAAAAACCTTATATAAAAACATCATTAACATTAGACACCTCTTTTGAAACATAAAGTAAATAAGTTGTTCAATTAATATAACAAAGTAGACCGGATTTACCTGATATATGTATTGACAACAGTGACGCCGATTTCTTCACGACCAAAAACTTGCATGAAGTCTTCATTACCAATCATTTGGTCGTGATCAAAGCCGAAAATACCTACCTCCATATGCACAAGCCGAACACCTCCGGTCGATATATCGGTCATCTCTAGAAATGTCTGGAGGCACGACCTATACTTGGTGGTAGGTGTTTTCCTAGCTACGGTCTTCTTAGCACCAACACTTTTTACCTGTGTGGAGGCGTTGCTAACCTCCTTTTCTTGAAGCTACATATCATATAAATAGTTAGATCAAATTAAGAATGTAACAACTTCCATGAATATATGCCATATAATTGTATTGTACCTGTTTTCTTGAAACCACAGACTCGGTATGCCGCGGAATAGCATTATCTTTTGATTTGGATTTTGTGGGAGTCTATTTAACATAACCAAGGAAAATATGTACGTAAAATGCGTGTAAAAACTTTGAATATACACATTAAAGTTAACATAGGTTTTAGGCATACCTCATATCCTACGCATATGAGGTTTGTCGGCCATGCAACAAACGAACCTACTGCTTCGTCCACCGTTGTTGCATCTGAACCATCGTTAGGATATGGTAATGATGCATTCGGCTCAACTGCAATATCAACCGATACTTTCAAACATCCAGTAGGGAGCTCTCTAGTGTGGAGTAATACTCCGCTAACGTTATGCACTTTTCCCTTGCCAACCATCCGATAGTATGGTGACGACAAATATAGCTGACAATGGGAAATGCCCTAAAACCAATAATAACAAGAAATTGTTAATGTGTATATATGTTGTAAACACCCCAAATTTGCCCTCACCCATTCACACCATGGCTTGTGATCATCTCATATGCATAAACACAATCATATCATCTCACATCTCATTTTTGATTCACTGGATAGTTTCTAAGGCATCTGCACCTAGGGTTTGTGATCTGAGCAATCCCAGAGCTTCTTGGGCCACTCCAAAGGCCACTAATCAACTCAAAGGGGTCCATGTGTGTTCCCATATCATATTTCATCTCCTCAAAGTCAAAATTGCAGAGGAATCACAAGAACTAGGGTTTGAGTGGATGCAGAGCCAGGTTTGACTGCACAGTTGACTGAAAATTAGGGTTTTGGTTTCAGAGGCCATAACTCCAAATTTTTTGGTCATTCTTGTTTCCATTGATCTCTATATGGTATGGGGAGTATACATATCAATTTTCATGAAGAAATTCCATGGGGAAGTCATCTGATCAAGGGTTGACTTTCTGGACAAGTCAGTGCAAAATCAGGGCATCTGAGGCCCCCAATGACCCAACCAATGGGTGATCTTCATCATTTTGAGTGTATATGATCTTTATTTGATCATGGAAGAAGGTTGAAGTTCATAAAAATCAAGAATTTAGAGTTTTTGCAAATGTTGACTTTTTGGGCATAGTTGACTTCTCAAGAATGCATCATTTTAGGTCATTTTTCAAGCCTTGATTCATGATCCAAAAAGGCTTCAAATGGGAAAACTTTGGTCATGAAAGTTGTAGATCTCATCTTTCCCTTTTCAAAAAGTACAAGAACATGATCAAACTCTTCTTGGATCAAAAGTTATGGCAATGCAAAGTTGGCTAAAATCATTAATTTTCAAGGCATGCCCTAAGTGAGAATTTTGCAAAATCATGGATCAATGACCTTTGCAGCCTCAAGTTCACCTCTAACCAATTTGCCAACATTCTCTAAGTCCTAAAAATCAGATTTGAACTAAGATGGCCCATGGTTTCATGTTTGGTTGGCCAAAGAATCACATGTGAACCAAAATGTCACAACTTGCAAAAACTCATGATCATGCTTTACCAACTTGCTGCCTTGAATGCTGGACCAAGCTGACATTTCCCCCTCATCTTGCTGCGCATAGCCCATGCCTTGTACCAAGCTAGCACCTCACCATACTTTCTCTTACACAAGAGTTGACAAATTGCAAAAGTTGCCTCACCTATCCATAAAGCACATGTCAAATCAACTGACCAATGAGAGAGAGTCATGTGGACAATTTGCAAGCAAAACATAAGAAGGAGCAAGGCTGAAACCAACACATTCATAACTTACACAAAAACACTCCCATTTGCATCTTGCTTCGATTTCCTCTCCACAGCAAGCAAACACTCAAACCTTTTCCTCCATTCAACTCACCATGTATCACTGAGTAGAAACCACCCAAAGCACAAGCCTAAAACATCCAGAACACCTCATTGCCATCTCTCACTCCATTCTGCAGATTCATTCGAATCTCCCTCCCTAGCCCACAAACAGCCAAACAAACCTTGCAAAGCTTCTCCATACATCATCTGGACCACAAGCAATCACTCACCATGGCCTGAATCAGTCAGAATCACCATAGCCATTGTTGACTGAGCTTGAAGCAGTTCCTTTCGAAACTCATTATCCAGCCAGCACAAACTCATTTTGAGCATTCAAACATCATCAAGGGGCTCTAAGGAGTAGATTGCACATAAAGAGAAGGCCAGAAAGTCCTCAAGTGGAAAGCTTCAAATCTCAGGTAGCCTGAAATTTATTTTTCCAGAAATGATTTTGCTTGTTACAAACTTGTTCTTCATGTCTTGCTGATCATCCTGGTACCATTAGTTTTGAAAATGATTGTGATTTGAGCATTTAATTTGACTCTGAAACTGGTTTGCCCTAAAAATGTTTGCCTTCGATTCATGTGATTGATGAAGAATAAATTTGTTTGGGGTTAGGGTTTTGATTCAGGAGATCATGGGGTTCATTCTTACGTGCTTAGTTTTCATTTTAGTTACGATTTGAGTGATTTGGAGGTTTCTCAGGTGAGATGCTGGCCGGAGAAGACGACCGGAGGTCCTCTCCGGCCACCTGAAAGTCATTAGGGCAAATCCCTGTAATTAATGAGCGTTTGAATGGTGAGCGTTGGATGGGTTGACTTGGTCCATTCCCGCGCGTGATCAAGGGCCCAGATTCGTTCATTAAACCCTAATCAGCTTTATTTATTTAGTTAATTAAAATTAAGCCTGTTTGAATTGAGACCCTTGGATGAAGCGCGCAGTCAACCTTTTCAAACTCTGGATCAATCTCAGCCTTCCATTGTGCATACTTCAGTTTTATTTAATTTTAATTCATTTTCTTTCCAATTAACTTGTATAATTATTTTAAAATAGCAAAAAATTCATAAAAATTATGAAACTTTTTCCTTAAGGTTTTATTATTTTTTATGACACAAAAATATTTTTTATTTTATTTTTATCATTAAAAAAGTATTTTTAAATATTTAAAAGATTATTTTTAATTGATTAATGGGAATTAATTAATTAAAAATACTTTTAGGTATTTAAAAATTACAAAAAAATTCATGAAATGTTCTAAGACATTTAGAAACATTGTCCAACCTTCAAACCAAATTTCGTTTTTGATCTTGATACATTTTGAGAATTTTTCATTGAATTAAATCATATTTTGTGCATTATTTTGATCATAAGTTCAAAAAATCATTTCTGCCAATTGGTGAAGGTTGAGACATTGATTCTTCTTGCATTGTCTTTTGTTTTGCATGTATTTTCAAGGATAAAAAGGCCATGAATTGTTCTTGCATTTTCAAATTGTTTGGCATTTGTTTTGTTAAGAACCCTAAAAAACCCTAATAACTTAGAAAATTCATATCTTGAGTTTGGTTGAGAGTTGAGAGCTCCCCTTTGGGCAGTGGTTTATTATAGGTCTAGGGTTTCTTTGGGTACCATTTTCCATTTTTTATCTTAGGGTTTGCTTCTGTTTTGGGTTTTTGTTTGATGTTTGTTCCATGAACCCTAATTTGGGCTTTCTTTTGCATCCTTCTTGCATTTCCTTGTATAACATGACTTGTCTTTGCATTTTGTGCATGCTTATGATTTCATTTGACATCTTAAGACATGTATAAAGCATCTTTGATCATTGCATTACATATTTGCCATGTCATTTGTCTTGTATGATTCATAACTTTTCATGTTTGTTCATGCTCCTTAGCTTGCATCATTTGCATTCATGATCTTGTATGAACATCCCCATTGTCTTGCCTCATGTTTGCAGCACCTCATAACATCATAATCATCATCAACATGCTTCTGGTCTTGCTTTGCATCATATCATTTCATCTCATCTTGCATTGCATTGCATTTCTTTCTAACATTTCAGGTGGTAAGTAACTTGAGAAGTGGATTTGCCTTCACTTCTCATAACTTTTCTTCTCATCTCTCTTGCATTCATTTCTGTATTTTTGTTTGTGTTTGAGTTTGAGCTTGCTCATTCTTCTCCTCCCCACTTTCTTTCTTCAAGTGACTTGACTTCTTGAATGAAGCAAGTCACTTTGCTTCTCTTGATCCTGTTCATCTGCTTCCTGGTGGCTCCTCTGAAGATTGTTCTTGGAAACCTCACAAACCTTAGGAACAACCAAGCATGACAATAATTAGGGTTTTGATTAGTTCCCCCTTAGTTTCACCTTTGTGTCTCTTTTGAGTCTCCTCTTCTCACCTCATAATCAGGGACTAAACCCTAAAGGCTTTAAGACTTTGTGATTAAGCTTATGCCTGCATCCTTCTCTTAGGATGGAGTGTATAACTTTAATCCTAAGTATTAAACCCTTAATGTGTTTAAATCTCTTAATCAATTCATCTAATAATCATCAGGACATCACTTGTAACTTGGGCCTTGCATTAGGGTTCTAATTCTTCCTTAAGTGGTTAAGAAGGACTAACCCTAGTGTTAATGGACAAGTCCCCCTCAAGTTGTCTTACAAACAATAAAATTCACTTCATCATCCTACCATTAATTAAAATCCATTTAATCAAAGGCTTGTTTTGTCATGAGTTTAATCCCTAATCATGGATTAAGTTGAGGAGCTTTCCTCAGCTTAAACATTCTCATCTATCATCCTTCTTTTATGATAGTGTAATGAGTCTGTTTAATCCATGATTATGGCTTAACCTCATTACTCAACACTAAACAAAAATCACAAAAACATCTAATTAATCACAAGTAGGTTAATGATCTTAATCCTACACCAAAGGTGATTAAGTGTGAGAATCCGACTTCACACTTAAGGTATTCTCATTACCCCTAATCAGAGGGAAGATGTGATGAGTTTACTAACCCATTGGTTTAGACTTAAGCTCATTATCCTATGACAAACTTTCAAAAGCAATAAAAGACTGAAAACACAAAAACAAACAATAATCGTCTCCTCCGGGATTCTTTTTCTCATCATCTTCACTCACAACCGAGAACTTGCTTCTTCCGTCTAATGCAAGACAGTAAGCACCTGAGCCAGACAGGTCATACACTTGAGCATAGGCAAGTAAGCAGTTCATCAGTCAATTCACCTTTCAGTCTCTTTGGGTCGAACTACGGTGTTCTGACTTCCTCATTGCACGAGAGGATACGTAGGCATAACTTAACGGTTATCGAACAAAAGTCTCTGTTCATTCCCCCTCTTTCCAGCTTCATTCTTTAGCCTCATATTCTTGAGCATCTCATCTTTGTTCCTACACTGACACTGTATATATCACATTTCACACTTCTTTTACACTGACACCTGTACATCCTTTTCCAGCTCTTTATGCACAGATTGCACTGACACTACCCCTTTAAAACACAAATCTTCTAAAGCGTGGATCCCGTCGAGTACGACGGACAATCTGGGTGCTAATACCTTCCCAGGTTGTAACCAACCCCCTTTCTCAGTCTCTCTGGTTCGCAACCGTCTTATCCATATCTTTCTAGGTCTATGCAGCATTGCCTTTCCTCCGGGATAAAAATGCCTAGCTGGCGACTCTTTTCTTCTCCAGTGAGTTCACTGCTGTGTGTTCTCATTGTCCCTCTCGCCGACCGTTCGCGTCTGTACCCTATTTGACCTGGCCTCATTTAGCGGGAGCGACAGCTTGGCGACTCTGCTGGGGACCCTTATACTGTAACCAGGGCTTCTGGTTCCTTTTGTGGGTTCCTCCTAGCGTTTGATTGATTTGTGTTTACTGGGGTGTTATGTGTTTATTTGTGCTTATATATGTTTTATTTTTGCTTTATGTACAGTTGTTTACTGCTTTCTTTATTGCTTTTGTATATATCATACTGTCATGCTGCTGGCTGGATCTGGTTTTTGTTTTGGTGGGTGGGGTTCCACTGAGAGTTAAGGTCCTATACCTGGGACCTGAGTGACACCTAGGCTAGAGTGAATCATATTCTTTCCCATTCCATTTCGGTCTGGTGCGGGAATATGAAACACGGTTCAGATATGGGTTTCTTCTTGAGAACTCTGTGTTGCAGATTTCCTGCAATGCTAGGGCTATCTGGGAAGCCTGCTAAGTCTGGATGACCTTTTAGTATTGACCTTCAGAAACTGAGGTGAATTAGAGGAGGAATTGTTATGGTTTTTGTAAACACTGTACCTCCGGGTTAGAAGTGTTTACACTTCTCATAACTGATCCAAGTCTGAGGATCCTTGTTCTAGATCACCACCTGTGAGGGGGTTGGGCTGTTTACAGGTTTGCAGGTACCTTGACCTCAGAACACCTTGCTACTTTGACTTTGTTAAGAGTGCTCCATGTTGGATAGTTCTTGTGATTCTAAACCCTGGACATGTGGCTCTTTATTTGAGTCCCCCACCCTGGTTACTGGATTTATAGACCTCCATCTGGAATTCTTGAACACACATGGATCTATACCAAGGCAGTTAATCAGATCCAGCTCAGTCACAAACCCTTTGCATATCATTTGCATACATACTCATTGCATCATTTTAACATGTGCTTATTTGTGTTTCAGGGTATCCACCTTCATCTGGTTTTGGTTTTGACCCCATCTGCAGTTTTGACCTATCTCCACCAGCATCTTGCTTCAGCTTGTCAGCCATATACTTCAGTTACTTGCACTAGCCAGCCAGTGGCCCACTCCTCAGCATCTTCATCAGCACTCTACTCAGTCTCAGCACTTATGGCTCCAAAGAAAAGCAACATCACCTATCATTTCTTCCAACCAGACTTGTCAGACATCAGGAGGATCCAAACCCTGATCACTCCAGATCACATACCCTTGTTCAGGGAGAGTTATGGAGATATACTGGACATGGTTATGGATCTGGACCCTTCACAGAGGAGCCTCATCCACACCTGTATTCAGTTTTATGACCCCCCATTGAGATGTTTCACCTTTCAAGACTTCCAGTTGGGTCCTCTTTTAGATTAATACTCATTTTTGATTGGTTTGCCTATCAAGAGAGAAATCCCTTTCAGCCCTGAAATGGTCTTTCCCAGCAATGGAGAGATAGCAAAAGCTTTGCACCTGGAACCTGCTTTGATTGAGCAGCGTATGACCTCTAAAGCTGGGATCCCTGGCTTTCATCTGGACTTTCTAATTTCTCAAGCTAGTCTGAAGGCTTCCCTGGGGGAATGGAGAGCTGTTTGTGCTCTGTTGGCCTTAAGTGTATATGGAATTGTGTTGTTTGCAGATGAGCCCCGATTCATTAGCAAGAATGCAATCCATTTGTTCATCCTGAAGAACCCAGTGCCAACTTTATTGGGTGATCTCTATTACTCAGTACATCAGAAGAATGAGAAGCAGAGGGGAAGGCTAGTGAGGTGTTGTGCTCCATTATTCCATGCTTGGCTTCTCAGGCATCTGCCCAGGACAGATGCATTTCTAAATCCTCATCAGCAAAGCAACTGGGCTAAGAGGCTCACTACTCTCACTTCAGCAGACATCAGATGGTGTACTCAAAGCACCAAGGGCAGAGATATAATCACAAGCTGTGGGCACTTTCCCAGTGTGCCCTTAATAGGAGTTAAGGGAAGTATCAACTATAACCCTCTGCTGTTCAGGAGGCAATTAGGCTATGCACTGGTTCATACTCCTAGAGAACAAGACTTGGTGGAGACCCTCTACTGTGAGAACAAGATTAGTTTGGCTTTTGTTAGGCAGGCTGCCTGGGCCTGGGATCATGTTCAAACCAAGGGAATCACCATTCTGGGGAAGTGCAATAATGTGGCATCAGTCCAATATTATGAGTGGTCCCATGCTAGGGCCCAATTCTCTGGAATGCCCTTTACCATAGAAGACATGCCTGAGTCATCTTCAGCACCACCCCCTGCCACTATCAGTTTGGAGGAGTTTGAGAGCTTGAAAGAAAGAAATGAGAAGTTAACCCAAGCCTTGCAGAAGACCCTCAGGGAGAGGAGTGAAGGTGTGAGGGAGATTGAGAGATTGGAGAAATTGAGGGTAGAACACTTGACTAAGATTGAGAAGTCTGGGGATTATATCAACAAGTCTAAAGCTGGTGAACAGATTCTGAAGAATGCTTGTAAGGAAGCCCAGTTCCAAGGAGCAAGAACAGACTTGTATTTGAAAGAGAGTCAGGCCAGGTGGGTCCGGATCACTGAGGCCCGTACTCTAGAAGACAAGAGAGTTCAAGACAAGAGGGAGCAGATGGAAAAAGCCCTGGCAGCGGCCCAGAAGGAAATATCAGAGCTAGAAATCAGAGCTGGAGTAAAGAGGTCTAAGGACCAAAGTCAGAACAAGAAGTTGACTGCAGCTGTTGCAACAAGAAACCTTCTCATCAGAGGTCTCACGGAGCGTCCGGCTGATCCTGTGACCGAAGCACTTCTTAAGGAAGTTCGTGAGGATGAGTTTGGCCTTGGAGTTTGATCATTTGCTTGTTTTTGTTCCTTTTCATGTACTTTTGCTTTTTTGTGATGTATTTTGACCCTTTGGGGGCTTGTGTTGTAACTTGAACAAATTGTATTATTTCACTTTTGTAATATATCTGTGTTGGTTTCTATCTGGGTTCACATCAAAAGCAACTTCAACAGCAGCATCTTCAAGGGTCTGGAAGGGTCAAAACTGAAGGCCAAACCGGATACCTTGAGAACAAATAAGCATAACTGCATTGCATGCTAACCCTTTTGTTTGTTTTGTAGGTTTTTGTTTTATTGTTGCTAACCTCTGTTGTGATGTTCAGGAATTATTGCTCGCCGCCGGGTATTTCCTCTCAACAGGCCTCACAGGTACCCAACTAGAAACAACCTTCCGGGAATTCAGATGGATCAGATGCAACAAGACCTTACGGAGGTCAGAAACCAGATGGCAAACGAAAGACTGGAAATGAGAACCCAGATAACCCAGTTCATGGAAGTGATGAACAACTTAGCTCAAAGCCAAGAGAGGCTCAGAACTTTGGTAGAAGCGAGGAATCAAGATGAGCCCCATGTGGGGACTGCTGGCACAAGTAACAATGAAAGGGTGCAACCACATGTTAACCCCCCTGTGTTTGGCCCACATCTACATCCTGAGATCAATATTCCTGCAAACATTCAAGGAACAGCCACTGCAGCCAGAGTACTTCAAGAAGACCCTCAGGAGGACCAATTTACAGTAATGGGTGCTGGAGAGGAAACTTATGATAGGCGGCTGGATGAAATAGCTGAGAAGTTGAGGTCCTTAGAATCTCAAAATTCTTTGGGGTTCGACGTCATGGACATGGGTTTGGTAGAAGGGGTCAGGATCCCCCATAAGTTCAAGCCTCCTTGTTTCGAAAAGTATAATGGGACTTCATGCCCCCGGACTCATTTGCAATCATTTCTGGGAAGGCTGAAGGCCTATATAATGGATGAGAAACTTTGGATGTTCTACTTCGAAGATAGCTTGACTGGAGCATCAAGGGAATGGTATTCCCATTTGACAAGGGCAACTGTGAGATGCTGGAAGGACCTGGCAGAAGCCTTCATCCGACAGTATCAATACAATTTAGACATGGCACCCAACAGGACTCTCCTAATGGGAATGTCGCAATCGTCAAGGGAAAGTTTCCGAGAGTATGCCCAAAGGTGGAGGCAACTGGCTGCTGCTGTTCAACCACCAATGTCTGAGAGAGAAATGGCAGACATGTTTATGAACACTCTCCAGGGAACGTATATTGACAGGTTGGCTGCTTTCTCTTCCACCAGCTTCGCAGATGTTGTCATAGCTGGGGAGAGAATTGAAAGCCTGTTGAAAATGGGCAAAATTTCCGACAACGGTGCAAGCTCGTCCAGTAGTACAAGAAAGCCTTTTGCAGGCCCAAGAAGAACTGGCGAAACCAATGCCATTCACACCAGCAGGGGTAGGCCCCAATATGCTCAGAGGTCAATAGCAGCAGTCACTATCCCTGCTCCAGCACATCCTCAGCCAGTCTATCAACCTCCGCAACAGAACTTCCAACAACAACCTCAGTATCATCAGAATCAGTATCCTCCAAGAAACTACAACAACAATAACTCCAACAACAACAATCAACAAAGGCCATTCCAACAGAGGCCATCCCAAGCTAACCGAGTGATCGACCCGATCCCAATGCCGTATGCTGCCTTGCTGCCACAACTTCTGAAACTCAACCTGGTTGAGCTAAGAACGTTGGCACCTCCGAATCCCAACAGTCTACCAAGAAACTATGACTCCAATGCTAGGTGTGCTTTTCATTCGAACGCACCTGGTCACAGTACAGAAAAATGCAGGGCTCTGCATATGAAGGTACAAGACTTGGTAGACTCCAAGGCTCTGAATTTTGCACCTCCGCCCAATGTCAATAAAAACCCAATGCCAAATCATGGTGGTCCCCGAATTAACGCTATTGAAGAAGACCAACCGTCTTATTTGATAACTAGTGTGGATCAGATCCGGACACCATTGGTGGAAATCAAAGCTCAACTCCGTGAAAACCAAATATTTCCTGGGTGTGAGCTAGGGTGCCCCTACTGCAATATTTCATGGAACGGGTGTGAGGACCTGAGGAATGGCATTGACAGCCTTATTCAGAGTGGCCTGCTACAGATCACTACATCATTCCCAACAAACCCAACAACTTCATCAACAACGGTTTCAGACCCTCCTACAAATACAGCAACTATTGTCCCCGACAATTCACCAGCACCATCAACAAGTACTTCACCTGTCCTTCCAAATGATCAGTTTTCAACAGTTTCTCCTGCTACAACTTCAGCTTCATTCCATTTCGAATCTCCGTCAACAACAACAACAGTCCTTCCAACAACACCTCCTACAACGCCAGCAATCAATCATGAAGATGTCTTTACTGTTACCATATTCTACGATCCTGAAAATAACTCCGCCTATCATTCAGAAGGTGCTGCTCCTGCCAGAGCACCAGTTACAATCTTTTATGATCCACAAACAATTACAGTCCCTTCAGCAGCAGCAATCAGTCCAGTCACTGTCACGGTGCCTAGACCAGTACCATATGAAAGCAATAGGGCCATCCCTTGGCACTATGGCTCTGACGTGTATTGTGAAGGGAAAAGAATCACTCTTGAAACATCCACACCTGCACCACAGGTAGATAATGTGGGGAGAGGCGGAGGCTTCACTCGAAGCGGACGTCTCTTTGCTTCACAAGTTCAAAGACCTACTGCCGAAGCAGAAGCTGCTACCAAGGCAAAGGGTAAAGGCCCGGTGCAGGAAGATCCAGCTGCCAAAGAAGCCCTGAAAACTCCATTTGATCAGGAAGTTGA
Organism: Lathyrus aphaca; assembly: GCA_963966055.1. NCBI lineage: Eukaryota > Viridiplantae > Streptophyta > Magnoliopsida > Fabales > Fabaceae > Lathyrus > Lathyrus aphaca. The sequence continues at coordinate 145,048,188 of OZ014520.1, read as the reverse complement.
TGAGTTTATGCGGATCATCAAAAAGAGTGATTATAAAATTGTGGATCAGCTTCACCAGACGCCATCCAAAATCTCCATCCTCTCACTGCTTATGTGCTCCGAAGCCCATCGGAATGCACTACTCAAAGTCCTGCACGCAGCTTACGTGCCTGAGGAGATTACTGTCAACCAATTGGAAACCGTGGTTGGAAATGTTACTGCTAGCAATGGGCTAGGGTTTACCAATTCTGACTTGACAGCGGATGGCCGCAACCACAACAAAGCCTTGCACATAACCATGGAATGCAAAGGAGCTGTCCTTTCTCATGTGCTGGTGGACACAGGTTCTTCCCTGAATGTCTTACCAAAGAAGGCTCTGGTGAAGCTTGAATATGATGGATTGGCATTGAGACCCAGCAACCTGGTAGTAAGAGCCTTTGATGGTTCTAAGAGATCGGTTCTGGGAGAGATTGAGCTGCCTGTGACAATTGGCCCACAGACTTTTAAAACTATCTTTTACGTGATGGACATTTAGCCCGCCTACAGCTGTTTGTTGGGTAGACCCTGGATTCACGCCGCCGGCGCAATAACGTCTACCCTTCACCAAAAGTTAAAATTCGAGTGGGAAGGTCAAGTTGTCACAATCTGTGGGGAAGAGGATATATTTGTTAGCCATCTGCTACTTATAAATACATTGAGATGGATGGGGAAATCCATGAAACAATGAGCCAAGGTTTTGAAGCCTTGAACGTCAATGAGGCATCTGCTGTATCTGGTACCTCAATGTCGTCTTATCAACAAGCCCGGAAGGTTGTTGAGGAAGGAACTGCCCTAGGCTGGGGTAAGGTCTTAGCTGTGGAGGAGAAGAAGGACAAATTTGGGTTGGGTTACAAACCAACTCAACATCAAGCAAAGGCTGCTGCGGAGCCTGGTTTTGTCAATGGGGGGATGCTTACCCCCGATGCTATCAACTGTCTGGAAGACGAGCTGGAAGAGGAGCGCAATCTGGAGGATTGGATTCGTCCAAAGATCCCGGGGAGCAGTGTCTCGAACTAGTCTTCCCAGGAAATTATAAGAGTTACTCATGCAGAGTAATTATTATTTCCTGCATTTTTATAGCATGCATCAAAGTCTTGCATCTTGCCCAAGATGACAAGACTCATTTTGTAATCAGGGCCATCTGTACTTTTGTGCAAACAAGATTAAATTAATGAAATATCAGACATCTTTTTGCAAACGAGTCTTTTTCTTTTCTGTTCACTGTTTTTCCATTTTTCTTTTTGTACAAAAATAAATGGCGGTGTTTTCAAAATGATAACTTCATCTCACTTTTTTCTAAAGCAAGATTAAAATCAAATCACTAAAATGAACCAACTTAACCCTTGCAGAGAGTGCCTTCCTGACAGCACCGATAACAGCACGGCTATGACATCGTATGACTTTGACAATCCAATCAATCAAGCTGATGAAGGGGTTGGTGAAGAATATGAGCTTCCTGAAGAGCTAGCCAGGTTGTTGAGACAGGAGGAAAAGGTTATTACTCCTCACCAGGAGGAGATTGAAGTGATTAATCTTGGTACGGAGGAAGACGTGAAAGAAGTCAAAATCGGGGCCTGCCTGCAAGACTCAGTGAAGAGACAACTGATTGATCTGCTTCAAGAGTATGTTGATGTGTTTGCTTGGTCGTATCAAGATATGCCAGGGTTGGATACCGACATTGTTGTGCACAAGCTGCCTTTGAGGGAAGAATGCCCACCGGTCAAACAGAAGTTGCGCCGAACTCGCCCAGACATGGCTATGAAAATCAAGGAAGAGGTACAAAAGCAATGGGACGCCGGGTTCCTTGCTGTGACTAGCTATCCGCCGTGGGTTGCTAACATAGTACCTGTGCCTAAGAAAGACGGCAAAGTAAGAATGTGTGTTGATTACCGGGATCTGAACAGAGCCAGCCCGAAAGATGATTTCCCTCTACCTCACATTGATGTATTGGTGGATAATACGGCTCAGTTCTCGGTATTCTCCTTCATGGATGGATTTTCAGGATATAATCAGATCAAGATGTCACCTGAAGACATGGAGAAGACAACATTCATCACACCTTGGGGCACGTTTTGTTACAAAGTGATGCCATTCGGACTGAAGAATGCTGGCGCCACATATCAACGGGCTATGGTGACATTATTCCACGATATGATCCATAAGGAAATCGAGTGTTATGTGGATGATATGATCGCCAAGTCCCTTACAGAGGAAGATCACCTGGTGAATCTGTTGAAGTTGTTCAAGCGCCTGAGGAAGTACCAACTGAAGTTGAACCCCAACAAATGCACATTCGGGGTGCGATCCGGTAAGCTGCTGGGCTTTATTGTAAGCGAGAAAGGGATTGAAGTTGACCCTGATAAAGTCAAAGCTATTCAAGAGATGCCTGCACCAAGAACTGAGAAAGAGGTTCGAGGGTTCTTAGGTCGATTGAACTACATTTCGAGGTTCATATCTCACCTTACAGCAACCTGTGAACCCTTGTTCAAGCTGTTAAGAAAGGAACAAACGGTCAGGTGGAACGAAGACTGCCAGAAGGCTTTTGACAAGATCAAGGAATATCTGCAAGAACCTCCAATCCTTATGCCGCCAGTTGAAGGAAGACCTCTGATCATGTACTTGACAGTATTAGAAGAGTCAATGGGGTGTGTACTAGGCCAGCATGACGAGTCTGGTCGAAAAGAGTATGCAATATACTACCTGAGCAAAAAGTTTACCGACTGTGAACAACGTTATTCACTGCTCGAGAAAACTTGTTGTGCTTTAGCGTGGGCTGCTCGCCGACTGAGACAGTATATGTTGACCCACACTACCTTATTAATCTCAAAAATGGATCCAGTTAAGTACATTTTCGAGAAGCCAGCTCTTACCGGACGGGTTGCAAGATGGCAGATGATTCTCACAGAATACGACATACAGTATACATCTCAGAAAGCCATCAAGGGCAGTGTACTATCTGAATATCTTGCTGAGCAACCCATTGATGACTACCAGCCTATGAGGTTTGACTTCCCTGATGAAGACATCATGTTCATTAAAGCAAAAGATCACGAGGAGCCTATTCACACTGAAGGGCCTGACCCGGAGGAAGAATGGACTATGATGTTTGATGGGGCTGTTAACATGAATGGCCGTGGTGTTGGTGCAGTACTCATTACACCTAAAGGAGTTCACATGCCTTTCTCGGCAAAACTCACTTTCAACTGCACTAACAATGAAGCTGAATACGAAGCTTGCATTATGGGTCTTGAGGAAGCCATTGACCTCAGGATCAAGACATTGACCGTATTCGGAGATTCAGCTTTGGTAGTCAATCAAACCAACGGGAAATGGTACACCCACCAGGATCATCTGATACCTTACAGGGATTATACAAGAAGGTTATTGACTTTCTTCACAACAGTCAAGCTTGAGTATATCCCTCGAGACGAGAATCAGTTTGCAGATGCTCTTGCTACCATTTCATCCATGATCAAAGTTCAAACGGCTAACTTTGTACCCCAGATTTCAGTGTCTAGACTTGATAGACCAGCATATGTATTTGCAGCGGATGTTGTAAAAGATGATAAGCCTTGGTTCCACGACATTAAGTGCTTCTTGGAGGATCAGACATACCCACCTGGGGCATCTTCCAATGATAAGAAGACTTTGAGAAGGCTTGCTGGTAGCTTCTTTCTGAACGCTGATGGGTCTTTATACAAGAGGAACTTTGACATGGTACTCCTCAGATGTGTTGACAAGACAGAAGCAGATTTGCTGATGCATGAAGTGCACGAAGGATCTTTTGGTACCCATGCGGGAGGGCATGCCATGGCTAAGAAGTTGTTAAGATCAGGCTATTACTGGATCACGATGGATGCAGACTGTTGTGCTTACGCCAGAAAATGCCATAAATGCCAGATCTACGCAGATAAGGTGCATGTGCCTCCCAATCCTTTGAACATCATGTCTTCACCATGGCCCTTTGCCATGTGGGGCATTGATATGATTGGCAAGATTGAGCCGACTGCTTCAAATGGTCACAGATTCATCCTGGTCGCCATCGACTATTTCACCAAGTGGGTTGAGGCAGCCTCATATGCAAATGTTACAAGGCAAGTGGTAGCCAGATTTCTGAAGAGAGATATCATCTGTCGGTATGGAGTGCCCGAGCGGATCATTACTGATAATGGTTCCAATTTAAACAACAAAATGATGGCAGAGCTGTGCCGGGACTTCAAGATCCAACATCACAATTCTTCTCCTTACAGGCCAAAGATGAACGGCGCTGTTGAGGCAGCAAATAAGAATATTAAGAAGATTGTACAGAAGATGGTAGTCACTTACAAAGACTGGCATGAAATGCTACCGTTTGCTTTGCATGGGTACCGCACATCAATCAGAACGTCCACTGGGGCAACACCGTATCAGCTTGTATACGGTATGGAAGCAGTCCTACCTGTTGAAGTTGAACTACCCTCGTTACGGGTATTAATGGATGTTAAACTGAGTGAAGCAGAATGGGTACGGTCCCGATTCGAGCAACTGAGTCTGATCGAAGAGAAAAGATTGGCTGCAATCTGTCACGGGCAGCTGTATCAGAAAAGAATGAAGAGAGCTTTCGATCAGAAAGTCAGGCACCGAGAGTACCAAGTAGGGGATCTTGTGTTGAAAAGAATCCTCCCTCCTCATACAGACCACAGGGGCAAATGGACTCCTAACTATGAAGGACCATTCGTCATAAAGAAAGTTTTCTCTGGTGGAGCACTGATGCTCAGCACCATGGATGGTGAAGATTTCCCGTCCCCTGTGAATTCAGATGCAGTTAAAAAATACTTCGCATAAAGTGACCTGCTGGACATAAAAACAGAATGTAAGTCCAGGCAAAAATAGGGCATCCCGGCGAGTCAAAAACAGAATAAAAGACTCGGGCAAAAGTAAGGGAAAATGAATAAAAAATGTACACCCGCTGAGTTGAAAAGCCGCATTGGACAACTCAGGCAAAAATGGGTATCCCGATGGATCGAAAACCCGAAAGGGCGATCCATGCAAAATAAGGGAATAAGCGAACAACTGCATTCTGAATTCGTCTGTATCACCTACAACTTGGTAAGCCTCTAAAGGATCAAGCTTCAATCAGAATCAACTCTCTCCGGAAAGCAAGACGAGAAGAACGTCATTGTCATACGAGTCATAGCAGAAGAGGAAGCTCCTTGAAAGCGTCGTCAGCATCGCCAACACTTTATTTCTCAATTTGTAACAATCTCCTCATTTCAGGAGATATGTTTCTTTGACTGTATCTTGCCAATTCAGGGCACATGAATTAATAAAAATCAGATTTTCGGTCATGTTTCGTTTTTACATTTATGTTTTGCAAAGAGTTGTCTGATATCTCCAAAATACAATTGCATAAGTACAAATGCCTTTCTCTAAAAATAAAAAAGAAAAAAACACATGCTTACAGGGAACGTGATTATTCTCGAAAGTACTTAACTCCTATGACGGAATCCAGTAAGGGATACCTCGGGATCTTTTGTACGTTTCCTTACCTTTGCAGGATTGCAGGTATCCAGAACGCAACCTGGGGCATGCAAACCACGTCTTGGCAAACTGGTAAATCATTATCAACTCGGTCTATATTCCACGTGGCACTGAAGTTGCCCACTTCCCCAGCAAAGTTGCCAAATCGACATGCACTCAATCTCTGCATCTGAAATGCTCTATCCCCAGCTGAGTTGCCTCTTGTTGCCCACTTCCCCAGCTGAGTTGCCTCTCACAATTCCCCAGCCGAGTTGCCATTCTTCCTCAACAGAATACAGAAGTCAGGGGATCATATCCCCACAGAATCTTCAGCCGCTATCCAGAAGAGCAACGCATGAAGAGATCACAACAGAGTACGGAAAGCTTCTACAAACCCCAGCTGGGTCCCATATTATAAGGATATGTCAATCAGTGACATATATCCCCAAGCAGATGCATCATTAGATCTACCAGTGATCTCATCCCCAGCTGGGAGGTCCTTTTCCAACAGATCGACCAGAGATCTTCGCAGCAATGGGATCCGGGTCCCGGGTCTGTGCCCCTTTGCATAATCATAGCATTCGCATCATACTATACCCTCAGAGCGTAGCATTCCGTCCAATACGGAGCATTACGGCAAAAATCAAATGCATAGCATAATCATAAGTCATGTTGTGAATTGAACGCTTGTGAATAATAAACCGTTCATCATCACCGTACAGAAATCCCCACCAGAGTCCCAGCAAAAGCAGTTGCCTCACAAATCACAAACACCGGTATATACACCTTTTGGCACCCGTCCGTGCCATCTTTCCCCAGTAAAGTCGCCTGAACACCCTTTACAAACAAATCACCCTCATTACAGATACGTCCTGACACCCGTCCGTGTCATATCCCAACAGAAAGCCAAAGAGGTCCTCTTTGCACTCACATATACTTGTATACAATTTTCTAGACACCCGTCCGTGTCATGTCCCCAGCGCAGTCGCTTACACTTTCATCACCCATATACTTGTTAATATTATACTTTTCTCTCTTGACACCCGTCCGTGTCACTCTCCCCAGCAGATAAACACTCATCAATACATCACTCACTACTCATGGTACGCTTATACAGATACTCGTCCGTATCTTGTATACATCATCACTCATATCCCCACAGATTCAACACTAGTCCTTGTTCTTTGTTAACCAGTTGGTACTCGTCCGTACCATCATCTCAGAACATGCGTCAAGCGTTTGTTTCTACATGATACTCGTCCGTATCATAGTCTTAAGGATGCTCGTCCACATCTTTAATCCATACACCGTGTCAAACACTTATGTCTTCTTGAATATAGATACTCGCCTGTGTCTATTATTCCCCAGAAGAATTCTTTCAGATGCAACACTCGTCCGTGTTCTTTGTTAACCAGTTGATACTCGTCCGTATCATCATCTCTGAACATGTGTCAGTTTGTTTCTACATGATACTCGTCCGTATCATAGTCTTAAGGATGCTCGTCCGCATCTTTAATCTATACACAATACCAAACACTTATACCTTTTGTTTTCTTGGATGTAAACGCTCGTCCGTGTTTACATTATCCCCAGTAGATCACCAACAAATTTTCTTTTTATCTAACACTCGTCCTGTGTTATGATACCTTTGAGAGCAGTCGTACCCTGCTGAGTGGTCGTCCTCCACTTCTTGATGGTCGTCCTCCATCATGCTCATCCGATGGCCGTCCCCATCGTTGATATTTTTAGCAGCCGTCCCCTGCTAGGTGGTCGTCCTCCACCTTTTGATGATCGTCCTTCATCACTTTATCCAATGGCCGTCCCCATTGTTGATTTTGGTTATCTGACATTCGTCCTATGTCATGACAAACCCTGAGAGCAGCCGTCCCCTGCTGAGTGGTCGTCCTCCACTTCTTTATGGTCGTCCTCCATCATGCTCGTCCGATGGCCGTCCCCATCGTTGACCTTTCCTATCCGATGGCCGTCCCCATCGTTGATATTTTCGGCAGCCGTACCCTGCCAGGTGGTCGTCCTCCACCTTTGATGGCCGTCCCCATCATTTCTCTTTATACCCAACAGAGCAGCCGTACCCTGCTAGGTGATCGTCCTTCACCTTTGATGGCCGTACCCCATCATCTGTTTATTTCATTCATTCTTTAACCCGATGGCCGTCCCCGTCGTGGTCCCTTTTCCTTTTTAACCCGATGGCCGTCCCCATCGTTGGTTACTTGACCTTTATGAACTTGATGGCCGTCCCCGTCATGTTTCATTAATCCCCAGAGAACTTTGCAGCTTTATCTTGATGGCCGTCCCCATCATAATATCCTATTTTCCCCAGCTAGCCGGCCGTCCCCGTCTTAGCTTTACTTGTTTTTCCCCAGCTAGTCGGCCGTCCCCGTCTTAGCTTTACTTGTTTTTCCCCAGCTAGTCGGCCGTCCCCGTCTTAGCTTTACCTTTTATCCCCAGCATGTCGGCCGTCCCCGTCATTGCTTTATTTTTATACACTCTCCCCAGCATGTCGGCCGTCCCCGTCATTGCTATTTACCCAGCAGTCGTCCTCTGCTCGACGGTCGTCCTCCGTCGCCTACACTTTATAATATACTTTATTTTTCATTTACAATCTATATCCCTTTTCTTCTTCATTTCTGTGAGTGCAAATTTTGGACTGTCTTTGGTATTCAACCACAAGTTATCTTGTTTGCCTGTTAAGCCGTCGCTTACATCCTGCACAGCTAACTCATGTTTGAATAGGGGCAGCTGTAAACACCCCAAATTTACCCTCACCCATTCACACCATGGCTTGTGATCATCTCATATGCATAAACACAATCATATCATCTCACATCTCATTTTTGATTCACTGGATAGTTTCTAAGGCATCTGCACCTAGGGTTTGTGATCTGAGCAATCCCAGAGCTTCTTGGGCCACTCCAAAGGCCACTAATCAACTCAAAGGGGTCCATGTGTGTTCCCATATCATATTTCATCTCCTCAAAGTCAAAATTGCAGAGGAATCACAAGAACTAGGGTTTGAGTGGATGCAGAGCCAGGTTTGACTGCACAGTTGACTGAAAATTAGGGTTTTGGTTTCAGAGGCCATAACTCCAAATTTTTTGGTCATTCTTGTTTCCATTGATCTCTATATGGTATGGGGAGTATACATATCAATTTTCATGAAGAAATTCCATGGGGAAGTCATCTGATCAAGGGTTGACTTTCTGGACAAGTCAGTGCAAAATCAGGGCATCTGAGGCCCCCAATGACCCAACCAATGGGTGATCTTCATCATTTTGAGTGTATATGATCTTTATTTGATCATGGAAGAAGGTTGAAGTTCATAAAAATCAAGAATTTAGGGTTTTTGCAAATGTTGACTTTTTGGGCATAGTTGACTTCTCAAGAATGCATCATTTTAGGTCATTTTTCAAGCCTTGATTCATGATCCAAAAAGGCTTCAAATGGGAAAACTTTGGTCATGAAAGTTGTAGATCTCATCTTTCCCTTTTCAAAAAGTACAAGAACATGATCAAACTCTTCTTGGATCAAAAGTTATGGCAATGCAAAGTTGGCTAAAATCATTAATTTTCAAGGCATGCCCTAAGTGAGAATTTTGCAAAATCATGGATCAATGACCTTTGCAGCCTCAAGTTCACCTCTAACCAATTTGCCAACATTCTCTAAGTCCTAAAAATCAGATTTGAACTAAGATGGCCCATGGTTTCATGTTTGGTTGGCCAAAGAATCACATGTGAACCAAAATGTCACAACTTGCAAAAACTCATGATCATGCTTTACCAACTTGCTGCCTTGAATGCTGGACCAAGCTGACATTTCCCCCTCATCTTGCTGCGCATAGCCCATGCCTTGTACCAAGCTAGCACCTCACCATACTTTCTCTTACACAAGAGTTGACAAATTGCAAAAGTTGCCTCACCTATCCATAAAGCACATGTCAAATCAACTGACCAATGAGAGAGAGTCATGTGGACAATTTGCAAGCAAAACATAAGAAGGAGCAAGGCTGAAACCAACACATTCATAACTTACACAAAAACACTCCCATTTGCATCTTGCTTCGATTTCCTCTCCACAGCAAGCAAACACTCAAACCTTTTCCTCCATTCAACTCACCATGTATCACTGAGTAGAAACCACCCAAAGCACAAGCCTAAAACATCCAGAACACCTCATTGCCATCTCTCACTCCATTCTGCAGATTCATTCGAATCTCCCTCCCTAGCCCACAAACAGCCAAACAAACCTTGCAAAGCTTCTCCATACATCATCTGGACCACAAGCAATCACTCACCATGGCCTGAATCAGTCAGAATCACCATAGCCATTGTTGACTGAGCTTGAAGCAGTTCCTTTCGAAACTCATTATCCAGCCAGCACAAACTCATTTTGAGCATTCAAACACCATCAAGGGGCTCTAAGGAGTAGATTGCACATAAAGAGAAGGCCAGAAAGTCCTCAAGTGGAAAGCTTCAAATCTCAGGTAGCCTGAAATTTATTTTTCCAGAAATGATTTTGCTTGTTACAAACTTGTTCTTCATGTCTTGCTGATCATCCTGGTACCATTAGTTTTGAAAATGATTGTGATTTGAGCATTTAATTTGACTCTGAAACTGGTTTGCCCTAAAAATGTTTGCCTTCGATTCATGTGATTGATGAAGAATAAATTTGTTTGGGGTTAGGGTTTTGATTCAGGAGATCATGGGGTTCATTCCTACGTGCTTAGTTTTCATTTTAGTTACGATTTGAGTGATTTGGAGGTTTCTCAGGTGAGATGCTGGCCGGAGAAGACGACCGGAGGTCCTCTCCGGCCACCTGAAAGTCATTAGGGCAAATCCCTGTAATTAATGAGCGTTTGAATGGTGAGCGTTGGATGGGTTGACTTGGTCCATTCCCGCGCGTGATCAAGGGCCCAGATTCGTTCATTAAACCCTAATCAGCTTTATTTATTTAGTTAATTAAAATTAAGCCTGTTTGAATTGAGACCCTTGGATGAAGCGCGCAGTCAACCTTTTCAAACTCTGGATCAATCTCAGCCTTCCATTGTGCATACTTCAGTTTTATTTAATTTTAATTCATTTTCTTTCCAATTAACTTGTATAATTATTTTAAAATAGCAAAAAATTCATAAAAATTATGAAACTTTTTCCTTAAGGTTTTATTATTTTTTATGACACAAAAATATTTTTTATTTTATTTTTATCATTAAAAAAGTATTTTTAAATATTTAAAAGATTATTTTTAATTGATTAATGGGAATTAATTAATTAAAAATACTTTTAGGTATTTAAAAATTACAAAAAAATTCATGAAATGTTCTAAGACATTTAGAAACATTGTCCAACCTTCAAACCAAATTTCTTTTTTGATCTTGATACATTTTGAGAATTTTTCATTGAATTAAATCATATTTTGTGCATTATTTTGATCATAAGTTCAAAAAATCATTTCTGCCAATTGGTGAAGGTTGAGACATTGATTCTTCTTGCATTGTCTTTTGTTTTGCATGTATTTTCAAGGATAAAAAGGCCATGAATTGTTCTTGCATTTTCAAATTGTTTGGCATTTGTTTTGTTAAGAACCCTAAAAAACCCTAATAACTTAGAAAATTCATATCTTGAGTTTGGTTGAGAGTTGAGAGCTCCCCTTTGGGCAGTGGTTTATTATAGGTCTAGGGTTTCTTTGGGTACCATTTTCCATTTTTTATCTTAGGGTTTGCTTCTGTTTTGGGTTTTTGTTTGATGTTTGTTCCATGAACCCTAATTTGGGCTTTCTTTTGCATCCTTCTTGCATTTCCTTGTATAACATGACTTGTCTTTGCATTTTGTGCATGCTTATGATTTCATTTGACATCTTAAGACATGTATAAAGCATCTTTGATCATTGCATTACATATTTGCCATGTCATTTGTCTTGTATGATTCATAACTTTTCATGTTTGTTCATGCTCCTTAGCTTGCATCATTTGCATTCATGATCTTGTATGAACATCCCCATTGTCTTGCCTCATGTTTGCAGCACCTCATAACATCATAATCATCATCAACATGCTTCTGGTCTTGCTTTGCATCATATCATTTCATCTCATCTTGCATTGCATTGCATTTCTTTCTAACATTTCAGGTGGTAAGTAACTTGAGAAGTGGATTTGCCTTCACTTCTCATAACTTTTCTTCTCATCTCTCTTGCATTCATTTCTGTATTTTTGTTTGTGTTTGAGTTTGAGCTTGCTCATTCTTCTCCTCCCCACTTTCTTTCTTCAAGTGACTTGACTTCTTGAATGAAGCAAGTCACTTTGCTTCTCTTGATCCTGTTCATCTGCTTCCTGGTGGCTCCTCTGAAGATTGTTCTTGGAAACCTCACAAACCTTAGGAACAACCAAGCATGACAATAATTAGGGTTTTGATTAGTTCCCCCTTAGTTTCACCTTTGTGTCTCTTTTGAGTCTCCTCTTCTCACCTCATAATCAGGGACTAAACCCTAAAGGCTTTAAGACTTTGTGATTAAGCTTATGCCTGCATCCTTCTCTTAGGATGGAGTGTATAACTTTAATCCTAAGTATTAAACCCTTAATGTGTTTAAATCTCTTAATCAATTCATCTAATAATCATCAGGACATCACTTGTAACTTGGGCCTTGCATTAGGGTTCTAATTCTTCCTTAAGTGGTTAAGAAGGACTAACCCTAGTGTTAATGGACAAGTCCCCCTCAAGTTGTCTTACAAACAATAAAATTCACTTCATCATCCTACCATTAATTAAAATCCATTTAATCAAAGGCTTGTTTTGTCATGAGTTTAATCCCTAATCATGGATTAAGTTGAGGAGCTTTCCTCAGCTTAAACATTCTCATCTATCATCCTTCTTTTATGATAGTGTAATGAGTCTGTTTAATCCATGATTATGGCTTAACCTCATTACTCAACACTAAACAAAAATCACAAAAACATCTAATTAATCACAAGTAGGTTAATGATCTTAATCCTACACCAAAGGTGATTAAGTGTGAGAATCCGACTTCACACTTAAGGTATTCTCATTACCCCTAATCAGAGGGAAGATGTGATGAGTTTACTAACCCATTGGTTTAGACTTAAGCTCATTATCCTATGACAAACTTTCAAAAGCAATAAAAGACTGAAAACACAAAAACAAACAATAATCGTCTCCTCCGGGATTCTTTTTCTCATCATCTTCACTCACAACCGAGAACTTGCTTCTTCCGTCTAATGCAAGACAGTAAGCACCTGAGCCAGACAGGTCATACACTTGAGCATAGGCAAGTAAGAAGTTCATCAGTCAATTCACCTTTCAGTCTCTTTGGGTCGAACTACGGTGTTCTGACTTCCTCATTGCACGAGAGGATACGTAGGCATAACTTAACGGTTATCGAACAAAAGTCTCTGTTCATTCCCCCTCTTTCCAGCTTCATTCTTTAGCCTCATATTCTTGAGCATCTCATCTTTGTTCCTACACTGACACTGTATATATCACATTTCACACTTCTTTTACACTGACACCTGTACATCCTTTTCCAGCTCTTTATGCACAGATTGCACTGACACTACCCCTTTAAAACACAAATCTTCTAAAGCGTGGATCCCGTCGAGTACGACGGACAATCTGGGTGCTAATACCTTCCCAGGTTGTAACCAACCCCCTTTCTCAGTCTCTCTGGTTCGCAACCGTCTTATCCATATCTTTCTAGGTCTATGCAGCATTGCCTTTCCTCCGGGATAAAAATGCCTAGCTGGCGACTCTTTTCTTCTCCAGTGAGTTCACTGCTGTGTGTTCTCATTGTCCCTCTCGCCGACCGTTCGCGTCTGTACCCTATTTGACCTGGCCTCATTTAGCGGGAGCGACATATGTCAAATACATAATTTAAGCAAATAGTTCAATTTAAGACAATTATATGTAATTACCTCTGGAATGTTCGGCTGAAAGGTACAGTTGATACTGTCTTTGTCCGAACCATCTTTGAAACATGCTGAGGCGCTAGCCTCTCTTTCTCTCCTGAATGCATCAAGCTCAGCTTGCATGGCTTCCAATTTTGCATGAAGCTCCCGATTACTAGGAGCCTTTCCTTTTTTAACACTCAGGGACGTCAGAGTGATTCCAAATCCCTTACCCCTCATCCGACCAGAATACTCAGGGACATCTAATGCCCGACTAAGTATGCTCATAGTATCATCGGGAGATAAAGACTGAGATAACGCCTCCTGAAAAATCAGATGAATACCGTATACTTGTCAAATATTTGTGTATAAAAATGTTATTCAATTAATGAAAAAATGTTATACTTACACATTTCTGGTATACGTGTAAAACGTCTTCTTGAGGAACTCCAGATTTGCCCACACGGGCTTCCTTCCACAAAACATGTGCATGAAGAGATGTTTCTGAACTTTTCTCCTTCTGCAGCTACACATTAAGTCATACAATTTGATCAGATAAAACTAATATATGATGAACAAATTTGTTATCGCAATTTATAAATACTTACCATGGATTGTTCTAAGCGTCCGTATCTGACACGTCCTTTTCGGTACGGATATGCGGGACTTGATGCTCTTTCCCGATTTGTGGCACTTATTCTTTTAAAAACTGGGTCTTGTCGTTTGGATTTGAAAGCTTCCCATTCTTCAGCTGATATCAAACTTTCATATTTTTTAGGAAGCTCCGCATCCACATAATTACCATCCGCATCCCTAAGGAACTTGGATGATAAAAATGTTCGAAACCCTCTTAAAAGCTTTCCGGCCAATTTCATACAGAAACCTCTTCTTTCTTCTTCGATGTTAAAACATCGCTAAGAAAAACATACAGATTGATAGTTAGTACCGGTAATTGAAAAAACATAATTGATACCGTATAATTAAGGTCCAAATGATTGTACCTTTATCTCACTCCAAATTTTTTCTTTGGAGTCATTCAGCTCTTTGTTTTTCCAATCATCACAGGTAATGGGAATTTCATTCCTTACTAGTGCACCGATAAAACTAGTTAAGGTATGCCCATTAGGTTCTACAAGCTGTCCCTGGTGGCTCCAATGCACATCTAGTATGATGCCTCGAGATCTTCCTTGGACCACCCTTCTCATTATTGTTATGCCTCTTCGAATCTCTTCTTCCGCGGATACTTTTTTACTAACTTCCTCATGTGTCGAATGCTTGTGATCATCATGTTGGTTATCAGCCATGTCTAACCTGTAATAAACCAAGGAAACCAAAAATATAACGAAATCATGCATTATCAGATATAACTTATAATCAAAGCAATTGAAAACATAAAAATAAAGAAACCATGCATAATTTACCTCAGTCACTAACATCTCTTTCTTTTCTGTGTTGGAATATTAATCACTTGTTTCTTAGCAATGTGTATGGATGAATTGATCCAAATTCCCTCATTATGATCGTTTCTTATATATGACTCATCCGGTATAAGATCCTCAACTTCATCATTTCTATTCAACTCATTCTGTCTAATGCATGACTCATTCTCAACATCAATATCACATTGATCGACACCGCTATCACCAGTCACTTTGTTAGAGAAAAGCACTATAGACCATTTTGTACTCTTCGGTTCATTCACATAGAACACTTGTTTAGCTTGAGATGCTAGAATAAAAGGTTCATCTTTGTACCCCACCCTAGTAAGATCAACTTGCAAAAATCCAGACTTATCCATTCGTATGCCACTACTATTCACCCACTTGCAACCAAAGATGGGAATCTGAAACTTCTCGTAATCAAACACCCAAATGTGCTCAATAACTCCAAAATATGACAAATTTGCATATTTGGGGTTTAAGTCCTTCATACTTGATATATGCATTGCTTCAGCTAGCACGGTGACACCACTATTTTGCATAGTACTCTTATCATCTTGTTCTTTGGTATAAAATATGTATCCATTAATTGAAGATGCGCTATGAGAAAACACATGCAAACTTGGACCATATGCCAAACATCTCAACCTTTCTGTTACTGAAGAAGGATCTGAAGAGCGCTTCGAATAAATATGATCCTTCAACCATTGTATGAAACTTTGATTGTGCTCTATAACTATCCAATTTTCATTTCTGTTCGGATTTAACCTTCGGAGTACATCCTTGTGCATTTCAACATATGGCTCAACCTCATTATTATTGTGCAGAACATACAAATGAACTTGATCCCGTTCACCCCTTGATATTGTCACAATTTTATTCCCAATTAATTTTTTACCTTGCATTTTTTCGAAAATCTGAGCTCTGGGGAGTCCAATCGATTGAACGTTAGACAAATATTCAGTACAAAACTCAACAGCTTCTTCAAAAATGTATCGTTCAACAATACAACCCTCTGGTTGACTTCGGGATTTCACGTACCCTTTTAATAATTTCATATACCGTTCAGCAGGGTACATCCATCTCATATAAGTTGGTCCACACAACTGTGTCTCTTTCACAAGATGAACAACTAGATGAACCATTATGTTAAAAAAAGACGGAGGAAAATACATTTCAAGCTCACACAAGGTAATTACAATCTCTTTTTGTAGTGTTGGTAAGATCTCGGGATCGATCACCTTACTACAGATTGACCTAAAGCAAAACACAATTTAGTTATGACACTTCTTACTTTTTCTAGAAAAATAGAACGTATACCTATCGGTAGAAAATGTTCCATTATAACATGGCAATCATGTGTCTTCAAATTTTTCAACTTGAGGTCTTTCATAGAAACAAGTCTTCTGATATCTGATGAGTATCCTTCTGGAACCTTAACTTCACTCAGAGACTTACACACATTTTTTTTCTCCTTTCTAGATAAAGTAAAAGCAGCAGGTGGTAGATATGTTCGTCTTCCTTTCTTCACGGGTGCTAATTCAGTTCTCATTCCCATTTTTAACATGTCCTCCCTTGCTTTAAGGCCATCCTTAGACTTGCCTTTTATATTGAGTAATGTACCGATAACACTTTCAAATACGTTTTTTTCAATATGCATAACATCGAGAAAATGTCTCACGTACAAAGACTTCCAATATGGCAATTCAAAAAATATCGACCTTTTCTTCCACCCACCTTTCACAACCTTATGTGCAAAAGGCTTGCCAAACTCAGTACGCACATCTTTCACCTTTTCAAAAACTTGTTCACCTGACAATGCGGGTGGAGCTCTACAATGTTCGGTGTCTCCATTGAATGCTTTTCTCCACCCACGGTAGTGATGTTTAGAATGTAAGAATCTACGATGACCGAGAAACACATTCTTCTGGCAAAGTTCCAATCGAATCGTATCGGTTCCGTCTTCACAAACAAGACACGTACGTTGACCTTTAATGCTATACCCAGATAGATTCCCGTATGCTGGAAAATCATTAATTGTGCCAAACAACATCGCCCTCAAATTGAAACTTTCTTTCCTATATCCATCATAAACCTCCACACCGTTCTCCCACAAAATCTTTAAATCTTCGATCAAAGGTGTCAAGTATACGTCTATGTCATTCCCTGGTTGTTTAGGCCCCGAGATTAACATAGATAACATCATGTAGTTACGCTTCATACATAGCCACGGAGGTAGGTTATAAATCATAAGAATCACAGGCCATGTGGTATGTGAGATACTTTGAAGACCATGTGGGTTCATTCCATCAGTAGATAATGCCAATCGAAGGTTTCTTGCTTCTGATCCAAACTCAGAATAATCATTATCAATCTTCGACCACTGTGGTGAATCAGCCGGATGCCGATACTTTCCATCAATAATTCTTTCATCTGCATGCCAAGTAAGATGTCTTGCATCGGTTTCACTACGAAACATGCGCCTAAATATCGGAATTATCGGAATATACCATAAGACTTTTGCGGGAGACAATCTTTTCTTATATCGAGACAAACCACATTTAGGGCACTCAGTTAACGTTGCATATTCGTTACGAAACAAAATGCAATCGTTAGGACAAGCATGTATCTTATCATAGCTCATGCCAATAGAGCACAACATTTTTTTTGCCTCATAGGTTCGATTAGGAAGAACATTATCATTCGGTAGCATTTCTCTCATAAGGGCCAACAACTCTGTGAAACTTTTATCCGACCATCCATTACCCGCCTTTAAGTTGTACAACTTTAATACCGCAGACAGTCTTGAGAATTTAGTGCAACCTTTGTACAATGGTTTCTCTGCATCGCTTACCATACTCTCAAACATTTCAGGACAATCATGAAGATCTTCTTCCAGTGCTTCTACAATCTCTTCAACTCGATCACAATCGTATGTTTCCGTGTCTTTGTCGTATGAAGCATAGGTCGTATTACTTTTTCCACTCGATTCAACATTCTCGTTAATTTTCTCACCATGAAATATCCAACACTGATAACTTTGATCAATTCCATGCCTCAACAAATGCGATTTCAATCCATGTGCGTCAACCTTACCAATATAACAACAACGCAAGCAAGGACAATGCATTCGTCTGGGGTTTTCAGCGTGTTGAACATCATACTTAACGAATTCCGCAACCTCACTCTCGTACTCTTTGGTCATTCGATCGGCACAGATCCATGTTTTATCCATGGTTTTCCTACTTATTAAGGTAAACAATCAATCCAGACGAAAATACATAACTAAGGTAGTATCTTTGAATATTCTAACAATTTTAAAGTTCAATTCATTTTATCACATTTAACAGAAATTTACAACTTTGAAGTTGAAAATAGAGTTTCGTATAATAACAACAATATTAGTATCCTAAATGTTTTAAACAAAAATTTCGTATACTAAATGTTTTAAACAAAAATTCCGTATCCTAAATGGTTTTCCTACTTATACGTATTTTAATCGTATCGTACCTCAGTGTTAATATTTAGCTAAACTCAGTGTTAATCCTAACACAGTGTATATATAATCTCAGTGTATATTTTAATCCTAACTCAGTGTATATTTTAACACAGTGTATATATAAACACAATGTATATTTTAATCCTAACTCAGTGTTAATATTTAGCTAAACTCATTGTATATATAAGAAAAAGAACAATATCCATCAAATGAACAAGAACAAGAACAATATCCATCAATCCTCATTATGTTCATATTGTATCTACATTGTAACTAACACAGTTTATATACATTATTCTGGAACTTTTCAATAAAAAACAAGCAAGAACAAGAACACCATGAACAAACAGTAGGGAAATCAATGGAGAACACATACCTTTTTGAACGAAACCGACGGTTGAAGATGGAGGTTGCCGGAGGACGACAGAAGGACGACGACGAGCTGGACGGCGGTGGGGTTTTATGGACGACGGTGGCAAAATCAGTGGTAGGGCAACAATGGCGATTTCACGGTCGCGTCTGATACTGAGAGGGAAAGGAAGAAATGAAAATAGTAACTGTATAATTTTAATATAATAAGACCTTAGACAGCGCTTTTGATAAAAGCGCTTTCTAAGGTAGGCCTTAGACAACGCTTTTTAAAAGCGCTGTCTAAGCCCCCCCTTAGACAGCGCTTTTGGTTTTAATTTTTTTTAAAATTAAAAGACTTTAGACAGCAATTTTGAAAAAGCACTGTCTAAGGCATACCTTAGAAAGCGCTTTCTAAAAGCGCTGTCTAAGGCCTACCTTAGAAAGCGCTTTTTCAAAAGCGCTGTCTAAAGTGGGACTTTAGACAACGCTTTTTGATTATTTTTGAACAGTTTCCGTGTTTTGATTTTAATTTTAACCTTAGACAGCGCTTTCTTTTAAAAGCGTTGTCTAAGATGCGCTGTTAAAAGTCAGTTTTGGCGTAGTGAATGAAGATGGAAAAATTTATGTAACGTGGGTGGCATGAGTTTGCCAAGTATCGTCGGTTGAGGAGGGGTGACATGCTCAGGTTGAGCATAGCTCTACTTGGAGACCGAGTTACCATGTCTGTGACGAAAAAGAACCAGAATTAGTCGGTCCAGTAGCATCATTGTAATAGTTAACGTTGTAGTGAATTTGTGTAATAGTTAAGTGATGTGTCTTTAGTATTTATAGTATGGTAATACTGTTAAGTGATGTGTGTTTAGTATCTATAGTATGTTAATGCAAACAGAATGGTAATACTGTTAACTGATGTGTGTTAAGTGATGTGTCTTTAGTATCTATAGTATGAGAAGCACCGCATTAATGTTATAATGTTGCTATAATATATAAAGTATGGTAATACTGTTAGGCAAAAATAAGTTAAATGTTGTTGTACTGGATTATGGTTATGTTAATGCAAACAAAATGGGTACTGAGAAAATGTGGTTGAATAATGTTAAATTTTCGTACACCTTAGACAGCGCTTTCAGCAAAAAGAATGGGTACTGAGAAAATGAGGTTGAATAATGTTGAATATATTAATTAATATATAGAAATTATATTAATATATAATTTAAAATATATTAATTAATATATAAAAATTATATTAATATATAATTTAAAATATATTAGTTAATATATAGAAATTATATTAATATATATCTCAAAATACATTAATTGATATATAGAAATTATATTAATATATAATTTAAAATATAATAATTAATATATAGAAATTATATTAATTAAATATATAGGTAAACTTATATTATATATATTTAATGTGAATTTAATAAATGGATGAGGGCGTACTACCGTTGGTCAAGGAGGTTTATCTTAATGTTTTGGGTCTGGGGTTCGAATCCCCCTTGCCCTAGACTCATTTTAATTTATTTTTTTATTTTCTACCTTAGAAAGCGCTTTCTTTAGAAAGCGCTCTCTAAGGTTATTTAATAAAATATATTAATTAATATATTCAAATTATATTAATATATAATTTAATATATATTAATTAATATATACAAATTATATTAATATATAATTTAATATATATTAATTAATATATTCAAATTAAATTAATATATAATTTAATATATATTAATTAATATATACAAATTATATTAATATATAATTTAAAATATATTAATTAATATATACAACTTATATTAATATATAATTTAAAATATATATTAATTAATATATTCAAATTATATTAATATATAACTTAATATATATTAATTAATATATACAAATTATATTAATATATAATTTAAAATATATTAATTAATATATTCAAATTAAATTAATATATAATTTAAAATATATATGATAACTTATGTTATATATATTTAATGTGAATATAACTAATTGATGAGGGCGTAGTACCGCTGGTCAAGGAGGTTTATGTGAATGCTATGGGTCTGGGGTTTGAATCCCCCTCGCCCCAGACTCATTTTTATTTTTATTTTATATTTTAAACTTTAGAAAGCGCTTTCCAGTGAAAGCGCACTCTAAGGTTATTTAATAAAATATATTATTTTATTTTATTTCAGAGACCTTAGAAAGCGCTTTTAACAAAAAACACCATCTAAGGTTAATCTGTCAAAATACCTTAGAGAGCGCTTTTAACAAAAAGCGCCCTCTAAGGTGTAACTATGAAAAGACCTTAGAAAACACTTTTTATGGAAAGTGCTCTCTAAAATCAATCATTTATTAAAATATAAAACTTTTCTAATCATTTTCATATTCTTTCTCGTTTCAGAAACTGCTCTCACTCATTATTCCTAAACCTTTTTCTCATTCTGAAATCGTTCCTAAACCCTTTTCTCATTCTGAAATCGTTCGTTGCTCATTGTTGTTGTTGTTCGTTCTGTATTGCTGAAGTTGAAGTTGCTCATTATTGTTGTTCTTCGTTCGCCGTTTCTTGACCGAGGTACGTCGTTCTTGTTGTTGTTCTTGATGATGTTGTACATTGTTGTTGTTGTTGTCCGTGTTGATACTCAACATTGTTGTTGTTGTTGTTGTTGTCGTTCTTGATGATGTTGTGGTTGTTGTAACCCATTTTAGATAGTTTTATTTGATGATGTGTTTTCGTTCTTGATGATGTATAAATAATATGATTAGTTCTTGATGATGGACAACTAAATAATATGATTAGTTCTTGATGATGGACAACTAAATAATATGATTTGTTTTATGAGATTGAATTGTTGATGCATATGCTAAAGTTCCAAAAAAAATTAAAACATGCTTTGTTTATGATGTAAATAGCATAAACAATAATAGATAGTAAGGTGATTTATTATTTAAAATAGGGCTAGTAACTTTGTTTATGATGTAAATAGCATGATTGATTGCATATGACCAAAAATATTTAGGAGTATTAGATTGGAAAATTAAATATGTTGGTGTTTTATCTCTACTCTCCCATTATCGTTCTTTAAATGATCCAAGTATACCTACTAGAAAGTATGAATGACCATTGATAGGATTGATTGCATTGTAAGAATGAAACCAAAAAATTTAGGAACCAATTATGATTTATCTTCTAACAAACACAATTATGATTTATCGTTCTTTTAACATGTTAGAATAATAAGTTTAGGAACCACTATCTTATCGTTCTTGATGATATTGTTGTTGTTGTCATTCTTGATGATTGATTTGTATATTAAAAGACGATATCAAATTCTATTAATCTTCATTTTTTTATGCAAATTGAAGGTAGATTTTGAGGTGAGGTCTAGAAGTTGTTTACATCTAGATTTTGAGGTGTGCACGTTGAAGACCCCATTCGAATGAAATGTTCGTGCTTGGATTGTTGTTTTGTGGGTCGGGTTAACGCGAGTCAGCTGTTATCACATTTACTGAGGCATGGAATTGATCGAAGTTATACATGTTGGGATTTGCATGGCGAGAAAAGTAACGGGAATGTTGAACCGAGGGATAATACGACCTATGTTTCAAACAATAATGGCACAGATACATACGATTATGATCGAGTCGAAGAGATTGTAGAAGCACTTGAAGGTGATCTTAAGAATTGTCCTGAAATGTTTGAGAGGTTGGTAAGCGATGCAGAGAAACCATTGTATAATGGTTGCACTAAATTCACAAGTTTGTCTGCGGTATTAAAGTTTTACAACTTAAAGGAGGGCAATGGATGGTCGGATAAAAGTTTCACAGAGTTATTGGCCCTTATGAAAGATATGCTTCCATAGGATAATGTTCTTCCCAATCGAACATGTGAGGCCAAAAATATGTTGTGATCTATTGACATGAGCTGTGATAAGATACATGCTTGTCCAAACGATTGTGTCTTGTTTCAAAACGAGTATGCATCGTTAAATGAGTATCCTAAATGCAGTGTCTCTCGATATAAGAAGTTGTCTCTAGCAAAAGTCTTATGGTATTTTCCTATAATTTCGAGATTCAGACGCATGTTTCATAGTGAAACCGATTCAAGACACTTGACTTGGCATGCAGATGAAAGAATTATTGATGGAAAGTTTCGACATCCGAAAGATTATCTTGAATTTGAAAAAGAAGCAAGAAACCTTCATTTGACATTATCTACTGATGGAATGAACCCACACGGTCTTCAAAGTATCATACATAGCATTTGGCCTGTGATTTTAATGATTTATAACCTACCTCCATGGCTATGTATGAAGCGTAAGTACATGATGTTATCTATATTAAATTTTGGGCCTAGACAACCAGGGAATGACATAGACGTTTACTTGGCACCCTTAATCGAAGATTTTATGTTTTTGTGGGAGAATGATGTGGAGGTTTATGATGGGTATAGGAAAGAAAGTTTCAACTTGAGGGCGATGTTGTTTGGCACAATTAATTATTTTCCAGCATACGAAAATTAATCAGGGTATAGCATAAAAGGTCAATGTGCGTGTCCTATTTGTGAAGATAAAACAGATTGGACGTGATTGGAGTTTGGTCAGAAGAATGTCTTTCTCGGTCATCGTAGATTCTTACATTCGAGACATCACTACCGTGGGTGGAGAAAAGTCTTCAATGGAGACAAAACAAAGTAGAGCTCCACCTATATTGACAGGTGATCAAATTTTTGAAAAGGTGAAAGATGTGAATACTCAGTTTGGCAAGCCTTTTGCACATACACTTGTCAAGAAAGGGTGGAAGAAGAGGTCAATTTTTTTTGAACTGCCATATTGGAAGTCTTTGTATGTAAGACATTTTCTCGATGTTATGCATATTGAAAAAAATGTGTTTGACAGTGTTATTGGTACGTTACTCAATATACCTGGAAAGTCTAAGGATGACCTTAAAGCAAGAAAGGACTTGGTAGCGATGGGGATAAGAACTGAATTAGGGCCCGTGAAGAAAGGAAACCGAAAATATCTACCACCTGCTGCATATACTCTGTCTAGAAAGGAGAAAAAAATGGTATGTGAAAAACCAAAGTCGACCAGAGGGTTGTATTGCCGAACGATACATTGTTAAAGAAGCGGTTGAGTTTTGTACTGAATATTTGTCCAATGTACAATCAATTGGACTCCCCAAATCTAATGTTGTCGAAAAAAAAGCAGGAAAAAAGCTAATTGGGAATGAAGTTGTGACAATATCAATGGTCGAACGAGATCAAGTGAATTTGTATGTTTTGCACAATGAGAATGAAGTTGAGCCGTATGTTGAAATGCACAAAGATATTCTCCGAGGTTTAAATATGAATATAAATGAGAATTGGACAGTACGAGAGCATAATCGAAGTTCCATACCTTGGTTTAAGAGTCACATTTTCGAAATGTATTATTCAGATCCCGCTTCAATAACAGAAAGATTGAGATTTTTAGCATATGGTCTAAGTTTGGTTGCGTTTTCTTATAGCGCATATGAAATTAATGGATACACATTTTATACCAAAGAACAAGATGATAAAAGTACAATGTAAAATAGGGGTGTCACTGTGGTAGCTGAAGCAATGCACATTTCAAGTGTGAAAGACTTAAACCCCAAATTTGCAAATCTGTCATATTTTGGGGTTATCGAGCGCATTTGGGTGTTCGATTATGAGAAGTTTCAGATTCCTATATTTCGTTGCAAGTGGGTTGAAAACAATAATGGTGTACGAATGGATAAGTCGGGACTTTTTGCAAGTGGATCTTAATAGGGTGGGATACAAAGATGAGCCTTTTATTCTTGCCTCTCAAGCTAAACAAGTGTTCTATGTTAATGATCTGACAAGTACAAAGTGGTCTATAGTGCTTTTATCGAACAAATTACTTGATGATAACATTGGAGATCAAGGTGATATTGATGTAGATATTGAATCATTGACTAGAAATGATCAATGTGATATTGATGGTGATATTGAATCATTTACTAGAAATGATCATAATGAGGGTATTTTGATCAATCCAACCATCCGTGTTGTTAAGAGACGAGTATAACATATTCCAACCAAGGTACTAATGGCTAGTAATTGATTATAGATTATGAATTTAGATTTGTCATTTAATTTTTGGATTTTAGATTTTTCATTATAATTTGACATGTTATATCATTCAATGGATTATAGATTATGGATTTTAGATTTGACATGTTGACTTTTAGATTTGTCATTATGATTTGACATGTTATATCATTCAATGGATTATAAATTATGGATTTTAGATTTGACATGTTGAATTTTAGATTTGTCATTATAATTTGATATGTTATATCATTCGATAGATTATAGATTATGGATTTTAGATTTGACATGTTGAATTTTAGATTTGTCATTATAATTTGTCATTTAATTTTTGTTTTTTCTTTCTTACAGGTATAATGGCTAGTAATGAGGAAGACGCAGATGGGACACCCGAGACACACGAGACACCCGAGACACATGATGCAAATGAAACTCAAGAAAAAGCTTCGAATGTAGAAAGTGAAATAAAACGTGGAATAACAATTATGAGTTCAATTCACCGTGCTAGAGACAAAGGGGTGAAATTTGATGTACATTGGAGCGATGAGGACCAACTAATCGAGCCTAACGGTTCAATGTTGGCTTCATACATTGGTTCACTTGTCCGCCAGTACATTCCAATTACCAGTGATGATTGGAGGAATTCAATGTTGGAAGCTGGTAAAGATAAGATATGGAGTGATATAGAGGTACTTTATTACCAAACATGATTGATGTGTTATTAGATTTATTTTGACTTATACTAACACACTTTATGTTTATATGTGCATGTGTTTTTTGTAGAGGTCCTTTAATATTGATGAAAGCCGCAAAAAGTATTGTCTCCAATTGGCCGGAAAGAGACATAGGGGATTTCGAGTCTTATTATCAAACAAATATCTGAGGGATGATCAAAGTTTTTTTGTTGAAGAAGAACTTCCACCATTGTATGCAGATTTGATTACACCGGAAGAATGAAAAGCTTTTGTAGCCAAACGGAAAAGCACAAAATTCAATGTAAATTTATTTATCTTTTAATTTCATGTATATTAATTGTATTATATACTTGTTTATCTTTGCATATTAGTTTGTTCTGATATTCCTTAAACTTGTTTATCCAGGATTTGAGTGCCACTAATCGCAAAAAAGCCTCAAAACCCGCATATCCATACAGAAAAGGCCGAAAGGGATATGCACGCTTACAACAACAAATGGTAACTATATATAAATGATATGATCTTATTAATTGTCTCAATATGTTATAATTGACGATCTTATTATTTTTCTCAATTTGTAGTTGGAAGAGGAGAAAAGTGCAGAAAAATCTCTTCCGGAACATGTTTTGTGGAAGGTTGCTCGTGTGGGAAAGAGTGGAGTTCCTAGTGAAGACGTTCAACAAGTTTATGAGAAATGTGTAAGTATAACATTAAGTATAAAATTATGTCTTAAACATTATGTCTTTAATCCCCACTAATAAATTTCGATTTGTCAATGAATTTTAGGAGAGTCTATCTAAATCCTTAACCACAGGTGATGATCAGGATTTCATGAGCATTCTTAGTCGAGTACTAAATGTTCCTGAGTATTCTGGTCGAGTGAGGGGTAAAGGATCTGGTGTGACGCCCTCTTCCTTGTATAAGCAACCAAAAAGAAAAAATCCTAGCAATGAAGAAGTGATGAAAACATTGGAGGAACTTAAGGCGCAAGTCAGTGCATTGCAAAAGGATAAAGAGATGTATGAGTCGTCTAAGCGCAGTTCCGGGTTGAAAGATACTAGTGACAAAGCTAGTATCAATTGTGAAAATAAAATTCCTGAGGTAATTATAGCACATATTTATCTTAATTAAATTAACACTTTTATTTTAATTAACCTTTACACACATTAACATTTATGCTTTCACTATTGCTTCAGGGCATTTCCTCTTGTCAGTTGTATTTGTCGTTACCGACTTATCGCATGGTTGGAAAAGGAAAAGTGCATAACAGAGCGGAAGAGTTACTTCACCATAATCTGCTCCCTCATGGATGTCTGAAAGTGTTAGTTGATATTGTTGTAGATATGGGTGCGACACTACATATACCTGACACGGTTGCAGAGATAACATCGTTGGGAGAGGCTTTAGGCTCGTTTGTTGCATGGCCGTCAGACCTCATTATTATAGATGATGAGGTAAGGTTAAAATCATTATGAATCTCTTAGAATTCAAATTTCAATTATGAACCATTATGAAAATTATTCTGATCAAGCTTCACAACAGGTCGAGAGCAAGAAAAAGGCTCCTGCAAGAAGAACTGCTGCAACTCGCTTTCGGTCGTGTCTTGATACACTTGTGTCAGTATCAGATGTGATGCAAGGTTGTATTCGTCAAATAGACTTGGAAGAAGGTGTTTTTGGTTTTCCTCATTCAGAGATAATCAGAATAGAGGACATTGAGTAGATTCTCAAGCATCAAACGTTAGGCATCGGTGTTATGCATGCCTACATCTGGTATTCCGATCAATCTATTATTTATTTACTTGAAAAATTTATTGGAACATTTCAATGAAAATAGTCTAATGTCTATTATTTGTTTTTATTTAAGGTACTTGTATGACAAACTCATGCGCGGGTCAGAATTGTTAAACTGATTCCGTTTCCTTGCTTCCACTAGTGTCAACTGTACGACAATTGGTTTGAATGCGGATCCAGTAAGACAATACTTAGTTGACAGATACATGGCATCCAATACAGAGACTTTGTTTTTTTTACCGTATAATACTGGACACAAGTAAGATTGTCATTCTAATTTCATTCTAATCTTTGTATCTTTTGCGTATAAGTTATCCATCTAAACTTTTGTTATATTTTACAGTGGACACTGGTTGTTAGTTGCCATTAATCTTACAAGAGAAGTGGTCTATTATTTGAATTCAATGGAGCATGATTGGTCAACATATCCGAGTATGAAGGAAGTGGTTGATACGTAAGTGAGATTGTTCGAAAAATTCGGGTGTATTTGTATATTTAATTATTTCTGTGAGATTGTTCTAAATTTACGTTTTTCTTTTATAGATCTATACTAGTGTACCGAGCACAAAGAGATTATCGAGTTGTACGGGCTAAAGCAAACACTATTCCATGGATCCATGTGCAGGTAATTAATTTAATTTTCACAATGTTACTTATTAGTGATGCTACTTGATAACATAAGTTTGTTTGTCTATGTGTAGTGTCCTCGACAAAAAAATGGCATAGACTGTGGGTACTACGTTTTGAGGTTCATGAGAGAAATCATTCAATTGGATCAATTAGAGATTCCTAATCAGGTATGCATTGATTTATAACTTATGATTTATTTTAATATCGTATATTATGCATATTATCGGATATGAACTAATTAATGCATATTTTGTTTTGTTATGTAGTACTTTGAAGAATTCGCGTGTCCTCATTATACGGCCGCAAAAATTGCTGAAATTATGGAAGAATTGTGTGAATTTATTATAGAAAAATGGATAATTTAAGGTATAAATAGGTTAATATTGTGGTATATATGTTCATGACTTGTGGTGTAAATGAATTGGTTTGGAATGGATAGAAATGAATTGGTTTAACGTGTATATATATATATATATATATATATATATATATATATATATATATATATATATATATATAGTTTCTGGTGATAAATACCGATAATATTGAGATTGTTTATATTGGTTTGAAAGGAATTGTTTATAATGGTTTGAAATGAATTTGTTTATAATAATGTGAATTATAGTGGTAGAATGGTTTTATACTGGTATACTGCCTAAAAAAGACATTTAAAGGTTCTGCGTTTAAAATGGAAAAATGGGATGTTTTGAAAAATATCATTAAAATTATAGGTACACTTTAGAGAGCGCTTTCTCTTAAAAGCGCTCTCTTAGGTCCACAATAGAAAGCGCTTTCTCCTAAAAGCGCACTCTAAAGTGATACAAAAAATAAAATAAAAATTATAGGTAGCCTTTAGAAAGCGCTTTTCAAAAGCGCTCTCTAATAGGGGACCAAAGAAAGTGCTTTTTTCATAAAAACGCTCTCTAAAGTAATGTAAAAATAATTATTAAAATTTTCAACATATACAATAGAAAGCGCTTTAAAAGCACTGTCTAATGGCATAGCTTAGAGAGCGCTTTTTAAGGGAAAAAAGGCTTTATAAGGCCTACTTTAGAAAATGTTTTTTCTCAAAAGCGCTCTCTATTTGGGGCCTTTTAAAGCGCTTTTTCCTTAAAAAAATGTTGTCTTTACCTAAGACATCGCAACCTTTTACAACGCTTTAAAGCGCTCTCTAAGGTCAAAAAAGCGTTCTCTAAGCCCTGTTTTCCCATAGTGTTATGATAGTATTTATGTGTACAATTACCCTTTTTCCCTTATGTCTATATTGAATACAAGACATATACCGTGTCATCCTTGTCCTGTTAAATATCGGGCCCTTAGACATTTATCCTATTATGCAGGATGGGTAAATTCCATCTAGGCTACTCATGTTCCTCAACATGCTTTGTGAAGTGTCCATCAACTATCTTTATAATCATCTAGTTACAGACAACGTTTGATCAGCAATAAAGTACTTGACTCTACATCTAGGGTCCATAGTAGTTTCAGGTCGAAGGGTGGTTGACACCACTATCACCATGAGAGTAACTTATGACATTTTGCATAACATTCTATGTAGCACTCTCATAATGGATCAATCCAGTATAAATATTACTCTTAATATTCATACCTATGTTAAGACTTGATAACTCCTTATCCATGATCCATGAGATGTGGTCATCAATCTATCTACATAATAGTCGTAATGCTTTAAGGCTATCCCATTTCACATTAAAGCTCGACTATGGATGCTTTCAGAATAGTTTCCTTATGTTTAATGAAATCTCATGACTAAGCCACACTTAATATTTCATTAAACGAACTAGCTATTCTAGGGACTTTATCATTTTGGAAAAACAAACATAATAAAGAAATGCCTTTTATTATTAATAAATAATTCGATACAAGTATCAAAAGTGTTGGCCTCTAGGGCTTACACCAACAATCTTCCACTAGCACTAGATCCAATCAGACATACCACTAATACCCATAGATCTAGTGTGACCATCATGCTTCTGCTGCGCAAGAGGTTTTGTTAGTGGGTCAACAATATTGTCAAGTGTAGGTACTCTGCATATCTTCATATCTCCATGATCTATTATCTCTCGAATGAGATGATAACGCCTAAGTATATGTTTGGATCATTGGTGAGATCTAGGCTCCTTAGCTTGTGCGGTGGCACCATTGTTATCACAATAGAGATTAATGTGATCCATAATGCTAGGGATTATTCCAAGTTCACTAATGAACTTCTTAATCCAAACAGCTTCCTTTGATGCATTTAAGGAAACAATATATTCATTTGATGCATTTAAGGCAGCTTCCTTTGAGCAATTGTTGTGAAATTGGTAGTTTAAGTTAGGTTTTTTAGAATGTTAAACCTCTGTTGTGTTAGAAAAGTGTTGTTGGTATAGTTTTGATAAAAGGAATTGACCCTACTTATGAGGGAGGAGTTCTACATTTTTGCAGAGCTCGCTCAGCGAGGTTTCCAGAAAGTTTTTCGCTCAACGAGCTCACAGCTCGCTGAGCGACCTCACCTGTCCAGAATTTGTTCTAAGTTTAGGGGTTTGTTTCTTATGATTTATTATTAATTTAGGTAATTTTTATTCTTGTTTTTATCGGCTGATTTGATCGGAATCCTCGTGTTTCGATCTTTTGGTTTGTTTGTTGTTTTTGTTTCAGATGTCAAACCGTTCAAAGCGTGGACGTACCAGAAGCTCAGCTACTAGGCCACCTCCTGCTCAGGCTTTTGAATGCAACCGATTTCTGACACCCGCTCATCATGAGCGCTATCTGGCTCTTGAGCGAAGAAACGTTTGGTCGGATAGGATTGTGGAGTTGAACCCGAAGGGGGAGTATATGTTTGTTCAGCGCACGATGGATGAGGGAGATTATGTGAGACTTTGTGATCTGCATCTGGAGTACCACCTTGAGATTCTAAGGGAGTTTTTCACAAACGCCCTTCCTACCGGTATTGAGGGCACTGCTTTTGAGTACAAGACCCGGGTCCGAGGCAAACACATTGATTTTTCTAAGGCTAGCCTCAATGAGTATTTGGGCATAAATTTTCAGCTACCTGAGGGAGTTCTTTGTGATTTTGTTAAGATGAAGAATAGGAAAACCTTGGATTTAGAGCTCATTAGAGAGCACATTTATACTAGGGATCACACCTATGAGGTGAGTGCTCATGGAGTTCTTGTGCGCTTCAAGCGAAGCTCTCTGAACAGCAAGGCTATGGTGATTATGACTATTGTGCTGCACAACCTTATTCCTCGAAGCCATGTGTCAGATGTTACACTTGATGTTGCTGCATTGATTTTCTGCATTCTGAGGAGCAAGGTTGTGAATCTTGCCTCTATTATTGCTAGGGAGCTTATGAGAATGGCTACCAGTGGGACTGCTTATGGTTCCCGTGCTTCATGCGCTATCTCTTATCCCAGCTTAGTTATGGCTTTGTGCAATAAAGCAGGTGTGGTTCTCTCGTCCCATGGAAATGTGAGGTTAAAGAAAATTGACGATGAGTATTGCCGCACTTTCTGCGAGCCACCACTTCACCCACCTCCGGTTGCTTCAGCTCCTCCGTGTAGCTTGGGTTATGATGTTGCCGCCAACATGGCAATGCACGCTTCTCACTATCGCTCCTTAGACTTCATATATGAGAGTATGCTTCAGCTTCAGCTGATGATTAGGGAGCCTCAGGCGGGGCATTCTTTGAGGAGTATGGATGACTGCTGGGCCTATTATGCATGGCCTGGGGACATGCCATCGTCCTCGGGGGGTGCAGGTGGTGCAAGTGCAGATGCAGATATGGGTGCAGGTGTTGATGCCGATGATGCATTTGATGATGATGACGACAACTCGAGTTCCTTTGAGTGACGTCTTCTGGACGGTTTGATGGGCCTGTTTATGTTGTTTTAGTGTTTTTCTTTCGTTTATGTTATTTCCTTTTTTGTTGAGATATTGTGAATTCTAACCATCCGGGCGGATGTGTTTTTACTTTTTAGTTTGAATATTTGACCATCCGGGCGGATGTGTCTTGTTTTATTGTTGGTTTGAATTATTTCCCATCCGGGCGGATGGTGTACTTTATCTTTTGATTAATAAACATCTGGGCGGATGCATTATTTTTATTACTTGGTGTACAAATTTTTTTGTGTTTGTCTTATCTTTAAGGTGGAATTTTGTTGGAAGAGAGTGCATTTTTGTGATCTAAGCGTGTAGCTTCACCTTCTTGGATGGTGATGATAAAATTCCGTAAGTTGCACGAGAAAGGTACTCCGTTCACACCTTTTAGAAAATAACATGTTTATGAACTAGTTGCTTTTCACAAATTTATAGTTTACTTTACTTTGCATAAATGCTCATTTGAGAATCAATTAGGACAAAACCACATAGTGAGCGACTTCCATTGTTCACAAATTTTAGTGTGATTGTAATTTTTGCGAACTCGTTCGATTGATGCTTGTATCGTGTATTCTTTGGTTAATTATGGAAACTCATAAATGATCTAGGTATTGCTTAAAATTGAGAAAAACCATCCATTCCTTTAGGCTTTAGTCACCAGTGAGTTGTGCGAGAATTTGTTAGCCGACTTTGAGCCTTCACACAACTTGAATGAATCATAATTGTCGGTAAAATTGCCGAATTATCATCTTTTGGTAATCATTGTCGTGAAATTAAAAAGAAAATAAATTCATTGTGATTCATTCTAGTTTGTGTATTTTTGTTTACACTTTCACACCCTTGCTTTAACACTTTTTGAGAAGAACATTGTCCAATTCTATAATGTCTTTTAAAGTTGTGGAGAGTAAAAGGATGAATGATTTTGGTGCCTCTTGTGAAAAGATAGAAAGAATTGGTGAATGAATGAATTGAGAATTGAATTGCACTCATTTGTAGAGTTGCGTGAAAAAGAAAGAAAGTATTCATTCGATTAAGAGGAAAACTCTTGAATAGGGACACCACAAAAAAATTTGAGGAAATAGAAAAAGAATGTGGATAGGAGAAGTTTGGGGGAACCAAAATATTTTTGGTTGGTATGATTTTGGCGTGTTCTTCGTTTTTTCAAAAACCTTTGAACCCATTTTTGAATCATTGGCCTTAGAAAATTTTCCCTTTCTTTGTAACCCTTGCCTCATTATAACATTGAAAAGCCCTTTTGAACTTGGTTTCCTCTATGTTGCCTTGTGAATTTGAAGATACTTGGATGAATTGTTCCGGATGTTAGCAATATTACAAATGCGAGTGATTTGTCCCTTTTTGATATTGATGCTTGACTTAGTTAAGTATTTAGGTGATTCTCTTATGAACATTCCATTGCATTTGTTGGTAGCTTGTCATTTGTGTTTAGAAATTAGTTCATGATTATGTTGTAGTTCTTTGAGAAGCCGGTTGTTACTCGTAAGCAAGACCTTCGATTTGAACCATTTTGTTTGGTGTGTTTCACTTGTTTAGGTTGTGCTCGCTTATTTAAAAAGAATTCACCTTTGTTTGAGGACAAACAAAGAAACAAGTTGGGGAGATTTGATAAGTGCATATTAGTGTTATTATTTAGTTGATTTTTTGGCACTTTTCAAGGGTTATTTTGATATCTAATGATTTTTCCCCTTTGTTTCTTATACTTATTCATAGTTTAGTTTTAGCATTTTCAAAGCATCGTTTATTTAACTTTAGTTTTTGTAATTTTAGGTTACACTGTGAAAATATGAAGCAAATTTCATCAAGACCTTCTTTGGGAAGTTTTTGAAGAAATCTTGCTCGCTTCAAGGTCGCTCAGCGAGCTCCAAGCGATTTTTCCAGAGATATTTTCGCTCAGCGAGCTGGTGCTTTTAATGAACATTCGCTCAGCGAGCAGATCTCGCTCGCTGAGACCTGCGGATTCAGCTTCTTTATAAGCATTTGTTTCATTATTTTCTTAACATGTAACTTTGGAGACTTGACCTAAATATTCCTTAAACACTTTTTCACTTTGTTCCAAGAATATTGGGTGCATTTAAAGTCAAGACATTGTCATAAATGCTCCATCTTCTTCATCTTCATCTTTTGTTGGAAGCTTCCATGGAAATGGAAAGCTAAACCCATAGTATGTCAAGGTTAGAAGGTAGATAGGTTCTATTTTTGTATGTATAGGCCTTGATCCTCTTGTATAAACTCTTGATGATGAATATATGATGAAAGCTTTGATTTTTATGACAAACCCTTTTGTGTTGTTTCATGATTGAGAGATATGGCCAACATTTGACCTAGGTTTTCCTCACCCAAACACCATAAGCTAGAGATAGTTATGGGATTTGGAGTTCACTTTGTATTGAACCTAAATTTTACCATTTTGATATATTGAGTGAGAAATCATCAATGGATCAAAATGGTGAAACTCACATTTTGTGTTAGAAATAAACATTATGAGAGGATATTGTGAATGTGTTCATTGTTGAAATGAGTTTATCTTTTGATCAAAACTATATATGCAAAATAAACCTATCAAACCCTAACTTTGACATATGCTTTTAAGAATCTTTTACAAATCAATACTTTTACTTCTTGGCATTTATTTGAATGAAAAAGTCCATTTTAGATACAGACACTAAAACCCCTTTGTTACCATTAAGTCTAAACTTAAGCAATTGTAGAATGACATAAATATCATAAAACAATCTCTGTGGATCGACAATAAAATTCCTTACTCATTTGTGCTTTCAACAACCAACAACTGTCTCTTGCTTTGAACTTTCCTGCTCATAACTCTGTCATTTAGGAAGAACATATAACTAGATTGCAATGTGAAGTCATCCTTATCTGTCTGGAAGCTAGCATCAGTGTAACCAATTACTGCGAGCTCTTCCTAACCTCCATATATCAAGAATGTATCCTTAGTCCTTCTCAAGTACTTAAGGATATTCTTTACAGCTACCCAATGAGCACCACCAGGATCATATTGGTACCTACTTATTGCACTTAAATCATACGAGACATTTGGTAGAGTACATAACATGGCATACATGATAGATCCTATTGCAGATGCATATGGAATCTTATTCATGCGATCCCTTTCTCCCTTAGTTGAAGGGGATTATGTTTTTTATAGACACATGCCATGTTGCATAGGTATGAATCCCTTATTGGAATCATGCATATTAAATCGTCTCAACACTTTGTCTATATATGTACTCTGACTTAGGCCAAGAAGTTTTTGTGATATATCTCTATAGATCATGATTCCTAATATATAGGCTGCTTCACCAAAGTACTTCATAGAAAAGAATTTCCCTAGCCAAGTTTTTACTTGTTGCAAGGTAGGGATATCATTTCCAATGAGTAATATGTCATCTACATATAATACCAAGAAAACGATCATGCTCCCACTAACCTTCTTATAGACATAAGGCTCATCTTCATTCTTTATGAATCCATAATGTTTTACAGTTTGATCAAAACAAAGATTCCAGCTTCTAGAAGCTTGCTTCAATCCATAGATTGATCTTTGTAACTTGCATATCTTTTAAGCTTCTTCAGGTATGTCAAATCCCTTAGGTTGTGTCATGTACACATCCTCAAGAAGATTCTCATTAAGGAAAGCAGTCTTGACATCCATCTTCCATATTTCATAATCATGATATGAAGCGATAACAAGTAAAATTTGAATAGATTTAAGCATTGCAACTGGTGAAAAGGTTTCATCATAGTCTATCCCATGAATTTGCTTATAGGTATGTACATTACCATCCATGTCAGTCTTATTTTTGAAGACTCAC
The DNA here is from genome assembly GCA_963966055.1 of Lathyrus aphaca. Lineage (NCBI taxonomy): Eukaryota > Viridiplantae > Streptophyta > Magnoliopsida > Fabales > Fabaceae > Lathyrus > Lathyrus aphaca. Next base: position 145,012,534 of record OZ014520.1, on the reverse strand, counting down.
TTGCATCCTATAGGATTAACTCCTATAGGAGGCTCTACCAAGGTCCAAACTTGGTTTGTGTACATGGAATCCATTTTAGATTTCATGGCTTCTAGCCACTTCTCAGACTCAGCACCAGTTATGGCCTCTTAGTAGGTCACGAGCTCATCTTGATCCATGATTAATACATCACCTTAATCAGTTATGAGATATCTATATCTCTCTGGTTGGTAACGTATCATGCTAGTCATACGTTGGTCTTGTTCTACTTGAGCAGGTTGCTTTTCCACATCTGTTTGTGATTCCTGCTCTAATTCCTCCATAGGTGTATCAATGCTTTGTGATTCTTGAATTTCTTCAAGCTCTACTTTCCTCTCATTGATTCCTTTGGAAATAAAGTCCCTTTCTAAGAAGACTTCAGTTCGAGCGACAAACACTTTGTCCTCAGAAGGATTGTAGAAGTAATATCCTCTTGTTTCTTTAGGATACCCCACAATATGCATTTATCAGATTTGGGCTCAAGCTTAGTTGAAACTTGTCGTTTCACATAAACTTCACAACCCTAAATCTTCATGTAAGACATATGTGGTTTCTTACCACTCCATATCTCATATGGTGTCTTTTCTACCTTTTTGGATGGAACACAGTTAAGTGTGTAAGCTGTTGTCAGTAGTGCATGTCCCCAAAAGGAGTTTGGAAGATCGGCGTGACTCATCATGGATCAGACCATGTCTAACAAGGTTTGATTTCCTCTCTCAGATATACCATTCCATTGTGGTGTTCTAGGAGGAGTGAGTTAGGATAGAATCCCATACTCTTTTAGATGGTCATCAAACTTTAGGCTTAGATATTCACCGCCTCAATCTAATCGAAGAGTTTCAATATTCTTACCTAATTGGTTTTGTACTTCATTCTTGAACTCCTTGAACTTTTCAAAGGATTCAGATTTGTGTTTCATTAAATGCATATAACCATATCTACTGAAATCATCAGTAAATGTGATGAAGTATTGAAAACCTCCTCTGGCTAGTATGTTCAATGGTCCACATACATCAGTATGTATGAGGGCCAAAAGATCATTTGCCCTTTCACCTTTTCCTATGAATGAGGTCTTTGTCATTTTTCCAATTAAACAAGATCTGCATGTATCATATGATTCATAATCAAAAGAATCCAATAGTCAATCTTTATGGAGTTTGGAGATATGTCTCTCATGTATATGGCATAAGCGACAATGCCAAAGATAACTTAGATGTAACTCATTAGGTTTCATCCTTTTAGCATTAATGTTATAAATTGACATTTCAAGATCAAGGATATACAATCCATTGTTCATTTGTGCAGTATCATAGAATATATCATTTAAATAAATAGAGCAACAACTATTCTTTATTATAAATGAAAAACCAAACTTGTCCAAACAAGAAACGAAAATAATATTCCTGCTAATTGTAGGTACATAATAACAGTTCTCTAACTGAATTATTAAACCAGTAGGTAAAGTCAAATCATAAATTCCTACGGCTAAAGCTACAACCTTTGCTCCATTTCCAACTCGTAGGCCAAATCTCTACTCCTTTTTAGTCCCTGCGCATTGGTACAAATGTGAGAACCACATCTAGTATCTAATACCCATGATGCTGAAGTAGATAAATTTATTTCTATAACAAAAATACCTGAAGTCGAAGTCTCTACTCCATTCTTCTTATCTTCCAGGTACTTTGGGTAGTTTCTCTTCCAGTGTCCAATCTTACCGCAATAGAAGCAAGTTCCCTCCTTAGTTATACCTCCACTAGGCTTCAAAGCATGTGCAATATGTTTGGGTTTGGCAACTTCCTTGCCTTTCCATTTACCACCATACTTGGTGGGTCTTTTGTCCTGTTTCTTTTCATTACTGACCATCAGAATGGAATTGGCATAATCGACATGCTTCTTATAAGCATCTCTTTCAGCCTTAGAAGAAGAAATATGAGGTTCCTCATCAGGAACAGGTGTCTCTAAGACATATAACTTTCTGTCATGTTTGAGGACAATCCTCAGATTTCGTAGTCAATCTAGAAAATTTGTCCCAGACAATTTTTCCTTATCAAAGATGGATTGCAAAATGTTATTAGAGGTGTTCATTGTCATGGTAATCTATATTAAAATATGGTAAAGATATTAGTATCATTAAACATATTCAATTAGGACTTTAATTAAATATGCTCCCACTATTTCACTCAAAACAAATGACCCTCATCATTTGATTCGGAAAATCCCATTGGAAGATTTTCTAGTGGATCAAGATCCATATTTCGCTTTGTTTTAAGTCAACGTTAGGATAATTACACAAAACTCGACTATTTAGGTAGGAACTCCTTCCAATTGCATCCAATACAATTCTCGAATATTTCAGTTGGATGAATAACTCATTATTCCAATCCATCATATGGATCATTCCCAAATATTGCTTCTAAACGTATATAATCTTATTATATTTTGTTCAGTTAAGTTTGACCCATTGTTTTAGAAATTGGATATTACTTTTATCCCATCGCACCTTACTAATATAAAGCATGCACCTCGCGTTAGGCGAAACCTACAATATTCGATACTAGTCTTGATGAGTTCTAAAACTTGGAAAGCAAAAACTTAATATTAGTTTTAAGGGAATTTTATTTAGTGTGATCTCACGGCTTATTTATTATAAAAAGGCTTAATTGCAGTTTTAGTCCCCCTATTATGTCTTTTTCTCTATTTTGGTCCCCCTATTTTCAAATCAAGGGTTTTAGTCCCTTAAGTTTGATTTTATCAGGATTTTAGTCCCTCATTCAATATGAGGTCAAATTCTGATGACATAACACTGTAATTTACCACGTGTTATTGCCAACTCATTAAATATTATAGTTTTTATTTCTATATTTTATTTTCCATTTTTATTTTAGGCTTATTAATTTAAATATTGTAATTAAATAAACATTAACAAAAAAGTGAAGAAATAAAACTAAGAGTTAGAACGATGAACTTCTTCTTCTCTGACTTCTCACAACAATTACACAAACCCTAGAACGATGAACTTCTTCTTCTCTGACTTCTCTCAATAATTACACAAACCCTAGAATGACCGTCCACTACTTCTCTGCATTCCATTTAGGTTCATGATTTCACCCCCAGATCAGATCGTCCACTACTTCTTGTATTCACCCCCAGATCAAATCGTCTTCTACTTCTTCTTGTATTTCTCAACTACATTTTGTTGTTCTAAGATGTCAAACCCAAATTTTGTTTTGAGTTAAATGTTTTGATATGTGATATTTCTGTGTGACTGTATGAGTTTATTGTTAGGTTAGGGTACTGATGTACTTCAATTGTTTAGGGTACTGATGTATTTGTTTATTCGTATTACTTTATTGGTATGCTAATTAGGGGAACGAATGTCTGCAATGTGTTTAGGGTACTGATATACTGCTTATTTTGATGTCTGCAATGTGGTCCCAAAAGTACCCTGATTTATGAAATGTGTTTTACCTGTTTTGTGGGTCCCTAATGTCTGAAATTTGTTTGACCTGTTTTGTGGATCCCTAATGTCTGAAATGTGTTTTACATGTTTTGTGTATGTAGGCCATCATAAAAATAGACTGTCAGACTTAGGATTCACCATAAGGGACAAATGATATATCATCCTGTAATGTTGTATGTTGGTGAAACAGTGGCTGAAATGAATTGGGATTGGGATGTTGATTTAATGTCGTATATACAGATTGAGAATATGATAAAAGTGAAGGTTATAGGAATATAAAATGTCTTTGGTATGTAAATCCTAGATTTTCATTTTCAAGCGGGATTAAACCATTAAATAATGACACAAATGTGCTATCATTTATTGAATATGTTAAAGGGTTCCATGTCATCGATGTTTACGTTGAACACAGGTTGACATACCTGAATACATAGAATGTGAGGATGAAGATCAAGCTGAAGTGAATGTGCAAACAAAAGTGAATATGGATGAAGATCAAGCTAAAGTGAATGTGGAAGAAGATCAGGATGAAGTGAATGTGGAGGAAGATCAAGCTGATGTGAATGTGGAGGAAGATCAAGCTGATGTGATTATGGATGAAGATCAAGCTAATGTGAATGTGGAGGAAGATCAAGCTGATGTGAATGTAGATCATGTTAATGATGATGAAAGTGAGACTGATCCGGATTATGAGGTTAGTGAGAAGGATGAGGAAGAAAGTGAGAGTGATATTTATTTAATTCTTGAAGTTAGTGTTGGAGACAATGTATAGTGGACAACAATTCTACCCAATGTTCATATTAAAGGTACTCCAAGTCAGAATTATGTTTCTGATAATGAATCTTGTGATTCCGAAGAGCTTCATAGCCCACCAGAAAGTGATGTTGAAGATGAGATGGAAAGGTTTCCAACTTTTAAGGGAAGTACTAAGTTTGAGCTAGGCATGACTTTCAAGGATAAGCTGCAAATTACTGATGCCATAAAGGAATATGCAATGGATAATAAGAAGACTGTTGTCTTAAAGAAGAATGACAAGAAAATAATGGTCGTAAGATGCATAGAAGGTTGTCCATTTTATATAAGATTTAGTATGAGGACCACCAATAAATTTTGGTAAATTGTTAGCTTTATTGAGGAACATAATTGTTAACTTACCTCATTTAATACATTTGCCATGAATAGGAGGTCAACTATGATGGCTACTTACAACTATATCATTCATCCAACAAATGGCCCGCAACTATGGCCAACAAATGATAAAACTGATCCAATCCAACCTCCGGTCATGAGGAGAGCTATTGGTCGACCAAAAACGAATCGTAACAAGACAAATGATGAGCCAAGAAACCCACACTCTTTACCAAGAAAAATTCAAACAGTGAAATGCCAAAAATGTGGGAAGTTAGGACACAACAAGCGCACATGCAAAGGAAAAAAGGGCAGCGGAGAGGTCAATACCCAAAGGTGGAAATAAAAAGGTGAAGACGAAGGCAAAAGGTGTTGAACAAACTGTTATTGAAGGAGGATCACAAGCTCCAAAACCAACTCAAGACTATATGATTGTTTCTTAAATGCTATTAGTTTTGATAATGTTAGTAGTATCATAAATTCTATTAGTTTTGGCAAATGGTTATGTACTAGTTTTTGTACTGAAATGTTACTCATAATATTACTGATAAGTGATAATGTTATTTTGGTATTGATAATGTTACATAATGGTATTTTGGTATGAATCCGTTTTCATATGCGAATTTTGGTATTGATAATGTGATAATGTTATTTTGTTTATATCAGCTTTCATTTCTGAATTTTGGTACTGATAATGTGATAATGTTACTGATACTGGTAACAGTTTGTGGTACTGGAATGCTGTGATAATGTGATAATGGTACTGAAATGCTGATAATGTGATAATGATACTGATAATGTGATAATGTGATAACAGTTTGTGGTAATGTGATAACAGTTTTCATATTGGTAAAGTAATGCTATTGATGACAACCTCCATATTAGTTTGGAAAACAGTTTGTGGTATATTATTTTGGAAAATGGTTATGTACTTTGATCACAACCTTCATATTACTTTATGGTATAACAGTTTGTGTTATATTAGTTTGAGGTATAACAATTTATATCAGTTTGTGTTATATCATAACATTGTCAATAACATTAACATAACAGAAACATAACATTTCAATAGCATTAATAGAAACATTTTACAATAGCATTAACAAAAATAGAAACATTTCATTAGCATTAACATAAACAAATTACACATCCTTTTTACACCCACTACAAACCATTTTACACATAATCATTTCATTACAAGTAACAATACAAACACAAAAGATAAACCCAACAAATAACCCATAAACTTTAACTTCATCTTCAACAAATCTTCATTTTTCTTTGTGTCCCTTATTAAATCCATAACTTCATAATTTTTGTTTTTAAATGATCTAATCACATATTTTGCATGATTGTTCATCTCTTCATCAACCCATTCAAAATAGTTGCAACCTTTCTTCCTCATCACCTTATAATTACCACAACCAAGAAATCTTCTTCTAGGATTCTCATAAGTCCATGCTGTCATAATGGTGCTTCAAGCCCACACCAACATCTATTTTGTCTTCTTCTTAGATCAGACTGATTTATGGAGGCAAACGAGAAACTTGTTTTTTCAGACATTGTTGGAGGAGGCGCTGAAGGGAAGAAGATAGAAGAACAAGAGAATCTGAGTTTGATACAAAATGCATAAACCTGGATTTATGAAGGAGGCGCTGAAGGGAAGAAGATGAGTTAGGGTTTGTGAAGAAGATAGAAGAAGAAGATAACTGGGTAGAACTGGGTTTGTGAAGGAGCGTGAAGGGAACAATATGAGTTAGGGTTTTGATTATTGATTTTATAGAATATTTTAATCAATAAAAAATAAATGGAAAATAATATATATAAATTAGAAACTATAATATTTTATAATATATTTACTGATTTGGCAATGACATGTGGTAAATTACAGTGCCATGTCATCAGAATTTGACCTCATATTGAATGGGGGACTAAAATTCTGATAAAATCAAACTTACGGGACTAAAATCCTTGATTTGAAAATAGGGGGACCAAAATAGAGAAAAAGCATAATAGGGGGGCTAAAACTGCAATTAAGTTATCTTTCCTCACACATGCATCAACATACATACAATATTTATCAACATACATACAAATGATACAATTATGGCCCCTAGCACAATTATTTTCCCAAGCCAATGAGAGAACTTAAGCTAAACCTAATAACGATCTTCACTTCTCCAAGCAAGATTTCCAAGGTTGTCCTTCTTTGTTTTGTAGTCTTCTCTTTCTTTATAATAACATATTACATAAAGGAAACTCGTTTTACATACGAGGGAGTGAGATGAGAAAAGAAGTTACATGATAGGAATAAGAGAGAGGCACGACACACAGGTTGTATTTATAAAATTCAAAACAAAACAAAAATAAAATAAGGCCATAACTGATCACCACAAGTAAAATAATAAACAAATTTTATTATTATTAATATAAATCATGTTAATTAAATAAATCAAATTGAATGTTTGGCAAATTCAAAACCTAAAGTGCAAACTGTATTGACACAACATTTGCACCGTCTTACTGCCTACGACCGTCACAAATTACATATTGAACGTCACCTATCAATACCTTGTGACGACCGTCACCCTTTGCCCATGACATTCGTCCAACTTAAGTCTGTGATGACCATCACACTTAAGTCTACAACGACCATCACTTACAGAATATGTGACTTTTATGGAAGACCTCATTGACGGCGCAACCCTTGTGCCATCATGAACCCTAATGCATCAATTCCATACATCAAAACACCATGATTAATAATTCAGTATGATTGATCCGTATGCCGTCGCTTCACCATACTAAAGTCAGATTGCGAAGCAGATGACCATAGAATGCTCAAGCGAATGATAATCATTACATGATTTGAACTAACGAAAAAAATAGTATATCCAATATACCATCTTTACATCAAATTTAATCATATCAGATATGAATTAGATCGATCATATATGTGTAACTTATGGACGATTGACATATCGTTGCTTCACTATACTATTGTCGGATTCCGAAGAATAGTCATTATCAATCATCCAAATCATACACAATATGCCAAAAATCTAATATTTGGATTTGATTTAATTTTTGTTTACGTGTTTTAATCCAATTAAAACAAAATAATAGAAAATAAACAATTACCAGACTCATGGTTTCGTAAGTGGCTCTGATACCACTGAAGGGAAATTAGCAATATAAACGCAGCAGAAAACAAAAATTTCCCTTTAGAGATCCTTATGAAAGGTCATGATCTGTGATAGAAAAGTTACCTCTTATGGAGATGAAACCTTTGAATCTGAATTGATGGATGTTCACGAGCATTGTACGACGAACAACGCATCTACTCAGTCCACACGAACAACTTCTTTCAGTCACAATGCTAGCTTATTAGATTGAAGGTTTAGAGTGAGGGAGAGGAAAAATAGAATACGGCCAGGGTTTCAAAAACAACAACTTTTGAGCTTCTGCACAAGGGTCCTATTTATAGAACTACTTGTGTGGGCTTCAAGCTAAAAGCCCAAATCAATAATAATATCATTATATTATTATAATACCTATTATTATAATAAACATAATTTTATTATTATATTTTATAACTATTATAAAATTAATAATAACTATTATTATATCATATGTTAATTAAGTACATGGTACCATACCATATTCCGTATTCCATTCTAGTGGAATGTACCTTACGGTGTACCTTATTTATTCTACCCATTCTCTAACTTCCCTTTTGCGTGTGATCCTGTAGGATTTCGCGACATTGACAATTATATTAAATTATGTATTTAACATAATAAATAGTGAGCGATATCTAGCAATACATCACTGCTACCCAAGTCACAACATTTTCATGTGATCTGACAAAACCTTTTGTGGTAGTATTTGTGTGTACAATTACCCTTTTCCCCTTATGTCTATATTGAATACAAGGCATATACCTTTCCATCCTTTTGAAGTTCAATATTGGTCCCTTAGACATTTATCCTATTATGCAGGATGGAAAAATTCCATCTAGGCTACTCATGTTCCTCAACATGCTTTGTGAAGTGCCCATCAACTGTCTTTATGATCATCTAGTTATGGACAATGTTTGATCAGCAATAAAGTACTTGACTCTACATCTAGGGTCTATAGTAGTTTCAGGTCGAAGGGTGGTATACACCACTATCACCATGAGAGTAACTTATGACACTTTGCATAACATTCTATGTAGCACTCTCATAGTGGGTCAATCCAGTATAAATATTACTCCTAATATTCATACCTATGTCAAGACTTGATAACTCCTTATCCATGATCCATGAGATGTGATCATCAATATATCTACATAATAGTCTTAACGCTTTAAGGCTATCCCATTTCACATTAAAGCTCGACTATGGATGCTTTAAGAACAGTGTCCTTATGTTTAATGAAATCTCATGATTAAGCCACGCTTAATATTTCATTAAACGAACTAGCTATTCTAGGGACTTTATCGTTTTGGAAAAACAAACATAATAAAAAAATGCCTTTTATTATTAATAATTAGTTCGATACAAGTACCAAAAGTATTGGCCTCTAGGGCTTACACCAACACATACTCTAAAGGAATTTAGTGAAATAGTAGAAATGATAAAAATAAAAATAAGATGGTTGTAGAAAGAAAAAAAAGATGGTTGTAGAAAAATAAGTGAAATAGTAGAATTTAGTGGAAAATAGAATTATTAGAATTAGAATTAAAATAAAAGAAATTAGAGTTACTAAGAGGAATAGGGGCAAGATATGGAATGTGAGAGTAAGTTGAGGGTAATAAGAGAATAAACTAATTTAGGAGAATTATGTTTTGGTTTAAGTAGAAAAAGGTGAAGGTTGGAACTTTTACAGTATGTAATATTTTGGAACAATAGAAAAGTGACAAGAGAGACAACCTAGGGTTCAGGAAGAAAACACCATTGTTGAGGAGCTTAGAGCTTGCATTGTTGGAAATCCAAGGTAAATGAGAGATTACTCTTCTATGTATGTATATTGTATGAAGGTGTGGATGGGTCCTCACCCTCCTCTAGGTTTTCCTTGTATTACACCATTGTTCATGTGTCTTGATGAAAATTCTGTAAATTACATCTCTAATTATTTTGATTCATGATTTGATATGTGTTTCATGACATCTTTAATTGTTATGAAATTGATATATGTTGTTAAATTCATGATATGACGTGTTTGGGTATTGTAATATGAATTGGTATTGTTCTAGCTAAAAATAGTTGAAAACACCAAAAGTGATAGCCCTCTTCTTTAAAGCAAAGAGAGCTACGATGTCTGGATTCTTAGAGTATATTTGGGAATTTGGGAGTTATACAAGTGTTGTATGATGCCCCAAGATGGAACGTCTTACTTATCCCTCAACTGGGAGCCCATTTTCTAGTTTCTTTCTATCTTATATTAAGAGAGCCTCGTTAAGAGAAGTATTTTGGCATTTCACCGTTACAGGTCGTTGTAGCGGTAAAATGATGAGTGTAAGCTATTAGTTAACTTAACTCAAAGTAAACAGAGTCGCCACCGCACTTTTATTTTATTCCAAAAGGAAAAGGAAAAAAGAGCGAATAAATCCTAATGAATCTAAAAGCAAAAAGCTAAAGAAATAAACTGAGAACCGGGTAAGGGGATAGGTTACAAAATGGGAAGGTTTTACGCACCCAAAATGTCTGTGGTACTCCACGAGAGCCCTTTGAAAAATTTATTGCTTTTGGTTTGAAAATGGTTTGTAAAAGAGAGTGGAGAGATGAGAAAAGAATTAATTTTTAATGTTTTTGTGTTTGGAAAGGTTTACCACCTCATGCCTACGTACCCATAAAGTACAATGCGAGATAAAAACCCCGTAGTTCATGGTACAAATAGTGAAAAAGTTAGTGTGTTGGATTGATTTTAAAATGTAAATATAAGTCGTCATTCTTTAGCGAATAATTCCGCTAGAAAGAATGAATCATATCTAAACATGTAAAGAAAAAAGTTAAAATGAAAAGTGTACAAAGGCACAAATTTTTTTGATGAGTTTTATAGTTTTTATGATCTTTTGAAAAATGTTTTGATAAATTTACGTGACTTAACATTTATAAAAGAAAAGGTAAAAATCGCTTGACCTAAGTCAATGTTTGATTATGAAAGCGATTTTAAGTTTGAAAACAAAGAAGTTTTTGAAAAAGGGTGAAGTTTTGAAAATTTAAGAAGGGGGGGGGGGAGATTAAGAGACTATTCTAAGAAAGAAAATAAAAGATATAAAGGAGGAAAGATATAACCAAACTTAATAATGCTTCCAAATTATAATCATAAGAGTTCCATCCTTATAACCTAGCAAGTGGCCAATTAAAGGAAAATCTAACATTTCCATGAAGATCAAAGCAAAAGGAAGGTGTCCTAGAATCTAAGTCCAAAACCTCCAATTCTAATGCAAAGGATAGTAACCAATAGTCCAAGATGAGAGCAATTAAGTTTTTTAGGGGTTTAATCCTTTATTAATATTTTTGTATCCAAATGGACAAAAGGAAAATCTACACAACAATAATAACAAGAACATAAACATGATAATGGATGATAAAAGCAATATAAAGCATAATAAAAATAAAGGCAATAAAAGTGCAAGAAATTAAAATGTTAGTATAGTAATAGTAATAATAATATACATAATAGTGGTATGATGAACTTAATCATCCACAACCAAAATAGTAACCAAGGTACTTAGTACCAAAAATCGAAAAGGCAACTGATTCCGCTTAGTATCTTACACTATAGTGATTAATCAAGGCGATTAGAACCGAATTCAATGAAATTTGAAAGAAGATAGGGAGACCCAAAGAAACTATGCATCAAACTTCATAAGTCTTGGATCTTAACACAAAAAGATCAATCACTTTGGGATTATGTGACCAACACGAGGTCCGGTCCACGAAAGTGCAAGTATCCAATTGGATTTTTATTCCAAATTAGGGACACATTTAGGTATATGTTAAGAAATCGTCGAGTAATTTACGAAGTAATTACCCTACAAATAAGGCCGACCAACACCACTTAAGGTGAATGATGTATTTTCTAATGTATGCGAAATAAACGATATGTAAATCGCCATCCGAAAGCAATACCACACGAAAATAAAGATGAATACCAAATTGAGTTTTATTTATGGTATTCTTTCATCTTTAAGTTCAATCACTCATCTTGGTGGATTCAAGTATGAAAATATCTCACTAATGCAAAGTACCTAAAGTGAATTAAATAATTCACTTAAAGGTAGATTTAGACTAATGAATCTTAACCACTCTAATATACACCCAAAGTCCATTGAAACTAAAGAGAAATCAGTCCCAAGAATGTCTCCCAAGGTGAAAATAAGAAGAAGGGAGAAGAAGAAGTAAGAGGAATAAAAAATAGCTCAAAAATAAGCCAAAACTTTAGTTCTGACTCAGAGTAACTGGTTACTACCTAATCAGTAATCGGTTACCTGAACAACGAAAAACAATTTTGTGGAAAATTAACACAGGTAACTGGTTACTACCTAGGCAGTAACCGATTACTCTGCACGCAAAATGAAAAATTCTGCTAAAATTCAGCATGATCCATTTTTAAAACCTTTCTTCAAACATCTTATGATCATGAACTGAATTAGCCCGAATTTTACAACCAAAACACAGTGAAATCCCTACAATCAAACAAAAATTTATGATCTAGAAGATCAACAACCAAAAGCATAAAAGATCTACATCTTGAATATTTATGATGAAGGTATAACCATGGAAGAAGTAAATTACCAAGAGAACTCTTCAAATTGATCCAATATCAAGCTTGATCTACTGAAATTGATGAACAAAAAACAGATAGAGATCTTACGTCCGAGGGGAGAAACCACAATAAGGCTTTGCATATCACTATTGTAAACACCCCAATTTTCCCTCTCATTTTTCTCACACCTTGGCTTGTGATCCTTCATGTTGCATTGCATAAGCATACCATCTCACACTACATAGTTATTTCACTACATAAGTTGCATAACTAAGGTTTGTGATCAGATGAATCTCATAAGTGGTTTGAACTATCTCAGAGGCCATGAAGCATGCCAAAAGGGTCCATGAGTGTTCTATGATCATATTATGCCTCCAAGGGTTCTTGAAAGTCAAAAGATCACAAGAGATTGTAGAGCCACCCAGGCAGGCTCAGGGCTCCTCCTGCACAGATGACAAGAAATTAGGGTTTTGGGTTTGAGGCCCTTATACCCAAAAATTTTGGTCATTCTTGATTTTATTGGTCTATATATTTTATAAGGAGCATGTGTATCAAATTTGAAACAAAAATTCCTTATGGAAGTCATCTGATCAAATGGTAACTTGTTGTGCAAGAAAAGTCAGAATCAGGGCATCTGAGGCCACCAACAAGGGTTCCAAACGGTCATCATCATCAATTTGAGGTCCTATGATCTTTATTTGATCTTAGGGATGCTTGGAAGTTCACAAGATTGAAGAATTTTGAGCCATTTGAAAAGTTTCTATTTTTGGGCATGACTTGTAATGAAAACTTTCCATTTTGGGAAAGATCTTCAACCTCCTCTTTCTTGATCAAAAAGGCTTCAAATGAATTTTATTCAAAAATGAAACTTGTAGATTGGATCTTCCCATTTTCAAAAAGTACAAGAACTCCTCTTGATTCATCCTAGAACTCAAGATATGGCAAGTCAAAGTTGGGAAAAATCTTATAATTTTCAAGTTCATGCCAAAGAGGGAAATTTGCAAAATTGTATTTCAAGCCTTTATGTGACCTCTAATCCACTCAAATACATCATGCCATGATCAAACAACTTCTAAAGATCAGAATTGAGCCTTGAACCAAAGGATTCCATGCCTTGCTTCTCAAGAAATGTCAAAGTTGTGAAAATGCAAAACCTTTGGAAACTCATGAATCAAGCCATACAGCCCACCAATTTCGATCCAATGGTGCTCCTTGAACTCAGCTGAGGCAGCCCAAGACCTCAAATCACTTCTACCATAGCCCATGCTTCAAGTACACAACTTTTGACTTTTTGGCCAATGGCACCATACCAATCCCACAGTGCATATCCACTCCTCTGATTGATCTCATTTATTTATAGAAACCCTAAGCTTCATAAAACATAATACTTCAATCCTTGAAAGAAGACACACACTCAGATTGCAAAAAATCCTCAAAACTTCATCTCTCCGATTCTCTCAAACCAGCCATCAAACTTCCAAAATTCTTTCACCAATCAATCACATATCATCCTTAGAACAAGAATCAACCATCAAAATGGCCTGAAACACCACATATCAAAAACACGATTTCTGCTTCATCAGAACTGGACCTCAAAAACCAGCCACTTTCAAAGCATTCTAAGCACTCCACTAGCTTCAGGAGGTCCAAGGAAGTCATTTTGCACAAAAGGGAGGTCCTGAAAGCTCCATTTTGAAGAACTTCAGTTTAGGTATTCATCAACAAATTTTCCAGAACTTCTTTTTCTTGTTATAAAATGATTCTATATGCTTAGCTGATCACTCTGATGTGTTTAGAATTGAAAATGGTTGAGAAATGAGCATGTATGGTTGTTCTGAAAGTTTTCCTGTAAAAATGTTTTGCTTCGATTCTCTTGATTCATGAAGTTTAAATTTTGTTTGTTGATTGATTCATGTTCTATGATGTTTGGGGATCATTTCTGGGCAGGTTTGATGTGCTTTAATGGCCTGTAGAAGAAGTTAGGTTTTGGGATGCCCGGAGAAGATGACCGGAGCTTATCTCCGGTCACCTGAAAATAATTAGGGCTAATTAGGGTTTAGGTTGCCAGATTGAATGTCAACCCTTGGATCATGATTAGATTAAGTTTTGGACGGTCCAGATAATTCACTTAACTTTAATTTTGATTAATTAAATTAATTGAAATTAATTAACCCAGTTTAAACCCTGACCTTTGGATCACGCGCGAAACATAAATTTGAACCACAGCCTTAGGATCTTCATACCCTTGGTCAAGTAGACTTCCAATCCTAGCCCTCCATCCATCTCCCACGCAATCCTGGCCTCCCATTCTGATTACTTTGCATTTTAATTCATTTTTTATTTCATTTTATTTTCTTTATTTATTTAAAATTGTAAAACATTTTCTAAAAATCTGATTTTTTGCATTCTCACTTTAAATAATTTTAAAAACCCAAAAACTTTTTTATTTTTAATTTTTGCATTAAAAATATATTTTAAAATCATTTAATTGTATTATTTAATTAATTCATTTTAATTAATTAAAAATACTTTTAGGTATTTAAAAATCACCAAAAAACTCATGAAGCATTCTTACATGTTTAGAACAATTTACAAACTCATTTTACAAATTTCTTTTAGGTTTTGATCAGGTTTAGACAATTAACCATGAATTAGGGTTTCTAAATTCCTTATTTTTCTAACCCTAACTTCAAAAATTCATTTTTGATCAACCAAGATGAGTTTGTGTATGGTTCTTTTTGCATTCTTTCATAATTTGCATGTAGTATCTAGGGTATTTACCTCATATTTTTGCATTGCATTTTCCATTTGTTTGGTTTCATGAAGAAGTACCCAAAACCCTAGCCTAACTTAGAAAAACCATAACTTGACTTTGGTATAGCTTCTGACTTCCATCTTTGGGGAGTGATCTTATGTGTGTTTAGGGTTCATTTGATTTCAATTTCATTTTTTTATCATGTGTTTTGCTTCTGTTTTGATCATATGCATCTTACCCATTCTTAAAACCCTAATTTGTCATGTTCATTTGCATTCCTCTTTCATCATGTGAACTTGTCATGACATCTCATGCATTTGTATGTCATCTTAGATACCTTAGGAAATTTGTGAACATTGGTTGATCATTGTTGCATCCATTTGGTATGTTTTTCATCCATTACATCTTATGTATGTTCATGTGTTCTTAAGCTTCTAACATGCTTGGTTTTGCATCCATCACTTGTATGATCATACATATGCATTGTATATGACTTTGCATCTCTCCATGACACATTTGCATCATGTATTCACTTCTGGTTGGCATCATTACATCTTCATCTTTGCTTCATTTCATCTTATTTCACCTTATGCATTCATACTAACCATTTCAGGGGTTTCTGGTAAGTTGATCAGGATGTGGACTTGCCTCCACGTCCAACCTCTTCTTATCTCTTCATTAGCATATTTATTTGTCTTTGAAGTGAGTTTGACTCACTTGTGCTCTCTTGCTCCTTTTCTTTCTCTTAGATTACTTAACTTCTTCAGGAAGTAAGTAACCTATTCTCCTTTCTCTTCTCTTTTCATCTGCTTCTTCTTCCTTGATGGCCATCTGAAGACTTTTTGAAGATCTTTTCTAAGCCTCATAAACCATAGGAAATTCAAGCATGATAAATTTAGGGTTGTACATAATCTCCCCTAGTTTTTTACCTTTGAGTCTCCTTGAGACTCTGCTTCTCACCTCACAATCAAAGGCTAAACAGTTAAAGTTTTGGGGCTCTGTATTAGGGTTATGCATGCATCCTTATCTTAAGATGGAGTGTATAACTTTAATACTCAGTGTTAAACCTTTAAGTTGCTTACACCTCCTAATCAAAACACATAATGATCATTAAAACTTAAGCTTGTAACTTGGGCCTTATATTAGGGTTACATCTCTGCCTATTGGCTCAAAGGGACCAACCCTAGTGTTCAATGGACAAGTCCCTCTCAGGTTTAGTATTACAAACAAAAAATACATTTCTTAATCCCACCTTTAATTAAAATCCACTTTAATAAAGGTTGGTTATATAATGATTTTAATCCCTGACCATGGATTAAGTTGAGGTATCTTCCTCATCTTAAGTGTCCTCATCTATCATCCTTCTCTTAAGATGGTGTAATGAGTTCAGTAATCCCTGATTAGAGATTAAACTCATTACTTAACACAAAACAAAAATCCAAAAACACTTAATAATTACAAGTAGGTTAATGATCTTAATCCTGTATCATTAGGGAAATTAAGTTGGGATATCCATCTCATACTTAAGTATACTCATTATCCCTATTCAGGGAGGATATAATGAGTTTGCAAACCCTCGATTAAGGCTTAAGCTCATTATGCTATGCAAAACACCCAAAAAATAAAAAAACTAAAAATACAAAAGTAAACAATAAACGTCTCCTCCGGGATTCTTTTCTCATCACATTCACTCTGAAAACGAGAACTTGTTTCTTCCGTCTAATGCAAGACAGTTAGCACTCGAGCCAGACGAGTCATACACTTGAGCATAGACAAGCAAGCAGTTTACAACAAAAATGCTAATTCTCTTTGAGTCGAACTACAATGTTCTGACTTCCTCATTGCACGAGAGGATACGTAGGCATAACTTAACAGTTATCGAACAAAAGTCTCTTTGTCTTCCCCCCTCTCCTCTTTCCAGCTTTCTTTCCTTAGCCTCATCTTGAGCACTCACTTCCCTTTTACACTGACACTCTGTGCATCCATTTCTCCATCTCTTTTATACACAGTTTAGCACATACACTATCCCCTTTTAAACACAATCAGGTATGCGTGGATTCCGTCGAGTACGACGGACGATCTGGGTGCTAATACCTTCCTAGGTCATAACCAACCCCCTTACTCAGTTTCCTTGGTTCGCAACCGTCTTATCCATATCTTTCCAGGTTTATGCAGCATTACCTTTCCTTCGGGATAAAAATGCCTAGCTGGCGACTCTATTCAACCTTAACCTCCAACATCGGCGATGGTTCACGTTTGCACCGGGATGAAAATCCGGGGAGCGACAGCTTGGCGACTCTGCTGGTGATCTTTGCAACCAGGGCTTCTGGTTCTCTTGTGGGTTTCTCCTAGCGCTTGTTTGTTTGTGTTTATTGGGGGTGTTATGTGCTATTTGTGTTTATCGTTTTTCCTTTATTTATTGCTTCCTGTACAACTTTACTTATTGCATTTACTTTATCGCTTTCATTTATTGCTTTTCGCATTTCATATCATGGTGCTGGATTTCTGTTTACCTTGGTGGGTGGGGTATTCGAGTGAGAAAGGCTCAACACAAAGGCCTGAGTGACACATAGGATTAGAGTGGTTTCGTATTCTTTCCCATTCCATTTCGGTCTAGTGCGGGAATATGAAAACACGATTCAGACATGGGTTTCCTTTTGAGAACTCTGTGCTACGAATTTCCTGTAGTGCTAGGGCTATCTGGGAAGCCTGCTAAGTCTGGATGACCTTTTTAGATGACCTTCAGCATCTGAAGTGAATTAGAGGAGGATCCTTTATGATTAGGGTAAACATTGTACCTCCGGGTTAGAAGTGTTTACACTTCTCATAATAGATCCAAATCTGAGGATCTTTGTTCTAGAATAATACTTGTGAGTGGGTTGGGATGTTTATAGGTTTGTAGGAACCCTTGACCTCAACATACCTTGCTACTGGAATTTTTTCTTAAGGTTGTACTATTTTGGACTAGTTCTTCGAAACCCTGGATTATTGACTCTTTATTTGAGTCCCCCACCTGGTTACTGGTTCTCGGACCTCTATACGAAACTCTGAACACTCATGGATCCTACCAAAAGTGCAACAAATAATCCAACACATGATCACAAACCTTTGCATATCATAAGCATACATCATATTACATCATTTAACATTTTGTCTATTTGTTTTACAGGGTATCCATCTTCTCTTGGTTTGGTTTTGACCGTTCTTCTGCTTAGATATCTTCTCCAACACTCCTTCAGTTATCTTCTTCAGTTATTTCCTTCAGCACACATCTTCAACATGGATTCAACCAGGAAAAGCAACATCACCTACCACTTCTTTGAGTATCCTCTAGCAGGCATCAGGCATATACATGCCCTTATCATCCCTGATCATGTTCCCTTATTCAGAGAGCATTATGGTGGGATCCTGGACATGATCATGGATTTGGACACATTACAGAGGAGCATGATTCATACCTGTCTTCAGTTTTATGACCCTCCTCTCTGGTGCTTCACTTTCCCAGATTTTCAGATTGGTCCTTTGCTGGAAGAATACTCTATGTTATTGGGTGTCCCTATCAGAAGAGGAATCCCATTCAATCCTGAAATGAATCCTCCAAGGAATGAAGACATATCCAAGGCATTACATCTGGAAGTAACCACCATTGATGAGCATATGACTTCCAAGGCTGGAATCCTAGGTCTCCATCTGGATTTCTTGGTTACTCAGGCTACAAAGCAAGCTGCAGTAGGGAATTGGGAAACTGTGTGTGCTCTCCTAGCCCTCAGCATTTATGGTATCATCTTGTTTGCAGAAGAGCCTAAGTTTGTAAGCAAGAATGCTATCCACATATTCATGCTAAAGAACCCAGTTCCTACCTTATTGGGAGACTTTTACTACTCAGTTCATCAGAGGAATGAGAAACAGGGAGGAAGACTGGTAAGATGTTGTGCACCTCTTTTCTATAGTTGGTTGATGAAGCATATGCCGAAGACTGAAGCTTTCTTGAACCCACAATAGACAAGGAATTGGGCTAAGAGGATGATTGCCCTTACTTCAGAAGATATCAGATGGTGTACTCAGAATACCAAGGGCTGAGACATAATAACAAGTTGTGGGCAATACCCAAATGTGCCACTTATTGGAGTAAAGGGTTGCATAAATTACAATCCTTTACTTTTCAAGAGACAGTTGGGGTATGCCTTGATACATCCACCTAGGGAGCAGGACTTAGCAGAGTCTCTTTACTGTGCTTTTCAGAATAATCATGCCATTGTCCGACAAGCAGCCTGGGCTTGGGACAACATATAAACTAAAGGAACTGCTATTTTGGGGAAATGCAACAACATAGCCTCTGCTCAGTACATTGAATGGTCACGCATCATATAACAGATTACCCGTATGCCATTCACCCTGGAAGATGTTTCAGGGCCATCAGCAGTTGAGCCCACAGCTACAGTAAGCCTGGAAGAATTTGAGAAGATAAAGGAAAGAAACACCCAGCTGGCTGAAGCTTTGAAGAAGACCCTTTGGGAAAGGAATGATGGTCGTCTAGACATTGAGAGGTTAGAGACGCTACGCATCGAGCATGTAACCAAAATTGAGAAGACTAAAGACTTCATCAGGAAAGCCCGAGCAGGAGAACTTGTGTTGAAGAATGCATGTAAGGAAGCAAAGATTCAAAGGGCAAAAGCTGAGCATTATCTGGAGGAGAGTCAGGATAGATGGGTCAGGATAACTGAGGATCGTCTGAAAGAAGACCAGAAGATGCAAGCCAAGATAAAGCAGTTGGAAGCCAATGAGAAAAGAAGCCAAGAGGCACTGCTAGCAGCTCAGAAGGAGATCTCAGAGTTGAAACTCCGGACGGGGTTAAAGAGATCCAAAGAACAGGACGAGTATCAGAAGATGACAAATGCCATTGCAACCAGAAACCTTCTCATCAGAACCATCATAGAGCATCCAGTTGGACCGGTAACTGATGTTCTCCTGAAAGAAGTCAGGGAGGATGCTTTTGGACTGGATGTCTGATTTTCTTTACTTACATCTAATTGATTGTACTTTTGCTCACCATGGTGATTTTGTCTGTTGTATTCTTGAATTTGATTGTATTTTGATTCACCATGGGAGTTTGTTTGGTTGTAATTCATGAACTATTTGTACTTTGGAATTTCCACTTGTGTTTGTATGGTTATTTATTGGATTTTCTCATGCTTCAACATATTCATCTTCTCAAGAGAGGTCTGGAAGGTCAAACCCAAAAACCAAACCGGATACCCTCTGAAGAAAAATAGACATATTGCATTTCATGCTAATCTCATATCCTTTGTTTTGTAGGTGTTTTGTTGATTGTCTTCTCACTTTGTTGATTGTTTTAGGAAATATTGCTCGCAGGAGGGTCTTTCCCGTCAATCGCATCCACAGATATCCAACTCGACACAACCTTCCGAGTCTACAAATGGATTAGCTACAACAGGAACTGACAGATGTGAGAACTCAGATGACTGATATAAGGACAGAAGTGAGGACCCAGATGAATCAATTCATGGCTATGATGACTGGACTGGCACAGACCCAGGAAATATTGAGGGAGTTAGTCGAGCGGCAAACCCCAGAAGATAATCATGTAGGCACTGGGGGTACAAGTAACAATGCACGCGATCAGCCGTGAACGACTCCGGTGGTGTTAGGACCTCACAACAATCCTAAAGTTAATATCCTTGGGGATGGCCAAAGGAACACTGGAGATCATATTCTACAAGAAGACCCTCAGGATGAACAATTTACAGTGTTGGGTGCTGGGGCAGATGAAGCTTATAACCGTCGTCTGGACAAGATATCTAAGAAGCTGAGATCCCTGGAATCCCATAACTCTTTGGGATTCGATGTGATGGATATGGGCCTAGTTGAGGGAGTGAGGATTCCTCACAAGTTTAAGCCTCCATGCTTTGAAAAGTATAATGGTACCTCCTGTCCTCGTACCCATTTGCAGTCTTTTCTGGGAAGATTGAAAGCATATACCATGGATAAGAAACTGTGGATGTTTAACTTCGAAGACAGTTTAACCGGGGCATCTAGAGAATGGTACTCACACTTGTCAAGGGCTACTGTTAGGAACTGGAAAGATTTAGTTGAGGCCTTTATACGCCAATATCAGTACAACCTGGATATGGCACCTAATAGGACCCTCTTGATGGGTAGGTCTCAATCTTCGAGGGAAAGTTTCCACAAGTACGCTCAAAGATGGAGACAACTCGCTGCTGCTGTCTAGCCCCCTATGACAGAAAGAGAGATGGCTGATATGTTCATGAATACTTTGCAAGGGACCTACATTGATAGACTTGCTACCTTCTCTTCCACTAGCTTTGATGATATGGTTATAGCGGGAGAGAGAATTGAAAGTTTACTGAAGATGGGTAAGTTTTTTGACAACGGTGCTAGCTCCAACAATGCAAAGAAACCCTTCTCAGGACCTCGAAGGACAGGGGAAACCAATGCAGTACATGTTAATAGAGGTAGACCCCACTACTTGCAAAGATCAGTAGCTACAGTCACCATCCCTACTCCAGCACCTCAACAACAGTTTCCTCAACAAAAACAACAGTATCCTCCACAACAACAAAGATATTACAACAACAACAACCAACAACAACGTCCTTTCTAACAAAGGCCTTCTCAAATTAACAGGGTGATCGATCCCATCCCAATGCCCTATGCATCCTTACTCCCACAACTATTGAAGCTTAACCTGACTGAACTAAGAACTTTGGCTCCACCAATTCCTCTAAATCTTCCAAGGAATTATGATGTCAACACCAGATGTGCTTTTCACTCCAATGCACATGGTCATTCAACTGAGAAGTGCAGGGCCCTGCTCATGAAAGACCAAGATCTGATTGACTCGAAAGCTTTGAATTTTGCACCTCCACCAAATGTCACAAAGAATCCAATACCGAATCACGGTGGGTCGAGGATTAATGCCATTGAGGAGGACCAACCAACAATTCTGATTGGTGACATTGCAAGTATTCAAACACCACTGGCCGAAGTAAAAGCTCAGCTATTGAAGTGCCAAGTGTTTCCGGGTTGTGAGGCCCATTGTGAAGCTTGCAAAGTTTCTGCCAATGGTTGTGCAAATCGGAAGAATAGTATCAGTAGACTTATCAGAGAAGGCATCTTGCAAATCACATCAACAGTTCCATCTTCTACAAAGACAACAAAAATCTCTTCTACAACACCAGCAAAAGTCATTTCAACTAAATCGACTACAACAACAACCAACACTAGTGACGACATCTCAACGGTTACCATCTATTATGATCCAACAACCATCCATGTTCCAGATTCTCTTGACAACAACTTTCAGCAACACCCTCATCAACATCAACAACTTCCTGCACCTGCACCATCTTCAATCAGACCTCTTGTCACCATCTACTATGATCCACAGACTATCACAACTCTTTCTTCTGCTGCAATTAGTCCGGTGACCATCACGGTGCTTGGACCAATTACTATGATAACAACAGTGTTGTGCCTTGGAATTATGGTTCAGATCTTTACTGCCATGGAAAGAAGATCACTCTTGACTCCTCAATACCTGTACCACAAGTTGACAATGTCGGGGAGGCGGAGGCTTCACTCGAAGCGGATGTCTCTTTGCTTCACAAATCCCCAGAGCTAATGCTGAAGCAGAAACTGCTGCTAAAGCAAAAGGAAAAAAGTGTGGTGCCAGAAGAACCAGCTGCAAAAGAAACTCATAAGACACCCTTTGATCAGGATGTAGACGAGTTTATGAGGATTATCAAAAGAAGTGACTACAAAGTGGTAGATCAGCTCCATCAAACACCCTCCAAGATCTCCATACTATCTCTGCTCATGTGTTCCGAGGCTCACCGGAATGCACTACTTAAAGTCTTGCACGCATCTTATGTGCCTGAAGAGATCACAGTCAATCAGTTAGAAACGGTGGTTGCAAATGTTAATACTAGTCATGGGCTAGGATTCACTAATGCTGACTTGACTATGGAGTGGCGTAACCACAACAAGGCTCTGCATATCACTTTGGAATGTAAAGGTGTTGTACTTTCTCATGTCCTTGTTGATACCGGATCATCACTAAATGTGTTTCCAAAGAAAGCTTTAGTCAAGCTGGAGTATGATGGTCTTGCACTCCGTCCGAGAAACCTAGTTGTCAAAACTTTTGATAGTTCCAAGAGATCGGTTCTCGGAGAGAATGAGCTTCCCGTGGTAATTGGCCCACAAGTTTTCAAAACTACCTTCTACGTGATGGACATACAGCCTGCCTACAGCTGTTTGTTGGGTCGACCCTGGATCCATTCCGCTGGTGCGGTAACGTCAACCCTTCACCCGAAGTTAAAATATGAGTGAGAAGGCCAAATTTACACTATCTGTGGAAAAGAAGACATCTTCGTCAGTCACCTGGCTACATACAAGTACATAGAGATGGATGGGGAGATCCATGAAACCATGAGTCAAGGTTTTGAAGCTTTAAACATCAACAAAGCTACAACTGAGGTGTTTGCTACATCCCAAGAGGAAAGGATGGGCACCTCAATTGCTTCCTACAAACAGGCTCAGAAGGTTGTGGAAGAAGGGAATGCACAAGGCTGGGGCAAGTTGCTGAAGGTTCAGATGAAAGAAGACAAATTCGGTTTGGGATACAGACCATCCCGACAAGTTCCAGAGGAGGCTGCTGAAGCTCCCAAGTTCATAAGTGGGGGAATGTTGACCCCGGATGCTGTCAACACTTTGGAAGACGAGACTGAGAGCGACTACAACCTAGAAAGCTGGATTCGTCCAAGAGTCCCGGGCCAACAAGTCCTCAACTGGTCTTCCCAAGAAATTATAAGGGTTACTGTTGCAGAGTAATTATTGTTTCCTGTTTTAAGCATGCATCAAAGTCCTGCATCTTGCCTAAGATGTTTGGACTCATTTTGTAATAGGGCCATATGTATTTTGTGCAAATTGAATATTAATGAACAATGGACATCTTTTTGCAAACGATCTTTTTCGCTCCCTGTCTTTTCATTTTTGTTATTTTCGCACAAAACAATAAATGAAAATGTTTTTCTCAATAATAACTTCATTCACTTTTTCTAAATAAGATAAAATCAATCACTAAAATGAACCAAATCTCAACCCTTGCAGAGATAGCCCTCCAGATTGCACCGACAACGACACTGCTATGACCTCGTATGACTTCGACAATCCGATTAATCAAGCAGATGAAGGGGTTGAAGAAGACTACGATTTACATGAAAAGTTAGCCAGGTTATTGAGACAAGAGGAAAAGGTGATTTCTCCTCATCAGGAGGAGGTTGAGACTATTAATCTCGGTACCAAGGAAGATGTGAAAGAGGTGAAGATTGGAGCCAGTCTGCAAGCTCCAATAAAAGAACAACTCATTAGTATGCTGCGAGAATATGTCGATGTGTTCGCTTGGTCCTATCAAGATATGCTGGGTTTGGATATAGATATTGTCATGCACAAGCTGCCATTGAAAGAGGATTGTCCTCCAGTTAAACAGAAGTTGCGTCGTACTCGCCCAGACATGGCCATGAGAATCAAAGAGGAAGTACAAAAGCAGTGGGACGCCGGTTTTGTCGCTGTAACTAGTTACCCGCCTTGGGTTGCTGACATTGTACCCGTACCTAAGAAGGATGGCAAAGTGCGTACGTGTGTTGATTACCGGGATCTGAACAGAGCAAGCCCGAAAGATGACTTCTCATTACCTCACATTGATGTATTAGTAGACAACACAACTCAGTTCTCAGTATTTTCCTTCATGGACGGATTTTCTGGATACAATCAGATCAAGATGTCACCGGAGGACATGGAAAAGACAACCTTCATCACACCATGGGGCACGTTCTTCTACAAAGTAATGTCGTTTGGTTTGAAGAATGCCGGTGCAACATACCAACAGGTTATGGTAACATTATTCCACGATATGATCCACAAAGAAATTGAGTGCTACGTGGATGACATGATTGCCAACTCCCAAACGGAGGAAGAGCATTTGGTAAATCTATTGAAAGTGTTAAAGCATCTGAGGAAGTATCAGCTAAGGTTAAACCCCAACAAATGCACATTCGGGGTACGTTCTGGTAAGCTGCTAGGTTTTATTGTAAGCGAAAAAGGAATTGAGGTTGATCCCGACAAAGTCAAAGCAATTCAGGAAATGCCTGCACCTAAGACTGAGAAAGAAGTTCGAGGGTTCTTAGGTAGATTGAACTACATTTCAAGGTTTATATCTCATCTCACTGCAACCTGCGAGCCCTTGTTCAAACTGCTAAGAAAGGAACAAATAGTCAGGTGGAACGATGATTGTTAGAAAGCTTTTGACAAGATCAAGGAGTATCTGCAAGAACCTCTAATTCTCATGCCTCCAGTTGAAGGAAGACCTCTAATAATGTACCTGACAGTATTAGATGAATCAATGGGGTGTGTGTTGGGCCAACATGACGAGTCTGGTCGAAAAGAGTATGCAATATACTACCTAAGCAAAAAGTTTACCGACTGTGAACAATGTTATTCACTGCTCGAGAAAACTTGATGTGCTTTAGAGTGGGCTGCTCGCCGACTAAGACAGTATATATTGACCCATACTACCTTGTTGATCTCAAAGATGGACCTCGTCAAGTACATATTTGAGAAGCCAACGCTTACTGGAAGGGTTGCAAGGTGGCAAATGATTCTAACAGAATATGATATTCAGTACACCTCTCAGAAAGCCATCAAAGGCGGTGTATTGTCTGACTATCTAGCTGAACAACCCATTGATGACTACCAGCCTATGATATTTGATTTCCCTGATGAAGACATCATGTTCTTAAGTCAAAAGATTGTGAAGAGCCTATTCACTCTAAAGGGCCTGATCCAGAAGAAGCCTGGACTATGATGTTCGATGGGGCAGTTAATTGTAACGGTCTTGGAGTTGGTGCAGTGCTTATTACACCCAAAGGAGTCCATATGCCTTTCTCAGCAAGGCTTACCTTTGCCTGCACTAACAATGAAGCAGAGTACAAAGCTTGTATCATGGGTCTTGAGGAAGCCATTGACCTCAGGATCAAAACCTTGAATGTATTCAGAGATTCAGCTTTGGTGATCAACCAAACTAACGACAAATGGTATACTCATCAAGAGCATCTGGTTCCCTACCGTGACTATACGAGGAGATTGTTGACTTTCTTCACAACAGTCAAGCTTGAATACATCCCTCGAGATGAGAATCAGTTTGCAGACTCCTTGGCCACTATTTCATCTATGATCAAAGTACAGACTACTAACTATGTACCTCGGGTTTTAGTATCCAGACTAGACCGACCGACATATGTATTTTCTGTGGACACTGTTACTGACAACAAACCTTGGTTCCACAACATCAAATGTTTCTTAGAGACTCAGACATACCCACCTGGGGCATCTTCCAATGATAGAAGACATTAAGAAGGCTAGCCGGCAGTTTCTTCCTCAATACTGATGGCTCCTTATACAAGCGGAACTTCGACATGGTCTTGCTCAGATGTGTTGACAAGAAGGAAGCAGACCTACTAATGCACGAAGTACATGAAGGTTCTTTCGGTACCCATGCCGGAGGACATGCAATGGCAAAGAAATTGTTAAGATCAGGTTACTACTGGATCACAATGGATGCAGATTGTTGTGCCTATGCTAGAAAGTGCCAGATCTACGCAGACAAAGTGCATGCGCCTCCAAATCCTTTGAATATATTGTCTTCACCATGGCCCTTTGCCATGTGGGGCATTGATATGATTAGAAAGATCGAACCAACTGCTTCAAACGGTCACAGATTCATCCTGGTAGCCATTGATTACTTCACTAAATGGGTTGAAGCAGCTTCATATGCAAACGTCACCAGGAAAGTGGTAGCCCGATTTCTGAAAAAGGATATCATTTGTCGATATGGAGTTCCTGAGCGAATCATTACTGATAATGGTTCAAATGTTAACAACAAAATGATGACAGAGTTGTGCTGAGACTTCAAAATTCAGCATCACAACTCTTCTCCTTTCAGGCCAAAAATGAATAGCGCTGTTGAGGTGGCTAACAAGAACATTAAGAAGATTATACATAAGATGGTAGTCACATACAAAGACTGACACAAAATGTTACCATTCGCCTTGCATGGGTACCGAACTTCGATCAAAACATCTACCGGGGCAACATCTTATCAGCTTGTCTATGGTATGGAAGCAGTCCTACCTATTGAAGTTGAATTACCCTCCTTGAGGGTAATGATGGATATAAAACTAGACGAAGCAGAATGGGTCCGATCTCGTTATAATCAATTGAGCCTGATTGAAGAAAAAAGGTTAGCAGCTATCTGTCATGGTCAGTTATATCAGAAACGGATGAAGAAAGCCTTTGATCAAAAAGTCAGACCTCGGGAATATAAAGTGGGAGAGCTTGTACTAAAAAGGATCATTCCTCCTCATACGGACCACAGGGCAAGTGGACACCAAACTATGAAGATCCCTATGTGATAACTAAAGTCTTCTCGGGCGGATCACTGATGCTCGCAACCATGGATGGTGAAGACTACCCGTCTCCTGTGAATTCAGATGCAGTTAAAAAATACTTCGCATAAATGACCCGCTGGACATAAAAAACAGAATGTAAGTCCATGCAAAAATAGGGCATCCCGGCGAGTCAAAAACAGAATAAAAGACTCGGGAAAAATAAGGGAAAAATTTGAAAAAAATGTACACCCGTTGAGTTGAAAAGCCACATCGGACATCTCAAGCAAAAAATGGGTATCCCGGTGGATTGAAAACCCGAAAAGGCGATCCACGCAAAATCAGGGAATAAGCGAACAACTGCACTCTGAATTCGCCTGTATCACTCATATAACGTGGCAAGCTTCGAAAGGACAAAGCGTCGATCAGAATCAACTTGCTTCAAAAGGCAAGATAAGAAGAGTGTTCAGGTCATACAAGTCATAGCAAAAGGAAGATTGAAGCATCAACTTCAGCATTGCCGAATAGGACTTTTATTTTCTCAATTTTGTAGCAATCTCCTCATTTCAGGGATTAGCTTCTTCACTGTACTCGCCTATTCAGGGAACACAAATCAATAAAGTCAAATATTCATTCACACTTTGTTTTGTACCTTCTTGTTTTGTTTGTAAAAATGTCCAAAGTTCGTAATACAACATTTGCATGGAAACATATGAGCCATTTTCAATAAATGCTTGCAGGAAATATGTGCTTTTAAGCGAACCTAACTCCTATGACGGAATCTGGTCAAGGATACCTCAGGGCACTTGTGTGTTTCCTTTGTTTAGACAGGTTGCAGGTACTCAAGGCGGACAACCTTTCACAGTATGGGGCATATCAGGCACTATATCCCCAGCCTAGTCGGAAGTCACATCATCAGAAGGATCACTTGACGAAAGTATTCCCCCACAGAGCTTTTTATCCCCTCAGAGTATCCCCGCAAAGCTGGTCCTCCGACAGATTACTTCTCAGAAGTTCTCTCCTCCCCAAGAAGGATCTCCAAAGCAATGCCTAAATCACTTTTCCCCAACAAGTTTTTAGATCTTCTCATCCCCAACATGGGATCCCCACAGAGTTCTTTCCCCAGAATTCTCTAGAAAGATCGTGAAGTGATCCTTTCTCCCCGTAGATTTCAGATCTCGGATCTCGTTTCTCTCATTTGCATAATCATAGCATTCACATCATCTCTCCCCAAACAGAGCGTAGCATTCCGTCTAATACAAATCATTACGATAAAAATCAATCATTTGCATGATCATAAGCCAGGTTCGAACCAGTCACCTGCAAATACCAAAATCACTCCTCCAGCAATACGCAAGGAAAACTTATCCCCTGCAGATAAAAGTCAAAATATCCTTTTGCACTCTCAATACAAATACTTGTACATACTTACACACAATCCTTCTGATACTCGTCTGTATCCTGCTTATACATATTTCTTTGATACTCGTCTGTATCTTACGCATCTCCCCAATAGATCAACACCCGTCCGTGTTCCTTGTTCAAACAGTTGATACTCGTCCGTATCATCACTCCTTAAACACGCGCCGACGTTAGTTTCTATTGATACACGTCCGTATCGTGTCCTAAGGATACTCGTTTGTATCTTTAATCTATACACACTGTCAAAACACTTTTACTATTTTATTTTTAGGGCTTAAACACTCGTCCGTGTTTATCTATCCTCAAAATTCGCCAACAAAACAACTTTCTATCCGACATTCGTCCTATGTCACGATAATCCTCGGCACCCGTACCCTGCTAGGTAATCGTCCTTCACCTCTTGATGACCGTCCCTCATCATTTATTTTGATGACCGTACCTCATCATTCTATCCGACATTCGTCCTATGCTGTGATATCTTTCAGCAGCCGTCCCCTGCTAGGTGATCGTCCTTTACCTTTTGATGACCGTTGTCGCTCCCGACAAATGAAAATGATCAAATGGAGGTACAGACGCGAACGGTCGGCGAGAGGGACAATGAGAACACACAGCCGTGAACTCACTGGAATGAATAGAGTCGCCAGCTAGGCATTTTTATCCCGGAGGAAAGGCAATGCTGCATAGACCTAGAAAGATGGATAAGACGGTTGCGAACCAGAGAGACTGAGAAAGGGGGTTGGTTACAACCTGGGAAGGTATTAGCACCCAGATTGTCCGTCGTACTCGACGGGATCCACGCTTAAAAGATTTGTGTTTTAAAGGGGTAGTGTCAGTGCAATCTGTGTGTAAAATAGCTGGAAAAGGATGTACAGGTGTCAGTGTAAAGTGTATAAGTGATGTGAAGTATGAAAGTGTCAGTGTAAGAAAGGAGTGAAATGCTCAAGATCATGAGGCTAAAGAATGAAGCTGGAAGGAGGGGGAATGTACAGAGACTTTTGTTCGATAACCGTTAAGTTATGCCTACGTATCCTCTCGTGCAATGAGGAAGTCAGAACACCGTAGTTCGACCCAAAGAGACTGAAAGGATTGACTGGTGAACTGCTTACTTGTCTATGCTCAAGTGTATGACCTGTCTGGCTCAGGTGCTGACTGTCTTGCATTAGACGGAAGAAGCAAGTTCTCGATTGTGAGTGAAGATGATGAGAAAAGAATCCCGAAGGAGACGATTATTGCTTGTTTTTGAGTTTTCAGTCTTTTATTTCTTTTTGGAGTTTGCCATAAGATAATGAGCTTAAACCTAAATCAATGGATTTGGTAAACTCATCACATCATCCCTCTGATTAGGGGTAATGAGAATTACCTTAAGTGTGAAGTCAGATTCTCACACTTAATCACCTTTGATGTAGGGTTAAGATCATTAACCTACTTGTGATTAATTAGATGTTTTCGTGATTTTTGTTTAGTGTTAAGTAATGAGGTTAAGCCATAATCAGGGATTTAACAGGCTCATTACACTATCCTAAAAGAAGGATAATAGATGAGGGTGTTTAAGCTGAGGAAAGATCCTCAGCTTAATCCATGATTAGAGATTAAACTCATGACAAAACAAGCCCTTGATTAAGTGGATTTTATTAAATGATATGATGATGAAGTGAATTTTATGATTTGTAAGACAACTTGAGAGGGACTTGTCCATTAACTTTAGGGTTAGTCCTTCTTAACCAATTAAGGAAGAATTAGAACCCTAATGCAAGGCCCAAGTTACAAGTGTAATGTCTTGATGATTATTAGATGGATTAATTAAGAGAGTTCAACACCTTAAGGGTCCAAGACTTAGGATTAAAGTTATACACTCCATCCTAAAAGAAGGATGCAGGCATGATCTTAATCACAAAGTCTTAAAGCCTTGAGGGTTTAGCCCCTGATTATGAGATGAGAAGAGATGACTCAAGGAGAGACACAAAGGTAAAAACTATGGGGGAGACTAATCAAAACCCTAATTCATTATCATGCTTGGTTGATCCTAAGGTTTGTGAGGTTTTCAAGGACAATCTTCAGAAGAACCACCAGGAAGCAGATGAACAAGATCAAGAGAAGCAAAGTGACTTGCTTCATTCAAGAAGTCAAGTCACTTGAAGAAAGAAAGTGGGAGGAGGAAGAATGAGTAAGCTCAAGCTCAAACACAAGTAGAAATGCAGCAAGGCATGCAAAAGGGATGAAAAGAAAAGTTATGAGAAGTGAAGGCAAATTCACTTCCCAAGTTTACTTACCACCTGAAATGTTAGAAACAAATGCAATACAATGCTAAATGAGATGGAATGATATGATAAGCAAAAACCAGAAGCATGTTGATGATGATGATGATGCTATGGAGTGCTATGAACATGAGACAAGACAATGAGGTGTTCATACAAGATTATGAATGCAAATGATGCAAGTTGAGGAGCATGGACAAGCATGAAATGTTATGAAACATACAAGACAAATGGCATGGCAAATATGTAATGCAATGATCAATGATGCTTCATACATGTCTTAAGATGTCAAATGAATCATAAGAATGCACAAAATGCAATGGCAAGCCAAGTCATGCAAGGAAATGCAAAAAAGGATGCAAGGGAAAGCCCAAATTAGGGTTTACAAAGCAAACATCAAACACAAACTCAAAACAGAAGCAAACCCTAATATGAAAAATGGAAAATGGTACCTAAAGAAACCCTAGACCTATAACAAACCACTGCCCAAAGGGGAGCTCTCAACTCTCAACCAAACTCAAGTTATGAATTTTACAAGTTATTAGGGTTTTTTAGGGTTTGTAACAAAAGAAATGCCAATCAATTAGAAAATGCAAGATCAAATCATGGCCTTTTTATCTTTGAAAGTTCATGCTAAATGGAAAACAATGCAAGAAGAATCAATGTCTCAACCTTTACCAAAAGACAGAAATGAATTTTCAAACATATGATCAAAATAATGCATCCAAAATGATTTAATTCAATGAAAAATTCTTATAATGCATCAAGATCAAAAAAGAAATTTGGTTTGAAGGTTGGACAATGTTTCTAAATGTCTTAGAACACTTCATGAATTTTTTTGTAATTTTTAAATACCTAAAAGTATTTTTAATTAATTAATTCTCATTAATCAATTAAAAATAATCTTTTAAATATTTAAAAATACTTTTTTTAATGATAAAAATAAAATAAAAATATTTTTGTGTCATAAAAATTAATGAAACCTTAAAGAAAAAGTTTCATAATTTTTATGATTTTTTAGCTATTTTAAATAAATTGTACCAATTAAATGCAATAAATATGAGTAAAAATCAAATAAAAAGAAAAGTAAACAGAATGGACGCATGAGATTGATTCTGGGGATATGAAGGTTGACTTGGCGCGCAATCGTGTGGTCCCAATTCAAACCTGACTAATTGAACTATTAAACCTAATTAAATTAATTAAGTGGAAATTAATGTTAATGAAATGATCTGATCCCTTGGTCTACGCGCGGGAAGGGCAATCCAATGGCCCAGGTTTAAAAATCACTAATGACTGGACTAAACCCTAATTAGGGCAAGTTAACCTCAGACGGCCGGAACAGTGGTTCCGGTCGTCTTCTCCGGCGTACCACAAACCCTAGAAAACGTTTCAGGCCACCATTCAACAAATTTCCTGCCCAGAAACAACCCCCCATCCTAACTAAACCCTAATCTAAGATCAAAAGGCATTTATCTAACATGAACAAGGAGAATCGAAGACAAGAGCATTCACGGGCCAAGTTTCAGAGATGCATAAAATGCCCATTTGTTCACCATTTTTGATTCTAATCATACCACAGTGATCCCCAGAGCATGTATTTTTGATTTGTAACAAAAAAACAAGTTTTAAAAAGTTTGAAGTTTGAGACTACCTGAGATGACAAACCCTGTTTCTGAGCTTCCAGAACCTTTTCTTGATGCAAGCTAGCTCTAATGGATCCCCTGGTGTCAATGGCAAGCTTGGAATGAACTTTGGCAAGCTAGTTTGAGTGGTTCACTTCTGGTGTAGCAGAAAATGCACTTTGCATACAGGCTGTTTCAACTCAAAGTAAGGGGTGGTTTTGGCTCTTTATGGCATGCTTGACTTGTTGGTGAAGGAAAATGGAGTGTTTGATGGATGGATGGTGTGATTCGAAGAGAACTGGTTCTGATGATGGTGAATGGTGGAGTTCAGGCCAAGCTTGTTTCAGGCCTGAGTTTTGGTGGTTTGGGGGCTTTGAGGTGTGGTGAGTTGAGTGGTGATCAAAGTTTTTGTGTTTTGTGGCTGTGTAAAGAGATTCGATAGAACTTGCAAGTTGGGAGGTTTTTGTGTAAGTTGTGAATGTCAATGCTTCAGCCTTGGTTGCCATGTGATATGGCCAGCAAAATGAATGAATAAACAATTCTGATTGGCCTCTTGATGTGACATGGCCTGCTATGATAGGTGTGGCTACTTTTGCTCAAAATCCACTTTTGTGTAAGATAGGGCATGGCATGATACTAGGCAAGTACAAGTTGGGTGCTGGTGCAGCAAAAGGTGAGGGAGAGGCTAGCCCAAAGTCAGCAGCCAATGTCATAAGTTGGTGAAGTAGTCATGAGTGAAAATGCAAGTTGGCTAGCTTTGTGGTTTTCCATGGAAATGCCTTGTTACATGAACCAAACCATGAGCAAACTTGGTCCATTTCTGATTTTTGTGACTTAGAGAACATTCACATGCTGGTTTGACATGAATTTGAGGCAGCAATCATGCATTGATTCAAGACTTAGCAAAATTTCCACTTGGTGCATAACTTGAAAAACAATGATTTTTGGCAACTTTGCATGGCCATAACTTTTGATCCATGAAGAGTTAGATCATGTTCTTGTACTTTTTGAAAAGGGAAAGATAAGATCTACAACTTTCATGACCAAAGTTTTTCCATTTGAAGCCTTTTTGGATCATGAATCAAGGCTTGAAAATTGACCTAAAATGGTGCATTCTTGAAAAGTCAACAAAACCCAAAAAGTCAACTTTTGCAAAAACCCTAAATTCTTGATTTCCATGAACTTCAAACTTCTTCCATGATCAAATAAAGATCATATACACTCAAAATGATGAAGACCACCCATTGGTTGGGTCATTGGGGGCCTCAGATGCCTTGATTTTACACTGACTTGTCTGAAAAGTCAACTCTTGATCAGATGACTTCCCCATGGAATTTCTTCATGAAAATTGATATGCATACTCCCTATACCATATAAAGATCAATGGAAACAAGAATGACCAAAAAATTTGGGGTTATGGCCTCTGAAACCAAAACCCTAATTTTCAGTCAACTGTGCAGTTCATCCTGGCTCTGCATCCACTCAAACCCTAATTCTTGTGATCCCCCTGCAATTTTGACTTTGTGAGGATGTAACATGACATAAGAACACACATGGACCCCTTTGAGTTGATTAGTGGCCTTTGGAATGGCTCAAGATGCCCTGAGGTTGCTCAGATCACAAACCCTAGGTGCAGATGCCTTAGAAACTATCCAGTGAAACCAAATGAGACATGAGATGATGTGTTTTGTGTATATGCATATGAGATGATCACAAGCCATGGTGTGAATGGGTGAGGGCAAATTTGGGGTGTTTACAGCTGCCCCTATTCAAACATGAGTTAGCTGTGCAGGATGTAAGCGGCGGCTTAGCAGGCAAACAAGATAACTTGTGGTTGAATACCAAAGACAGTCCAAAATTTGCACTCACAGAAATGGAGAAGAAAAGGGATATAGATTGTAAAAGCAAATAAAGTATATTGTAAAGTGTAAGCGACGGAGGACGACCGTCGAGCAGAGGACGACTGCTGGGTAAGGTGGTATGTGAAGCAAAGCGATGACGGGGACGGCCGACATGCTGGTAAAGTGTATAAAGCAATGACGGGGACGGCCGACATGCTGGGGATAAAAGGTAAAGCTAAGACGGGGACGGCCGACTAGCTGGGAAAATAAAATATCATGATGGGGACGGCCATCAAGATAGAGCTGCAAAATTCTGAGGATTAATGAAACATGACGGGGACGGCCATCAAGTTCATAAAGGTAAAGTAACCAACGATGGGGACGGCCATCGGGTTAAAAAAGAAAAAGGGACCACGACGGGGACGACCATCGGGTTAAAGAATAAATGAAATAAACAGATGATGAGGTACGGTCATCAAAGGTGAAGGACGATCACCTAGCAGGGGACGGCTGCTCTGTTGGGCATAAAAGAAATATGATGGGGACGACCATCAAAGGTGGAGGACGACCACCTGGCAGGGTACGGCTGCCAAAATATCAACGATGGGGACGGCCATCGGATAGAAAAGGTCAACGATGGGGACGGCCATCGGACGAGCATGATGGAGGACGACCATCAAGAAGTGGAGGACGACCACTCAGCAGGGGACGGCTGCTCTCAAAGTTTATCATAACACAGGATGAGTGTTAGACAACTAAAATCAACAATGGGGACGGCCATTGGATAAAGTGATGAAGGACGATCATCAAAAGGTGGAGGACGACCACCTAGCAGGGGACGGCTGCTAAAATCGACGATGGGGACGGCCATCGGATGAGCATGATGGAGGACGACCATCAAGAAGTGGAGGACGACCACTCAGCAGGGTACGGCTGCTCTCAGAGGTATCATAACACAGGACGAGTGTCAGATAAAAAGAAAATTTGTTGGCAATCTACTGGGGAGATAGTAAACACGGACGAGCGTTTACATCCAAGAAACAAAAGGTATAAGTGTTTGGTATTGTGTATAGATTAAAGGTGCGGACGAGCATCCTTAAGACTATGATACGGACGAGTATCATGTAGAACAAACTGACACGTGTTCAGAGCTGATGATACGGACGAGTATCAACTGGTTAACAAGGAACACGGACGAGTGTTGCATCTGAAAGTATCCTTCTGGGGAATAGTAGACACAGACGAGCATCTATATTCACGAAGACATAAGTGTTTGACACGGTGTATGGATTAAAGATGCGGACGAGCATCCTTAAGACTATGATACGGACGAGTATCATGTAGAAACAAACATTAGACGCAATGTTCTGAGATGATGGTACGGACGAGTACCAACTGGTTAACAAAGAACAAGGACTACTGTCGAATCTGCGGGGATATACATGGTGTATATAAGATACGGACGAGTATCTGAGTAGGTGTACCAATGAGTAGTGAGTATATAATGTATGGGTGAGTGTTTATCTGCTGGGGATATGACACGGACGGGTGTCAGGAAAGTGTATATACAAGTATAGGCGAACACGCTGGGGATATGACACGGACGGGCGTCAAGAAAGTGTATAGGTATATGTAAGTGCAAAGAGGGTGTCTTTGGCTTTCTGCTGGTGACACGACACGGACGAGTGTCAGGATGTATCTGCAATACTGGTGATCTTGGTTTGTAAAGTGTATTCAGGCAACCTGCTGGGAAATGATGATACGGACGGGTATCAAAAAAGGAGATATGCACTGGTGTTTGTGATATGGGGCAACTGCTTTTGCTGGGACTCTGATGGGGATGTATTCTGTATGCCGACAGATTATCAATATTTACAAGTGTTCAAATCATAACATGACTTATGATTATGCTATGCATTTGATTTTTTTGCCGTAATGCTCCGTATTAGACGGAATGCTACGCTTTGAGGGTGAATATGATGCGAATGCTATGATTATGCAAAGAGGCACCGATCCGGGATTCGGATCCCGTTGCCGCAAAGATCCCTGGTCGATCTGCTGAGGAAGACATCCCAGCTGGGGATGAGGTCACTGGTAGATCTAATGATGCACCTGCTTGGGGATATAGGTCATTGGTTGACATATCCTTATAACACGGGACCCAGCTGGGGTTTGTAGAAGCTTTCTGTACTCTGTTGTGATCTTCTATGCGCCGCTCTTCTGGGTAGAGGCTGGAGCTCTGTGGGGATGATTCCCTGATTTGTACTCAGCTGAGGGCGAGATGACAACTCGGCTGGGGAGAGAGAGAGGCATCACTGAAAGATCTCCCTAGAAAATCTGTTACGGTGACTTCTTGACTCCGCCGGGGATAAGGGCATCTTCTGTGACACCTGCCCATTCTGATGGGGATAAGTAATAAGCGGCCAACTCAGCTGGGGAATTGTGAGAGGCAACTCAGCTGGGGATAGAGCATTTCGGGTGCTGATGTTGATTTGGCAACCTTGCTGGGGAAGTGGGCACCTCCCAGTGCCATGTGAGTTGACAACGATTCGTCAGTTTGCTGAGACGTAACTTGCATGCCCCAGGTTGCATTCTGGATACCTGCAATCCTGCAAAGATAAGGAAACGCACGAAAAGGTCCCGAGGTACCCCTTACTGGATTCCGTCATAGGAGACAAGTACTTTCGAGAGTAAGTATATTCCCTGTGAGCATGTGTTTTTACTTTTAGAGAGAGGCATCTGTACTTATGCAATTGTATTTTTAGAGATATCAGACAACTCTTTGCAAAACATAAATGTAAAAACGAAACATGACTGAAAATTCGACTTTATTAATCTGTGTGCCCTGAATTGGCAAGATACAGTCAAAGAAACAATATCTCCTGAAATGAGGAGGTTGTTACAAATTGAGAAACAAAGTGCTGGCGGTGTTGATGACGCTTTGAGGAACTTCCTCTTCTGCTATGACTCGTATGACAATGACGTTCTTCTCGTCTTGCTTTCTGGAGAGAGTTGAGTCTAATTGAAGCTTGATCCTTTGGAGCTTACCAAGTTGCAAGTGATACAGACGAATTCAGAATGCAGTTGTTCGCTTATTCCCTTATTTTGCATGGATCGCCCTTTCGGGTTTTCAATCCATCGGGATACCCATTTTTGCCTGAGCTGTCCAATGCGGCTTTTCAACTCAGCGGGTGTACAATTTTTTATTTATTTTCCCTTATTTTTGCCCGAGTCTTTTATTCTGTCTTTGACTCGCCGGGAGGCCCTATTTTTGCCTGGACTTACATTCTGTTTTTATGTCCAGCGGGTCATTTTTATGCGAAGTATTTTTTAACTGCATCTGAATTCACAGGGGACGGAAAATCTTCACCATCCATGGTGCTGAGCATCAGTGCTCCACCAGAGAAGACTTTCTTCACAACAAATGGTCCTTCGTAATTTGGAGTCCATTTGCCCCTGTGGTCTGTATGAGGAGGGAGGATTCTCTTTAGCACAAGATCTCCCACTTGGTATTCTCGATGCCTGACTTTCTGATCGAAGGCTCTCTTCATTCTCTTCTGATATAACTGCCCATGACAGATTGCAGCCAATCTCTTCTCTTCGATCAGACTCAGTTGCTCGTATCGGGCCCGAACCCATTCTGCTTCGTTTAGCTTAACATCCATCAGTACCCGCAGCGAGGGTAACTCAACTTCAACTGGTAGGACTGCTTCCATACCATACACAAGCTGATACGGTGTTGCCCCAGTGGATGTCCTGATTGATGTGCGGTACCCATGCAAGGCAAACGGTAGCATTTCATGCCAATCTTTGTAAGTGACTACCATCCTCTGCACAATCTTCTTGATATTCTTATTTGCTGCCTCAACAGCGCCGTTCATCTTTGGCCTGTAAGGAGAAGAATTGTGATGTTGGATCTTGAAGTCCCGGCACAGCTCTGCCATCATTTTGTTGTTCAAGTTGGAACCATTATCAGTAATGATTCGCTCGGGCACTCCATACCGACAGATGATATCTCTCTTCAGAAATCTGGCTACCACTTGCCTTGTGACATTTGCATATGAGGCTGCTTCAACCCACTTTGTAAAATAATCGATGGCGACCAGGATGAATCTGTGGCCGTTCGAAGCAGTTGGCTCAATTTTGCCAATCATGTCAATGCCCCACATAGCAAAGGGCCATGGTGAAGACATTATGTTCAGGGGATTGGGAGGCACATGCACCTTGTCTGCATAAATCTGGCATTTATGGCATTTTCTGGCGTAAGCACAACAGTCTGCATCCATTGTGATCCAATAATAGCCTGACCTCAACAATTTCTTAGCCATGGCATGCCCTCCTGCATGGGTGCCAAAGGATCCTTCGTGCACTTCGTGCATCAACAAATCTGCTTCTGTCTTGTCAACACATCTGAGGAGTACCATATCAAAGTTCCTCTTGTATAAAGATCCATCAGTGTTCAGAAAGAAACTTCCAGCGAGCCTTCTTAAAGTCTTTTTATCATTGGAAGATGCCCCAGGTGGGTACGTTTGATCCTCCAAGAAGCACTTGATGTCATGGAACCAAGGCTTATCATCTTTAGCAATATCTGCTGCAAATACATATGCTGGTCTATCAAGTCTCGATACTGAAATCTGAGGTACAAAGTTAGCAGCTTGAACTTTGATCATGGATGAAATGGTAGCAAGAGCATCTGCAAACTGATTCTCGTCCCGAGGGATATACTCAAGCTTGACTGTTGTGAAGAAAGTCAATAACCTTCTTGTATAATCCCTGTAAGGTATCAGATGATCTTGGTGGGTGTACCATTTTCCGTTGGTCTGATTGATTACCAAAGCTGAATCTCCGAATACGGTTAAAGTCTTGATCCTGAGGTCAATGGCTTCCTCAAGACCCATAATGCAAGCTTCGTATTCAGCTTCGTTGTTAGTGCAGTTGAAAGTGAGTTTTGCCGAGAAAGGCATGTGAACTCCTTTGGGTGTAATGAGTACTGCACCAACACCACGGCCATTCATATTAACAGCCCCGTCGAACATCATAGTCCATTCTTCTTCTGGGTCAGGCCCTTCAGTGTGAATAGGCTCTTCATGATCTTTTGCTTTAATGAACATGATGTCTTCATCAGGGAAGTCAAACCTCATTGGCTGGTAATCATCAATGGGTTGCTCAGCAAGATATTCAGATAGTACACTGCCCTTGATGGCTTTTTGAGATGTGTACTGTATGTCGTATTCTGTGAGAATCATCTGCCATCTTGCAACCCGTCCGATAAGAGCTGGCTTCTCAAATATGTACTTGACTGGGTCCATCTTTGAGATTAACAAGGTAGTGTGGGTCAACATATACTGCCTTAGTCGGCGAGCAGCCCACGCTAAAGCACAGCAAGTTTTCTCGAGCAGTGAATAACGCTGTTCACAGTCGGTAAACTTTTTGCTTAGGTAGTATATTGCATACTCTTTTCGACCAGACTCGTCATGCTGGCCCAGCACACACCCCATTGACTCTTCTAATACTGTCAAGT
Source organism: Lathyrus aphaca (assembly GCA_963966055.1). Taxonomy (NCBI): domain Eukaryota; kingdom Viridiplantae; phylum Streptophyta; class Magnoliopsida; order Fabales; family Fabaceae; genus Lathyrus; species Lathyrus aphaca. The sequence continues at coordinate 144,972,269 of OZ014520.1, read as the reverse complement.
ACATAATTAGAGGTCTTCCTTCAACTGGCGGCATAAGGATTGGAGGTTCTTGCAGATATTCTTTAATTTTGTCAAAAGCCCTTTGGCAATCTTCATTCCACCTGACCGCCCGTTCCTTTCTTAGCAGCTTGAATAAGGGTTCACAGGTTGCTGTGAGGTGAGATATGAACCTCGAAATGTAGTTCAATCTACCCAAGAACCCTCGAACTTCTTTCTCTGTTTTCGGTGCAGGCATTTCTTGGATAGCTTTGACTTTATCAGGGTCAACTTCAATCCCTTTCTCACTTACAATAAAGCCCAGCAGCTTACCGGATCGCACCCCGAATGTGCATTTGTTGGGGTTCAACTTTAGTTGGTATCTCCTCAGACGCTTGAATAATTTGAGCAGATTCACCAGGTGATCTTCCTCTGTAAGGGACTTGGCAATCATATCATCCACATAACATTCTATTTCCTTATGGATCATGTCATGAAACAATGTTACCATAGCCCGTTGATACGTTGCACCAGCATTCTTGAGCCCAAATGGCATTACTTTGTAGCAGAATGTGCCCCAAGGTGTAATGAATGTCGTCTTCTCCATGTCCTCAGGTGACATTTTAATCTGATTATATCCTGAAAATCCATCCATGAAGGAGAATACCGAGAACTGAGCCGTGTTATCCACCAATACGTCAATGTGAGGTAATGGGAAGTCATCTTTCGGGCTGGCTCTGTTCAGATCCCGGTAATCAACACACATTCTTACTTTTCCGTCCTTCTTAGGCACAGGTACTATGTTAGCAACCCACGGGGGATAGCTAGTCACAGCAAGGAACCCGGCGTCCCACTGCTTTTGTACCTCTTCCTTGATTTTCATAGCCATGTCTGGGCGAGTACGGCGCAGCTTCTGTTTGACTGGTGGGCATTCTTCCCTCAAAGGCAGCTTATGCACAACAATATCGGTATCCAACCCTGGCATATCTTGGTAGGACCAAGCAAACACATCAACATACTCTTGAAGCAGATCTATCAGCTGTCTCTTCACTGAGTCTTGCAGGCAGGCCCCGATTTTGACTTCTTTCACATTTTCCTCTGTACCAAGATTAATCACTTCAACCTCCTCCTGATGAGGGGTAATAACCTTTTCCTCTTGTCTTAACAACCTGGCTAGCTCTTCAGGAAGCTCGTATTCTTCTTCAACCCCTTCGTCAGCTTGATTGATCGGATTGTCAAAGTCATACGATGTCATAGCCGTGCTGTTGTCGGTGCGGTCAGGATGGCACTCTCTGCAAGGGTTTAATTGGTTCATTTTAGTGATCTGATTTTAGTCTTATTTAGAAAAAGTGAAATGAAGTTGTCATTTTGAAAAACACTGCCATTTATTTTTGTACAAAAAGAAAAATGGAAAAACAGTGAGCATAAAAGAAAAAGACTCGTTTGCAAAAAGATTGTCTGATATTTCATTAATTTAATCTTGTTTGCACAAAAGTACAGATGGCCCTGATTACAAAATGAGTCTTGTCATCTTGGGCAAGATGCAAGACTTTGATGCATGCTTATAAAATACAGGAAATAATAATTACTCTGCTCGAGTAACACTTATAATTCCCTGGGAAGACCAGTTCGAGACACTGCTCCCCGGGACCTTTGGACGAATCCAATTCTCCAGGTTGCGCTCCTCTTCCAGCTCGTCTTCCAGGCAGTTGATAGCATCGGGGGTAAGCATCCCCCCACTGACAAAACCAGGCTCTCCAGCAGCCTTCACTTGATGTTGAGTTGGTTTGTAACCCAACCCAAATTTGTCCTTCTTCTCCCCCACAGCTAAGACCTTGCCCCAGCCTTGGGCAGTTCCTTCTTCAACAACCTTCCGGGCTTGTTGGTAAGATGACATGGAGATTCCTGAAACAGCAGATGCTTCATTGACATTCAAGGCTTCAAAACCTTGGCTCATCGTTTCATGGATTTCTCCATCCATCTCAATGTATTTATAAGTAGCCAGATGGCTAACAAAAATGTCCTCCTCTCCACAGATTGTGACAACTTGACCCTCCCACTCAAATTTTAACTTTTGGTGAAGGGTAGACGTTATAGCGCCAGCGGCGTGAATCCAGGGTCTACCCAACAAACAGCTGTAGGCGGGCTGAATGTCCATCACGTAAAAGATAGTTTTAAAGGTCTGCGGGCCAATTGTCACGGGCAGCTCAATCTCTCCCAGAACCGATCTCTTCGAGCCATCAAAAGCTCTAACCACCAGGTTGCTGGGTCTCAATGCCAGTCCATCATATTCAAGCTTCACCAGAGCCTTCTTTGGTAAGACATTTAGGGATGATCCTGTGTCCACCAGCACATGTGAAAGGACAGCTCCTTTGCATTCCATGGTTATGTGCAAGGCTTTGTTGTGGTTACGACCATCCGTTGTCAAATCAGAATTGGTAAACCCTAGCCCGTTGCTAGCAGTAACATTCCCAACCACCGTTTCCAACTGGTTGACAGTAATCTCCTCTGGCACGTAAGCTGCGTGCAGGACTTTCAGTAGTGCATTCCGATGGGCTTCGGAGCACATGAGCAGTGAGAGGATGGAGATTTTGGATGGAGTTTGGTGAAGTTGATCCACAACTTTATAATCACTCTTCTTGATGATCCGCATAAACTCATCAACTTCCTGATCAAATGGAGTCTTCAGGGCTTCTTTGGCAGCTGGATCTTCCTGCACCGGTCCTTTACCCTTTGCCTTGGCAGCAGCTTCTGCTTCGGCAGTGGGTCTTTGGACTTGTGAAGCGAAAAGACGTCCGCTTCGAGTGAAGCCTCCGCCTCCCCCCACATTATCAACTTGTGGTGCAGGTGCTGATGTTTCAAGAGTGATTCTTTTTCCTTCGCAGTACACGTCAGAGCCATAGTGCCAAGGGATGGCCCTATCGCTTTCATATGGTACAGGTCCAGGCACCGTGACAGTGACCGGACTGATTGCTGCTGCTGAAGGGACTGTTATTGTTTGAGGATCATAAAAGATTGTAACTGGTGCTCTAGTGGGAGCAGCACCTTCTGAATGGTAGGCGGAGTTATTTTCTGGATCGTAGAATATGGTAACTGTGGAGACATTTTCATGATTGTTTGCTGGAGTTGTAGGAGGTACCGTTGGGAGGACTGTTGTTGTTGCTGATGGAGAGTCGAAATGGAATGAAGCTGAAGTTGTAGCAGGGGTAACTGTTGAAAACTGATCATTGGGTAGAACAGATGAAGTACTTGCTGATGTTGCTGATGAATTGTTGGGAACAATTGTTGCTGTATTTGTAGGAGGATCTGAAACCATTGTTGATGAAGTTGCCGGATTGATCGGAAATGATGTAGTAATCTGTAAGAGGCCACTCTTAATAAGGCTGTCAATGCCGTTCCTCAAATCTTCACACCCATTCCAAGAGATATTGCAGTATGGGCACCCCAGTTCACACCCCGGAAATATATTGTTTTCACGGAGTTGAGCTTTGATTTCCACCAACGGTGTCCTGATCTGATCCACACTGGTTATGAAATAAGACGGTGTGTCTTCTTCAATTGCGTTAATACGGGGACCACCATGGTGTGGCATTGGGTTTTTGTTGACATTGGGCGGAGGTGCAAAGTTCAGAGCCTTGGAGTCTACCAAGTCTTGTACCTTCATATGCAGAGCTCTGCATTTTTCTGTACTGTGACCAGGTGCGTTTGAGTGAAAAGCACACCTAGCATTAGAGTCATAGTTTCTTGGTAGACTGTTTGGATCCGGAGGTGCCAACGTTCTTAGCTCAACTAGGTTGAGTTTCAGAAGTTGTGGCAGCAAGGCAGCATACGGCATTGGAATCGGGTCGATCACTCGATTAGCTTGAGAGGGCCTTTGTTGGAATGGCCTCTGTTGATTGTTGTTGTTGGAGTTGTTGTTGTAGTAGTTCCTTGGAGGATATTGGTTCTGCTGATACGGAGGTTGTTGTTGGAAGTTTTGTTGAGGAGGTTGATAGACTGGCAGAGGATGTGCTGGAGCAGGGATAGTGACTGCTGCTATTGTTCTTGGAACATATTGGGGCCTACCCCTGTTGGAGTGAATGGCATTGGTCTCGCCAGTTCTTTTCGGGCCTGCAAAAGGCTTTCTTGTACCACTGGACGAACTAGCACCATTATCAGATATCTTACCCATCTTTAATAGGCTTTCAATTCTCTCCCCGGCTATAACAACATCTGCGAAGCTGGTGGAAGAGAAAGCAGCTAGCCTATCAATATAGGTTCCTTGAAGGGTATTCATGAACATATCAGCCATCTCTCTTTCAGACATAGGTGGCTGGACAGCAGCAGCAAGCTGTCTCCATCTTTGAGCATATTCTCTGAAGCTCTCTCTTGATGACTGTGACATTCCCATTAGGAGAGTCCTGTTGGGTGCCATATCCAGATTATACTGATACTGTCTGATGAAGGCCTCTGCCAGGTCCTTCCAGCATCTTACAGTTGCTCTTGTCAGATGGGAATACCATTCCCTTGATGCTCCAGTCAAACTGTCTTCGAAGTAAAACATCCAGAGCTTCTCATCCATTGTGTAGGCCTTCAGCCTTCCCAGAAATGATTGCAGATGAGTCCGGGGGCACGAAGTCCCATTATATCTTTCGAAACAAGGAGGCTTGAACTTATGAGGGATCCTGACCCCCTCTACTAAACCCATGTCCATGACATCGAACCCCAAAGAATTTTGGGATTCCAAAGACCTCAACTTCTCAGCCAACTCATCCAATCTCCTATCATAGGTTTCCTCTCCAGCACCCATGACTGTAAACTGATCCTCCTGAGGATCCTCTTGAAGTACTCTGGCTGCAGTGGCTGTTCCTTGAACGTTTGCAGGAATATGAATCTCAGGATGTAGGTGTGGACCAAACACAGGGGGGTTAACATGTGGTTGCACCCTTTCATTGTTACTTGTGCCAGCAGTTCCCACATGGGGGTCATCTTGAGTTCTCCCCTCTACCAGAACTCTAAGCCTCTCCTGGCTTTGAGCTAAATTATTCATCACTTCCATGAACTGAGTTATTTGGGTTCTCATCTCCACCCTTTCATTAGCCATCTGGGTTCTGGCCTCATTGAGGTCTTGCTGCAACTGGTCCATCTGGATGCCCGGAAGGTTGTTTCTAGTTGGATACCTGTGTGGCCTGTTGAGAGGGAATAGCCTGCGGCGAGCAATAATTCCTGAATGTCACAACAGAGGTTAGAAACAATAAAACAAAACCTACAAAACAAACAAAAGGGTTAGTATGCAATGCAGTATGCTTATTTGCTATTAAGATATCCGGCTTGGTCTTCAGTTTTGACCCGTCCAGACCCTTGAAGATGATGCTGTTGAAGTTGCTTTTGAAGTGAACCCAGATGGAAACAAACACAAATATAATACAAAGGTAAAATAATACAAATTGTTCATTTTTACAACACTAGCCCTCTAAGGGGTCAAAAATACATCACCAAAAGCAAAAGTACATGGAAAAGGAACAGCAACAAGCAAATGATCAAACTCCAAGGCCAAACTCATCCTCACGAACTTCCTTGAGAAGTGCTTCGGTCACAGGATCAGCCGGATGCTCCGTAAGATTCCTGATGAGAAGGTTTCTTGTTGCAACAGCTGTAGTCAACTTCTTGTTCTGGCTTTGGTCTTTGGATTTCTTCACTCCAGCTTTGATTTTTAACTCTGAAATTTCCTCCTGGGCTGCTGCCAGGGCTTTTTCCATCTGCTCCATTTTGTCCTGAACTCTCTTGTCTTCTAGAGTGCGGGCCTCAGTGATCCGGACCCATCTGGCCTGACTCTCTTTCAAGTACAAGTCTGTTCTTGCTCTCTGGAACTGGGCTTCTTTACAAGCGTTCTTCAGAATCTGCTCACCAGCTTTGGACTTGTTGATGTACTCTCCAGACTTCTCAATCTTAGTCAAGTGTTCCACTCTCAGCTTCTCCAATCTTTCAATCTCCCTTACACCTTCACTCCTCTCCCTGAGGGTCTTCTGCAGGGCTTGGGATAGCTTCTCATTTCTTTCTTTCAAGCCTTCAAACTCTTCCAAACTGACAGTAGCAGGGGGTGGTACTGATGATGACTCAGGCATGTCTTTGATGGTGAAGGGCAATCCTGAGATTTGGGCCCTAGCATAGGACCACTCATGATATTGGGCTGATGCCACATTATTGCACTTCCCCAGAATGGTGATTCCCTTGGTTTGAACATGATCCCAGGCCCAGGCAGCCTGCCTAACAACAGTCAAACTGATCTTGTTCTCACAATAGAGGGTCTCAACCAGGTCTTGTTCCCTAGGAGCATGAACCAGTGCATAGCCTAATTGCCTCTTGAACAGCAGGGGGTTGTAGTTGATACTTCCCTTAACTCCTACCAAAGGTACATTGGGAAAGTGCCCACAGCTTGTGATCATATCTCTGCCTTTGGTGCTCTGAGTGCACCATCTGATGTCTGCTGCAGTGAGAGTAGTGAGCCTCTTAGCCCAGTTGCTTTGCTGATGAGGATTCAGGAATGCATCTGTCCTGGGTAGATGCTTGAGAAGCCAGGCATGGAATAGTGGAGCACAACACCTCACTAGCTTACCCCTCTGTTTCTCATTCCTCTGATGTACTGAGTAATAGAGGTCACCCAACAAGGTTGGCACTGGGTTCTTCAGGATGAACAGGTGGATGGCATTCTTGCTGATGAATCTGGGCTCATCTGCAAACAACACAATTCCATATACACTCAAGGCCAACAATGCACAAACAGCTTTCCAATCCCCCAGGGAAGCCTTCAAACTAGCTTGAGAAATCAGGAAGTCCAGATGAAAACCAGGGATCCCAGCTTTAGAGGTCATATGCTGCTCAATCAAAGCAGGTTCCAGGTGCAAAGCTCTTGCTATCTCTCCATTGCTGGGAAAGATCATTTCAGGGTTAAAAGGAATTTCTCTCTTGATAGGCAAACCAACCAAAGATGCATATTCTTCTAAGAGAGGTCCCAACTGAAAGTCTTGAAAGGTGAAACACCTCAATGGGGGGTCATAGAACTGGATGCAGGTATGGATCAGGCTTCTCTGAGATGGGTCCATATCCATAACCAAGTCAAGTATATCCCCATAAAGCTCTCTGAACAGAGGTATGTGCTCTGGAGTCATCAGGGTTTGGACCCTCCTGATGTCTGACAAGTCTGGTTGGAAGAAATGATAGGTGATATTGCTTTTCTTTGGAGCCATGATGCTGAAGACTGGGTAGAGTGCTGATGACAATGCTGAAGTAGAGAAAACCACTGACTGGCTGGTGCTGAAGCAGACAGCTAAACTGAAGCAGGTGTTGGTGAAGATGGGTCAAAGCTGCAGATGGGGTCAAAACCAAAACCTGATGAAAATGGATACCCTGAAAAACAAATAAGCACATGTTAATATGATGCAATGAGGATGTATGCAAATGATATGCAAAGGGTTTGTGACTGAGCTGGATCTGATTAACTGCCTTGGTATAGATCCATGTGTGTTCAAGAATTCCGGATGGAGGTCTATAAATCCAGTAACCAAGGTGGGGGGCTCAAATAAAGAGCCACATGTCCAGGGTTTTAGAATCACAAGAACTATCCAACATGGAGCATTCTTAACAAAGTCAAAGTAACAGGGTATTCTGAGGTCAAGGTACCTGCAAACCTGTAAACAGCCCAACCCCCTCACAGGTAGTGATCTAGAACAAGGATCCTCAGACTTGGATCAGTTATGAGAAGTGTAAACACTTCTAACCCGGAGGTACAGTGTTTACAATAACCATAACAATTCCTCCTCTAATTCACCTCAATTTCTGAAGGTCAATACTAAAAGGTCATCCAGACTTAGCAGGCTTCCCAGATCCCCCTAGCACTACAGGAAATCCGTAGCACAGAGTTCTCAAGAAGAAACCCATATCTGAACCGTGTTTCATATTCCCGCACCAGACCGAAATGGAATGGGAAAGAATATGATTCACTCTAGCCTAGGTGTCACTCAGGTCCCAGGTATAGGACCTTAACTCTCAATGACATACCCACCCACCAAAACAGAGAAACCAGATCCAGCCAGCAACAGTATGACAATATGATATATACAAATGCAAATAAAGAAAGCAGTAAAATAACTGTACATAAAGCAATAAACAAAAATAAATACAAGCACAAACAAGCACATAACACCCCAGTAAACACAAATCAAACAAGCGCTAGGAGGAACCCACAAAAAGAACCAGAAGCCTTGGTTGCAGTATAAGGGTCCCCAGCAGAGTCGCCAAGCTGTCGCTCCCGACAAATGAAAATGATCAAATGGAGGTACAGACGCGAACGGTCGGCGAGAGGGACAATGAGAACACACAGCCGTGAACTCACTGGAATGAATAGAGTCGCCAGCTAGGCATTTTTATCCCGGAGGAAAGGCAATGCTGCATAGACCTAGAAAGATGGATAAGACGGTTGCGAACCAGAGAGACTGAGAAAGGGGGTTGGTTACAACCTGGGAAGGTATTAGCACCCAGATTGTCCGTCGTACTCGACGGGATCCACGCTTAAAAGATTTGTGTTTTAAAGGGGTAGTGTCAGTGCAATCTGTGTGTAAAATAGCTGGAAAAGGATGTACAGGTGTCAGTGTAAAGTGTATAAGTGATGTGAAGTATGAAAGTGTCAGTGTAAGAAAGGAGTGAAATGCTCAAGATCATGAGGCTAAAGAATGAAGCTGGAAGGAGGGGGAATGTACAGAGACTTTTGTTCGATAACCGTTAAGTTATGCCTACGTATCCTCTCGTGCAATGAGGAAGTCAGAACACCGTAGTTCGACCCAAAGAGACTGAAAGGATTGACTGGTGAACTGCTTACTTGTCTATGCTCAAGTGTATGACCTGTCTGGCTCAGGTGCTGACTGTCTTGCATTAGACGGAAGAAGCAAGTTCTCGATTGTGAGTGAAGATGATGAGAAAAGAATCCCGAAGGAGACGATTATTGCTTGTTTTTGAGTTTTCAGTCTTTTATTTCTTTTTGGAGTTTGCCATAAGATAATGAGCTTAAACCTAAATCAATGGATTTGGTAAACTCATCACATCATCCCTCTGATTAGGGGTAATGAGAATTACCTTAAGTGTGAAGTCAGATTCTCACACTTAATCACCTTTGATGTAGGGTTAAGATCATTAACCTACTTGTGATTAATTAGATGTTTTCGTGATTTTTGTTTAGTGTTAAGTAATGAGGTTAAGCCATAATCAGGGATTTAACAGGCTCATTACACTATCCTAAAAGAAGGATAATAGATGAGGGTGTTTAAGCTGAGGAAAGATCCTCAGCTTAATCCATGATTAGAGATTAAACTCATGACAAAACAAGCCCTTGATTAAGTGGATTTTATTAAATGATATGATGATGAAGTGAATTTTATGATTTGTAAGACAACTTGAGAGGGACTTGTCCATTAACTTTAGGGTTAGTCCTTCTTAACCAATTAAGGAAGAATTAGAACCCTAATGCAAGGCCCAAGTTACAAGTGTAATGTCTTGATGATTATTAGATGGATTAATTAAGAGAGTTCAACACCTTAAGGGTCCAAGACTTAGGATTAAAGTTATACACTCCATCCTAAAAGAAGGATGCAGGCATGATCTTAATCACAAAGTCTTAAAGCCTTGAGGGTTTAGCCCCTGATTATGAGATGAGAAGAGATGACTCAAGGAGAGACACAAAGGTAAAAACTATGGGGGAGACTAATCAAAACCCTAATTCATTATCATGCTTGGTTGATCCTAAGGTTTGTGAGGTTTTCAAGGACAATCTTCAGAAGAACCACCAGGAAGCAGATGAACAAGATCAAGAGAAGCAAAGTGACTTGCTTCATTCAAGAAGTCAAGTCACTTGAAGAAAGAAAGTGGGAGGAGGAAGAATGAGTAAGCTCAAGCTCAAACACAAGTAGAAATGCAGCAAGGCATGCAAAAGGGATGAAAAGAAAAGTTATGAGAAGTGAAGGCAAATTCACTTCCCAAGTTTACTTACCACCTGAAATGTTAGAAACAAATGCAATACAATGCTAAATGAGATGGAATGATATGATAAGCAAAAACCAGAAGCATGTTGATGATGATGATGATGCTATGGAGTGCTATGAACATGAGACAAGACAATGAGGTGTTCATACAAGATTATGAATGCAAATGATGCAAGTTGAGGAGCATGGACAAGCATGAAATGTTATGAAACATACAAGACAAATGGCATGGCAAATATGTAATGCAATGATCAATGATGCTTCATACATGTCTTAAGATGTCAAATGAATCATAAGAATGCACAAAATGCAATGGCAAGCCAAGTCATGCAAGGAAATGCAAAAAAGGATGCAAGGGAAAGCCCAAATTAGGGTTTACAAAGCAAACATCAAACACAAACTCAAAACAGAAGCAAACCCTAATATGAAAAATGGAAAATGGTACCTAAAGAAACCCTAGACCTATAACAAACCACTGCCCAAAGGGGAGCTCTCAACTCTCAACCAAACTCAAGTTATGAATTTTACAAGTTATTAGGGTTTTTTAGGGTTTGTAACAAAAGAAATGCCAATCAATTAGAAAATGCAAGATCAAATCATGGCCTTTTTATCTTTGAAAGTTCATGCTAAATGGAAAACAATGCAAGAAGAATCAATGTCTCAACCTTTACCAAAAGACAGAAATGAATTTTCAAACATATGATCAAAATAATGCATCCAAAATGATTTAATTCAATGAAAAATTCTTATAATGCATCAAGATCAAAAAAGAAATTTGGTTTGAAGGTTGGACAATGTTTCTAAATGTCTTAGAACACTTCATGAATTTTTTTGTAATTTTTAAATACCTAAAAGTATTTTTAATTAATTAATTCTCATTAATCAATTAAAAATAATCTTTTAAATATTTAAAAATACTTTTTTTAATGATAAAAATAAAATAAAAATATTTTTGTGTCATAAAAATTAATGAAACCTTAAAGAAAAAGTTTCATAATTTTTATGATTTTTTAGCTATTTTAAATAAATTGTACCAATTAAATGCAATAAATATGAGTAAAAATCAAATAAAAAGAAAAGTAAACAGAATGGACGCATGAGATTGATTCTGGGGATATGAAGGTTGACTTGGCGCGCAATCGTGTGGTCCCAATTCAAACCTGACTAATTGAACTATTAAACCTAATTAAATTAATTAAGTGGAAATTAATGTTAATGAAATGATCTGATCCCTTGGTCTACGCGCGGGAAGGGCAATCCAATGGCCCAGGTTTAAAAATCACTAATGATTGGACTAAACCCTAATTAGGGCAAGTTAACCTCAGACGGCCGGAACAGTGGTTCCGGTCGTCTTCTCCGGCGTACCACAAACCCTAGAAAACGTTTCAGGCCACCATTCAACAAATTTCCTGCCCAGAAACAACCCCCCATCCTAACTAAACCCTAATCTAAGATCAAAAGGCATTTATCTAACATGAACAAGGAGAATCGAAGACAAGAGCATTCACGGGCCAAGTTTCAGAGATGCATAAAATGCCCATTTGTTCACCATTTTTGATTCTAATCATACCACAGTGATCCCCAGAGCATGTATTTTTGATTTGTAACAAAAAAACAAGTTTTAAAAAGTTTGAAGTTTGAGACTACCTGAGATGACAAACCCTGTTTCTGAGCTTCCAGAACCTTTTCTTGATGCAAGCTAGCTCTAATGGATCCCCTGGTGTCAATGGCAAGCTTGGAATGAACTTTGGCAAGCTAGTTTGAGTGGTTCACTTCTGGTGTAGCAGAAAATGCACTTTGCATACAGGCTGTTTCAACTCAAAGTAAGGGGTGGTTTTGGCTCTTTATGGCATGCTTGACTTGTTGGTGAAGGAAAATGGAGTGTTTGATGGATGGATGGTGTGATTCGAAGAGAACTGGTTCTGATGATGGTGAATGGTGGAGTTCAGGCCAAGCTTGTTTCAGGCCTGAGTTTTGGTGGTTTGGGGGCTTTGAGGTGTGGTGAGTTGAGTGGTGATCAAAGTTTTTGTGTTTTGTGGCTGTGTAAAGAGATTCGATAGAACTTGCAAGTTGGGAGGTTTTTGTGTAAGTTGTGAATGTCAATGCTTCAGCCTTGGTTGCCATGTGATATGGCCAGCAAAATGAATGAATAAACAATTCTGATTGGCCTCTTGATGTGACATGGCCTGCTATGATAGGTGTGGCTACTTTTGCTCAAAATCCACTTTTGTGTAAGATAGGGCATGGCATGATACTAGGCAAGTACAAGTTGGGTGCTGGTGCAGCAAAAGGTGAGGGAGAGGCTAGCCCAAAGTCAGCAGCCAATGTCATAAGTTGGTGAAGTAGTCATGAGTGAAAATGCAAGTTGGCTAGCTTTGTGGTTTTCCATGGAAATGCCTTGTTACATGAACCAAACCATGAGCAAACTTGGTCCATTTCTGATTTTTGTGACTTAGAGAACATTCACATGCTGGTTTGACATGAATTTGAGGCAGCAATCATGCATTGATTCAAGACTTAGCAAAATTTCCACTTGGTGCATAACTTGAAAAACAATGATTTTTGGCAACTTTGCATGGCCATAACTTTTGATCCATGAAGAGTTAGATCATGTTCTTGTACTTTTTGAAAAGGGAAAGATAAGATCTACAACTTTCATGACCAAAGTTTTTCCATTTGAAGCCTTTTTGGATCATGAATCAAGGCTTGAAAATTGACCTAAAATGGTGCATTCTTGAAAAGTCAACAAAACCCAAAAAGTCAACTTTTGCAAAAACCCTAAATTCTTGATTTCCATGAACTTCAAACTTCTTCCATGATCAAATAAAGATCATATACACTCAAAATGATGAAGACCACCCATTGGTTGGGTCATTGGGGGCCTCAGATGCCTTGATTTTACACTGACTTGTCTGAAAAGTCAACTCTTGATCAGATGACTTCCCCATGGAATTTCTTCATGAAAATTGATATGCATACTCCCTATACCATATAAAGATCAATGGAAACAAGAATGACCAAAAAATTTGGGGTTATGGCCTCTGAAACCAAAACCCTAATTTTCAGTCAACTGTGCAGTTCATCCTGGCTCTGCATCCACTCAAACCCTAATTCTTGTGATCCCCCTGCAATTTTGACTTTGTGAGGATGTAACATGACATAAGAACACACATGGACCCCTTTGAGTTGATTAGTGGCCTTTGGAATGGCTCAAGATGCCCTGAGGTTGCTCAGATCACAAACCCTAGGTGCAGATGCCTTAGAAACTATCCAGTGAAACCAAATGAGACATGAGATGATGTGTTTTGTGTATATGCATATGAGATGATCACAAGCCATGGTGTGAATGGGTGAGGGCAAATTTGGGGTGTTTACAACCGTCCCTCATCATTTTATCCGATGGTCATCCCCATCGTTGATCTTTCTATCCGACATTTGTCATATGTCATGATATCTTTCAGCAGCCGTCCCCTGCTAGGTGATCATCCTTCACCTTTTGATGACCGTCTCTTATCATTTTATCCGATGGCCGTCCCCATCGTTGATCGTCCTATCCGACATTTGTCCTATGTCATGATATCTTTTAGAAGCCGTCCCTTGTTAGGTGATCGTCCTTCACCTTTTGATGACCGTCCCTCATCATTGATTTATTTATTCTTCACTCGATGGCCGTCCCCGTCGCGGTTTCTTTATTCTTCATCCTGACGATCGTCCCCATTAGTGCTTTTAAATCCCCAGTAAGGTCGCTTTTCCTTACCCAATGGTCGTCCCCATTGCGGATTCTTTATTACCCAGCATGATGACCATCCTCGTCAGTGCGTTTCTCACCGTTTTTATCCCCAACAGTCGTTCTCTGCTCGATAGTCGTCCCCCGTCGCTACCATTTGATATTTAGTATATACTGTCTATTACAATTTATATCCCTTTTCTCCTTATAATAAAGAGTGCAAATTTTGGACTGTCTTGGTATTCAATCACAAGTTATCTTGTTTGTCTGTTAAGCCAGGCGCTTAGATCCTACACAACTAACTCATGATTGAATAGGGGCAGCTGTAAACACCCCAAATTTGCCCTTTCCTTTTTCTCACACGTTGGCTTATGATCCTTCATGTTGCATTGCATAAGCATACCATCTCACACTGCATAGTTATTTCACTACATAAGTTGCATAACTAGGGTTTGTGATCAGATGAATCTCAGAAGTGGTTTGAACTATCTCAGAGGCCATGAAGCATGCCAAAAGGGTCCATTAGTGTTCTATGATCATATTATGCCTCCAAGGGTTCTTGAAAGCCAAAATATCACAAGAGATTCCAGAGCCACCCAGGCAGGCTCAGGGCTCCTACACAGATGACCAGAAATTAGGGTTTTGGGTTTGAGGCCCTTATACCCAAATTATTTTGTCATTCTTTATCCTATTGGTCTATATATGTTATAAGGAGCATGTGTATCAAATTTGAAACAAAAATTCCTTATGGAAGTCATCTGATCAAATGGTAACTTGTTGTGCAAGAAAAGTCAGAATTAGGGCATCTAAGGCCATTAACAAGGGTTCCAAAGGGTCATCATCATCAATTTGAGGTCCTATGATCTTTATTTGATATTAGGAATTCTTGGAAGTTCACAAGATTGAATAATTTTGAGCCATTTGAAACGTTTCTATTTTTGGGCATGACTTGTAATGAAAACTTTCCATTTTGGGAAAGATCTTCAACCTCCTCTTTATTGATAAAAAAGGCTTCAAATGAATTTTCTTCAGACATGAAAGTTGTAGATTGGATCTTCCCATTTTCAAAAAGTACAATAACTCCTCTTGATTCATCCTATAACTAAAGATATGGCAAGTCAAAGTTGGGAAAAATCTTGTAATTTTCAAGTTCATGCCAAAGAGGGAAATTTGCAAAATGGTATTTCAAGCCTTTATGTGACCTCTAATCCACTCAAATACATCATGTTGTAAACACCCCAAATTTGCCCTCACTAAATTCACACCATGGCTTGTGATCTTTCATGTGCATAAGCATAAGCATACCATCTCATATGGCATTTTGTTTCACTGCATTAGTTCAAGTTCATATGCATCTAGGGTTTGTGATTTGAGCAATCCAAAGATCCAACTGAGCCACCCCAAAGGTCTCCAATCATTCCAAGAGTGTCCATGTGTGTTCTATCATCATATTATATCCCTAAAAGATCAAGGAAGTCAAGAAATCACAAGAACTTGGAAAGCATGAAAGCGGAGCTAGGGTTTCACTACACAAATGACCTGAAATTAGGGTTTTGGTTTCAAAGGCCATAACTCCAAATTTTTTGCTCATTATTGTTTCTAATAGTTCAATATTTTATAAGGATAATGTGTACCAAGTTTGATGAAGAAATTCATTGTGGAAGTCATATGTTCATTAGGTAACTTCTTGAGCAAGTCAGAGCAAAATCAGGGCATCTGAGGCCCCCAACAATGGAACCAAAGTGGTATTTTCATCAAATTGAAGTTATATGATCTTTATTTGATCATTGAAGTGCTTGGAAGTTCACAAAATTGAAGAAATTTGAGCTAAAACCAAAAGTTGCCAAAAATGGAAATGACTTGTAATGGAAACTTTCCATTTTGGGAAAGTTCTTCAACCTCCTCTTTCTCAACCAAAAATGCTTCAAATGAAAAATTATTGGTCATGAAAGTTGTAGAATTGATCATTCCCTTTTCAAAAAGTACAAGAACATGTTCTATTCAATATGGAACTCAAGTTATGGCTTTGCAAAGTTGGCAAAAATCCTATAATTTTCACTTTCACACCAAAGAGGATTTTTTGCAATTTCACATACCAAGTCATTTTGTGACCTCTAATCACTCTCTAAGCATCATACAAACATAATACATTTCATTGTGACCAGAATTGCCCAAGGAATCACAAGTTTTTATGGCTTGCATCACAAGAAATCACAAAAGGGGCAAAATGCATAACACTTGCAAAATCTCTTGCAACCATGCTTCCACTTGTGCCAGCTGCATAATTTCAATCCCATGGCTCTCCTTGATCAATGCTGAGGCCAGACATGCTCTTGAACAACCCCTGCCATAGCCCATACCTCAAGTACACATAATGTTGACATTTTGGCAACTTACCCATACCAATCACCACAGGCCACCACCCACTTTCTGACCTATCAAGCAATGTTATGTGGACTAAAAGCAAGCTAACTCACACAATCTAGGAGCTCAGAACCTCTCATAAGCCAAGTTTCACAAAATCACCTTAAAACTTCCTCTCTTCGAAACACTATGCCCAAGCATCAAACCTCCAATATTTTTCCATAGATCAACTCACCATCATCATTAGAACATTTCCCAACCATTACCAAGCCCTAAAAGTGAGCCAAACAAAAACACGATTTCAGACCAGTTGAGGTGCAACCTCTCAATCCAGCCATTCTAAACTCTTTCAAAGCATTGCAACATCATAAAGGGATCAAGTCAAGTGGATTTGCACAAAAGAAGAGGTCCAAAAGCTCCAGAAGTGAAAGCTCCAGCTCAGGTAGCCACCTTCAAACTTTTTTCCAGAACTTCTCTTTTATGTTATAGAATGATTATATGTGTTCCCCTGATTGCCATGATATGTTTTGTTTTGAAAATGGTTGAGTTTTAAGCATTTCATAAGCTTTTGAAATTTTTGATTGATTTTCCGTTTTGCTTTGATTCATGCTGTTCGTGTGAAATAAATGGATTTTGTTGGTTGATTCATGTTTAAAGTGATGTGAGGATCATTTCTGGAGAGTTTGAGACGTTTCTATGGAGTTTTGAGAGAGATAGGGAAGAAGAGTGGCCGGAGAAGATGACCGGAGCTTGCTCCGGTCACCTGAATATGGTTAGGGCTAATTAATTAGGGTTAGCGTCCAGTTTGAATAACAGCCTTTGGATCTTGCTTAGCGCGCGTTTCTACGGTTCAGATCGTTTCACTTAAACCCTAAATCTTAATTAGTTTAATTAATTAGGTTAATTAGTTCAAAAATGCCAGAATACATCCCAGCCTTCCATTTGCGCGCCAGGTCTTTCCCTCCATCCCCAGTTTGAACCTCATCCATCAGATTGGATTACTTTTCCTTTTTAATTGATTTTATTTTCATTTTATTCCACTTTCTTGCATAATTATTTTTAAATATCAAAACTTATCAAACAAATTTCAAACTTTGCATTTCTGATTCAAATACTTTTCTTCATCCAAAACATTTTTATTTTTATTTTTTGCATTAAAAAATCATTTTAAAAATATATAAATGTTTATTTTAATTAATTAATGGAAATTAATTAATTAAAATACCATTTAGGTTTCTAAAAATCCCAAAAAAATTCACATTACATCTTAAGACATTTAGAAACATTGTCAAACCACTCATACAAATTTCTTTTTGGTTTTGATCCAATTTTGACATTTTCTTTGAATTTAGGGTTCATAAAATTCCTTTTTTGGAACCCTAACTTTGAAAATTCTTTTCTGCCTAACTATGAATGTTTTGATAATGGTTCTTTTTGCATTGTTTTCCATATAACATGTAGTTTCTAGGGTATTTTTATCATTAATTTATCCTTCATTTTCAAATTGATTTGCATTTTTCCTCTTAAGGTACCCAAAAACCCTAGTTAACTTAGGAAAATCATAACTTCCTTTAGGTTATGAGTTGGACCTTCTACTTTGGGGTGTGATATCATATGAGGTTAGGGTTTGTTTGAGCTCATTTGCAAATTTTTATCATGTGAATTGTTTCTGTTTTGATCATTGGCATCTCACCTTTTCATGTAACCCTAATTTTGCATCCATACTTGCATCTTACATTTCATTGCATGAACATATGAACTTGCCATGACATTCTAAGCACCTGTATGCCATCTTAGACATCTTAAGACATTGCTTGAACATTGCTTGGTCATTTATTCATACATTTTCTATGCTTTGCATCCATTTCATTTCATAAACATCCATGTGTTTTCATGTTTCCCATTTGCTTCATTTGCAATCATTCTCTTTGTATGACCATTCATTGCACTTTGTATGCACTTGTGTCATCTCATAGCATAATTTTCACCATGTGTATGCTTCTGGTTTTGTTTTTTTACCTTTGCATATGTTTCATTTCATTCCATTTCTTTCCTTATGCATATTGTGCTACCATTTCAGGTGGTAAGTTAACTTGAGAAGTGAATTTGCCTTCACTTCTTATTTCTCTTCATCTTCTTCATATGCATCCTTGCTGCAATTTTCTTTGCCTTTGAGTGAGCTTGCTCATTCATGTTCATCTCTCACCTTCTTTCTTTAAGTCACTTATCTTCTTCAATGAAGTAAGTAACTTATTCTTCTGCTTCTTCCTTCTTTCTTCTTTTTCTTCCATTGGTGGCTTCTTTGAAGATCTTTATCAAGCCTTACAAACCATAGGAACATCCAAGCATGACAATAATTAGGGTTGTTATTAGTCCCCCTTTATCTTTTACCTTTGTGTCTTCTTTGTGTCTCTCTTCTCACCTCATCATTAGAGACTAAACCTTTAAGGCTTTAGGACTTTGGAATTAGGGTTATGCCTGCATACTTCTCTTAGGATGGAGTGTATAACTTTAATCCTAAGTGTTAAACCCTTAATTTGTTTAAACCTCTTAATCAATCCATCTTAATAATCACTAAGACATTAACTTGTAACTTGAGCCTTACATTAGGGTTCTAATTCTTCCTTCATTGGTTAAGAAGGACTAACCCTAGTGTTTAATGGACAAGTCCCCCTCAAGTTGTCTTAAAAACCATAAAATTCACTTCTTAATCTCAACCTTAATTAAAATCCACTTTAATAAAGGCTTGTTTTGTCATGAGGTTAATCCCTAATCATGGATTAAGTTGAGGTATCTTCCTCAGCTTAAGTGTGCTCATCTATTATCCTTCTATTAGGATGGTGTAATGTGTTCACTAATCCTTGATTATGGCTTAAACTCATTACTTAACACTAAACAGAAACCTAAAAACATATAAATAATCACAAGTAGGTTAATGATCTTAATCCTACATCATCATGGTAATTAAGTTGAGATGTTTATCTCATACTTAAAGTATTCTCATTATCCCTAATCAAAGGGAGGATATGATGAGTTTATTAACCCTTGGTTTAGGCTTAAGCTCATTAACTTATGACAAATACACAAAAAGCAATAAAAGATTGAAAACACAAAAAAACAAACAATAATCGTCTCCTTCGGGATTCTTTTCTCATCATCTTCACTCACAAACGAGAACTCGCTTCTTCCGTCTAACGCAAGACAATTAGCACTTGATCCAGACAAGTCATACACTTGAGCATAGACAAGCAAGCAGTTCGTCAGTCAATTTATCTTTTAGTCTCTTTGGGTCAAACTACGGTGTTCTGACTTCCTCATTGCATGAGAGGATACGTAGGCATAACTTAACTGTTATCGAACAAAAGTCTCTGTTTCCTCCCCCTCTTTCAGATTTCTTTTTAAGCCTCATTCCTAAGCACCTCATTTCACTTTCTTGCACTGACACTTGTACATTCTTTTCCAGCTCTTGCACACAGATAGCACAGACACTACCCTTTTAAACACAATCTTTTAAGCATGGATCCCGTCGAGTACGGCGGACAATCTGGGTGCTAATACCTTCCCAGGTTTTAACCAACCCCCTTTCTCAGTTTCTCTGGTTCGCAACTGTCTTATCCATATCTTTCCAGGTTTATGCAGCATTACCTTTCCTTCGGGATAAAAATGCCTAGCTGGCGACTCTTTTCAGTTCACTTCATTTCTCCTTTCGCCGACCGTTCGCGTCTGTACCCTATCTGACCAGGTGTCTTTTCGGGGGAGCGACAGCTTGGCGACTGAGGATCCTTATATTGCAACCAGGGCTTCTGGTTCTTTTTGTGGGTTCCTCCTAGCGCTTGTTTGATTTGTGTTTACAGGGGTGTTATGTGCTACTTGTGCTTATTTATTTTCTTTATTTATTGCTTTCTGTATAGTTTTATTTATTGTTTTCATTTACAGTTTTCTATGCATTTCATACTGTCATTATCATGTGCTGGATCTATGTTTTCCTTGGTGGGTGGGGATCATTGAGTGATTAAGGTCCTATACCGGGGACCTGAGTGACACATAGGCTAGAGTGGCTTCATATTATTTCCCATTCCATTTCGGTCTGGTTCGGGAATATGTAACACGGTTCAGACATGGGTTTCTTCTTGAGAACTCTGTGCTACGGATTTCCTATAGTACTAGGGCTATCTGGGAAGCCTACTAAGTCTGGATGACCTTTTATGACCTTCAGCATCTGAGGTGAATTAGAGGAGGATCCTTTATGGTTATTTTAAACATTGTACCTCCGGGTTAGAAGTGTTTACACTTCTCATAACTGATCCAAGTCTGAGGATCCTTGTTCTAGAACAATACATGTGAGGGGGTTGGGATGTTTACAGGTTTGCAGGAACCCTTAGCCTCATCATACCTTGTTACTAGATTTGTTAAGGTTGTATTATTTGGACAGTTATTGTGATTACCCTGGACTTATGACTCTTTATTTGAGTCCCCCACCTGGTTACAGGATTTCTAAGCCTCCATCCGGACTTATGAACATACATGGACTTTTACCAAGGCAGATAAATAGATCCAGCACTTGATCACAAACCCTTTGCATATCATTATGCATACATCATTTTTGCATCATTTAACATTTGCTTATTTGTTTTACAGGGTATCCACCATATTGTCTTTGGTTTGGTTTTGACCCCTTCTGCTGCTCAGACTTCCTCAGATATCTTCTCCAACACCTTCATCAGTTTGTCAGTGATTCTTCTCCAGCTATCTTCATCAGAGACCCATCTCCAGCATCTCATTCAGTGACCTTCATCAGCAGTTCCTCTCAGCTCCTTCACCAACATCCATCATCAGCATGGACACTTCCAGGAAGAGCAACATCACTTACCACTTCTTTGAGCCCACCCTGACTGGCATCAGGCAAATCCAGTCTCTCATTACTCCTGATCATGTCCCACTATTCAGAGAAAATTATGGAGGCATATTCGAAATGGTCATGGACCTGGATGCATCTCAGTGGAGCATGATCCATACTTGCTTGCAGTTTTATGATCCTCCACTCAGATGTTTCACTTTCCCTGATTTCCAATTGGGACCTCTGTTAGAAGAATTTTCCATGTTGTTAGGGGTTCCTATCTGGAGAGGGATTCCTTTCAACCCTGAGATGGTTGCTCCCAAAAAGGAAGACATAGCTAGGGCATTGCATTTGGAGCCTGCCCTCATTGATCAGAGCATGACCACCAAGGCTGGGGTTCCAGGCCTTCACCTAGACTTCTTGATCTCCCAGGTCACCCTGCATGCTGCAATAGAGGAATGGAATGCTGTCTGTGCACTTCTAGCCCTCAGTATATATGGGGTTATTTTGTTTGTAGATGAGCCAAAGTTTGTGAGCAAGAATGCCATTCACATGTTCTTATTGAGGAACCCAGTTCCTACCATGCTTGGGGACTTCTACTACTCAGTACACCAGAGGAATGAGAGCAAAGAGGAAGACTGGTCGGATGTTGTGCTCCCCTTTATTACTCTTGGTTGCTAAGACATTTGCCAAAGTCAAATACCTTCCTGAACCCTCATCAGCAGAAGAACTGGGCTAAGAGATTTATTGCCTTGACATCAGAAGACATCAGATGGTGCACTCAGAGCACCAAAGGCAAGGACATCATTACTAGCTGTGGGCAATATCCTAATGTGCCTTTGATAGGAGTGAAAGGTTGCATCAACTACAACCCTTTACTGTTTAAGAGACAATTAGAATATGCTTTGGTTCATCCTCCAAGAGGGCAAGACTTGACTGAGACCATCTACTGTGAAATCCAACCCAATTCTGCTGTTGTCAGACAAGCTGCCTGGGCTTGGGATAACATCCAGACTAAAGGGACAGCCATCCTTGGCAAGTGTAACAACATTGCTTCAACACAGTATTCTGATTGGTCCCGTACCAGAGCTCAGATCACCCAGATGCCGTTCACTTGAGAAGATGTACCTGGACCTTCTACAGTACAACCTGCAGCTACTGTCAGTTTGGAAGAGTTTGAGAAGCTGAAAGAGAGGAATGCTCAGCACTCTGAAGCCTTGAAAAAGACTCTCTGGGAGAGAAATGACAACAGTCTAGATAATGAGAGATTGTAAAGGCTCAGGATTGAGCACTTGACCAAGATTGAGAAGATGGATGACTACATCAGGAAGGCTAGGGCAGGGGAGTTAGTACTGAAGAATGCTTGCAAGGAAGCGAAGACTTAGAAGTCTAGGGCAGAGCATTACCTAGAGGAGAGCCAGGCTAGGTGGATCAGGATCACTGAAGCCCGTACACAGGAAGATCAAAGGACTCAGGCTAAGATAGAACAGTTGGAGGCTAGTGAGAAGAAGCATCAAGAGGCATTATTAGCAGTTTAGAGGGAGATTTCTGAATTGAAACTCCGGGCGGGGTTGAAAAGGTCAAAGGATCAGGATAATCATAAGAAGTTAACCAGTGTCATTGCTACCAGAAACCTCCTCACCAGGACTATCACAGAGCACCCAGTAGGGCCAGTGACTGAGGCCCTCTTGAAGGAAGTCAGAGAGGATGACTTTGGATTAGATGTTTGACTCTTTTGCTTGTACTTTTCTTTTGTTGTACTTTTGATTTTGTTGTTGTATTTTGACCCACCATGGGAATGTTATTGTAATCAAACTATGTATTTTCACTCTTTGTAATATATCAGTTTGTATTATTTTTGGTGGGCTTTATCTATCTCTACAACATCATCCGCATTTCCTCGAGGTCTGTGTAACACCCCAAATTTGCCCTCTTCATTTTAAGCATCATATCACATCATATTCATATCATTTCCTCAGCATCATATCATGGAAATATGAATCATAACATCCCTCATGTCCTAGCATCGAGTATATGGTCATCTGTGGAGTTCCTTGAAGCATTTCAAGCCTGGACAAGGGTCCCAATGAGTTTGTACAAGTTCTAGGGCGAGTCTACACTCCATTTACAAGATCAAGTCCTTTGGCAAAAGTTCGGAAGATTGCATGATCGTCAGAGATCTCAGGACAAGGCAAAGCTCCTATGCAAAGCACCCAAATTAGGGTTTTTGAGATGCAAGCACCATAACCTCACAACTTTGGCCATTTAATTTGGGAAAAGTTTTCTATATGTCAAGAGAATCCTAGATGTTGATTTTTGTGAGAAAATTCCGTGCGGAGGTCAGAAGATTCTTCAGTTGCTTGAAGATGAAGCAAGAAAGTCAACTGCACAGTCAGAAAAGTCAACATGACAATTTCAGAAGTTTTGGTCAGGATTATTTTTTCTTTGAGGTCATATTATGGCAGGGAGTATTTCATTTGAGCTTAAATGTCAAAATTCGGAAGTATGCAAAAGGTTATCAAGTTTGGAAATTTCTATTTTTAGAAATTTTTCGATCCTAAACTTCAGGCTATTATTTCATGTGCGAAAAAGCTCCGGATGATTTTCCGGTGAACACGAAAGTTGTAGAGTATAATTTTCCCTTTCCGAAAAGTCCTAGAACACCTTTATAGCATTTGTAGAACTCAATATATGAATTTTTGAAGTTAAATGTCAATTCTAAGATTTTGGTGTCTTTTTGTTGCATTCATATTGCTACATATTTCTTATTTCCTTTGTTGTGCCACCTTTCCCATGTACCATTTTTTTCCCACACTTATTTTAATGGGACATGTACACTTTCACGTGGCCCATAGAGAATATCCACCACCACTTTTTTATTTGTTTCTTTTTATTTGTTTTAGAAGAAAAAAGATAGTACAAAGATGTATGTGAGTGATGTAGAAATAATTGATAGTGGTACCTGCTTTACACATGCAACGCACACCTTTATTTCTTTTCATAAAAGTAGAAAAATCATGCTTCTCTCTCTCACCTCACATGACACTCACCTCACATTACACTCATGCCATATACACTCCCTCTCATTTTTTTCTTCACAGCGACACACTTTTCTCTCTCTCCACTCATATTCACGTTTTTTTTCTCTTTTCCTTTCCCTCTCCTCACACTCTCACGTTTTCTTTCCCTCACATTACACTCACTCTCACATTTTTTCTCACCTCACATTACACTCACTCTCACATTTTTCTCTTCCTCATAACACACATCCTTCACAGCATATAAAAAGAAAAGAAAAAGGAAGACTCTCTCTCTCTGCTTTGTTCTCTCAACTTCTCACATCAAGCACAAGTTTCAGATCTAGACTACACGGTTTCACTCACTCCGTTCACAATTCTCTCAGCATTATCATCATCTTCAAGCCTTTATTTGGCCAAGTTTACATTCAAGGAAATCCGGAATTCTCTGGTTTTTTCTCCAAATCATCATTGCAATCATTTTCCAGGTTCGATCATCACGCATTAACAACTTTGCTTTTCGCTTTGGTGCTATTTATTTTGACTCGGTGTTGCAAAATATGAAGCATTTTTGATGGATAGAATTGTAGATCTTGATGCTTCTGTTTTAAATTAGATCTGGTTGTACTTGTTTTCTTGTATATATGCTGTTTTAGTGGAAAATGTTGTTAGATTCATGTTGTATATTGCTAGAGGTTTGCTGTGATGTGCTCGATTTTTGATTCTGGAATTTTTCGTAACGGCGATCGGAAAGCATGCTCCGGCGCTACCTTCACCGCCATCTTTCTCTGTGATTAAGTCATGATTTCAATTTCTTCTTGTGCTATTCGTGTATATCTCATTTCGTAGATGAATTTTGGTTTTTACACTTTTAATTTTCATTAAGTTTTGGTGGAGTTATGCTAGCTTGAAGTTAGTGTGTTCATGTTGTTTCTATACAACTTCCATAATTATTTCTACTGGTTTTTGTGTGTTTAGCATTGCATGGGGTTAGGGACGGTGAGGTGTCACCGCGCGAGTGGCTGTCCTCTTTTTTTTTTGTCTTATTCCACTTAAGTGAGAGGTGACCTATTGATATGGAGTTACATTATTATGTGGTTTTTTTTTTTCTTTTTTCAGTTAAATAAAAATAGACTTGGTATAATTATTAAATCAGTTTTTTTGGTTTTTTTGTTGGAAATTCGCGTGGGCCTTTTGGGCGGGCTATTCGCACCTCACTGGTAGCAGCCCAATCCGAATTCAGTTTAATGCCATTACTTCATACACCCTTCCTTTAATTCTTTAATTTCTTTTTCTTCAATTTTATTTTCTTCAATTCAATTCCATTTTAATTCATATAAAATAGTTTCATTCACCTAAAAATTCCTAAAAATATCATGAACCTTCTTTTGAGTCTCTAGTTTTTTATCATATTTTTATTTTATTTTTTCCATTGATCCACATGCCCGAATTAATTCACCTTTGTACATGGCTTCTTTTTAAGCTTTTCTTGACCAGTCTGACTTGTTTAATTTCCTTAGTCTTCAATATTTTGAGTTTTGATCCCATTATTTTTTCTTTGTACTCTTAATTCATTTTATTTTTCATGTGATTTTTCTAAGAATTTTTAGAAAATTATTTCTTGAGTCTTGGTCTAGAAACTTGTGATGTAAGTTTTCTGCCCTAACTTGTGTTCTTGCTTCCATTTGACTTAGTTCCTTTCTGAATTTTTGCAAATCCTTTTGACAAGTTGATATGATATGTTTGAAGATCATTTGGTTTAAGTTGTAGAATTTTTAGATGGCTGGTTGATTATTTGTGGATTTTTGTTCTCACCTTGTCCCATTTTGCCTCGTTTGGTTCATAAGATTTCTTATAGGCTTAGAAGGGCACTTGTGCCAGCTTCTTCTTCTCATTTGGGGTTGCTTTGGGGTGTGGGTACCTTCCTGGTCCTAGGATAGGTCTTGTTTCTTCTGAATTTTTTGGGTTTGCTTCGTATTCAAGTCATTTGTTTCTTTAAGTGTTTAAATTCCATCTTTTGATTCCGTTGCTTCTATTTTGACATTGTTTGGTATTGTGTGACTTTTCTCTTCATCTTGCTGGCCTCTTAGGCCATTCTTCATATCATTTTGATGCTGGTTTTGAACTTTGTGCTTGTATTTTGTGTGTTTTGCATTACATCTTTCATAGGTGCGCACTTGTTTCCATATGTATTCATGTTGCCTCATTTTAAGTCATAAGTCTCTCATTTTCATTTCTTTGAGTTGAATTGGCATTAAGCATTTGTTTACTTCACTTCACTTCTGATTGTTGGATGATGTCATGTTAATTTGCTCATTTTTGTTTCACTTGTGCATACTAACCTTGCAGGGGCTATGGTAAGTGTGAGATGAGGGAATTGAGTTTCACATCTCTAATTCTTATCTCTTCCTTTTATGTTTATGTGAATTAACCCTCTTTTGTTGGGCCTAGGCCTTTCTCATCCCTTCTTCTATCTTCTTCTTTCCTTCTTCATTAGGATAGAAACTTCACTAACCCTTAGGACATCCATGCATGTTAACACTTAGGATTATTTTAGTCCCCCTTTAGAATTTTTCCTTTGAGATCCTTTGGTGCTCTCTCTTCTCATCTTCAAACTTAATTCTAATTCACTTAATAAAGGTTGAGTACTTTCATGTGACATGAGACTTTGCTATGAGATGCTTGCACGCGTTCCATTTCGGGGCGAGGTGTGAGTCATCACTCGTGGTGGATAGGTCTTAGCATGAGTACCTCACAAAGAAAAGCTAAAAAGCACTTCTTAATCAAAAACCACAAAAACACTTAATAACGATAATAGGCCAGTGTGCTTAAGCCTTCACTTGTGGGACTAGCTTTGGGGATTTCCTCCATAGATAGGTGTGCCTCTTGCGCATTCCATTTCGGGATGATGTGAGATGTACACATCCCATTGAGTAAGACTTAGGTACACTTACCTATGCAAACTTTCAATCATAAAAGCTTCTGAAAAACACCAAACAAATAATAAGCGTCTTTCCTTCGGGAATTCTTTTCTCATCTCTTTCGCTCCGTACGCGAACTTGCTCCTACTTGTCACTTTGCAAGACGGTTATGCACTCGTCGTCCGAGTCTGCAACACCTGAGCAATGGCATAGGCAGTTCAAGCTTTAATTCACAATCAATTTCCTTTTAGTACCCCTAGTTAGGGGAACTACGGCGTCTCTGATCCTCATTATCCTGATGAGGTACGTAGGCAGCGGGGTAGGGCCCGTTCGAGCACATTCTTTATTTTCCCTACATTTTCCCCCTTCTGTTCTTTCTCTTTTCCAATTCCCTTTCTCATTGCAGTTCCAGTTTCCAGTTAGCGGTTTTATTCAGCAGCAATTATATTTTTCTCACCCTTTGAAACAAACAAACAAGCGTGGATCCCGTCGGGTACGGCGGACGATTTGGGGTGCTAATACCTTCCCAGGTCGTAACCGACTCCCGAACTCAGATCTTTGGTTCGCAGGACCTTGTCCTTTCCTTCTTCCTCAGGTTTGTGCAACATTACCTTTCCCATTCATTCGGGATAAAAATGTCTGGCTGGCGACTCTAACCTTTTCCGCGCCACTTTCGCGTTTGTACTAGGATGAAAATCCCGGGAGCGACAACCTGGAAGGGTCAAAACCAAAGAACCAAACCTGGTACCCTTGGAAGACAAATAGGCATCCTGCATTGCATACTAACATTTTCTTTGTTTTGTAGGTTTTTGTTTTATTGTTGTTTCTCACTTTGTTGTGGTTTCAGGAAACATTGCTCGCAGAAGAGTGTTCCCTGTCAACAGAACACACCGGTACCCGACAAGAAACAACCTTCCGAGACTCCAGATGGATCAAGTTCAGCAAGACTTGAATAAAGTGAGGGCCCAGATGGCCAATGAAAGGGTTGAGATGAGGAATCAAATGACTCAATTCATGACAATAATGACTGGTCTAGCTCAGAGCCAGGAAAGACTGAGGGAATTAGTTGAGAGACAAACTCCTGAATAACACCATCCAGGTACAGGAGGCACCAGTAACAATGATCACGTGCAGCCTCGCACTGATCCACCAGAATGTGTGCCTCATATGAACCCAGAAATCAATGCCATAAGGAATACTCAGGGTAACACTGCTGGAGGAAGGGTCTTGCAGGAAGATCCTCAAGAAGAGAGGTTCACTGTGGTAGGGGCTGGAGACGAAGTTTACGACCGTAGTCTGGATGAAATTGCAGAGAAGCTGAGGTCTCTTGAATCCCAAAACTCCCTAGGTTTTGATGTCATGGACATGGGACTGGTGGAAGGAGTGAGAATCCGTCACAAGTTCAAACCCCCGTGTTTTGAAAGGTATAATGGCACATCCTGCCCACGCACCCACCTTCAATCATTCTTGGGAAGATTAAAAGCATACACCATGGACGAGAAGCTGTGGATGTTTAACTTCGAGGATAGTCTAATAGGGGCATCCCGAGAATGGTACTCCCACTTGACTAGAGCCTCAGTGAGGAACTGGAAAGACTTGGCCGAAGCTTTTATCCGTCAGTATCAGTATAACCTGGACATGGCTCCAAACAGGACCCTTCTAATGGGAATGTCTCAATCTTCCCATGAGAGTTTCAGAGAATATTCCCAAAGGTGGAGGCAACTGGTTGCTGCAGTTCAACCCCCCATGTCTGAAAGGGAAATGGCAGACATGTTCATGAATACTCTCCAAGGAACCTACATTGATAGATTGACTGCATTTTCTTCTACCAGCTTTACAGATGTGGTGATAGCTGGGGAAAGAATAGAGAGCCTACTGAAGATGGGAAAGATCTCCGATAACGGTGCCAGTTCAAGCAGTATAAGAAAACCATTTGCTGGGCCCCGTAGATCTGGTGAGACAAACATTGTGCACATGGGAAGAGGGAGACCACAATATTTACCCAGAACAGTTGCTGCTGTTACTATCCCTGCTCCACCTCCTCAGTATACTCAACAACCACAACACTTTCCGCAACAACAACAATTTCCTCAACAGAGATCATACAACAACAATAACAACAATCAGCAACAGCGCCCGTTTCAACAGCGGCCATCTCAGATTAACAGGGTGATTGATCCCATTCCAATGCCATATGCTACACTGCTGCCACAACTCCTAAAGCTCAATCTTGTTGAGTTGAGGACATTGGCTCCACCTGATCCTCAAAACCTTCCGAGAAACTATGATGTCAATTCTAGGCGTGCTTTTCATTCCAATGCACCTGGTCACTCTATGGAAAAATGCAGAGCTCTGCATATGAAGGTTCAGGATCTGGTAGATTCAAAAGCCCTGAACTTTACACCTCCTCCCAATATAATGAAAAATCCTATGCCAAGCCACAGTGGGCCAAGGATTAATGCTATAGAAGATGGCTCACCCATGATTTTAGTAGAAGATATTGCATGTATCCAGACACCTCTGGCAGAGGTTAAAACCCAACTTTTAAAATGCCAAGTGTTTCCAGGTTGTGAGGCCTGTTGTGAATCATGTAAACTTTCCGAGAATGGGTGTGCAAGCTTGAGGAAAGGCATCAATGACTTGATCAGAGAAGGCATTCTGAAAATTACATGCACAACTTCTACAACACCAACAACTCTTTTGTCAACAACAAGTGAATCTTCTACAAATGCAACAACCATCTTTCCTACTGGTTCTTCTACAACTGCAGCAACCATTATTTCAACTGATTCAGCTACAACTTCAACAATCATTTCATCTGTCACTTCAACACACAACAATTCATTTGTACCTGCT
This sequence comes from Lathyrus aphaca, assembly GCA_963966055.1. Classification (NCBI taxonomy): domain Eukaryota; kingdom Viridiplantae; phylum Streptophyta; class Magnoliopsida; order Fabales; family Fabaceae; genus Lathyrus; species Lathyrus aphaca. The sequence continues at coordinate 144,942,561 of OZ014520.1, read as the reverse complement.
ACTACAACTTCAGCAACCACTAACAATGATGTTTCCACTGTCACAATTTATTATGACCCGACAACGGTCCCGAATTCCAGCAACTTTCAACAACCTCAACAGTAGTTTCAACCAAGCTTCAATTCACCTCCACCAACATCCACCAGAGGTCATGTTACTATTTTCTATGATCCACAGACTATTACAGTCCCAACATCTGCTGCAGTGAACCCAGTCACTATCACGGTGCCCGGGCCAATCCCATATGATAAAGACAATGCTATACCATGGCATTATGGTGTTGATCTGTACTGCAATGGAGAGAAAGTCCTTCTTGATTCTCCAGTTCTCACTCCCCAAGTGGATAATGTTGGGGGAGGCGGAGGCTTCACCCGAAGCAGACGTCTCTTCGCATCACAAGTCCTTAGAACCAACACTGAGGCAGAGGCTACTGCCAAAGCCAAAGGGAATAGTGTGATACCTGAAGAATCTGCACCAAAAGAGACTCATAAATCATCCTTCGACCAAGACGTGGATTCATTTATGAGGATTATTAAAAGAAGTGACTATAAAGTTGTGGACCAGCTCCACCAGACTCCTTCAAAGATCTCAATCTTATCTCTGCTGTTGTGTTCCGAAGCCCATCGGGATGCACTACTCAAAGTTCTGCACGCTGCCTACGTGCCAGAAGAGATCACAGTAAATCAGCTGGAAACAGTGGTGTCAAATGTTAACACTAGCCATGGGCTAGGTTTCACTAATGCTGATTTAACAACCGAAGGACGTCACCACAACAAAGCTTTGCACATAACCCTGGAGTGCAAAGGAGCTGTACTATCTCATGTTCTTATAGACACTGGGTCCTCACTTAATGTCTTACCCAAGAAAGCCCTTGTCAAGCTCGAATATGAAGGGATAGCTCTCTGGCCAAGTAACCTTGTGGTCAGGGCTTTTGATGGCTCTAAAAGATCTGTTCTTGGAGAGGTGGAGCTGCCAGTGATAATCGGTCCACAAGTCTTTAAGACCATTTTCTATGTGATGGACATACAACCTGCTTACAGTTGTTTGCTAGGTCGACCTTGGATTCACGCCGCGGGCGCAGTAACGTCGACCCTTCACCAGAAACTGAAGTACGAGTGGGAAGGACAGATTATCACCATCTGTGGTGAGGAGGACATATTTGTTAGCCATCTAGCTACATACAAGTATATTGAGATGGATGGTGAAATTCATGAGACAATGAGCCAAGGGTTCGAGGCCCTGAATGTCAATGAGGCTACTGAAGTATTTGCTGCATCCCAGGAAGACAGGATGGGTACTTCAATTATCTCCTATCGGCAAGCCCGAAAGGTTGTTGAAGACGGTAATGCTCAAGGTTGGGGCAAGCTGCTGTCGGTGGAAAAGAAGGAAGATAGATTCGGTTTGGGTTACAGACCATTCCGACAAGATCAATTAGAGGATGAAAAGGAGCCCAAGTTCATTAGTGGGGGGATGCTCACCCCAGATGTTGTTAACAACCTGGAAGACTAGGCGGAAAGCGACCGCAACCTGGAGAGCTAGATACGTCCAAGGATCCCGGGGAACCAAGTCCTTAACTGGTCTTCCCAGGAAATTATAAGGGTTACTCCTGCAGAGTAATTATTATTTCCTATCTTTTTAGCATGCATCAAGTCCTACATCTTGCCCAAGGTGTCAGGACTCATTTTGTAATAGGGCCATATTGTAATTTTGTGCAAATGGATTAATCAATGAATATCGGACATCTTTTGCAAACAAGTCTCTTTTTCGCTCACTGTCTTTTCATTTTTCACTTTTGTACAAAACAATAAAATGGCAATGTTTTCAAAATAAATAACTTCATTTTCACTTTTCTAAACAAGATTAAAACTGATCACTAAAATGAACCAATCTCAACCCTTGCAGAGATTATCCTCCAGATTGCACCGACAACAACACTGCTATAACCTTGTATGACTTCAACAATCCAATTAATCAAGCTGATGAAGGGGTTGAAGAAGACTATGAGTTACCTGAAGAGTTAGCCAGGTTGTTGAGGCAAGAAGAGAAAATGATCACTCCTCATCAGGAGGAGGTTGAAACAGTTAATCTTGGTACCGAAGAAGACTTGAAAGAAGTAAAGATTGGGGCCAGTCTGCAGGATTCAGTAAAAGAATAGCTTATTGACATGCTTCGAGAATACGTCGACGTCTTTGCTTGGTCCTATCAAAACATGTCGGGTCTGGATACTGATATTGTTATGCACAAGCTGCCTTTGAAAGAAGATTGTCCTCTAGTGAAGAAAAAGCTACGCCGTACTCATCCAGATATGGCCATGAAGATTAAAGAAGAAGTACAAAAACAGTGGGACGCCGGTTTCCTTGTTGTAACTAGTTACCCGCCGTGGGTTGCTAATATTGTACCAGTACCTAAGAAAGATGGAAAAGTACAGATGTGTGTGGATTACTGGGATCTGAACAGAGCTAGCCCAAAGGATGACTTCCCATTGCCTCGCATTGATGTATTGGTCGACAACACAACTCAGTTCTCGGTATTTTCCTTCATGAATGGTTTTTCAGGGTATAATCAGATCAGAATGTCACCCGAAGACATGGAGAAGACCACCTTCATCACACCTTGGGGCAATTTTCATTACAAGGTAATGCCTTTTGGACTGAAGAATGTCGGTGCTACTTATCAACTGGCTATGGTAACATTATTCCACGACATGATCCACAAAGAAATTGAATGTTACGTGGATGACATGATTGCAAAGTCCCTCACTGAAGAGGATCATCTGGTGAATCTGCTGAAATTGTTCAAGCGTCTGAGAAAGTATCAGCTGAAGCTAAACCCCAACAAATGCACATTCGGGGTACGTTCCGGTAAGTTGCTGGGATTTATCGTAAGTGAAAAGGGAATTGAAATTGACCCTGACAAAGTCAAAGCTATTCAGGAGATACCTGCACCTAGGACTGAAAAAGAAGCTTGGAGGTTCTTAGGTAGATTGAACTACATATCAAGGTTCATATCTCACCTTACAGCAACCTGCGAACCCCTGTTAAAACTGTTAAGAAAGGAACAAACGGTCAGGTGGAATGAAGATTGTCAGAAGGATTTTGACAAAATCAAGGAGTACCTACAAGAACCTCCAATCCTTATGCCTCCAGTTGAAGGAAGACATCTAATAATGTACCTGAAAGTATTAGAAGGATCAATGGGGTGTGTGTTGGGCCAGCATGACGAGTCTAGTCGAAAAGAGTATGCAATATACTACCTAAGCAAAATGTTTACCGACTGTGAACAACGTTATTCACTGATCGAGAAAACTTGTTGTGTTTTAGCGTGGACTGATCGCCGACTAAGACAATATATGTTGACTCACACTACTTTGTTGATCTCAAAGATGGACCCCATCAAGTACATATTTGAGAATTCAACACTTATCGGAAGGGTTGCAAGATGGCAAATGATTCTGACAGAGTATGACATTCAGTACACTTCTCAAAAAGCCATCAAGGGCATTTTACTATCTGACTATCTGGCTGAGCAACCCATTGATGATTATCAGCCCATGAGATTTGACTTCCCTAATGAAGACATCATGTTCCTAAAAGCAAAATATCATGAAGAGCCTGTTCACACTGAAGGGCCTGACCCAGAAGAAGAATGGACAATGATGTTTGATGGGGCTGTTAGTATGAATGGTCGAGGAGTTGGTGCAGTGCTCATTACACCTAAAGGAGTTCACATGCCTTTCTCGGCAAAACTCACCTTCGCATGTACTAACAACGAAGCTGAATACGAAGCCTGTATCATGGGTCTTGAGGAAGCCATTGACCTCAGGATCAAGACTTTAACTGTATTCGGAGATTCAACTTTGGTAATCAATCAGACCAACGGAAAATGGTACACTCACCAAGAGCATCTAATTCCATACTGTGACTACACGAGGGGATTATTGACCTACTTCACAACAGTCAAACTTGAGTATATCCCTCGAGACGAAAATCAGTTCGCAGATGCTTTAGCTACCATTTCCTCCATGATCAAAGTTCAGACTGCAAATTATGTGCCTCAGATCTCAGTATCCATACTAGATCGACCGACATACGTATTCTCTGTGGACATTGCCAAAGATGACAAGCCTTGGTTCCATGACATCAAAAGCTTCTTAGAAGATCAGACATACCCACCTGGGGCATCAACCAATGATAAGAAGACATTAAGAAGGCTGGCCGGTAGTTTCTTCCTAAATGTTGATGGTTCATTGTACAAGCGAAACTTTGACATGGTTCTGCTCAGATGTGTTGACAAAAAAGAAGCGGACTTGCTGATGCACGAGGTGCATGAAGGATCTTTCGGTACCCATGCTGGAGGACATGCAATGGCTAAGAAATTGTTAAGATCAGGTTACTACTGGATCACAATGGATTAAGACTGTTGTGCCTATGCCAGAAAGTGCCAAATCTATGCGGATAAAGTGCATGTGCCTCCAAATCCTTTGAACGTGATGTCTTCACTTTGTCCCTTTGCCATGTGGGGCATTGACATGATTGGAAAGATCGAACCGACTGCTTCAAATGGCCACAGATTCATCCTGGTAGCCATTGATTACTTCACTAAATGGGTTGAAGCCGCTTCATATGCAAATGTCAGCAGGAAAGTGGTAGCCAGATTCCTGAAGAGAGACATCATCTGTCGATATGGGGTTCCCGAACAAATCATTACAGATAATGGTTCCAATTTGAACAACAAGATGATGGCAGAGCTGTGTCGGGACTTCAAAATTCAACATCACAACTCTTCTCCTTACAGGCCAAAGATGAATGGCGATGTTGAGGAAGCTAACAAAAACATCAAGAAGATTGTGTATGGTATGGAGGCAGTCCTACCTGTTGAAGTTGAATTACCCTCCTTACGGGTACTGATGGATGTAAAGCTGAATGAAGTAGAATGGGTCCGTTCTCAGTACAATCAACTGAATTTGATCGAAGAAAAGAGATTAGCTGCAATTTGTCATGGGCAATTATATCAGAAAAGGATGAAGAAAGCCTTCGATCAGATAGTCAGACTTCGGGAATACCAAGTGGGAGATCTTGTGCTGAAAAGACTTCTTCCTCCTCATACAGACCACATGGGCAAGTGGACTCCGAATTATGATGGTCCGTTCATAGTAAAGAAGGTCTTCTCGGGTGGAGCACTGATGCTCACTACTATGGACGGTGAAGATTTCTTATCCCCAGTGAATTCAGATGCAGTTAAAAAATACTTCGCATAAAATGACCTGTTGGACATAAAAACAGAATGTAAGTCCAGGAAAAAATAAGGCATCCCGACGAGTCAAAAACAGAATAAAAGACTCGGGCAAAAATAAGGGAAAATTAAAAAATGTACACCCACTGAGTTGAAAAGCTGCACTGGACAGCTCAGGCAAAAATGGGTATCCCTGTGGATTGAAAACCTGAAAGGGCAATCCACGCAAAATAAGGGAATAAGCGAACAACTGCACTATGAATTCGTCTGTATCACTCACGAAACGACAAGCTTCGAAAGGTTAAAGCATCAGTCAGAATCAACCTTCTTCAGAAAGCAAGATTAGAAGAACGTCAAGGTCATAAAGGTCATAGCGAAAGGAAGCTCGTCGGAGCGTCGTCAACATTGCTAGTACTTTTACATTTCTCAATTTGTAACAATCTCCTCATTTCGGGGGATCTGTTTCTTTGACTGTATTTGCCGATTCAGGGCACCCACATTAATAAAATCAGAATTGCCAGTCACATCGTTTTTTGTACATTTTTTTTTCGTTTGCAAAATGTCCAATATTCGCGATATAATACTTGCATAAAACGAATGAGCCATCTTAATAAATGCTTGCAGGAAATAATCTTACTTCCAAGAATATCTAACTCCTATGACGGAATCCGTTAAGGGATACCTCAGGATACTTGTGAGTTTCTTTATCTTAAAAGGTTGCAGGTATTCAATACGCAACATGGGGCATACCAAGCATCACTTCTCCAGCACACCTCCTCATCCTCAGCCGGGATCCCCACAGATTTCTCTAGGAAGATCGTTCAGCGATCTTTTCTTCCCCAAACAGAGTACTAGATCTCTCAAAGACAAAAAAATCATCTCCCCGCAGAGTTCCAGTCTCTCCCCAGAAGAGCAACGCTTGAAGCTCTTACGCAACAAAGTGACAGAAGCCTCCTTCCCCCCAGCTGGGTTTCACCTTACAGGATAGGTCTATTAATGATCTTTTCCCCCAAGCAAAGCTGTATATCCTAATAGATCTACCAAGGATCTCATCCCCAACTGGGATATTCCTTCCAAGCAAATCAGCCAGAGATCTTCACAGCAGTGGGATCCGAATCCCGGATCGGTTTTATTTTGCATAATCATAGCATTCGCATCATTTTTCCCCACAAAGCGTAGCATTCCGTCTAATACGGAGCATTATGGCAAAAATCAAACATTTGCATGATCACAAGTCAGGTTCAAACCAGTCACCTGCAAATATCACCGGCTTTTCAGCAATGTATATAAAAGCTCACATTATTTGCAAGGAAAGCCAAAGCGTCCCCTTTGCACTCTCCCACAAATGCCTGTTCATATATACCTTTCCGACACTCGTTCATGTCATTTTATTCCCCTGCAGATATAAGCCACAAACATCCTCTTTGATTACAGATACCTATATACTCTTCTGACACTCGTCCGTGTCACCTTTCCCCAGCACGGTTGCCCAAATACTTATTGCAAACCAAGTACTTGTTTATAATATACCCCCTTCGACACTCATCCGTGTCATCCTATCCCCGCAGGTCGCCGAAACACCTTTTATACTCTCACATACAAATATACGTTTTCTTCTGACACTCGTCTGTGTCATACTTTCCCCAGCAAGTTGAACACTCGTCTGTGTCTTTCTCATATTTCACAATACTCATTCAACGTTTATACAGATACTCGTCCGTATCTTGTTGTCGTACCCCGAAAAATACGACCTTACGCGATCCGAATGGAACGGAGCCGCGCGCCGGACGGACTGAAGAGTCGCCACCTAATTCTATTTATTCCCGAAGAGGGAAAGGGGAGATATAGATACAACCCGGGAGGAAAAGGACGAGGACAAAGGTCAACGGAACCATTGCCTGGGTTCGGGAGTCGGTTATGCAGGGGGAAGGTATTAGCACCCCCTACATCCATCGTACTCGATGGGAACCATCTAAGTTAACGCGCGAGAAAGAATGTCTATGCTTAAACGAATTGCTTGCTAGAGGGAAATGAGTTGAATTATAAGTTAGATTGAACCTAGGTACTCGGCAAGGATTGAGATCCTCGTGCCTACGTACTCCCGTGTGCAATGGGAAAGTCAGAGCCTCGTAGTTCGGCCTACTAAGGGTAATGGTTGTTGATTTTATTACCTTTCGTCGATGAAAGGGTTTAGGAGTTGAAATGTACTAAAGACTATGGATAGTTTATCTCGCCCAACAAGACGAGTGTCTTGCGTCGAAATAATCGGAGCGAGTAACGAAAGCTCGTTATCCCCCTTTCTACCGCTTAAGGCTCGTGGCGTACAAATCTTCTCGTATTTATTAAAGTGTTTTTATTTCCTAAAGCCGCTTGACGTTGGATCAAGGGTTTGGATCTAAAAAGAATCGTTTTTGGTTTTTTGAAGTTTAAAGGTAAATGCAGATGGAGTTTATTTTTGTGGTTTTGTTAGCGAGGCACGAATCGCTCGGCTCGCAAGGATAGGAGGATCCTAATAAACGGAATGATAACTGAAAATAAAGTGCAAGTGTGCAAGTGCAATCGCTTGGCGTTGGACCAAGGATTCAGAATTAAAATAAAAATGCGGAAAGTAAAATGCGTACAAAATAATGGGAGAGGGATACAAAATAAATACAGGGGATTACGAGAAATAAATGGTCTCGTTGTAATTAGCCCAAGAGAAAGCGTGTGTGCAGTGTGTTTGAACTATTCGAAGGCGTTCGGCCTGTTTATTCGGGACGCAACTATTCGAAGGCGTTGGACCTTTTAATCGAAAACAACTATTCGGAGGCGTTGGACCTTTTTTGGGACGCGACATAATTTGGTTCGTTTACTGCCTTAGAGCCGATTTAATGAAATCGTTCTATGAGGAGTCGAATCGTAATTTGAAATGCGAAAAATAAATAAATTAAATGAATTGAATTTGCTTGAATTAAAAATAAAATAATGAAGATAAATGATAAATAAATTAAATAATATCAAGAATAAATGAAATGAATTAAATTGAATTACATGATTGTTTGTCGGAATGAAAAAATTAAATACAAGGGGGGCCTCATATTGACCAAAAATCACCGATTAGAATCGGGCGAAAGATTGGCCTTTTATGATATCATTGGCCCCTTACAAAACGAAAAGAAAAAAATCGAAATAAAAATAAATCACTAATTTTTAGACATTTCCTTAATCAAACAAATAGTTAATAAATAAATTGAAACATAAAAGTATATTAAAAAAACAAGTTCTATCTTTAGAACAAAATAATAAAAATAACTATATATAAAAAAAAAAAAAAAAAAAAGAAGGAAAGGGGTGCCACTGATGGCAAGGTGTAATATTGACTCTGAGACACAACAAATATTTCGTAAAAAAATTAACAAATAACAAAAAGAAAACAATAAACAAATGACAATAAAAGAGAAAAGGAAAGTAATAGGTTAATCTGAGAAAGAAAGCCTCACGCACGATTCAAAAGGAAAACAAACACCCTGCCGGCCAAAACAGAACTTCTTCGTTCAAAATCGCCGCCACTGAAACACCTCTGCGTCACTCCTGCTCAGACCTTCTTGCATCTCAGCTTGCGACTCGCCAATCCTGCTCGCAGATCTCACAGTAATGGTGTGGTTTCTCACGATTAGGTCTCAGTGGAAATCACCTTCGCTTGCTCACCATTCTCCCGCTCTCGGCCTCGGTTCACCATTTCCGACTCGGATTTTCTCACAGTGATGTTCGTTTTGCGGGTTTACCGGGATGGTTGAAGGTCGTTCTCCGTTTTGGGGGGTTTTTGGTGATTTCGTGGTGGCTATCAAAAAGGGGGGTGATGGTCTGAGCTTTGCGCAATGGTTCTGCGCGGATTCTGGATTTTGACGACGGTTCGTCGGATTTCGGCTTGCGGTTCAAACGGCTTAAAGATGGTGGCCTGAGGCGCGGCTTGATGAAGGCTTGACGGTGGGTTTGCGGATGCGGGTTAGGGTATTTCGGATATGGGTTGTTCACGGTGGGGGTGCGGCTTAAGGTTCAGAGGTTTTTTTTTGTGAGTTTGGTATTTTGGATTATGATGGCAGTGGTGGTTGTTAGGGTTTCTGTGGTATTGGCCTGCGATCACGGTTTGGAGCGATGGCTGAGGTTTGGAGAAGACTGTGAAGGTAAGGTTTTTTCTTTTTTTTCTCCTTTTCTTGCCAATGATTGGGTGATTTTATAGTGAGAATATTAGGGTACGAAATTCGTGTGAGGGATTTGTGTGAGGAAATCGTTAGAGGGATCTTGGAGTGTGATTTTGTGGGGACCTCAGGTGGTGAGTCATAGCTTTGTTTTTTCTGTTATGAAAAAGGAAGAGTTTCTAGAAACATTGTGGTCCTGATGAATTTTACTGCTGTGAACTTGATATTTACCGATATGCTTCATTTGAAATTTGTTAGGACCAAATATTCTGACTTGATTTTCTTTTATGTCGCCTTCCTGCAGCGATCATACTTTGGTACAAATTCTTGCTTGTGATGCATACAATGGCGAGGAACAACTCCATAGTAATTCGTTCAAGTTGATGATTGATTTCCCTTGAACTGTTTCTGGTGCTTCCACTATATTTTGACGCTGCGGGTATTGTCGATAATGACCCGAGGATGAAATTCTTTGGCATTGTGTCATTTTCAAATTCATGCTCAGAATTCTGTAAGTTTATTACTGCAAGTTTATCCTCTGTTGAATAAATTTGGATAATTTGTGTAGTGAACTTGTTGTTTCCCTGCAGGTCTAGTGAGCGGATCGGATATGAAGTGGTAATGCTTCTCCTTGGCTTCTTGGTACTTTGAACATGTTTGGACTTGCTACTCACTCATTTCCTTGTGTTTGCTTTGGTTGTAACTTATCTTCCTTCTACCTATGTTTCTTTATTTCATCAGGTGTCTGATGATCAACATAAGCACAACCCTTCCTTATGAGCTCCACAGCTAACTCATACAGTTCTTGGAAATAATCACTTGTGTAAGTAATCTTGAATAGTTTCCAGCCCATCCACTGAACAATTTCTTCAATATGATCCATATACTCTTTCTTTTCTGCTTCAGGATTTGTATCCTCATACCTCAGGTAGCAACCTCCATCTCTGTCTTTTGCCAGCCCAAAATCAATAAACATTGCCTTGGCATGACCAATGTGTAAATATCCATTTGGCTCAGGAGGGAATTGGGTCAAAACTTTTCCACCAGTTACTTTCAAGTATTTGTCAAGAAGCGCCTTCGTGTTGCAACATCTCAGAATAGTACCATTACTAAAAGGAACTTCAGTATGCACCTTCAAATTTTCCTCTGGATTCGGGAATATCAAATATGGATTAAGATCTTCTTCAGGTGCCTTTTCGGGAGTAGCAACAAGTGCCTTTTCAGGAGTAGCAACAGGTGCTGCCGTATCTTCTACTTTAGCAGGTTTCTCCTTCTTCTTTTTGAAAGGTTTTTCATTGTCAGCTGCTGTTTTGACTAGGTAACAAGGCTTGAATAGAAACTCCATTTGGCATGGGAATGTGAAAATCGAAAACTGCTTGTTGTTTGCAGCTTGATGAAAATCTTGAATCAGTTTTTTGGTATGAATATTTTCTGATTTTTCTTTCTTTGAAATTTGCATTCTGACATCAGCCCATGAATTTTGATTGATTCTTGTAATTGCAGGTGAACGATGTGAATGCAGGATACTTATCACAATGATGAAGAAGACTATGGCTATGGCGAGATTCTCGGTAACGCATGAATATGGGGCTTGGGATTGTGGAGGCAGTCTGATGCACAAGACTTGGGCCATTTAGTACCTTAAGCATAACATGAACATTGATTATATGATACAGCTCACTGCTTGTATAACATATCTTAATTTTGGAAATTGTTAGCTCTGACTTGTATTAAAATGAACAATTTATTTTGATTTGTAATCTTTGATGACTATTCAATGCTCAACATATTTTCATGTAATACTATCTCTAGACTTTGAATAGCATCTTCCTTGGAGCAAATGAATCTTTGTTTAGCATTTTGAATTCTAGGCCTTTGACTTAAAGCAACTTGGCCTCTCAGTTTTTTTTGTAAATTTAGACATAAACATTGGCATAATATGTCTGGTTGTATCAAGTTTTACCAGGATCAAAACGCTTGCAACTTATTAATCATATAAGAATTTTGCATCAATTGGGCTTGTGATTTTGAATTCCCATGAATTGTAAAATTGGACTCCACATGAGTTTAGACACCTTTGATTTGAAATAGATTTTAAACAATGCAAATGACCTTGATTCAAGTCTTCCACTACATGTAACTTTGGTAAACCATCTCATCTTTGAAGTGATATGATGTCTTGCGGTGATTTCCAATTCATTCCCATATTTCAATTCTCACAGCCCATGGCTTGTAAGTTAAGCCAATATAATCAAGATTGTTTCTTCAACACATGAATGTGAATCAATGCAATATAAATGAGAACATCAACCAATCCTTAAACGCGACATAATGCCAGCCGCGGGACGAAAACACCATACACAACTTGACTTGTGACATGACTTTACTATTTAACTAAACATAGCTTGAAAACAAATTAATCTTAGCATAAGAGAATGAATTTTTGACTACGGCATTGGATTACCTTGAAGCCATTTAAACCTTGACAAAATCCCCATTGAAACAAATTTTGGGAATTCGACCCTCTTTAACAAACAAACCGACCATTCTAAAAGTGCAATTAGTTGGGCCTTACAACATGGGCTTCCAATTCTATCCTGAACCTTTGTGAGCAAAACATCACCTTGCAATCAAAATTACCGCTTGAGATATGGATCTCAACACATTGCCCAACCCCAAAGTGGTAAATGCATTTGATTCTGATAATCAAACACAAAGCTCCTGATCTTGTAAAGCCTAAAAAACTTGATAATGAAGCAACCTTCCTGCTTGACCAAGATTAAGTCAAACTTAAATGAATCTCAACCATCCTAAACTTTGCAAAGGGACAACATCCATTTTCATCCAATAACCATGTATGATCAATTTCTTTTGCACAATTTGCTTTTTAACTTAGCACAAACAAGAAATTCATGATTTGAAAATCGTGGTCGGAAGCCAAATGATGATTCACAACAACATCTCCACCAATTTACCCAATATCCTGAGAATTCGAGAAGGTAGGACAAATTTGGGGTATGACACTTGTATATATATTTATTCCCCACAGATTCGACACTCGTCCGTGTTCTTTGTTAACCAGTTGGTACTCGTCTGTACCATCATCTCTGAACATGCGTCAGCGTTTGTTTCTACCGATACTCGTCCGTATCATGGTCTTACGGATGCTCGTCCGCATCTTTAATCTATACACAACGTCAAAACACTTATACCTTTTATTTCTTAAGCGTAAGCACTCGTCCGTGTTTACCAATCCTCAACAAGTCGCCAGCAGAACAACTTTTCTTCTATCCGACATTCGTCCTATGTCGTGATACTTTCGGCAGCCGTACCCTGCCAGGTAATCGTCCTTCACCTTTGGATGACCGTCCCTCATCCTTTCCCCAGCGGAGTCTCCATTATTGGAACTCTTTCCTATCCGGAATTCGTCCTATGTCGTGATATTTAGCATCCGTCCCCTGCTAGGTGATCGTCCTTCACCTTTTGATGATCGTCCTTCATCATTTTACCCGATGGCCATCCCCATCGTTGATCTTGTTACCTGACATTCGTCCTATGTCATGATACAACCCCAAGAGAAGCTGTACCCTTCTAGGTGATCGTCCTTCACCTCTTGATGATCGTCCTTCATCATGCTTATCCGATGGCCGTCCCCATCGTCGACCTTTTCTATCCAACATTTGTCCTATGTTGTGATAAAGAGCAGTCGTCCCCTGCTAGGTGATCGTCCTTCACCTTTTGATGACCGTCCCTCATCATTATTTCATTTATTCTTTGAACCGATGGCCGTCCCCATCGTTGCTTACATTACTTTGCAAACCTTATGGCCGTCCCCATCATTGTTTACTTTACTTTCCAAGCATGATGGCCGTCCCCGTCATGATCTCTTTATTTCCCCAGCATGTCGGTCGTCCCCGTCATTGCTTTATCCCCAGCAACCGTCCTCTGCTCGATGGTCGTCCTCCGTCGCTTTCATTTGATAATCATACTTTACTTTCTTTTACAATTTATATCCCTTTTCTTCTTCTCCCTAGTGAGTGCAAACTTTGGACTGTCTTTGGTATTCAACCACAAGTTATCTTGTTTGTCTGTTACGCCAGGCGCTTACATCCGGCACAACTAACTCATGTTTGAATAGGGGCAGCTGTAAACACCCCAAATTTTCCCTCACTAAATTCACACCATGGCTTGTGATCTTTCATGTGCATAATCATAAGCATACCATCTCATATGGCATTTTGTTTCACTGCATTAGTTCAAGTTCATCTGCATCAAGGGTTTGTGATCTGAGCAATCCAAAGATCCATCTGAGCCACTCCAAAGGTCTCCAATCATTCCAAGAGGGTCCATGTGTGTTCTATCATCATATTATATCCCTCAAAGATCAAGGAAGTCAAGAAATCACAAGAACTTGGAAAGCATGGAAGCAGAGCTAGGGTTTTGGTTTCAGAGGCCATAACTCCAATTTTTTTGGTTTCAGAGGGCATAACTCCAAATTTTTTGGTCATTCTTATTTCTAATAGTCTCAATATGTTATAAGGATCATGTGTACCAAGTTTGATAAAGAAATTCATTGTGGAAGTCATATGTTCATTAGGTAACTTCTTGAGCAAGTCAGAGCAAAATCAGGGCATCTGAGGCCCCCAACAATGGAACCAAAGTGGTATTTTCATCAAATTGAAGTTATATGATATTTATTTGATCATTGAAGTGCTTGGAAGTTCACAAAATTGAAGAAATTTGAGCTAAAACCAAAAGTTGCCAAAAATGGAAATGACTTGTAATGGAAACTTTCCATTTTGGGAAAGTTCTTCAACCTCCTCTTTCTCAACCAAAAATGCTTCAAATGAAAAATTGTTGGTCATGAAAGTTGTAGATTGGATCATTCACTTTTCAAAAAGTACAAGAACATGTTCTAATTCATTATGGAACTCAAGTTATGGCTTTGCAAAGTTGGCAAAAATCCTATAATTTTCACTTTCACACCAAAGAGGATTTCTTGAAATTTCACATACCAAGTCATTTTGTGACCTCTAATCACTCTCTAAGCATCATACAAACATAATACATTTCATTGTGACCAGAATTGCCCAAGGAATCACAAGTTTTTATGGCTTGCATCACAAGAAATCACAAAAGGGGCAAAATGCATAACACTTGCAAAATCTCTTGCAACCATGCTTCCACTTGTGCCAGCTGCATAATTTCAATCCCATGGCTCACCTTGATCAATGCTGAGGCCAGACATGCTTTTGAACAACCCCTGCCATAGTCCATACCTCAAGTACACATAATGTTGACATTTTGGCAACTTGCCCATACCAATCACCACAGGCCACCACCCACTTTCTGACCTATCAAGCAATGTTATGTGGACTAAAAGCAAGCTAACTGACACAGTCTTGGAGCTCAGAACCTCTCATAAGCCAAGTTTCACAAAATCACCTTAAAACTTCCTCTCTTTGAAACACTCTGCCCAAGCATCAAACCTCCAATATTTTTCCATAGATCAACTCACCATCATCATTAGAACATTTCCTAACCATTACCAAGCCCTAAAAGCCAGCCAAACACAAACACGATTTCAGACCAGTTGAGGTGCAACCTCTCAATCCAGCCATTCTAAACTCTTTCAAAGCATTGCAACATCATCAGGGGGTCAAGTGAAGTGGATTTGCACAAAAGAAAAGGTCCAAAAGCTCCAAAAGTGAAAGCTCCAACTCAGGTAGCCACCTTCAAACTTTTTTCCAGAACTTCTCTTTTATGTTATAGAATGATTCTATGTGTTTCCCTGATTGCCATGATATGATTTGTTTTGAAAATGGTTGAGTTTTAAGCATTTCACGAGCTTCTGAAATTTTTGATTGATTTTCCATTTTGCTTTGATTCATGTTGTTCGTGTGAAATAAATGGATTTTTGTTGGTTGATTCATGTTTAAAGTGATGTGAGGATAATTTCTGGAGAGTTTGAGACGTTTCTATGGAGTTTTGAGAGAGATAGGGAAGAAGAGTGGCCGGAGAAGATGATCGGAGCTTGCTCCGGTCACCTGAATGTGGTTAGGGCTAATTAATTAGGGTTAGCGTCCAGTTTGAATAACAGCCTTTGGATCTTGCTTAGCGCGCGTTTCTACGGCTCAGATCATTTCATTTAAACCCTAAATCTTAATTAGTTTAATTAATTAGGTTAATTAGTTCAAAAATGCCAGAATACATCCCAGCCTTCCATTTGCGCGCCAGGTCTTTCCCTCCATCCCCAGTTTGAACCTCATACATCAGATTGGATTACTTTTCCTTTTTAATTGATTTTATTTTCATTTTATTCCACTTTCTTGCATAATTATTTTAAAATATCAAAACTTATCAAAAAAATTTCAAACTTTGCATTTCTGATTCAAATATTTTTCTTCATCCAAAAACATCTTTATTTTTATTTTTTGCATTAAAAAATCATTTTAAAAATATTTAAATGTTTATTTTAATTAATTAATGGAAATTAATTAATTAAAATACCATTTAGGTTTCTAAAAATCCCAAAAACATTCACATTGCATCTTAAGACATTTAGAAACATTGTCAAACCACTCATACAAATTTCTTTTTGGTTTTGATCCAATTTTGACATTTTCTTTGAATTTAGGGTTCATAAAATTCCTTTTTTGGAACCCTAACTTTGAAAATTCTTTTCTGCCTAACTATGAATGGTTTGATAATGTTTCTTTTTGCATTTTTTTCCATATAACATGTAGTTTCTAGGGTATTTTTGTCATTAATTTATCCTTCATTTTCAAATTGATTTGCATTTTTCCTCTTAAGGTACCCAAAAACCCTAGTTAACTTAGGAAAATCATAACTTCCTTTAGGTTAGGAGTTGGACCTTCTCCTTTGGGGTGTGATATCATATGGGGTTAGGGTTTGTTTGAGCTCATTTGAAATTTTTTATCATGTGAATTGTTTATGTTTTGATCATTGGCATCTCATCTTTTCATGTAACCTTAATTTTGCATCCATACTTGCATCTTACATTGCATTGCATGAACATATGAACTTGCCATGACATTATAAGCACTTGTATGCCATCTTAGACATCTTAAGACATTGCTTGAACATTTCTTGGTCATTTATTCATACATTTTCTATGCTTTGCATCCATTTCATTTCATAAACATCCATGAGTTTTCATGTTTCCCATTTGCTTCATTTGCATTCATTCTCTTTGTATGACCATTCATTGCACTTTGTATGCCTTTGTATCATCTCATAGCATCATTTGCACAATGTGTATGCTTCTGGTTTTGTTTTTTACCTTTGCATATGTTTCATTTCATTCCATTTCTTTCCTTATGCATATTGTGCTAACATTTCAGGTAGGAAGTTAACTTGAGAAGTGAATTTGCCTTCACTTCTTATTTCTCTTCATCTTCTTCATATGCATCCTTGATGCATTTTTCTTTGCCTTTGAGTGATCTTGCTCATTCATGTTCATCTCTCACCTTCTTTATTTAAGTTACTTATCTTCTTCAATGAAGTAAGTAACTTATTCTTCTGCTTCTTCCTTCTTTCTTCTGCTTCTTCCATTGGTGGCTTCTTTGAAGATCTTTCTCAAGCCTTAAAAACCATAGGAACATCCAAGCATGACAATAATTAGAGTTGTGATTAGTCCCCCTTTAGCTTTTACCTTTGTGTCTTCTTTGTGTCTCTCTTCTCACCTCATCATTAGAGACTAAACCTTTAAGGCTTTAGGACTTTGGAATTAGGGTTATGCCTGCATCCTTCTCTTTGGTTGAAGTGTATAACTTTAATCCTAAGTGTTAAACCCTTAATTTGTTTAAACCTCTTAATCAATCCATCTTAATAATCACTAAGACATTAACTTGTAACTTGGGCCTTACATTAGGGTTCTAATTCTTCCTTCATTGGTTAAGAAGGACTAACCTTAGTGTTTAATGGACAAGTCCCCCTCAAGTTGTCTTACAAACCATAAAATTCACTTCTTAATCTCACCCTTAATTAAAATCCACTTTAATAAAGGCTTGTTTTGTCATGAGGTTAATCCCTAATCATGGATTAAGTTGAGGTATCTTCCTCAGCTTAAGTGTGCTCATCTATTATCCTTCTATTAGGATGGTGTAATGAGTTCACTAATCCTTAATTATGGCTTAAACTCATTACTTAACACTAAACAGAAACCCAAAAACATCTAAATAATCAAAAATAGGTTAATGATCTTAATCCTACATCATCATGGTAATTAAGTTGAGATGTTTATCTCATACTTAAAGTATTCTCATTATCCCTAATCAAAGGGAGGATATGATGAGTTTATTAACCCTTGGTTTAGGCTTAAGCTCATTAACTTATGACAAATACACAAAAAGCAATAAAAGATTGAAAACACAAAAAAACAAACAATAATCATCTCCTTCGGGATTCTTTTCTCATCATCTTCACTCACAAACGAGAACTCGCTTCTTCCGTCTAACGCAAGACAGTTAGCACTTGAGCCAGACAAGTCATACACTTGAGCATAGACAAGCAAGCAGTTCGTCAGTCAATTTATCTTTCAGTCTCTTTGGGTCAAACTACGGTGTTCTGACTTCCTCATTGCACGAGAGGATACGTAGGCATAACTTAACTGTTATCGAACACAAGTCTCTGTTTCTTCCCCCTCTTTCAGTTTTCTTTTTAAGCCTCATTCCTGAGCACCTCATTTCACTTTCTTGCACTGACACTTGTACATTCTTTTCCAGCTCTTGCATACAGATAGCAGAGACACTACCCTTTTAAACACAATCTTTTAAGCGTGGATCCCGTCGAGTACGGCGGACAATCTGGGTGCTAATACCTTCCCAGGTTGTAACCAACCCCCTTTCTCAGTTTTTCTGGTTCGCAACTGTCTTATCCATATCTTTCCAGGTTTATGCAGCATTACCTTTCCTTCGGTATAAAAATGCCTAGCTGGCGACTCTTTTCAGTTCACTTCATTTATCCTTTCGCCGACCGTTCGCGTCTGTACCCTATCTGACCAGGTGTCTTTTTGGGGGAGCGACACATGCCATGATCAAACAACTTCTAAAGATCAGAATTGAGCCTTGAACCAAATGATTCCATGCCTTGCTTCTCAAGAAATGTCAAATTTGTGAAAATGTAAAACCTTTGGAAACTCATGAATCAAGCCATACAACTCACCAATTTTGATCCAATGGTGCTCCTTGAACTCAGCTGAGGCAGCCCAAGACCTCAAATCACTTTTGCCGTGGCCCATGCTTTAAGTACACAACTTTTTACATTTTTTTCCAATGGCACCATACCAATCCCACAGTGCATATCCACTCCTATGACTAATCTCATTTGTTTATAGAAACCCTAAGCTTCATAAAACATAACACTTCAAGCCTTGAAAGAAGACACACACTCAGATTGCAAAAAATCCCTCAAAACTTCATCTCTTCGATTCTCTCAAACCAGCCATCAAACTTCCAAAATTCTTTCACCAATCAATCACATATCATCCATAAAACAAGAATCAACCATCAAAATGGCCTGAAACACCACATATCAAAAACACGATTTCTGCTTCATCAGAACTGAACCTCAAAAACCAGCCACTTTAAAAGCATTCTAAGCACTCCACTAGCTTCAGGAGGTCCAAGGAAGTCATTTTGCACAAGAGGGAGGTCCTGAAAGCTCCATTTTGAAGAACTTCAGTTCAGGTATTCATCAAGAACAAATTTTCCAGAACTTCTTTTTCTTATTATAAAATGATTCTATATGCTTAGCTAATCACTCTGATGTGTTTAGAATTGAAAATGGTTGAGAAATGAGCATGTTTGGTTGTTCTGAAAGTTTGCCCGTAAAAATGTTTTGCTTCGATTCTCTTGATTCATGAAGTTTAAATGTTGTTTGTTAATTGATTCATGTTCTATGATGTTTGAGGATCATTTCTGGGCAGGTTTGATGCGTTTTAATGGCCTGTAGAAGAAGTTAGATTTTGGGATGGCCGGAGAAGATGACCGGAGCTTATCTCCGGTCACCTGAAAATAATTAGGGCTAATTAGGGTTTCGGTTTCCAGATTGAATGTCAGCCCTTGGATCATGATTAGATTAATTTTTGGACGGTCCAGATAATTCACTTAACTTTAATTTTGATTAATTAAATTAATTCAAGTTAATTAACTCAGTTTAAACCCTGACCTTTGGATCACGCGCGAAACATATGTTTGAACCACAAACTTAGGATCTTCATACCCTTGGTCAAGCAGACTTCCAATCCTAGCCCTCCATCCATCTCCCACGCAATCCTGGCCTCCCATTCTGATTACTTCGCATTTTAATTCATTTTTATTTCATTTTATTTTCTTTATTTATTTAAAATAGTAAAACATTTTCTAAAAATCTGATTTTTTGCATTCTCACTTTAAATAATTTTAAAAATCCAAAAACATTTTTATTTTTAATTTTTGCATTAAAAATATATTTTTAAATCATTTAATTGTATTAATTAATTAATTTTAATTAATTAAAAATACTTTTAGGTATTTAAAAATCACCAAAAAACTCATGAAGCATTCTTACATGTTTAGAACAATTTACAAACTCATTTTACAAATTTCTTTTAGGGTTTGATCATGTTTATACAATTAACTATGAATTAGGGTTTCTAAATTCCTTATTTTTCTAACCCTAACTTCAAAAATTCGTTTCTGATCAACCAAGATGAGTTTGTGTATAGTTATTTTTGAATTCTTTCATAATTTGCATGTAGTATCTAGGGTATTTACCTCATATTTTTGTATTGCATTTTCCATTTGTTTGGTATTTTTCATGAAGAAGTACCCAAAACCCTAGCCTAACTTAGAAAAACCATAACTTGACTTTGGTATAGCTTATGACTTCCATCTTTAGGGAGTGATCTTATGTGTGTTTAGGGTTCATTTGATTTCAATTTTAATTTTTTATCATGTGTTTTTCTTCTATTTTGATCATATGCATCTTACCCTTTCTTAAAACCCTAATTTGTCATGTTCATTTGCATTCCTCTTTACATACCTTCATCATGTGAACTTGTCATGACATCTCATGCATTTGTATGTCATATTAGATACCTTAGGACATGTGTGAACATTGGTTGATCATTGTTGCATCCATTTTGTATGTTTTGCATCCATTACATCTTATGTATGTTCATGTGTTCATAAGCTTCTAACATGCTTGTTTTTGCATCCATCACTTGTATGATCATACATATGCATTGTATATGACTTTGCATCTCTCCATGGCACATTTGAATCATGTATTCACTTCTGGTTGGCATCATTGCATCTTCATCTTTGCTTCATTGCATCTTGTTTCACCTTATACATTCATACTAACCATTTCAGGGGCTTCTGGTAAGTTGATCAGGATGTGGACTTGCCTCCACATCCAAACTCTTCTTATCTCTTCATTTGAATATTTATTTGTATTTGAAGTGAGTTTGACTCACTTGTGATCTCTTGCTCCTTTTCTTTCTCTTAGGTTACTTAACTTCTTCAGGAAGTAAGTAACCTATTCTCATTTCTCTTCTCTTTTCATCTGCTTCTTCTTCCTTGATGGCCATCTGAATACTTTTTGAATATCTTTTTTAAGCCTCATAAACCATAGGAATATCCAAGCATGATAACTTTAGGGTTTTACATAGTCTCCCCTAGTTTTTTACCTTTGAGTCTCCTTGAGTCTCTGCTTCTCACCTCACAATCAAAGGCTAAACAGTTAAAGTTTTGGGGCTCTGTATTAGGATTATGTTTGTATCATTTTCTTAGGATGGAGTGTATAAATTTAATACTTAGTGTTAAACATTTAAGTTGCTTACACATCCTAATCAAAACACCTAATAATCATTAAGACTTAAGCTTGTAACTTGGGCCTTATATTAGGGTTACATCTCTGCCTATTGGTTCAGAGGGACTAACCCTAGTGTTCAATGGACAAGTCCCTCTCAGGTTTAGTCTTACAAACATAAAATCCATTTCTTAATCCCACCTTTAATGAAAATCCACTTTAATAAAGGTTTGTTATTTAATGATTTTAATCTCTGACCATGGATTAAGTTGAGGTATCTTCCTAATCTTAAGTGTCCTCATCTATCATCCTTCTCTTCGGATGGTGTAATGAGTTCACTAATCCCTGATTAGAGATTAAACTCATTACTTAACACAAAACAAAAATCCAAAAACACTTAATAATTACAAGTAGGTTAATGATCTTAATCCTGTATCATTAGAGAAATTAAGTTGGGATATCCATCTCATACTTAAGTATACTCGTTATCCCTAATCAGGGATGATATAATGAGTTTGCAAACCCTCGATTAAGGCTTAAGCTCATTATCCTATGCAAAACACCAAAAACAATAAAAACTAAAAATACAAAAGTAAACAATAAACATCTCCTCCAGGATTCTTTTCTCATCACATTCACTCTGAAAACGAGAACTTGTTTCTTCCGTCTAATGCAAGGCAGTTAGCACTCGAGCCAGACGAGTCATACACTTGAGCATAGACAAGCAAGCAATTCACAACAAAAACGCTAAGTCTCTTTGAGTCGAACTATGGTGTTCTGACTTCCTCATTCACGAGAGGATACGTAGGCATAACTTAACAGTTATCGAACAAAAGTCTCTTTATCTTCCCCCCTCTCCTCTTTCCAGCTTTCTTTCCTTAGCCTCATCTTGAGCACTCACTTCCCTTTTGCACTGACACTCTGTACATCCATTTCTCCATCTCTTTTATACACAGTTTAGCACATACACTATCCCCTTTTAAACACAATCAGGTATGCGTGGTTCCGTCGAGTACGACAGACGATCTGGGTGCTAATACCTTCCTAGGTCGTAACCAACCCCCTTACTCAGTTTCTTTGGTTCGCAACCGTCTTATCCATATCTTTCCAGGTTTATGCAACATTACCTTTCCTTCGGGATACAAATGCCTAGCTGGCGACTCTATTCAACCTTAACCTCCAACATCACCGACGGTTCGCGTTTGCACTGGGATGAAAATCCGGGGAGCGAAAACTATAGAATGCAAAGGTGTTGTGTTTTCCCACGTCTTAGTGGATATGGGTCCCTCTTTAAATGTGCTCCCAAAGAAAGATCTGATGAAGTTGGATGTAGAGGGTATAATTCTCAGACCATGTGATTTAGTTGTGAGGATCTTTGATGGTTCCGAGAGACCAGTCTTTGGAGAAGTGAAGTTACCAGTGAAAATAGGGTCGCAAGTGTTCAAAAGTACTTTTTACATCATGGACATCCAACCAGCATACAGTTGTCTGTTGGGTCTTCCTTGGATTCATTCTGCAGGTGATGTGACATTTACTCTTCATCAAAAGTTGAAATATGTGGTGGATGGTCAAGTGGTCATCGTATGCGGGGAGGAGGACATTTTTGTTAGCCATTTGTCCATGTTTAAATATGTTGATATGGATGGTAAGATTCACGAAATGTTGTGCCAGACATTTGAGGCTTTGAATGTTAGTACATTAGCTCATATTTCCATAATCAAGAGCAGTGAGAGGGTGGGGACTTCCATATCTTCTTACAAGCAGGCTAAAGAGGTAGTGCAGTCAGGACAACCCCAAGGCTGGGGAAAACTGTTGGAGGTTGAGAAAAAAGATGACAATTTTGGCATTGGCTATCAACCGGGGAAAGCTGGATGGTCTCAAGGTATCCAAACATTGAGCTTTAGTAGTGTTGGAATGATTGATCCTAACCAGGTGTGTGTTGTGGACAAAGATGTCTACAATGATTACGATCTGGACAACTTGGTGTGCCCATGTGTTCCCGAGGAAGAGCTTCAGAACTGGTTCGTAAAGGATTTCATCCAAGTTACTTGTCAGCCATAGTAATTTTTCTTGTTTTCCCATTTATCATTTGCATGCTAAGTCCTACATTATGCCCAAGGTGTATGGATCCATTGTAGGGCCACCTTGCATTTTATGTGTTTAATTTTATCATGAATAAAGGAGATTTTTCATTCAAATTGTGTTTCCTGTATTTCTTTTTAAAAAAATTCACAAAAAAACAATAAAAATGGCAATGTTTTTCTTTCTTTGTTTTGTTTGGTTGTATCCATGAAAAAAGCAGATTCTGAAATAAGCACATCACTTGTGCAGAACCAATCTTTCAGATTTCTTTGATAACTCTTCTGCTATGACCGAGTATGATTTCGATAACCCGATCTACCAAGCTGATGAAGGGGTTGAAGAAGACTGTGAACTCCCTAAAGAATTGGCAAGGTTATTGAGACAGGAGGAAAAAGTGATTCAGCCTCACCAAGAAGAGATTGAGGTCATCAACATCAGAACGAAAGATGCAAAGAACGAAATTAATATTGGGGTTGTCGCTCCTTGGACTTTACGTCCTGGTGCAGACGCGGACGATCGGCGAAGAGAAAAGGTTGAATAGAGTCGCCAACTAGGCATTTTTATCCCGAAGGAAAGGTAATGCTGCATAAACCTGGAAAGAGATGGATAAGACGCTTTCGAACCAGAGGAACTGAGAAAGGGGGTTGGTTACGACATGGGAAGGTATTAGCACCCAGATCGTCCGTCGTACTCGACGGGATCCACGCTTACAAGATTGTGTTTAAAAGGGGTAGTGTATGTGCTATCTGTGTGCAAAAAGCTAGGGAAGGAAAGTACATGTGTCAGTGTAAAAGGTGTGAATTTCTCAGGAACTGAGGCTTTAGAAAGAATGTTGAATATCGGGGGATGACATAGAGACTTTTGTTCGATAACTGTTAAGTTATGCGTACGTATCCTTTCGTGCAATGAGGAAGTCAGAACACCGTAGTTCGACTCAAAGAGACTGAAAATAAATTGACTGTGAACTGCTTACTTGTCTATGCTCAAGTGTATGACTCGTCTGGCTCGAGTGCTAACTGTCTTGCATTAGACGGAAGAAGCAAGTTCTCGTTTATAGAATGAGTGTGATGAGAAAAGAATCAAGGAGGAGACGATTATTATTTGTTTTTTTGAGTTTTGAGTTTTTATTGTTTTTTGTGTTTTGCATAGGATAATGAGCTTAAGCCTAAATCAAGGATTTGTAAACTCATTATATCACCCATGATTAGGGATAATGAGCCTACTTAAGTGTGAGATAAGCATCTCAACTTAATTACCATGATGAAGTAGGATTAAGATCATTAACCTACTTGCGATTATTTATATGTTTTTGGGTTTTTGTTTAGTGTTAAGTAATGAGTTTAATCTCTAATCATAGATTAGTGAACTCATTACACCATCATAATAGAAGGATGATAGATGAGAACACTTAAGCTGAGGAAGATACCTCAACTTAATCCATGGTTAGGGACTAAATTCATTATATAACAAACCTTTATTAAAGTGGATTTTAATTAAAGGGTGAGATTAAGAAGTGGGTTTTATGGTTTGTAAGACAACTTGAAGAGGACTTGTCCATTAAACACTAGGTTTAGTCCCTCTTAACCATAAGGAAGAGATAGAACCCTAATGTAAGGCCCAAGTTACAAGATAAAGTCTTATTGATTATAAATTTGTTTTGATTAAGAGGTGTAAACAAATTAAAGGTTTAACACTAAGGATTAAAGTTATACACTCCATCCTAAGATAAGGATGCATGCATAACCCTAATTCCAAAGTCTTAAAGCTTTAAGAGTTTAGCCTCTGATTAAAAGATGAGAAGAGAGACTCAAGGAGACTCAAAGGTAAAAAGCTAGGGGAGACTATATACAACCCTAAAAGTTATCATGCTTGGATATCCTATGGTTTGTGAGGCTTAAGAGAAAGGATCTTCAATAAGGCCATCATGGAAGAAGCAGATGAAAAGAGAAGGAGGAAGAAAAATAAGTTACTTACTTCATGAAGAAGATAAGTAACTCAAAAGGAAGAAAGTAAGGAGCAAGAGAGACATAAGTGAAACAAGTTCACTTCAAAGACAACTAATAATGCATATGAAGAGATGAGAAGAGGTGGGAGGTGAAGGCAAATCCACCTCCCAGATAACTTACCAAAAGTTCCTGAAATGTTAGTATGAATGCATAAGATGCAAGGCAAAAAGAAA
Organism: Lathyrus aphaca; assembly: GCA_963966055.1. Lineage (NCBI taxonomy): Eukaryota > Viridiplantae > Streptophyta > Magnoliopsida > Fabales > Fabaceae > Lathyrus > Lathyrus aphaca. The sequence continues at coordinate 144,917,073 of OZ014520.1, read as the reverse complement.
TGATATGAACAAAGATGCAAAGATCAAAACCTGAAGTGATTATGCAATGAAAATTTGTTATGAGATGATGCAAAGTCATACAAGATGTATATGAATGATCATTCAAGGATGAGATGCAATGGAAACATGTTTAGAAGCATGAAAACACATGGATGTTCATGAAATGTAATGGATGCAAAGCATACAAAAATGATGCAACAATCATCAAGAAATGTTCAAGCATGTATTAAGATGTCTAGGATGTCATACAAAAGAATGGAATGACATGGCAAGTTCATAAGTTCATGATATGCAAAAAAGAATGCAAATGAAGATGCAAAATTAGGGTTTTAAGGCAACATGAGATGCATATGACCGAAACAGAAGCATACATCATGATAAAAATTGGAAATTGAACTCAGACAAACCCTAATCCCATATAAGATCACACCCCAAAGGAGAAATTCAGAAGCCAATCCTAGTGAAAGTTATGAAATTTCTAAGTTAACTAGGGTTTTTGGGTGTTCCTAAAGGGAAAATGCAAATCAAATTGAAAATACAAGATAAAAATATGAGATACATAACCTAGAAACTATATGCAATTTGAGAAACAATGCAAAAATAATCAAGTTCAAACTCATCATGGTTAGGCAGAAATGAATTTTTCAAGTTAGGGTTAAAAAATGTGGAATTTATGAACCCTAATTCAAAGAAAATTGTGAATATATGATCAAACCTAAAAAGAAATTTGTGTGGTGAGTTTGAAAATATTTCTAAATGTTTAAGGATGCTTCATGATTTTTTTGGTGATTTTTAGAAACCTAAATGCATATTTAATAAATTAAAATCAATTAATTCATTAATTAAAACATTTAAATATTTTAAAAATACTTTTTTAATGCAAAAATTAAAATAAAAAATTTTTTTAGGTAAAGAAAAATATTTAAAATGAAAACAAAAAGTTTCATATTTTTTCAATGGTTTTTGCTATTTTAAATAAATTGGACAAAAGAAATGTAATAAAATGAAAATAATGGAAAGTATGATGATCCAGTGGCTGGGATTCAAACTGGGGAGGAAAGGGTTGACTGCGCGCGCTTTTCAAGGGTCAGGATTCAATCTGAGGAAATCTAATTAATTAAACCTAATTAAAATACTTAAGTTTTAATGAAGCAATCTGAGCCATCCAAACACGCGCTAAACAAGATCCTACGGCTTACATTCAAACTGGGAAGATTAACCCTAATCCTAACCCTAAACATTTTCATGTGACCGGAGCAAGCTCCGGTCATCTTCTCCGGAGAGCCCTTCAACCTATCTTCTTCCCTAGGCTACCCCAAACCCTCTAAAGCTCCAGAATCAACCATCTAACAACCCTAAACACGAATCCAGCCCCAAAAACAATTTATCATGCATCAAATTCATGAATCGAACAAAAACATTTTCAGATCAAAAAGTTTCAGAACATATACACATCCTGGTTTCTCAACCATTTTCAAAACAAATCATATCAGCATGATCAGGGAGACACATAGAATCATATGGGAACTCAAACAAGAGTTCTGGAAAAAAGTTTAAAGGTGACTACCTGAGATGAAGCTTTTTGACTTTGAGCTTTTTGACCCTTCATTTGATGCAAAACCACTCCAATGGTCCCCCCTTGAGCTTCTGGAGAGCTTAGAACAAGCTTGTAATGGCTGGTTTGAGAGGTTTGGTTCTGATAACTCAAAAATCGTATTTCTGTTTGGGGTGTTTTTAGGCCATGGCAAGGGGTGGGAAATGATCCTTATGTGATTTTGAGTTGATTGGTGAAATTTGTTTTGATGTTTTAGGCTTGTCTAGTGAGAATCGAAGAAGGGAAATATTATGAATTTTTTTGGCAATCTCAGATGTGGGATGTTTCAGGCTTGTATGTCTTATGGAATGAGTTGTATAATGTTAGTATAGGCCAATGGGAGTGATCAGAAAGTGGGTGGTGGCATAGTGTGATTGGTATGGGCCAAGTTGCAAAAATGTCAATGGATGTGTACTTGAGGTATGGCACAAGTCATAGCTGTTTCAAGGGGTTTCTTGGCCTCAGTTGAGTTTGTGGACGGCCCTTGGATTGAATTTGTGCAGCTGGATCACTTGGATGAAGAGATATCATAGGTTTTGAAAATTTCCCTCTTTGGAATTTCTTGAAGTGCAAGGCATAGAAACTTGTGATTTTTTGTGCAATCTTGATCAAAATGTGTTGCATTATGTTGGTATGATTTTTAGAAGTTGATTAGAGATCATGAAATGGCTTGGCAAGTGAATTTGCAAAATTCCCTCTTTGGTGCACACTTGAAAATTATAGGATTTTTGCCAACTTTGAAAGGCCGTATCTTGAGTTCTAGGATGAATCAAGACACGTTCTTGTACTTTTTGAAAATGGGAAGACATAATCTACAACTTTCATGTCCAAGAATGTTTCATTTGAAGCATTTTTGGTCATGAAAGAATAGGTTGAATATCTTTCCCAAAATGGAAAGTTTCCATTACAAGTCCTTTCCAAAAATAACAAGTTTGCATTTGGCTCAAAATTTTTCAACTTTGTGAACTTCCAACCACTTCTAAGATCAAATAAAGATCATAGAACCTCAAAATGATGATGATGACCCTTTGGTACCCTTGATGGAGGCCTCAGATGCCCTGATTTTGACTTTACTTGCTCAAGAAGTTACCCAATGATCAGATGACTTCCACAGTGACTTTGTTCATAATACTTGATACACATGATCCTTATAACATATTAAGACCATTAGAAACAAGAATGACCAAATGTTTTGGGATTAAGGCCTCTGAAACCAAACCCTAATTTTAGGTCATTTGTGCAGGAAATCTTCAGTGTGCCTCTATGCCTTTGCCATGCTTTGTGATCCCTTGACTTTTATGAACTTTGGGGAGCATATTATGATCATAGAACACACATGGACCCTCTTGGAAAGCTTCAAGACCATTGGGATGACTCATATCACTTTTTGGATTGCCCAGATCACAAACCCTATATGTAGATGAAATGAACTATGCAGTGGGACATGATATGCTTAAGCTAATGCAAAAAATGAAAGATCACAAGCCATGGTGTGAGAAAAAGTGAGGGAAAATTTGGGGTGTTTACAATTGCCCCTATTCAAGAATGAGTTAGCTGTGCAGGATGTAAGCGCCTGGCTTAACAGACAAACAAGATAACTTGTGGTTGAATACCAAAGACAGTCCGAGATTTGCACTCACTGGGGAGTAGAAGAAAAGGGATATAAATTGTAAAAGATAGTATAGTATGAGTATCAAATAAAAGCGATGGAGGACAACCATCGAGAAGAGGACGACTACTGGGGGTAAAACGGTAAGCAAAGCAATGACGGGGACGACCATCATGCTGGGAAATAAAGAAACCGCGACGGGGACGGCCATCGGGTAGGGAAATAAAATTTTCTGGGGATCAAAGGAATGAGGGAAACACTGACGGGGACGACCATCAGGTTTAATAGAAAAGATCAACGATGGGGACGGCTATCGGGTAAAACTGATGAAGGACGATCATCAGGAAAAGGAAAAGGGACCACGACGGGGACGACCATCAGGTTTACAGAATAAATGAAATATTTGATGAGGGACGGTCATCAAAGGTTAATGACGATCACCTAGCAGGGGACGGCTGCTCTTTATCTCGACATAGGATAGAAAAGATCATTGATAGGGACGACCATCGGGTAAGCATGATGAAGGACGATCATCAAGAGGTGAAGGACGATCACCTAGCAGGGTACAGGTGCTCTTAGGGATTATCGCAACATAGGACGAATGCCGGATAACAAGATCAACGATGGGGACATCCATCAGATAAATGATGAGGGACGATCATCACAAGGTGAAGGACGATAACCTAGCAGGGGACAACTGCTGAAAATATCACGACATAGGACGAATGCCGGATAGAAAGTTCCAACAATGGGGATTCCACTGGGGATAGGATGAGGGATGGTCATCCAAAGGTGAAGGACGATCACCTAGCAGGGCAAGGTCTGCCGAAAGTATCACGACATAGGACGAATGCCGGATAGAAAAAGTTGTTTTGCTTCTGTGGGGATGTAAACACGAACGCATGCTTGTGCTTTAAAAATAAAAGGTGTAAGTGTTTGACAATGTGTATAGACTAAAGATGCGGACAAGCATCATTTGGAACACGATACGGACGAGTATCAATAGAAGCAAATGTTGACACGTGTTCGAGGATACAAACGAGTATCAATCGGTTGAGCAAAGAACACGGACGAGTGTTGAATCTACTGAGGGGTGATATATACAAGATATGGACGAGTATCAAAGACTTTTGTATAAGTATGTACAAGTATGATTTGCTGGGGAAATATGTGCAAGACACGGACGAGTGTCGAAAGATTGGGCAAGGCACACGGACGAGTGTTTGACTTGCTGGGGAAGTATGACACGAGCGAGTGCCAAAAAAAGAATATGTACAAGTATGAACAAATATCAGTATTGAGAATGCAGAAGGTATTCTGGCGACTTTACTGGGGAAAGATGACACGGATGAGTGTCGAAAAGAGCATGTATAAATATGAACAGGCATCTGTGTTTTAGAGTGCAAAGGGGATGTCTTGTCTTTTATTTGCAGGGGATATGAGTTTTATATATGGCTGGTGAAGTGACGATGGTGTTTGCAGGTGATTGGCTCGAATCTGGCTTATGATCATGCAAATGTTTGATTTTTGCCGTAATGCTCCGTTTTAGACGGAATGCTACACTTATTTTGAGGGAAAATGATGCGAATGCTATGATTATGCAACTGAGAAACCCGATCCGAGATCCGGATCCTGCGGGGATAAAGATCTCTGGTCTATCTGTCCGGAGGGAGAACTCCGCTGGGGACGAGGAAGTTTAGCAGTTCCGCTGGGGAAGTATTTCAGGCATTGCTCTACTGGGGAGAGAATGGCAACTCTGACGGGGAATAGAAAGTTCCTGACCACTTAGCTGGGGAAAAGCCATCAGGCATTTCTCAGGAGATCCTGCTTGGGGAGGAGATAACTTCTGGGAAGTAATAGGTTGTCACTCCTTCGTCCAAACGATACGCTGGGGATTGATGAGTTCTTCAAGGAATCCTCTGGGGGGATAAAAACTTTGCAAGGAAATACTTCTTGTCAAGGAGTCCTGCTGATGATGTGATTGTTAGCTTGGCTAGGGAATAATGCTTGATATGCCCCATGCTGCGAAAGATTGTCTGTCTTGAGTACTTGCAACCTGTTAAAAAGAAACACACAAGTGTCCCGAGGTATCCTCAACCGGATTCCTTCATAGGAGTTAGATTTATCCGAGAGCAACATATTTCCTACAAGCATTTATTGAAAATGGCTTATATGTTTTATGCAAGTATTGTACCATGAACTTTTGACATTTTGCAAACGAAAAAAAAAAGTATAAAATCAAAGTGTGACTGAAAATTCTGATTTGATTTATGCGCCCTGAATAGGCAAGTACAGTCAAAGAAGCGAATCCCCTGAAAGGAGGAGATTGCTGTAAATCGAGAAAATAAAAGTGTCAGCAATGTTGAAAATGATGCTCCAGTGAGCTTCCTTTGCTATGACCCGTATGACCTTGACGTTCTTCTTATCCTGCTTTCTGAAGAAGGTTGATTTTGACCGATGCTTTATCCTTTTGAAGCTTGCCATGTTGTAAGTGACACAGACGAATTCAGAATGCAATTGTTCGCTTATTCTCTTATTTTGCATGGATCGCCCTTTCGGGTTTTCAATCCACCAGGATACCCGTTTTTGCCTGAGCTGTCCGATGTGGCTTTTCAACTCAGCGGGTGTACTTTTTTTTATAGTTTTTTCCCTTATTTTTGCCCGAGTCTTTTATTCTGTTTTTGACTCGCCTGGATGCCCTATTTTTTCCTGGATTTACATTCTGTTTTTGTGTCCAGCGGGTCATTTTATGCAAAGTATTTTTTAACTGCATCTGAATTCACATGAGATAAGAAATCCTCGTCATCCATAGTAGTGAGCATCAGTGCTCCACCAGAGAATACTTTATTTAATATGAATGGGCCTTCGTAGTTTGGCGTCCATTTGCCCATGTGGTCTGTATGAGGAGGAAGAAGTCTTTTCAGAACAAGCTCTCCCACTTGGTATTCCCGAGGTCTGACTTTCTGATCGAAGGCTTTCTTCATTCGCTTCTGATATAACTGCCTATGACAAATAGCTACTAATATTTTCTCTTCAATCAGGTTCAGTTGATTGTACCGGGATCGGACCCATTCTGCTTCATCCAGTTTCACATCCATCATTACCCGTAAGGAGGGTAGTTCAACTTCAACAGGTATGACAGCTTCCATACCATACACAAGCTGGTAAGGTGTTGCCCCGGTAGATGTTCTGATAGAGGTTCGGTACCCATGCAAGGTGATAACGAGAAATCGTATCGCTTTATTACTACGTTTTAAGTCCGTTTTATCGCACATTGATCCTATTAACTCCCGATTGTTCGAGTTTTTTATGTCACATTGCAGGTATAACATGTCTAGAGCTAAATCTTGAGAAAAAGATTAAATGAACCAAAACAAGCATGAAAATAAGATGAAGAGAAGGATTCCTCTAAGTCTGCATATTTTGTAACACTCACGGTCGTCACAACATCACCACGACCGTGATGCCCTACTTTGAGGTCTCACGACTGTTACTCACCTGTCACGACCGTGACACGCTTGAAGTGAAGAATACGACCGTTACACCCTTGTCACGAACGTGACAAGGAAAATGTGCTTAAATTAATTTGAATTAGTCATGAAGACGTGCAACGAGTCAAATACGACTCCTACTTTTCCTCAGACCCAGTATGCCACTTTCCCTAAATTCTCTCATTTTGGACGATGCCCACGCTGATCAAATTCAACTGCCCAAGCCCAAAATAATGTTCTATAAATACCCTAGTTACAAGTTGAAAATTACAGAGTATTATTTTAACTTTCACGCGGAAGCTCTGCCGTAATTTTGTTGAACCCTTTCATTTAATTTTTCCAGCATTGTTCTTGTTTATTTTTTTTCTATTTCTATATCCAACCCAAATTCAATAACAATTTCCAACATTAGGAAATTGTTATTTAAATTAAATTCTTTTTAGCCTTCAGAATTTGTTTCGTATTTTTATTTTTGATTCCGGTTCCGAACACTCCGAGCTTGCCAATCTGTGGAAGAAGGAGTTTTAAGATTTTAATTATCCAGGTTTTTATATTTTTGCATTTATATTAAGTTATTTATTTGTTTATGTTAAGATATTATTATTATTTTATAATGTATGTTTTAATTAATATTTGTTTATTTCTGCATCTGTCTGTTGGTTTAAATAAAATGAGTAGCTAAATTAATTAGGCGGTATGTAATAAACTAAACCAAACCGGTAAAATCGAATCTAAGCTAAAATAATTAAGAACTTACATTCTGGCCATGACTTTTTATAATTAAAATTAATCTTTTTGTTATGAGAGTAAGAAAAGTGTAATAGGTTAGGTCGAGACCACGAGAGTGTGAGATTTTAACCGGATAGCTAAAGTTAGGCATTTGATTTAAATACAGCGAGAGCGCTTTAAAATGAATTAGACTTATTAAGTTTTCAAAAATTATCTTCTAAACACTTATGGGCTAGCGAGAGTAGGCATAGGACTTTAGGAGTAAGATCTGAGATAAGACCACGAGAGTGTGAGTCGAGGGTATTTAGACTGATAATCTCTACAGAATAATTTAAGTGAACCATCCTTATAAGCTTAGGTTAGACTGACCTGCATAGGTTAATATAATTACATACCGACCGCCTTCTCATTATTTCTTTAAAACTAAATTTAATTCCCGTTTTTAATCCTTAAAACCAAACTCGTGACAAATATCCACCCTAGCTAAACTAGTAGACCCTCTAGCACTAGAGTGATTACAAAGTCCCTGTGGGATCGATAATCTTTTATATTACTTTGATAGGCTGTGCGCTTGCAGTTCAGATACCGCTAGACACATATTGCGTCTTCGCCCCATCAAGTTTTTGGCGCCGTTGCCGGGGACCTTGATTTAGTCACTAGTGCACAAATAGAGTAGCACTGTCTAGACTAAGGTAACAACTTATTCTTTTCCTAATCTAATTTCCCGAGTGTATGCCAAGTACTCGCTGTCAAGGCGAAGACTTGCAACCTCCAGTCCAAGAATTAGAACGCTTCTTACATGTAAGAAGACGAATATTCGAATACGAACGAAAATACAACATTCCAGATCTTCAAGTTGATCCACCTAAACCAGTCGGAACATCAAAGGACGCAGAGATGGCTGAAGAACCAAATCATCCACTCAAATATTATGCTAGTCCTTCACAAGCTGAGCCGCATTCTAGCATTGCTGCACCGGCTATCAACCGAAACGATTTCGAATTGAAACCTTCGCTGATATCAGCCGTGCAACAAAATCAATTCGCCGGAAATCCTACCGAGGATCCGAACCTTCATCTTTCGATATTTGTGCAGTACGCAGATACTGTAAAAGCTAATGGAGTTACCCAAGAAGCTATTAGATTACGCCTTTTTCCTTTTTCACTTCGAGACAGAGCGAGAGCCTGGCTTCAATCTCTACCCTCGAATTCAGTAACTACGTGGGAGGAACTAAAGAGAGTCTTCTTGACGAGATATTTCCCACCTAGTAAGACAGCTATGCTAAGAGCTCAAATCAACGGATTTAAGCAAAAGGAAAACGAATCACTTTTCGAAGCTTGGGAACGCTATAAAGATATGTTGAGACTTTGTCCACATCACGGATTAGTAGAATGGATGGTCATCCATACTTTCTACAATGGACTCTTGTACAACACAAGAATGACGATTGACGCTGCCGCAGGCGGCGCACTAATGGAAAAAGAATATAATGATGCTTATGCACTTATCGAGAGTATGGCTCAAAATCATTACCAATGGGGAAGCGAGAGAGTCGCAACTGAGAAACCAACAAAAGGAGGTATGTACGAAGTGAGTAGTATGGACCAAGTCAATGCAAAGTTTGACCAACTTAACCAAAAGATCGACAACTTGGCCATAACACCAACAGCCACCGTGGCTGCGGTAACACCTAACTGTGAGTTATGTGGAGTTCCAGGACATGCTGTCCCTGATTGTCAACTATTAGCAGGAATTCCCACAGATCAAGTGAATTATGCTCAAGGAAACCCATACTCAAACACATACAACCCAGGTTGGAAGAATCACCCGAACTTCTCTTACAAGAACAACAATGCTTTATACGCACCAGGTCAAACACCAGCTACACCACCAGGATATCAAAAGACTGCTCCTAACGTTCCTAGAAAATCAAACCTTGAATTGATGATGGAGAACTTCATAGCGACCCAATCTCAAACAAACAAGGATTTCCTAAACCAAAACATACACACTAGTGAGCAGATTAAACAATTAGTAAGCAAGGTAGATGCGTTAGCTACACATAACAAAATGCTTGAAACTCAGATTTCACAAGTGGCTCAACAACAAGCACCTACCGCTGCACCAGCTGGAGTATTTCCTGGACAACCCCAACCTAATCCAAAAGGACAGGCCAATGCTGTGATACTAAGAAGTGGCAAGGAACTTGACGGACCTGCCGATCCAAGACTTGACAATCCAGCCATGTACCAAAAGCAAGATAAACCGACTGAAAAGGAGAATGAACCAGAAGAAAAGGAAGATAATAATCAAGAGGCAGTGGAGAAAGAAAAGCCTTATGTGCCTCCACCACCTTATAAACTACAAATTCCGTACCCTCAGAGATTAACCAATTCCAAGACGATGGGCCAGTTTAAGAAATTTGTTGAACTTCTGAAACAGTTGAATATTACTATTCCGTTTACAAAAGCTATCACTCAAATGCCCTTGTATGCTAAATTTCTAAAGGAAATCTTATCCAATAAGAAGAAGATAGAGGATAACGGAACCGTTACACTTACTGCTGAGTGTAGCGCGATAATTCAAAACAATATGCCTCCTAAGTTAAAAGATCCAGGTAGTTTCTCTTTACCCTGTGTAATAGAAAAATTCGTCATTGACAAAGCTCTATGCGATTTAGGAGCCAGTATCAGTGTTATGCCCTTAACAATTTGCAAAAGGCTAGACATGGGAGACCTAAGACCAACTAAAATGTCTGTTCAACTAGCCGACCGCTCTATTAAATATCCTGTAGGCATACTAGAAAATGTCCCGGTACGTATAGGACAATTCTACATTCCTACTGATTTTATAATCATGGACATCTCTGAAGACTCCACTACACCTATTATACTAGGAAGACCATTCTTAGCTACCACCGGAGCTATTATAGACGTAAAGAAGGGAAAGCTAACCTTTGAAGTAGGTGAAGAGAAAGTTGAATTTATTTTAACACAATTCTTACAATCACCAGCTATAGAGGATACATGCTATTTATTGGATGTAATTGACGAATGTGTAAGAGAAATGGAAATGAAAGAAACTACTTATTCTGAAATTATGAAAATTCAAATCCCTCCGATTTTCGAAGATGACAATTGGCGTAAACCGTATTAGGATGATAGTCTAAGCGAAAGTTTAGCACTTACACCGGATCCCATGCCAAGTAAGAAGAAACCTACATTAGAGTTAAAAACTTTACCTAAGAACCTAAGATACGAATTCCTAGACACTGAATGTACAAGACCAGTTATAATCAATTCCAGTTTAGGAACAATTCAAACAAAGAAACTTTTAGATGTCTTAAAGAAATACCCAACTGCATTAGGATATAACATATCTGATCTCAAAGGAATATGTCCTTCAATCTGTATGCATCGTATTCTGCTAGAAGAAGATTGCAAAACCTCCAGAGAATCTCAAAGAAGAATTAACCCAATCCTTAGCACTGTAGTAAAGGAAGAAGTTAAGAAACTACTAGACGCTGGAATAATATATCCAATCTCTGATAGTAAATGGGTTAGTCCAGTACATGTAGTACCAAAGAAAGGAGGTATCACTGTTGTGAAAAACGCTTAAGGCAAATCGATATCGCAAAGAGTAGTGACCGGACATAGAGTGTGCATCGATTATCGAACTAAACAAAGCCACTCGAAAAGATCATTTCCCGCTACCTTTTATAGATCAAATGTTAGAACGATTAGCCAAACACTCGTATTTCTGTTATCTTGATGGTTACTCAGGATTTTTCCAAATCCCGATCCACCCTGATGATCAAGAGAAGACTAGATTCACATGCCCTTATGGAACGTTCGCTTATAGACGAATGCCCTTCGGATTATGCAACGCTCCTGCAACCTTTCAAAGATGTATGATGTCAATCTTCGCAGATTTCATAGACAACATCATGGAAGTGTTCATGGATGACTTCTCTGTATGCGGGCAAAGTTTTGAAGGATGTCTATCAAATTTAGAAATGGTGTTAGAAAGATGTGTAAAAGTAAACCTCGTGCTCAACTGGGAGAAATGTCATTTTATGGTCAGAGAAGGAATCGTACTAGGACACGTTATATCTAATAAGGGAATTGAAGTTGATAAAGCTAAGATAGAAGTCATAAAAGATCTTCAACCCCCTAAGACCATTCGAGAAATACGAAGTTTTTTAGGACACGCCGGTTTCTACCGACGATTCATCAAAGATTTCTCGAAAATCACTAAACCTCTTACCGGTTTATTAATGAAAGACGTTGAGTTCATATTCAATAAAGATTGTCTTAAAGCATTCGAAACTCTAAAAACAGCCCTCATCACCGCACCAATCATGCAACCACCTGACTGGAGATTACCTTTCGAAATCATGTGCGATGCGAGTGACTATGCTATAGCCGCAGCTCTAGGACAAAGGAAGGACAAGAAACTTCACGCAATTTACTATGCCAGTAGAACCTTCGATTCTTCTAAGATGAACTACGCCACTACTGAAAAAGAACTGTTAGCAGTTGTCTTTGCGCTTGATAAATTCCGTTCCTACCTAGTGGGAGCAAAAATAATCGTCTACACAGACCACGCTGCTATCAGATATCTATTAACCAAGAAAGATGCTAAACCAAGACTCTTGAGATGGATTTTACTCTTACAAGAGTTTGACCTCGAAATCAAAGATAAGAAAGGTACTGAAAACGTCGTAGCAGACCATTTATCTAGAATAGAAGGTATTAAACCCGAACAAGTGCCGATTAACGATGATTTTCCGTATGAACAGCTAATAGCACAAATAGGAAGCGACCCAGTTCAGTTAGACATAGATGAACCAAGAACCGTGGAAACAATACAAACAACCGTAGGACTCCCATGGTACGCTGACATTGTCAACTACTTAGCTGTAGGAGCATTTCCACCTGACTTAACCTATCAACAGAAAAAGAAGTTCTTCCACAATCTCAAGAATTACTATTGGGACGAACCATTATTATTTAAAAGAGGACCTGACAGAATCTTTCGTCGATGTATTCCCGAAGAAGAAATAGAAGATGTCATTGCTCAATATCATTCATCTCCTTATGGTGGACATGCAAGCACTTCCAAGACTTGTGCAAAAATCTTACAAGCCGGCCTATTTTTATCCAATCTATGGAAAGATGTCCACTTCGCTGTTATAAATTGCGATCGGTGTCAACGCACCGGTAATATTTCAAGAAGAGATGAAATGCCTCAAAGAGGAATATTAGAAGTAGAAGTCTTTGACGTCTGGGGAATAGATTTTATGGGACCATTCCCATCATCTTTCGGTAATAAGTACATACTCGTATCTGTCGATTATGTTTCAAAATGGATTGAGGCTGTAGCTTCTCCTACAAATGACACACGAGTAGTAATTAAGCTTTTCAAGAATATAATCTTTCCAAGATTTGGTGTGCCTAGACTTGTCATAAGTGACGGTGGCTCGCATTTCATTTCGAAGATATTTGACAAATTACTATCTAAGTATGGAGTCAGACATCGTGTAGCAACACCATATCATCCACAAACAAGTGGACAGGTCGAAGTCTCGAACAGAGAAATTAAACAAATCCTAGAAAAGACTGTCGCCATATCTAGGAAAGATTGGTCATCTAAACTTAATGAAGCTTTATGGGCTTATAGGACAGCCTACAAGACACCCATAGGAACTACACCTTTCAAACTAGTGTATGGGAAGGCTTGTCATCTCCCGGTAGAACTAGAACACAAAGCATATTGGGCGATTAAAACACTCAATATAAACTACAATGCCGCTGGAGAAAAGCGAATCCTCGACATTAATGAATTAGAAGAATTAAGATTAGATGCTTATGAGAATGCTAAGATATATAAAGAAAGAACCAAGCGATGGCACGATAAACGCCTATCTAGGAAAGAATTTAGTGTGGGAGACGTGGTACTCCTATTTAATTCAAGACTTAGGTTCTTTCCTGGAAAACTAAAATCTAGATGGTCAGGACCCTTTGAAATAACTAGAGTGTTCCCGAGCGGAGCAATAGAAATTAAGGGTAGGAATAGTGAACCGTTCACAGTAAACGGACAATGATTAAAACATTACCATAAAATTGAAAATAGAGATTATGCGAATAGTTTAAAGCTTTTAGAGTTGTCCACTAATTTCCCTGATTAATCTACGCCTAAGCATTACGTCAGGCTTTTGACGATAAAAACATCGCTTAGTGGGAGGCAACCCATGTTATCATTTTATCATTTTATCATTTTATTGTTTTTATTTCATTATTATTATTATTGACTTTATTTATGCAATTATTTTCTTATTTTCTTTATTTTAATTTTTATTTTCTAAATCACTTTTACAGATTTTCTAAAGTCTTTTCTACCTTTCCCTTTCCCCCTGATTTGTTTCCTCCACATTAACACTAACTATGGCTAACCAACCAAGAAACATTATGGAAACCAAATTTAGAGGTAGGAACCAAAGAATGAAATTTGAGGAATTATCACAGAGACAAATGGATTTGACTCTGTACTATGATGAACTGACTATGGAAACTTTAGGTATACATGATAACATCCTATACCTGTTTAACCAACTTGGATGGGAGAATGCTCTCATAAAACAAAAATTTGTAACTTACCGCGAGCTCACCCTTGAGTTTTTAAGCTCCTTAGTTTACTTACCCGAGCGCGGATTTGGATTAAGGAAAAGATTTATTAGTTTCCGACTATTCGGGATCGAATATGACTTTAACCATAAGGAACTAGCTGACTTATTAGGATTCCCTAGTGGACCTTTTGCCTTTACTACCACCCAGGTAGAATTAATGGATATTGAGCTAGACTTCTTTTGGGGAACCTTAACCGGAAATTACCACCCTGAGCCGGATAACATGAACAATGATGAAATACATAACCCTGTTATCCGCTACTTTCATAAGATCCTTGCCCACACCTTCTTTGGAAAGGAAGAGAACCTCACTGGAGTATCTAAAGATGAGATATTCATAATGTCCTGTTTGACCAATGGAAAACCCGTTAATGTTGTGCCATTCATGATGCAAACCTTTACCCGAATCCAAGAGGAACCTGATCTACCAATATTGGTAGGAGGCCTGGTCACCATGATCGCTGATGCCCTCGGACTTAGATACCAATTACACAAGTGCAACCGTTTAGGTACCATCCGCCCTATGAATCTGAACTTCTGCTTTAACCGTCAAATTATAAGAAACTTAGGACAACCACCTTATGAGTACCTAATCAGAAATGAAATAGTAACCCTGTTCACATTACCGAACCATGCTAAAGTCAGTGTTCACAATAGAGATAATTGGCTTTATGAGCTTACCCCTCCTGACTATCCATCAACACTTGAAACACCACAATCCTACCAAATTTGGGATGACCTAATGACTGATGTAGAAAGTGACCCTGAGACACCTCCTGGTTACCATGACATTGACCACACTGATGAAGTTATCGAAACCCCTGAAATAAATCAAGTAGGATATGCTGACAATCTAAAGAAAATCCTGAACACTCTTGAAGTTTATCAAGCTGATATTAATGCTGTTAAGGATGAAGTTAAAAGCATGCGATTGGACGTTATAGGTTTAACTGACATAACATGTGAACAATTCTACCATTTAAACTCCGCACTAGAAGATTTGAAGAAGCAACTTTGATAATGCTGTAGTGATTTGAATTTATTTTACTTTTCGTTTTTGTTTCTAGTTTAGTTTTGATATTTCTCAACATTTCATAGCTTATTTTCATTACTGTAATTTCTTTCTATTATGTCAAAAGCAAAGTACTTCTATTTTATGCAATTTTCCAATTTAATCAATTTTCATGCTTTTCATTATTTGCTGCTACATTTGAATTGCTGGATATTTTATGAATTCTCGTGTGATGAAATCTACTGCTTATATATATATATATATGTTGATCCACTATTATGTATTATGTTTATATTGGAATTAATTGGAAGTAATACGAATTGCAATTAAAATGAACTGAGGTAATCCATTATGTGAAAATTCCATGTTTTGTAATCATCACGGTCGTCACCATTCCCTCACGATCGTGACGGGCAATTTAGCGCGTCACGACCGTAAGACCCCCCTCACGACCGTGACAACCCTATTTACGAATTTTGAAGTTACAGAACCGTTCACCTTCGCAGAACCCCATTTTCTATTTTCACAAAAAGTCCAACCTCCCATTATCTCCTCTTCTCCCGTAACCACCCATTACTCTCAATCAATTCCATTAACCCGTTCCACCTTTTCACTTATTCACAACTCCTCACATTCACTCCATTCCATTATAATCCGAACAATTTCTCCACATTTTCTCACAAAACCTCAAAACCTCAAAAACACTTATCTCTCATTTACTTCATTTGCATGCAATGGAGAATATTCAGTTTAGAGATGGAGACCAAGGAGAAGCACAAAGAGAGAAGTTTGTAAGGTTTCAAAACCGTGGCATCCAACCCACTCGGTACGTCGACCTCGATTGCTTGAGGGAGTTAGGATTGCTCGACGAAGTGAAGCTACTGCTTGAGTATGTTGGTTTGTGGGACTTGTACAGTCAACCGCAACCGACATTCGAAAACCTCACCTTGGAGTTTCTAAGTTCATTTCAGTATATCACGCCACCCGGGTCAACGAGTCAACTCACCGGCATTGCAAAATTCAGAATGCTCGGAAGAGAGTTCCAAATCACTCAAACCAGAATCGCTGAATTGTTAGGCTTCAGCCACGACAACGATGCTCACCTCCGCGTGCCCGACAACTTTAACGAAGCTGCTTTCACTTTGTGGCACAACATCACTAACAGCCGTGCTTCCGCCTACCAGAGTCTGAATGCCACTCATATCCATAACCCAGCCATTCGGTATTTCCATCGTATCATATGCAACACTATCTTCGTAAGAGAGAGCAACTACAAGCTCAATTCCAAAGAGCTCTTATTCTTGCACTGTGCCTTGAATGAAGAACGCATCAATGCTGCTCCGTTCCTTTTAGCGCATATTCAGTCTGTAGCGCATAGAGGCGCCACTCCCTTCTACATTGGCGGGATTGTTACTACCCTTGCCATATAGCTGGAGCTTGGTGACCAGATCAATCATTTGCCTCATAGAGCACCGGAGCTGCTTACCAAGAACTACTGCAAGTCCGCTCATATGATCTCTCAGAGAGAGGATGGCAGGTTCAACCCTGTGATCCAAGGCACCATCTATCATCACATCACTTTGCCTTGCAGGGACCACATTGATCCATCGAACAGAGCCAATTGGCTATTTGATTTGCCGGATGCTGCAGGCCATGTTCCGATTATTGACGAGCAGACTGATGCACCTGTGGACGAGATGCAGGATGCGATGGATGCTGCTGAGCCAGTTCAGGACATCCCTGAGTCCTCCACCAGGCAGCCACCTTCAGCTGATATCACCCTTGAAGAGATCCTTCGTGCCATTCATCATCAGAATCAGATGAATGCTGCACTTGAGCGTAGGCAGAAAGAGCAATACGATGCACTCCTTGCAACTGTTGTCAGTAACCAGAAGAAAACAGATGAGAAGCTAGGAGAGATTTTCAGTGAGCTGGATGCTTTGCGTATAGATATCACTGCTCTCACCACCACCGGTTCTGATGAGGAAGCCACTCCTACCAGACGCTCCCGCACCAGAAGCCGAGGCCGTGGTCGTCAGCAGCATTAGCTTACTTTTTGTTTTTGCATTTCTGTTTTTGTATTGTATTTCCCCCGCTATTATATCACAACATTGAGGACAATGTCTGATATAGTGTGGGAGAGATACCTTTCCCTTTCCGCATTTTCCATTTCATTGTATTTCCCTTTCCGTATTTTAATCAAACAAATTAATATTTATGCTATTTCTTCAGTTTCAATTCTTCCCCGTTTATTTAGCTATACCGAAATGTTTTGCTTTATCTTCGCATTACTCGACTTACCTATGAAAATCGTAGTTAGGAAGCTGAGAAAAATCCAACGAGATCAATACAGTCTTGACACCTTAGACTTCCTACTTATGCATTCCATTCTGATATTTGTTATGACCACACCTTAAGTCTTAGTTCTAAAGTAACCCCTAGTAGTTTATACTAGCAGTCAGCACCGTCTGAACACAAACCACGTGGGGAGCCGATGAACATAAGTGTTTGATGCCTAATCTATAAACGATCCTTCATATCTCGATGCCAATAAAAAGAAATTGCACCAAAGTACACGGTCGCATATAAGAGATGAGAAAAATAAAAAGGAGTCCATTGCGGGTTGGTTCAGAGGTACCTGGTTCTGAACTTGGTAGGGCGTGCTACGGCTCGATCCCCCACAACCTCCAATTTGGATAATATGTAAAGGGTTTCCACATTCGTGTACCAGACCCTGTGCTAATAAAGGATCAAAGTCACTAACCGGCTACTCCACTACGTGCGTGCGAAGGCAAAGGGCTTAATGTGATTGCGCTAGAACGAAACCGGGTGAAATAAGATCGAAGGACTCTAGGTAGAATCATAACGCAATTACCGAATGTTTTGTTTAACGGGAAGTCGACGACTTAGCTTGTTGCTTGTGTCATTAGTGTATCGTTAGTGTTCTATTCTAATACCGGTTTATCTAGCTAAATGATTTCTCGTATGGTTTGTTATGTGTATGCGTCCGATGAAAATTGTCCGATCACTTTTCAACCGACTATTTGCTTGAGGACAAGCAAAGGTTTAAGTTTGGGGAAGTTTCGTATCGCTTTATTACTACGTTTTAAGTCCGTTTTATCGCACATTAATCCTATTAACTCCCGATTGTTCGAGTTTTTTATGTCATATTGCAGGTATAACATGTCTAGAGCTAAATCTTGAGAAAAAGATCAAATGAACCAAAACAAGCATGAAAAGAAGATGAAGAGAAGGATTCTGCTAAGTATGCATATATTGTAACACTCACGGTCGTCACAACATCACCACGACCGTGACGCCCTACTTTGAGGTCTCACGACCGTTACTCACCTGTCACGACCGTGACACGCTTGAAGTGAAGAATACGACCGTTACACCCTTGTCACGTTCGTGACAAGGAAAATGTGCTTAAATTAATTTGAATTAGTCATGAAGACGTGCAACGAGTCAAATACGACTCCTACTTTTCCTCAGACCCAGTATGCCACTTTCCCTAAATTCTCTCATTTTGGACGATGCCCACGCTGATCAAATTCAACTGCCCAAGCCCAAAATAATGTTCTATAAATACCCTAGTTACAAGTTGAAAATTACAGAGTATTATTTTAACTTTCACGCGGAAGCTCTGCCGTAATTTTGTTGAACCCTTTCATTTAATTTTTCTAGCATTGTTCTTGTTTATTTTTTTTCTGTTTCTATATCCAACCCAAATTCAATAACAATTTCCAACATTAGGAAATTGTTATTTAAATTAAATTCTTTTTAGCCTTCAGAATTTGTTTCGTATTTTTATTTTTGATTCCGGTTCCGAACACTCCGAGCTTGCCAATGTGTGGAAGAAGGAGTTTTAAGATTTTAATTATCCAGGCTTTTATATTTTTGCATTTATATTAAGTTATTTATTTGTTTATGTTAAGATATTATTATTATTTTATAATGTATGTTTTAATTAATATTTGTTTATTTCTGCATCTGTCTGTTGGTTTAAATAAAATGAGTAGCTAAATTAATTAGGCGGTATGTAATAAACTAAACCAAACCGGTAAAATCGAATCTAAGCTAAAATAATTAAGAACTTACATTCTGGCCGTGACTTTTTATAATTAAAATTAATTTTTGTTACAAGAGTAAGAAAAGTGTAATAGGTTAGGTCGAGACCACGAGAGTGTGAGATTTTAACCGGATAGCTAAAGTTAGACATTTGATTTAAATACAGCGAGAGCGCTTTAAAATGAATTAGACTTATTAAGTTTTCAAAAATTATCTTCTAAACACTTATGGGCTAGCGAGAGCAGGCATATGGCTTTAGGAGTAAGATCTGAGATAAGACCACGAGAGTGTGAGTCGAGGGTATTTAGACTGATAATCTCTACAGAATAATTTAAGTGAACCATCCTTATAAGCTTAGGTTAGATTGACCCGCATAGGTTAATATAATTACATACCGACCGCCTTCTCATTATTTCTTTAAAACTAAATTTAATTCCCGCTTTTAATCCTTAAAACCAAACTCGTGACAAATATCCACCTTAGCTAAACTAGTAGACCCTCTAGCACTAGAGTGATTACAAAGTCCCTGTGGGATCGATAATCTTTTATATTACTTTGATAGGCTGTGCGCTTGCAGTTCAGATACCGCTAGACACATATTGCGTCTTCGCCCCATCACAAGGCGAATGGTAGCATTTCATGCCAATCTTTGTAGGTGACTACCATCTTCTGCACAATCTTCTTTATGTTTTTGTTAGCAGCCTCATCAGCGCCATTCATCTTTGGCATGTAAGGAGAAGAGTTGTGATGTTGAATTTTGAAGTCCCGACAAAGTTCTGCCATCATCTTGTTGTTCAAATTGGAACCATTATCAGTAATGATTCGCTCGGGAACTCCATATCGACAGATGATATCCCTTTTCAGAAATCGAGCTACCACTTGCCTGGTGACATTTGCATACGAAGCTGCTTCAACCCATTTGGTGAAGTAATCAATGGCTACCAGGATGAATCTGTAACCATTTGAAGCAGTCGGTTCAATCTTTCCAATCGTATCAATGCCCCACATGGCGAAGGGCCAAGGTGAAGACATTACATTCAAAGGATTCAGAGGCACATGCACTTTATCTGCGTAGATCTGGCACTTGTGGCATTTTCTGGCATAAGCACAACAGTTTCATCCATTGTGATCCAGTAGTAACCTGGTCTTAATAATTTCTTTGCCATTGCATGTCCTCCTGCATGGGTACCAAAAGAACCTTCATGTACTTCGTGCATCAGTAGGTTTGCTTCCTTCTTGTCAACACATCTGAGCAAGACCATGTCGAAGTTTCGCTTGTACAAAGAACCATCAGTATTGAGGAAGAAATTGCCGGCTAGCCTTCTTAATGTATTCTTATCATTTGACGATGCCCCAGGTGGGTATGTCTTAGTTTCCAAGAAGCATTTGATGTCATGGTACCAAGGCTTGTTATTAGTGACGGTGTGCACTGAGAATACATATGCCGGTCTGTCCAGTCTGGATACCAAAATCCGAGGTACATAATTAGCAGTCTGTACTTTGATCACGGATGAAATGGTAGCCAAAGCGTCTGCTAACTGATTCTCATCTCGAGGGATGTATTCAAGCTTAACTGTTGTGAAGAAGGTCAACAATCTCCTCGTATAGTCACGGTAGGGAACCAGATGCTCCTGATGAGTGTGCCACTTGCCATTGGTCTAGTTGATTACCAAAGCTGAATCTCCGAATACATTCAAGGTTTTGATCCTGAGGTCAATGGCTTCCTCAAGACCCATGATACAAGCTTCGTATTCTGCTTCGTTGTTAGTGCAAGCAAAGGTGAGCCTTGCTGAGAAAGGCATATGAACCCCTTTAGGTGTAATAAGCACTGCACCAACCCCACGACCATTGCAATTAACTGCCCCCGTCAAACATCATAGTCCATGCTTCTTCTGGGTCAGTCCCTTCAATGTGAATAGGCTCTTCACAATATTTTGCTTTTAAGAACATGATGTCTTCATCAGGGAAATCAAATCTCATAGGCTGGTAATCATCAATGGGTTTCCTAGCTAGATAGTCAGACAATACACTGCCATTGATGGCTTTCTGAGAGGTGTACTGAATGTCATATTCTGTTAGAATCATTTGCCACCTTGCAACCCTTCCGATAAGTGTTGGCTTCTCAAATATGTACTTGACTGGGTCCATCGGTGAGCAGCCCACGCTAAAGCACAACAAGTTTTCTCGAGCAGTGAATAACGTTGTTCACAGTCGGTAAACTTTTTGCTTAGGTAGTATATTGCATACTCTTTTCGACCAGACTCGTCATGCTGGCCCAACACACACCCTATTGACTCTTCTAAAACTGTCAAATACATGATTAGAGGTCTTCCTTCGATTGGAGGCATGAGGATTGGAGGTTCTTGCAGATATTCTTTGATCTTGTCAAAAGCTCTCTGACAATCATCGTTCCACCTGACTGTTTGTTCCTTTCTTAGCAGTTTGAACAAGGGTTCGCAGGTTGCAGTGAGATGAGATATGAACCTTGAGATGTAGTTCAATCTACCTAGGAACCCTCGAACTTCCTTCTCAGTCTTAGGTGCAGGCATCTCCTGAATGGCTTTCACTTTGTCGGGATCAACTTCAATTCCTTTTTCACTTACAATAAAACCCAACAACTTACCGGAACGTACCCCGAATGTGCACTTGTTGGGGTTCAACTTCAACTGATAATTCCTCAAACACTTGAACAATTTCAGTAGATTCACCAAATGATCTTCCTCTGTAAGGGACTTGGCAATCATATCATCCACATAGCACTCGATTTCTTTATGGATCATATCATGGAATAATGTTACCATAGCCCGTTGATATGTTGCACCAGCGTTCTTCAGACCGAATGGCATTACTTTGTAGTAGAATGTGCCCCAGGGTGTGATGAAAGTTGTCTTCTCCATGTCTTCAGGTGACATCTTGATCTGATTGTATCCAGAAAATCCATCCATAAGAGAAAATACCGAGAACTAAGATGTGTTATCCACCAATACATCAATGTGAGGTAATGGGAAATCATCCTTCGGGATGGCTCTATTCAGATCCCGATAATCGACACACATACGCACCTTGCCATCCTTCTTAGGTACGGGTACAATGTTACCAACCCATGGCGGGTAACTAGCTACAACAAGAAAACCGGCGTCCCACTGCTTTTGTACTTCTTTTTTAATTTTCATGGCCATATCTGGGCGAGTACGGCGTAATTTCTGTTTAACTGGCGGACAATCTTCTTTCAGTGGCAACCTGTGCATGACAATGTCCGTATCCAGACCCGGCATATCCTGATAAGACCAAGCGAACACATCGAC
Organism: Lathyrus aphaca; assembly: GCA_963966055.1. Lineage (NCBI taxonomy): Eukaryota > Viridiplantae > Streptophyta > Magnoliopsida > Fabales > Fabaceae > Lathyrus > Lathyrus aphaca. Next base: position 144,894,574 of record OZ014520.1, on the reverse strand, counting down.
ATACTCTCGAAGCATACTGAATAGTTGTTCTTTCACTAGAGCTTGCAGTCTGGCCCCGATCTTCACCTCTTTCACATCTTCCTCGGTACCAAGATTGATAGTTTCAACTTCCTCCTGATGAGGAGCAATCACTTTTTCCTCTTGTCTCAACAACCTAGCTAATTCTTCAGGCAAATCATAGTCTTCATCAACCCTTCATCTGTTTGATTAATCGAATTGTCGAAGTCATACGAGTTCATAGTAGTGTCGTTGTCGGTGCAATCTGGAGGATTATCTCTGCAAGGGTTGAGATTTGTTTATTTTAGTGATTGATTTTATTTTATTTAGAAAAAGTGTGAATGGAGTTATTATGAAAAAAACATTGCCATTTATTGTTTTGTGCGAAAATAACAAAAATGAAAAGACAGTGAGCGAAAAAAAAGATCGTTTACAAAATATGTCCATTGTTCATTAATCATTCATTTTCACAAAATACAAATATGGCCCTATTACAAAATGAGTCCTGACACCTTGGGCAAGATGCAGGACTTGATGCATGCTTAAACAGGAAATAATAATTACTCTGCAAAAGTAATCCTTATAATTTCCTGAGAAGACCAGTTGAGGACTTGCTGGCCTGGGACCCTTGGACGAATCTAGCTTTCCAGGTTGAAGTCACTTTCAGCCTCGTCTTCCACATTGTTGATTGCATCCGGGGTCAACATTCCCCACTGATAAACTTGGGAGCTTCAGCAGCCTCCTCCTGGACCTATCAGGATGGTTTGTAACCCAACCCGAACTTGTCTTCCTTGATCTGAACTTGCAGCAGCTTGCCCCAGCCCTAGGCATTCCCGTCTTCAACAACCTTCCAAGCTTGCTTATAAGAAGAGATTGAAGTTCCAGATACTTCAGCTGTTGCTTCATTGACATTGAGGGCCTCAAACCCTTGGCTTATTGTCTCATGGATCTCTCCGTCCATCTCAATATACTTGTAAGTAGCTAGATGACTGACGAAGATATTCTCCTCCCCACAGATTGTGATGATTGGCCCTCCCATTTGTATTTTAACTTCTGGTGAAGGTTCGACGTTACGGCGCCAGCAACGTGAATCCATGGCCGACCTAACAAACAACTATAGGCAGGCTGAATGTCCATCACGTAGAAGATAGTTTTGAAGATCTTTGGGCCAATCACCACAGGCAGCTCAATTTCCCCAAGAACCGATCTTTTAGAACCATCAAAGGCTCTCACTACCAGGTTACTTGGACGCAGTGCTAGACCATCATATTCCATCTTGACCAAGGCTTTCTTTAGAAGAACATTGAGTGAGGACCCAGTGTCAACCAAGACGTGAGAAAGAACAACACCTTTACACTCCAAGGTGATTTGCAAAGCCTTATTATGGTTACGACCCTTTGTAGTTAGATCAGGATCGGTGAACCCTAGTCCATGACTAGTGTTGACATTAGAAACCACCGTTTCTAGCTTATTAACTGTAATCTCTTATGGCACGTAAGCTGCGTGCATGAATTTGAGAAGTTCATTCTTGTGAGCTTCAGAACATATTAGCAGTGATAGAATAAAGATTTTGGAGGGTGTCTGATGGAGCTGGTCCACAACCTTATAGTCACTCTTTTTTATTATTCTCATGAACTCGTCTACATCCTGGTCAAAGGATGTCTTCTGAGCTTCCTTGGCAATAGGTTCTTCAGGTACCACACTTTTGCCCTTAGCCTTGACAGCAACTTCTGCTTCACCATTAGTCCTTGGGAATTGTGAGGCAAAGAGACGTCCGCTTCGAGTGAAGCCTCTGCCTCCCCCCACATTATCAATCTGTGGTGTAGAAGTGTCAAAAGTGACTTTCTTTCCGTCGCAATATAAATATGAGCCATAGTGCCAAGGCACGACACTACTGCTGTCATATGAAACTGGTCCTGGTACCGTGATAGTAAACAGACTGATTGTTGCGGAAGAAGGAGTTGAGACAGTTTGAGGTTCATAATAAATTGTGACAGGAGGTCTGACAGGGGATGGTGCTGGTGATGAAGGTTGTTGATGTTGATGTGAGTTGTTGAAAGAATCTGGGACATGGATTGTTGCCGGATCATAGTAAATGGTAACTATGGAAATGTCTTCATTGATGGTTGTTGTTGTTGTAGAAGGATGTGTTGAACTGATGTCTATTGAAGTTGAAGAAGGAATAGTTGTTGATGTTGTAGAAGAATCTGTTAGAATGATTGTTGCTGAAGTTGTAGGAGGAATGGTTGTTGATGTTGTAGGAGTTGGGACCATTGAAGTGATATGTAAAGTGCCTTCTTTGATAAGATTGTTGATATCGGTCTTCAATTTTGCACAACCGTTGGTAGAAATCTTGTAAGCTTCGCAATGGGCCTCACAACCTGGGAACACTTGGGACTTCAAAAGTTGGGCTTTAACCTCAGCCAGAGGTGTTTAAATACTTGCAACACTGTCAATTTGGTTCATTGGTTGATCCTCCTCAATGGCATTTATCCTAGGCCCACCATGGCTAGGCATAGGATTCTTGGTAACACTTGGAGGGGGTGCAAAGTTGACTGCCTTAGAATCAATCAAATCTTGAACCTTCATGTGTAAGGCTCTGCACTTATCTGTTGTATGGCCAGGTGCATTGGAGTGGAAGGCACACCTGGCGTTGATATCATAATTTCTTAGGAGATTCTGAGGATCTGGTGGAGCCAGAGTCCTCAATTCAATCAGATTGAGATTTAATAACTGTGGAAGTAAGGCAGTATAAGGCATCAGAATGGGATCGATAACCCTGTTGATTTGTGAAGTCCTTTGTTGAAACAAACGTTGTTGCTGATTGTTATTATTGTAAGATCTTTGTTGAGGAAATTGTTGTTGCGGTGGGAAGTGTTGTGGTTGTGGAGGATATTGTTGTTGAGGTGTTGGAGCTGGAATGGTGACATCAGCCACTGATCTTGGTATGTATTGAGGCCTACCTCTGCCCATGTGTACTGAGTTGGTATCATATGTCCCGCGAGGTCCTGAGAATGGTTTTCTTGTATTGCTGGAACTAGCACCATTGTCTGAAATTTTGCCCATCTTCAAAAGACTCTCAATTCGCTCACCAGCTATAACTACATCAACAAAGCTAGTGGAAGAGAAAGCAGCAAGTCTGTCAATGTATATTCCTTGGAATGTGTTCATGAACATGTCATCCATCTCTCTTTCTGACATCGAAGGCTGGACAGCAGCAGCAAGCTGTCTCCACCTTTGGGCATATTCCCTGAAGCTTTCTCTTGAAGATTGAGACATACCCATCAGGAGGGTCCTGTTGGGAGCCATGTCCAAGTTATATTGATATTGTTGTATGAAATATTCGGCCAAATCCTTCTAGTTTTCGACTGTTGCTATGGACAGGTGAGAATACCATTCATGGGATGCCCCGGTCAGACTGTCTTCGATGTAGAACATCCACAACTTTTCGTCCATGGTATAAGCTTTCAGTCTCCCTAGAAAGGACTGCAGGTGAGTACGTGGACAAGAGGTACCATTATATTTCTCAAAGCAATGGGGCTTGAATTTGTGAGGAATCCTGACTCCCTCGACTAAACCCATGTCCATTACATTAAATCCCAAAGAGTTTTGGGACTCCAAAGATCTCAGCTTCTCCGCTATTTCGTCCAGACGACGATCATAGGCTTCATCCCCAACACCAATTACTGTAAACTATTCCTCCTGAGGGTCCTCTTGCAAGGCACGACTCCAGTGTTTCCTTGGGTATTTCTGATAGCATTGACTTCAGAATTGAGGTGAGGACCAAACTCTGGCGGATCTGTTCGTGGCTGCCCGTGATCATTGTTACTAGTACCTCCTGTACCTGGATGATTCTTTTTTGGAGTTTGCCGCTCGACTAACTCTCTTAATCTTTTTTGGCTTTGGGCCAACCTAGTCATTACTGCCATGAGCTGGTTCATCTGAGCCCTCATCTCAGTCCTATCATTAGCCATATGAGTTCTCACGTCAGTCAAATCTTGTTGAACTTGGTCTATCTGTAAGCTCGGAAGGTTGTTTCTGGTCGGATACCGGTGAACTCTGTTGATGGGGAAAACCCTCCTACGAGCAATGTTTCCTGAAACACACAACAAAATGAGAAAACAACAACAAAAACACCTGCAACACAAAGAATGAGGTTAGTATGCAATGCAGTATGTCTATTTGTCTTCCAAGGGTATCCGGTTTGGTTCTTTGGTTTTGACCTTCCAGACCTCTGGGAATGAATATTTTGAAGAGAAATGAAGCCCAATAAGAAAATCCAGGTAATACATAAACCATACATTACAAATGCAAAAGATACATAATTTATGATTACAACAAGTTCCCATGGTGGGTCAAAATACAATTAAATCGAGAAATACAACAAATTCACCATTAGAAATAAAGTACAACCAAAATAAAATACAAGTACAAAGAAATCAAACATCCAGCCCAAAGTCATCCTCCTTGACTTCCTTCAGGAGAGCATCAGTCACTGGTCCAACTGGATGCTCTGTGATGGTCCTGATAAGAAGGATCCTGGTGGCAATGGCGCTTGTCAACTTCTAGTACTTGTCTTGGTCTTTTGATCTCTTCAACCCCGCCCGGAGATTCAACTCAGAGATTTCCTTTTGTGCCGCTAACAAGGCTTCCTGACTCTTCTTCTCATTAGCTTCTAGTTGCTCTATCCTAGCCTGCGTCTTCTGATCTTCTTGCAGACGAGCCTCAGTGATCCTGATCCACCTAGCATGACTCTCCTCTAAATAATGTTCAGCCCTGACCTTCTGAATATTAGCTTCTTTGCAAGCATTCTTCAATACCAACTCCCCTGCTCGGGCTTTTCTGATGAAGTCCTCTGTCTTTTCTATCTTGGTCATATGCTCGATCCGGAGCTTCTCTAACCTCTCAATATCCAGACGACCATCATTCCTTTCCCAAAGGGTCTTCTTTAGGGCTTCAGAAAGTTGGGTATTCCTTTCTTTCAATTTATCAAACTCCTCCAGACTCACTGTAGCTATGGGCTCTACTGATGATGGCCCTGGCACATCCTCTAGGGTGAATGGCATGTGGGTGATCTGTCCTCTGGTGCGAGACCAATCAATGTACTGAGCTGAAGCTATGTTGTTGCACTTGCCAAGAATAACAGTTCCTTTTGTTTGTATGTTATCCCCAAGCCCAGGCTGCTTGTCGGATGATGGCATGATTATTCTGAACATCACAGTAAAGGGTCTCTGCTAAGTCATGCTCTCTTGGTGGATGTACTAAGGCATACCCTATCTGTCTTTTGAAAAGAAAAAGATCGTAGTTTATGCAACCCTTCACTCCAATAAGAGGTACATTGGGATACTGCCCACAACTTGTAATTATATCCCTGCCCTTGGTGCTTTGAGGACACCACCTGATGTCTTATAAAGTGAGATCAATCATTCTCTTAGCCCAATTTCTTGACTGATGAGGATTCAGGAAAGCTTCTGTCCTTGGCAGGTGTCTCAATAACCAACAGTAGAAGAGAGGTGCACAACATCTAACTAGTCTTCCCCTATGTTTCTCATTTCTCTGATGCACTGAGTAGTAGAAATCCCCTAGCAAGGTAGGAATTTGATTCTTCAGCAGGAAGATATGGATAGCATTCTTGCTTACAAACTTAGGCTCGTTGTAAATAAGATGATTCCATATACACTAAGAGCCAGGAGAGCACAAACAGTTTCCCACTTCCCTGCTGCAGCATGACTGGTGGCCTGAGTGATCAAGAAGTCCAAATGGAGGCATGATATTCCAGCCTTGGTGGTCATATGCTTATCAATGACGGTGGTTTCCAAATGCAGAGCCTTAGATATGTCTTCATTCCTATGAGCAGTCATCTAAGGGTTGAAAGGGATTTTCCTTCTGATGGGGACACCCAACAACATGGAAAACTCTTCCAACAAAGGACCCATCTGAAAGTATGGGAAAGTGAAACATCTTAGAGAAGGGTCATAAAACATAAGGCAAGTGTGAATCATGCTCCTATGTGATGCATCCAAGTCCATGATCATGTCCATAATACTACCATAATATTCCCTGAATAGAGGGACATGATCAGGAGTGATAAGTGCCTGAATCTGCCTGATGCCTTCTAGGGAGGGCTTAAAGAAATGATGAGTGATGTTGCTCTTCCTGGATGAGTCCATACTGACAATGGGTGCTAATGAAGGTAACTGGAGAAGATAACTGATGCAAGTAACTGATGCAGATAGCTGAAGAAGACAACTGAAGAAGATATCTGATGAAGAAGATCTCTGAGGAAGATAACTGATGAAGATGGCTGAGCAGGAGAATAGTCAAAACCAAACCAAAGATAATGTGGATACCCTGTAAAACAAATAGACAAATGTTTAAATGATGAAAAATGATGTATGCAGAATGATATGCAAGGTTTTGTGATCAGGTGCTGGATTTGTCATTTGCTTTGATAAGGTCCATGAGTGTTCATAAGTCTGGATGAAGGTCTAAGAACCAGTAACCAGGTGGGGGACTCAAATAAAGAGTCACAATTCCAGGTTTTTATAAGCTCAGTCCAAATTAGTGTAACCTTAAAACAATATCAGTAACAGGGTATGATGAGGCCAAGGGTTCCTGCAAACCTGTAAACATCCCAGCCCACTCACATGTATTGTTCTAGAACAAGGATCCTCAGACATGGATCTATTATGAGAATTGTAAACACTTATAACCCGGAGGTACAGTGTTTACATTAATCATAAAGGATCCTCCTCTAATTCACCTTAGATGCTGAAGGTCATCTAAAAAGATCATCCACACTTAGCAGGCTTCCCAGATAGCCCTAGTACTACAGGAAATCCGTAGCACAGAGTTCTCAAGAAGAAACCCATGTCTGAACCGTGTTTCATATTCCCGCACCAGACCGAAATGGAATGGGAACGAATATGAAGCCACTCTAATCCTATGTGTCACTCAGGCTCCCAGTGTGGAACCTTTCTCACTGAGAAACCCCTCCCACCAAGGTAAACCAACAAATCCAGCACATGATATGATGACAATAATATGAAATGCATAAAACAGTAAATGAAAGCAATAAATAAAGCTGTACAGAAAGCAATAAATAAAGCAATAAACAAAAAGCACACGTAACACTCCCATAAACACAAATCAAACAAGCGCTAGGAGAAACCCACAAAAATAACCAGAAGCCCTGGTTGCAAAGGATTTCCCCAGCAGAGTCGCCAAGCTGTCGCTCCCCGGACTTTACGTCCCGATGCAGACGTGGACGGTCAGCGAAGAGGAAGGTTTGAATAGAGTCACCAGCTAGGCATTTTTATCCAGAAGGAAATGTAATGCTGCATAAACCTAGAAAGAGATGGATAAGACGGTTGCGAACCAGAGGAATTGAGAAAGGGGGTTTGTTACGACCTGGGATGGTATTAGCACCCAGATCGTTCATCGTACTCGACGGGATCCACGCTTATAAAATTGTGTTTAAAAGGGGTAGTGTATGTGCTATCTGTGTGAAAAAAGCTAGGGAAGGAAAGTACAGGTGTCAGTGCAAAAGGTGTGAATTGCTCAGGAACTGAGGCTTTAGAAAGAATGCTGAAAGAGGGGGATGACACAGAGACTTTTGTTCGATAACTATTAAGTTATGCCTACGTATCCTCTCGTGCAATGAGGAAGTCATAACACCGTAGTTCGACTCAAAGAGACTGAAAATAAATTGATTGTGAACTGCTTACTTGTCTATGCTCAAGTGTATGACTTGTCTGGCTCGAGTGCTAACTGTCTTGCATTAGACGGAAGAAGCAAGTTCTCGTTTATAGAATGAGTATGATGAGAAAAGAATCCTGGAGGAGACGATTATTGTTTTTTTTTTGTGTTTTTCAGTTTTTATTGTTTTTGGTGTTTTGCATAGGATAATGAGCTTAAGCCTAAATCAAGGATTTGTAAACTCATTATAATACCCCTGATTAGGGATAATGAGCCTACTCAAGTGTGAGATAAGCATATCAACTTAATTACCATGATGATGTAGGATTAAGATCATTAACCTACTTGCGATTATTTAGATGTTTTTGGGTTTTTGTTTAATGTTAAGTAATGAGTTTAATCTCTAATCACAGATTATTGAACTCATTACACCATCCTAATAGAAGGATGATAGATGAGAACACTTAAGTTGAGGAAGATACCTCAACTTAATCCATGGTTGGGGACTAAATTCATTATATAACAAACATTTATTAAAGTGGATTTTAATTAAAGGATGAGATTAAGAAGTGGGTTTTATGGTTTGTAAGACAACTTGAGGAGGACTTGTCCATTAAACACTAGGGTTAGTCCCTCTTAACCATAAGGAAGAGATAGAGCCCTAATGTAAGGCCCAAGTTACAAGATAAAGTCTTAGTGATTATTAATGTGTTTTGATTAAGAGGTGTAAACAAATTAAAGGTTTAACACTAAGGATTAAAGTTATATACTCCATCCTAAGATAAGGATGCATGCATAACCCTAATTCCAAAGTCTTAAAGCTTTAAGAGTTTAGCCTCTGATTAAAAGATGTGAAGAGAGACTCAAGGAGACTCAAAGCTAAAAAGCTAGGGGAGACTATATACAAACCTAAAAGATATCATGCTTGAATATCCTATGGTTTGTGAGGCTTAAGAGAAAGGATATTCAAGAAGGCCACCATGGAAGAAGCAGATGAAAAGAGAAGGAGGAAGAAAAATAAGTTACTTACTTCATGAAGAAGATAAGTAACTCAAAAGGAAGAAAGTAAGGATCAAGAGAGACATAAGTGAACCAAGTTCACTTCAAAGACAACTAAGAATGCATATGAAGAGATGAGAAGAGGTGGGAGGTGAAGGCAAATCCACCTCCCAGATAACTTACCAAAAGTTTCTGAAATGTTAGTATGAATGCATAAGATGCAAGGCAAAAAGAAATGAGATGAACAAAGATGAAAATATCAAAACCAGAAGTGATTATGCAATGCAAATGTGTTACGAGATGATGCAAAGTCATACAATATGCATATGAATGATCATACAAGGATGAGATGCAATGGAAGCATGTTTAGAAGCATGAAAACACATGGATGTTCATGAAATGTAATGGATGCAAAGCATACAAAAATGATGCAACAATGATCAAGAAATGTTCAAGCATGTCTTAAGATGTCTAGGATGTCATACAAAAGAAAGGAATGGCATGGCAAGTTCATAAGTTCATGATATGCAAAGAAGAATGCAAATGAAGATGCAAAATTAGGGTTTTAAGGAAACATGAGATGCATATCACCAAAACAGAAGCATACATCATGATAAAAATTGGAAATTGAACTCAAACAAACCCTAATCCCATATAAGATCACACCCCAAAGGAGAAAGTCAGAAGTCAATCCTAGTGAAAGTTATGAAATTTCTAATTTAACTAGGGTTTTTGGGTGTTCCTAAAGGGAAAATGCAAATCAAATTGAAAATAAAATGAAAATAATGGAAAGTATGATGATCCAGTGGCTGGGATTCAAACTAGAGAGGAAAGGGTTGACTGTGCGCGCGTTTCATGGGTCAGGATTCAATCTGAGGAAATTTAATTAATTAAACCTAATTAAACTAATTAAGTTTTAATGAAGCAATCTGAGCCATCCAAAGACGCGCTAAACAAGATCCTACGACCTACATTCAAACTGGGAAGATTAACCCTAATCCTAACCCTAAACATTTTCAAGTGACCGAAGCAAGCTCCGGTCATCTTCTCCGGCGAGCCCTTCAACCTATCTTCTTCCCTAGGCTACCCTAAACCCTCTAAAGCTCCAAAATCAACCATCTAACAACCCTAAACACGAATCCAGCCCCAAAAACAATTTAAGATGCATCAAATCCATCAATCGAACAAAAACATTTTCAGATCAAAAAGTTTCAGAACATCAATACATCCTGTTTTCTCAACCATTTTCAAAACAAATCATATCAGCATGATCAGGGAGACACATAGAATCATATGGGAACTTAAAACAAGAGTTTTGGAAAAAAGTTTGAAGGTGACTACCTGAGATGAAGCTTTCTGACTTTGAGCTTTCTGACCCTTCCTTTGATGCAAAACCACTCCAATGGTCTCCCTTGAGCTTCTGGAGAGCTTAGAACAAGCTTGTAATGACTGGTTTGAGTGGTTTGGTTCTGATAACTCATAAATCGTATTTCTATTTGGGGTGTTTTTAGGCCACGACAAGGGGTGGGAAATGATCCTTATGTGATTTTGAGTTGATTGGTGATGTTTGTTTTGATGTTTTAGGCTTGTGCAGTGAGAATTGAAGAAGGGAAGTATTATGGAATTTTTTGGCAATCTCAGTTGTGGGATGTTTCAGGCTTGTGTTTCTTATGGAATGAGTTGCATAATGTTAGTATAGGCCAATGGGAGTGATCAGAAAGTGGGTGGTGGCATAGTGTGATTGGTATGGGCCAAGTTGCAAAAATGTCAATGAATGTGTACTTGAGGTATGGCACAAGTCAGAGCTGTTTCAAAGGGTGTCTTGGCCTCAGCTGAGTTTGTGGAAGGCCCTTGGATTGAATTTGTGCAGCTGGATCACTTAGATGAAAAGATATCATAGGTTTTGCAAATTTCCCTCTTTGGAATTTCTTGAAGTGCAAGGCATAGAAACTTGTGATTTTTTGTGCAATCTTGATCAAAATGTGTTGCATTATGTTGGTATGATGTTTAGAAGTTGATTAGATGTCATGAAATGGCTTGGCAAGTGAATTTGCAAAATTCCCACTTTGGTGCACACTTGAAAATTATAGGATTTTTGCCAACTTTGAAAGGCTATATCTTGAGTTCTAGGATGAATCAAGACATGTTCTTATACTTTTTGAAAATAGTAAGACATAATCTACAACTTTCATGTCCAATAATTTTTCATTTGAAGCATTTTTGGTCATGAAAGAATAGGTTGAATATCTTTCCCAAAATGGAAAGTTTCCATTACAAGTCCTTTCCAAAAATAGCAAGTTTGCATTTGGCTCAAAATTCTTCAACTTTGTGAACTTCCAACCACTTATAAGATCAAATAAAGATCATAGAACCTCAAAATGATGATGATGACACTTTGGTACCCTTGATGGAGGCCTCAGATGCCCTGATTTTGACTTTACTTGCTCAAGAAGTTACCCAATGATCAGATGACTTCCATAGTGATTTTGTTCATCAAACTTGATACACATGATCCTTATAACATATTAAGACCATTAGAAACAAGAATGACCAAAAAATTTGGGATTAAGGCCTCTGAAACCAAAACCCTAATTTTAGGTCATCTGTGCAGGAAATCTTCAGTCTGCCTCTATGCCTTTGCCCTGCTTTGTGATCCCTTGACTTTTATGAACTTTGGGGAGCATAATATGATCATGAAACATACATGGACCATATTGTAAAGCTTCAAGACCATTGGGATGGCTCATATCACTTCTTGGATTGCCCAGATCACAAACCCTAGATGCCGATGAAATGAACTATGCAGTGGGACATGATATGCTTATGCTAATGAAAAAAATGAAAGATCACAAGCCATGGTGTGAGAAAAAGTGAGGGTAAATTTGGGGTGTTTACAGGGGCCAGTCTGCAGGCCGGAGTGAAAGAAGAGTTAATTGGCATGCTTTGAGAGTTTGTGGATATCATTTCTTGGTCATATCAAGATATACCAGGTCTGGTTACCGAAATTGTTATGCATAAGATGCCACTGAGGGAAGAATTCCCTCATGTTAAGAAAAAGCTTAGAAGAAACCGTCCTAACATGGCAATGGAGATTAAAGAAGAGGTTCAGAAGCTATGGGACGTCGATTTCCTTGCCATAACTAGTTATCCACCCTGGGTAGCTAATATCGTGCCAGTACCAAAGAAGGACGGCAAGGTTCGGATGTGTGTTGATTACCGGGATTTGAATAGAGAGAGCCCAAAAGATGATTTCCTATTACCTCGCATTGATGTATTGGTTGATAATACGGCTCAAATCTCGGTATTCTCCTTCATGGATGGTTTCTCTGGTTATAACCAGATTGAGATGGCTCCGGAAGACATGGAGAAGACAATGTTCATTATCCCATGGGGTACGTTTTGCTACAAGGTCATGCCTTTTGGTTTGAAGAACGTCGGGGCAACCTATAAGAGGGAAATGGTGACTCTGTTTCATGATATAATCATAAATAGATTGAATGTTATGTGGATGACATGATCGCCAAGTCCCGAGACAAAGAATAGCTCAAGAAGTTATTTGAACGACTGAGAAAGTATTGTTTGAGGTTAAATCCAAACAAGTGCACCTTTGGGGTGCGTTCTAGAAAACTGTTGGGTTTCATTGTGAGTCAAAGAGGGATTGAGGTAGATCCTGCAAAAGTCAAAGCAATACAAGATATTCCTACACCGCGAACAGGAAAAGAAGTGCATGGTTTCCTGGGTAGATTGAACTACATAACTCAGTTCATATCTCACCTCACAGCGACATGTGAACCAATATTCAAATTGCTAAGAAAAGAGCAGGCGGTCAGGTAGAAAGAAGATTGTCAAAGAGCTTTTGAAAAGATTAAAGAATACTTGCAGGAACCTCCAATCCTAATGCCTCAGGTACCGGGAAGGCCACTCATCATGTATTTGATTGTGCTAGAAGGGTAATGGAATGTGTGCCAGGCCAACATGACGAGTCTGGTCGAAAAGAGCATGCAATATACTACCTTAGCAAAAACTTTATCGACTGTGAATCCTGTTATTCACTACTCGAGAAAACTTGATGCGCTTTGGCATGGGTTGTTCACCGACTGAGACAATACAAGTTGACTCACACTACCCTATTAATTTCAAAAATGGATCCTTTCAAGTACATTTTTGAGAAACCAACATTAATTGGAAGGGTTGCAAGATGACAGATGGTGCTGACAGAGTACGATATTCAGTACACTTCCCAGAAAGCCATCAAAGGAATCATACTTTCAGACTATCTTGTGCAACAAACCCTTGAAGATGATTATCATCCAATGAGGTCTGACTTCCCTGATGAGGACATCATGTACCTCAAAGCAAAAGACTATGAGGAACCACTTCCGGAGGAGGGGCCATACCCTGAATCCAAATGGAAGTTGATGTTTTATGGGGCTGTCAGTATCAATGGACGCAAAGTTGATGCTGTTCTAATTACTCCCGAAGGTGTTCACTTTCCCTTCGCTGCCAGAATTACTTTTGGCTGCACCAACAATGAGGTGGAATACGAGGCGTGTATTATGGGAATAAAGGAGGCTATTAATCTTAGGATTAAGACCCTCGATATATTCGGAGACTCAGCCCTCATAATTAATCAAATTACCGACAAATGGTATACACACCAAGATCATTTACCTCCTTATAGGGATTATGCCAGAAGATTGTTGACGTTCTTCACAACAGTGAGGCTTTAGTATATACCACGCGATGAAAATTAGTTTGCCGATACATTTGGCTACACTCTCTTCGTCTATCAAAGTGAAGTGTTGGAATTATGTCCCCAAAATTGACATATCCAGGCTTGATGTACCTGCTTATGTGTTTGATGTTGACGTAGTATCTGATGATAAGCCTTGGTATTATGACATTAAACACTTAAAGCAAATAATATCCATCTGGGGCATCTTCCAATGATAAGAAGACCTTAAGGCGACTTGATGCTAGTTTCTTCTTAAACACTGACGGTGTTCTGTACAAGAGAAACTTTGACATGGTCCTACTCAGATGTGTGGATAAGCATGAAGCGGGCATGTTAATGCAGGAAGTCCACGAGGGATCCTTTGGTACCCGTGTAGGGGGACATGCAATGGCTAAGAAGTTATTGAGACCGGAGTATTATTAGTTAATAATGGATGCAGACTGTTGTTCATACGCCCGCAAATGTCACAAATGTCAAATTTACACATACAAAGTGCATGTAACTCCAAGCCCGCTCAACGTCATGTCATCTCCTTGGCCCTTTTCCATGCGGGCATTGACATGATCGGGAAAATAGAGCCTACTACTTCGAATGGCCATCGTTTCATATTGGCCGCAATCGATTACTTTACAAAATGGGTAGAAGTAGCGTCTTATGCCAACGTCACCAGATAGGTGGTGACCAGATTTCTGAAGAAAGATATCATCTGAGAATATGGAGTTCCCGAAAAAATAATTACTGATAATGGTTCTAATCTGAACAAAAAAATGATGGTTGAACTATGTCGGGACTTCAAGATTCAACACCACAATTCTTCTCCTTATCGGCCAAAGATGAATGGCGCGGTTGAGGCAGCAAACAAGAATATCAAGAAGATTATGCAGAAAATGGTTGTCACCTATAAAGATTGGCATGAGATGCTACCGTTGGATTTGCATGGGTACCGTACGTCACTCAGGACATCTATCGGGGAAACTCCTTTTTCCCTGGTATATGGTATGGAGGTAGTCTTACCTGTTGAGGTCGAAATTCCTTCTTTGCGTGTGTTGATGGATGTCAAGCTTGAAGAGGATGAATGGGTGCGTGCCCGATACAACCAGTTATGCTTAATTGAGGAACATAGATTAGTTGGTGTATGTCATGGTCATCTTTATTAGAGGAGAATGAAGCGGGTATTCGATCAGCAAGTACACACTCGAGAGTACCAAGTTGGTGAGCTTGTACTCAAGAGAATCATTCCTCCAGTGTCAGATCATAGGGGCAAGTGAACCCCGAATTATGAAGGCCCATTCATAGTAAAGAAAGTTTTCTCTGGGGGAGCACTGATGCTCACTACTATGGATGGCGAAGACTTCCAGTCCCCTGTTAACTCAGACGCAGTTAAAAAATACTTCGCATAAAAAGACTCGCTGGACAAAAAATAGAATAAAAGTCCTGGAGAAAAAGGGCATCCCGGCGAGCTAAAAACAGAATAAAAAGCTCGGGAAAAGGTTAGGGAAATAAATAAAAAGAATGTACACCCGTTGAGTTGAAAAGCCACATTGGACAGCTCAGGCAAAAAGGGGTATCCCGGTGGATTGAAAACCCGAAAGGGCGATCCACGCAAAATAAGGGAATAAGTGAATGATTGAGATCTGGGTAATCTGTACCACGTCATCGTCTCAGTTAACCTGGCAATCTCAGAAGGGTAGGGATCGGTCCAATCTTCTTCTTCAGAAAGAAAAAGCAGGAACAAAAAATCTTGAAGACATACTAGTCATAGGAGAAAGGAAACTCATTGAAATTTCGTGCACATTGCCATTAGGATAGTTTCTTTTCTAAATTTATTGTGATTGCCTCTTTCCAGGTGATTGCTTCCTGATGTAAATTTTCGCCTATTCAGAGGCTCATCAATAAAAAAAATATTCAGTTAAAAAAGCTTTATCTTTGTTTTGTTTGCAAAAATGTCCTGAATTTCTTATAAAAGAACATTTCATTTAAACTTGGTGGCTTTATAAATGACGCGCAAAGGGGAAAAAAATTCAAAATCACTTTGAATGTCAAGTGACGTGGGATGATTAACTCATACCATGCGATTTCCCGGGGCATATGTGTGTACTTTGTTGTTGTAGGTGGGCAGCTAACAAGAGAGGCTATCAGACAAAATTTTCCAAGCATGGTGTTTCTCCCCAGCAAGGGACACTTTATAATCTCTACTTCCAGCAGGAAGATACTCCACAACATCCTCAGTAGAGTGTCCGAAAGAATATTCCCCAGCTGAGGAAGAGCAAGGTGGTATCCCTAACAGAACATCAAGTAAGTTGGACAGTTCTCACCACCAAGCGGAGTCATTATGTCAAAGTGGGCTATTCCCAGCAAGCAGACGAATGCTTAATTCCTTATAGAGTTAGAATTGTCCGGATTCTATCCCCAGTCAGGTCTTGACAGTTTGTTTCCCCAGCCGAGTCGGAAGATGGGTATTCCCCCACAAAGTTTCATGATCGGAAGTCAACCATCATTGAAGTAATCCCCGAAGAGGTCACCAATTTATTTTTGGCCCAGGTGACAGAGTAATGCAGACAATGTTTCATTCCTCAGTTAAGATCAAGTATCGTAAGAATATCTTGATGTCTTTTCTTCAGCAAAATGTTGGTCAGAACGTTCTTATCCTCAACAGAGTTACAAATAGTATTCTCTCTTGCAGAGTTGGTACTCCCTTTGCTCAATTCGCGTTTGTCCTGTGTCAATGGACTCCCTTTGCTCAGTTCGAATTTGTCTAGTGTCAACTGACTCCCTTTGCTTAGTTCGTATTTGTCCAGTGTCAACAGATTCCCTTTGCTCAGTTCGCGTTTGTCCAGTGTCAACGGACTCCCTTTGCTCAGTTCGTGTTTGTCCAGTGTTAACGGACTCCCTTTGCTCAGTTCGTGTTGTCCAGTGTCAACGGACTCCTCTCATTCATCGCTTTGTTCCATGTCAATGGACCTAGGTTTGAAGTCCTAATGGTAGAAATTGACGAAATTTTTCTTTAGAATCGTAAGCACATATTAAGATGCAGATTCTAATTAGGGTCGTTCCAACGCAATTAAGGCGAGATCCTGACATTGGGTTTATATTGACACAAATAGTGTAGTGGATCATAAGCGCATGTTAAGATGCGGATTCTCCCAGATGCACATGTTTACCGTATATCTGACCCGAGGATATATGATGAGAATCGTAAGTGCATGTTTAGATGCGGATTCTAATCAGTATCGTAAGCGCATGTTAAGATGCGGATCCTGATCAGTGCATGTCTACCCCACAGACTCAAATGCATCAATGGGAAGTGTAGGAATACGTAAGATTTGTAATTAATCACCCATTTTAAAGTCCACCATCATTGTGGCAAGCCAGTAGTCGTCTGGCGTCGTTCAAAAGACAGTTGTAAAGTCCATTGTCGCTGTGGCAAGCCAGTAGTCTCTTGGCGTCGTTTAAAAGAGATCTTCTTGGTTACTAGTTACTTGTCACCTTGCCAGGGTTTGCAGGAGCTATCCTTAGGTGGGTTTATTTCCCAATTCTTTTCTTTTGTAGAGTGCAAATTTCAGGGTTATCTTGGTATTCAACCACAGTTCATCTCGAACAACCGATAACATGAGCTCTTGTCCTTTTCAGATTAACAGATGCTTGAATAGGGGCTGCTATGGAACCCAAAAATTTGACCACTCTTTTCCTCATCGTTTTGCATATCATATTGCATAGCATGTAATTTACATATCCTAACATATGGCATAGATAAATGAAGCATGACATCCATAGGTGCTAGCATAGGGCACATGATCGGTCATCTGGCAAGCAATGATCATTTAAAGACAAAATAAGCCAAGTGGTTTTGCAAGAAGCTCACAAAATATTCTCATAATTTTACAAGCTCAAAGTCATTATCAAAGTTTTAAAAGGAATGAGAATCACGATCAACTCAAAATGGATGGTGCAGATGCATTTTTGGAGTTTCCCACCCAAGGGAGGGAAAAATTCAAATTTGGCTTGCGTTAACCGGTTAACGTTATGGGTTAACCGGTTAATGGACGCGAAATTTGAATTTCTGCAGCAAGAAAGGCATGCATATTTTGGCTCCAATTCCAATTTTCAGATTTTAATTCACTCAAATTTTTTGAATATTGCGGGGAAGGATCTAGAATGATTACTGTCGTACCCCGAAAAATACGACCTCACGCGATCCGAAAAGACGGAGCCGCACGCCGGACGGACTGAAGAGTCGCCACCTAATTCTATTCATTCCCAAAGAGGCAAAGGGAAGATATAGATACAACCCGGGGAGAGAAGGATAAGGACAAAGGTCAACGGAACCATTGCCTGGGTTCGGGAGTCGGTTATGCAGAGGGAAGGTATTAGCACCCCGTACATCCATCGTACTCGATGGGAACCATCTAAGTTAACGCGCGAGAAAGGATGTCTATGCTTAAACGAATTGCTTGCTAGAGGGAAATGAGTTGAATTATAAGTTAGATTGAACTTAGGTGCTCGACAAGGATTGAGATCCTCGTGCCTACGTACTCCCGCGTGCAATGGGAAAGTCAGAGCCTCGTAGTTCGGCCTACTAAGGGTAATGGTTGTTGATTTTATTACCTTTCTTCGACGAAAGGGTTTAGGAGTCGAATGTACTAAAGACTATGGATAGTTATCTCTCCCAACAAGACGAGCGTCTTGCGTCGAAATAATCGGAGCGAGTAACGAGAGCTCGTTATCCTCCTTTCTACCACTTAAGGCTCGTGGCGTACAAATCTTCTCGTATTATTAAAATGTTTTATTTCCTAAGACTACTTGACGTTGGATCAAGGGTTTAGATCTAATCGAAACGTTTTGATTTTTTGAGGTTAAGGGGTAAATGCAAGTGGAGGTTTATTTTGTGGTTTGTTAGCGAGGCACGAAGCGCTCGGCTCGCAAGGAGAGGTGGATCCTAATAAATGAAACAACAGCCGGAAAATAAAGTGCAAGTGTGCAAGTGCAATCGCTTGGCGTTGGACCAAGGATTCAGAATTAAATAAAATACGGGAAATAAAAATGCGTACAAAGTAATGGGAGAGGGATACAAAATAAATACAGGGGATTGCGAGAAATAAAGAGGTCTCGTTGTAATTAGCCTAATAGAAAGCGTGTGTGCAGTGTTTTGAACGGTTCGAAGGCGTTCAGCCTTTTCAATCGGGACACAACTATTCGAAGGCGTTGGACCTTTTAATCGAGCGCAACTATTCGAAGGCGTTGGACCTTTTTGGGACGCGTCGAAATTTAGTTCGTGAACTACCTTAGAATCGATTCAAAATCGGAATCATTCTATAAGGAGTCGAAATGTAATTTTTTAAATGCGATAATAAATGAATAAATTAAATTGAATTGCTAGAATTAAAAATAAAATAATGAATATAAATAATAAATCAAATAATATCAAGAATCAATAAAATGAATTAAATTAAATTACATGTTTGTTTGTCGAAATAATAAAATAATAAAAATTAATTACAAGGAGGGCCTCATATTGACCAAATATCACCGATTAAAATCGGGCGAAAAATGGCCTTTTATTATATCATTGGCCCTTTAACAAAAATGAAATTTAAATGTGATAAAATAAACAAAATGGTAACAAAATAAAGTTAACCCCAAAAAAAAATAAAAATAATTGAAATGAAGATGAAAACTTAAGATATATATATTTTTTTTCAAAATTCTTATCATTAAAAAAAAACTATAAGAAAACTAAACATAATAAAATGAAAGAATGAAATAATATAAAAAAAGTAAAAACGCTGGGCTCAGGGAGTGCCAAGGTAAATCTCAGGTTTCGGACTCAGTAGCAAAACAAAACATATTTTTTTATGACAATATATGTGGGTGATTGCGTGGTGTGCAGAGAAAGGCAGGTGTGATGGGCTGTGAGAAAAAGGAAATGAGCCTAAGCCCAAGTCAATCCTATAACAAAAGAAATTTTAAACAAAGGCTTAATGTCATCAAGAAAGAAAAATAATAACATAAATAATAAATAAAAAAAAAGAAATAAGAAAAGGTATGAAGACCACAGCAGCAAAATCGATGGCTTTATAAAACAAATGAATAATAACAGTTTCAAAACCTCATTTCACAATTTAGAAATTAGAAAAAATAAAAACCTACCCCCAATTTTTTGTTCGAATCTCTCTCCAATGAAGACGGCTTCGCTCGGTTTCTCCTCTCACTCGCGGATGTGCGCCTCCGTCTCTGTCTCTCAGATCTCTTCGGCTTTCTCGCGCGGTGTTCTTTCCGCGGCTTCCCACGGCTTCCCCTCAACGGCGGCGAACCTTCCTTCACAATCACATCTTCGGTTTCGTGGCTTCAAGCTTTCTCAACGGATTTCGATTGGCGGCGGCCTTTCTCAGTTTCACGTTCAGCTCGCGTTTTGGTTTGTGCAATTTCTCTGCGTTCGACGGCGGCTATGGCGTTTTTGTTGCGGATTCAGCTTTGGTATTTTCGGAATCGCGATTGGCTTCTGGATTCCAGTTTGTTGGCCTGGTTCATGGTTGAGTCAAAGGTGTTTCGGTCTGGTTTGTTTAGCGATTTCGCGGTCGGCAGTGAAAAGCTTGGATGTTGTTTGGGTGGTTTTGCAATTTTAATGGTGGTTTTTCTGTGCTTGTGTTTTGTGATGCTGTTTTGTGAATGAAAGGGAAATGTTTGAGATGGTGGTGGCTGCGAAGGAAGTATTCCGCGATGGTTTCTGGCTCGGAGGTGGAAATGGTTTTGTGAAGGTGAAGGAAGTTTTCAGATAGTCTGTTTTGGTTGTGAACGGCGGAGGAGAGGTTTAAGGCGGCCGCGGTTTGCGAAGATTGGGTTAAGGGTTGCGGTGGTTTTGATGGTTGTTTTGGTTGAACGGCGGCTGGTGTGTGTTGGCCGGGTGTCGTGAATGGTTTGAAGGTTCAAATTTTCGTTTTCTTTTTTCTGTGTTTGGCTTCTTCTTTCATCTTTCTGGCTTTGTTTTTTTTGTTGAAGAGGTAATGAAAAAAAGGAATGTGTGGGTTGTTTGCAGGTGGCTTATGAAAAATGGCAGGAGGTTGATTTCGCAATTTTGAAGGATTAATGAGAGGAATTTGTGTTCTATTTAGGATCCGTAAAACAAAGGTGAGAGGTGAGGCAGTTGTAAGTTGAATGAAGGTGAGGTTTGAGGAATAAATAAACAAATAAGATGCTATGAGCTGTGATTGTGAATGGAAATCCGTTATGGTGTGATGCGTCTTCACGTGGTTTGGTTGTTGCGGATGGAAAAAGGTAATATGGAAAATGGTTGTTGCGGATGGAAATAAGATGTTGCGTGTTGCTTTTTTGGGTGAAATGAATTTGGTTAACATTGATGGGTGGTGATAGGATGATGTAAGGCATGAGGCTGGCTGAGTCAGCTTGAAAATATTGTAATTTTTTTTGTCCGCACTATCTTGTATGGGCTGAAGATTTAACTACTGTGAAATGGCTTAGTGACTTTACTAATGGTTGATTAAAAAACAGTTAAAGCATAATAATAATAATAGATAATATTAATAAAAATAATAATAAGAAATAAGAAATAATGGGATATGATGATAAAAATGATAATTTGAAAATTATAATAATAATAATAATAATCATAATAATAATAATAATGCAATAATAATACTAAAAGAAATAATAGAAATAAAAAATAATAAAAGATAATAAAAAATAATAATAATAAAAGAAACTTAAAAGAGGAATTTGTGGAAAATGGATTTTTTAGAATTTTCTGATAAACATGCTTAATGGGAAAAATAATAAAGAAATTATGATTAATGAAATAAAATAATACAAGGCATACTGATGACTTTAGAAAACAGGAAAATGGTAGAATAATGGGATAATAAGATTGCGGGACTTTAGATAAAAAACTTAATAATAAAAAATGAAAATTTGGTTAAAAAATAAAAATAATGAAAAAAGTGTTTAGAAAAGAAAAGGATGATGATGTGGATATCCTAGAAGAAAAAGATAATGACATATTTTTCGATTTTTGCATAATGGCTAGTCAGAAATTAGAAATGGTACAGGTAGGACAAATTTGAGGTATGACAATTACCAAACCTAATTCCAAAGCCAACTCCTAATCACCTTTCTAAGCTAACTCCAAACCACATTTTTGGGACGCAAACCTAAGTGATATTTATTCCAATTCTCTCCAAACCAACACACACACACACACACACTCTCTCTCTCTCTCTCTCTCATAATTCACACTTTTCATTTCTAAATTTTCAGAACTCCCTCAAAATTCTCTCAAACCTTCAAACCTTCATCACTCAAAGTTCCTTTTCTTTGAAGATCATCAAATTTTGCATTGAAATTTGTTGATCTTAGAACTAGGCCTTCATCCATTGGAAGAGCATTGGATCAAGTTCATGAATAATTTTGCATTTATTTTGCATTGTGTGTGAAGAAGAGCATTGGATCTTGGGAATTCTTTAATAGATTCATCATTTTGAGCTTGAACAACACTCACCAAAGCAAATCTCAGCTTTGTAGGTTGGTTAATTTCAGATCTACCTCTGTTTTTAGCTTATTTGCATGTTCATGATGTAGATCCATAATGTGCTTGTGTTGTTTGGTTGATTTGTGAATTAATCTATGTGATGATGTTTGTGAATCTATTTATGTTGATTAGTGCTGAATTTGTTGTTATTTTCATGCACAATTGATTACTGAAGTGTTGGAAGATTATTGAAATAAACTGGTTTGGAAACTGACTTTTTTCTGCATAATTTGCTGTTGTTCGCCCAATGTTAACCGGTTAACGCTATAGGTTAACCGATTAACGGGCTATTTTGCTGGCTTTTTTGTTGCAGGTTGAGGTTCGTTAACTTGTTAACCCCTGGGGTTAACCGGTTAACACTGAAGCATAATGGAATTTTTGAGTTGTTGTGGATTTCTTTGCTTGCCATATCTTCTCTATTCACCATGGATTAGTATGTTACCATTTTATATGCTTGTTTATAGTGATTTGCATGTTGATTGATGTATGTTTGTGTTTCCGCGACACGTGAGTTTGTATGTTTCCAATATTTGGCATATTTGGTGATTTTGTTTGCTTGAAGCTTTGAGTATGTTGATTATGTGTTTTTGTTGACAAGATAATACTTGATCAATTTGCTGGATTTTTATAATTGGAGTATGCTTCTAACCATGTAGGTGCAATGGTAAGTGAAGTGTGGTTGTTTTCCATATTTCAAATATTTTTCTCTCCTATTTTAATGCTTTCTTATTTGTCTTTGAGATGTGCTTTAGGCCATCACTTCTTTTCCTTTCTTCCCTCTTTGAGTTCAACTTAACTTCTTCAAGAGAAGTAAGTTGAATCTCATTATTCTTCTTTCTTCTTCTTTCCTTCTATTCTTTATGATAGTTGATACCTCACTAACCTAGGACCAACCCTTTGCATGTTAACTTCGAGGGTGGTTAGATTTCCTTAGTTGTTTTACCTGTTGCTCCTTTGGTGCTCTTTCTTTCTCATGTTAATACAAAAAAGCTAAAAAAACATTAATAAAGGTTGAAGTAGCCCTTGATGCATAGCCTTATTCCATGGGGCATTTGTATTCATTCCATCTTAGAATAGTACACTTGTCTAGCATGATGTACAAGTCTAATCATGGGACTATTTTCATCAATAAAATTATAATAAAACACTTCTTCATCTAACCACTAAAGCATCTAATAAGTTCAATAAGTTAGTGAATTTAGACCCTAACCCTTGGAACCAAGTCTTGGATAAATGCTCCTTACTTGGTGTGTTTGTTCTATTATTCCATCTTGGAATGTAGTAGCAAGTACACATTCCATGGAAAAGAGTTTGAGTTCACTTTCTTGTGCCGCACTCATAAAAAAACTCATAAAAAACACAAAAAAAAGAATAAGCGTCTCTCCTTCGGGAATTTCTTCTCTCATCCCACTCACTCTTAACGTAAGAACTTGATCCTACTTGTCTCTTTGCAAGAAGGTAACGCACTCGTGCCAGACAAGCCTGCAACACCTGAGCATTGACATAGGTAGTTCAAGATTTAAAACACAAGCAATTTCCCACCCATAGTTAGGGGAACTACAGCGTCTCTGATCCTTATGTCCAGATGAAGTACGTAGGCAGCGGGGTAGGGCCCGTTCGAGCACTCTTTTATTTTCCCTACATTTCCCCCCTTTCTTTTCTTATCTAGTTTTAGTATTTCTTTTTGCAGCAATTTCATTCTTTTACCCTTTGAAACAGTTTCTTTATGAGTGTGGATCCCGTCGGGTACGGCGGACGATCTGGGGTGCTAATACCTTCCCAGGTCGTAACCGACTCCCGAACCCACTTCTTTGGTTCGCATGACCTTTGTCCTTCCTTTTTTTCTTCTGGTTTATGCAGTATTACCATTCCAGTTCCTTTGGGATAAAAATGTCTGGCTGGCGACTCTACCCTTTTCCGCGCCACTTTCGCGTTTGTACCAAGATGGAAATCCAGGGAGCGACAACATGAAATCGACAACACACAATTATCACAAAACACAACAACGAAGATCATACGAAACACCCAACCTACATACAATTATCTAGTCCCGGTTATGGAATTCGAACCCCACCCTTACCTTGGATTGAAGGCAGCTCGAATTCTCCGTAAAAATCTCCGTGAAAATCCTCAATCCAGCATCTTCTTATTTCCCTTTAAGCCTTGTTCATCCTCTTACAAAGTTCAGATTACTCCCTAATTAGGTCTTTTTGTCTAATTTTACTAATTATCACTAATTAACCTAATTACTAATGAGCTTAAAATAATACCCCAAACTTTACTACTCTCACACTACAAACTAAGCCCAACTTAATTTTATCTCATTAACACTTATTTTATTTATTCGACTTAACTAATCTGACTTAATCAACTTAAACAACCCAAACATAACTTAACCCGCAATGTAAAACCAACTTAAACAGGTTAAACAACTCGACAACACAAACGACACAAAAACCAACCTAACAACAATTAATCGGGAAATTATGTGACAATATTTAATTAAATAAATAAATTAAATATGGGCGTTACAGCCCGTGTCACGGGACACAACCCGTGTCAGTGCCCCTGAAGGGAAGAATCACATGCAGCAGGAAATGCCTCCTGACACGGCTGCCCATGTCACAGGACACGGCCCGTGTCAGGAGCCCTAGAGGATGAGTTTAGTGATTTTTTGATATTTCGGTTAGGTGTCTTCAGAGGGTATTTTGGGGATTTCACATGATTTTAAGTGGACTGGAGCTTTTTAGGCTGAGAGACGAGAGGAAAAACACACTTTTGATTTCACGTAAGAATTTTTGGATTGAAAGTTATGCTCTCAGGAGTCTTTGGAGGAAGGAGATCTTTGAACGGCGGAAGCGATTGAAGATCAACGGAATCCCAATTTTAGTGTAATGGCCTATTCTTATTTTTATTTTGTTATCGTTGTTATTATGAACATGAGAGGCTAAACCCCTGAATGCTAGGGGGTGTTCCTGATTTCCTATTGTAATGGAATTGATCCCAATTTTATAATAATTTCAATGCATTTTCATTATCATTTTGTTGTATGAATGTTCGTAATGCAAACCTAAATTGGAAAATAAGGTTTTTATCTATGGTTAACCTTAGGTAGGAATACCCGAGTTAACGCTTTTATACAACAATAATCTATTAGATATCATCAAGGAATTGAGATATCATATTTTAATCACTTAACTTTTGATAACATAAAAGGCTTGGTGTTCGTTCTATACAACCAAGGAATTGGGGTATAGAGGGAATACCAAAAGGTTTTATTTAAAGGAATTTTTTAAAACTCATCTTGAAAGGAGGTAATGATTTAGCTTTGTGGTGAAGCTCCTAATGATATGTTTATTTGTCATTATAAGGGTTTTCATACACCTTTCCTAGTGTTATTCTCATTTTTGTCATAACAACTTATTTTTATTAAGTGCTTTTATTTTGTTTAGTATAATCTAAAAACCAATTTTAAATAAACCCTAATATATTTTGTTCAATTGATTCACATAAAACTTATTTATTCTTGCGTAGTCCTTAAGAGACCGACATTGGGAAAATACTTATTATTACTACAATTGATAAAATAATACACTTGTTATTTTACTGATCAATTATTAATCTTGATTTTCCTTGAGTGACTAAAGTGTTAGTCAATAGACTCAAGAAGACATTGACAGTAGGTCTTTGTGTTATAAAAACTTTGAATAGTGGATTAAGACCTCGCTCGAGAGAGGAAAAATTACCTTGGCGGTGGACTGGAATAGTTTGAGTTCAAATGAACCAGGATAACCAAATATGTCCTTTTCTTTAAGTTTTGAAAACCCCAATTCAAACCCCTTTTCTTGTGTTTTTCTTTTCTGTAAGGATTTCACCTTTGTCGCTCTCGGGATTTTCATCCTAGTACAAATGCGAAAGTGGCGCGGAAAAGGTAGAGTCGCCAGCCTGACATTTTTATCCCGAATGAATGGGAAAGGTAATGCTGCACAAACCTAAGAGAAAAGGAAATGACAAGGTCCCGCGAACCAAAGAACTGGGTTCGAGAGTCGGTTACGACCTGGGAAGGTATTAGCACCCTAGATCGTTCGTCGTACCCGATGGGATCTACACTTGTTAGTTTATTTCGAAAGGTAAGGAATAAAACTACTACTGAATAAATACCGCTACTGGAACTCGAATGAGAGAGGGAACTGGAAAAAGAGAACGAAAAGGTACGGGAAAATGTAGGGAAAATAAAGAATGTGCTCGAATGGGCCCTACCCCACTGCCTATGTATCTCATGGGAAATGAGAATCAGATTCAATGTAGTTTTCCTAACTAAGGCGGGAACTTTGTTTGTATTTTTTTATGAATTGAACTGCTTATGTCTATGCTCAGGTGTTGCAGGCTCGTCTGGAACGAGTGCATTGCCGTCTTGCAAAGAGACAAGTCGTAGCGAGTTCTTCCGTTATGAGTGAATGAGATGAGAAAAGAATTCCCGCCGAAAAAGACGTTTGTTATTTGTTCACTGTCATTTAGAAGAAGTGTTTTTGATTTTGTTGTTTGTGATGAAATACGTGCAAATACCCCATGGCAAAGTCTCCTGGCACACGAGAAAGCTCGACCTTTATTAGGTCTTTTGATTTTTATTTTGAGATGAGAAAGAAGACTCAAATCGAAAAAGGACAAAAACTAGGGAGAACTAAGACCCACCCTAAGTTGTTTATTCAAGGGATCCTATGGTCAGTGTGATTTTCTAATCCTAGAAAGAAAAAGAAATCAAGTTCTAATTCACTTCAATTAATTGAAGATGAGTTTAGACCTCAAAGGGAATGAAAGAAGTGAAAGGTCGAAGAAGAAAAAATGCTTATCGCAAACACATATTGAAATGTTAAAAGGATAAGGAAGAGGGTGTATGTAAGATACCCTCCCACACACATGGCTTATCATAACCCCCTACAAAATAAAGGTTAGTGAAATAAATCCAAAATGGATCAAAGGAAAGAGGTAATCAAGTACTCCCTCCGTCCCATATTATTTGTCACATTTGATCATTTCACACAGATTAAGAAACAGTAATAAATGAAAGAGAGAGAATAGTAATTTTACCAAATTATCCTGATTAACTATTGGTGTATTCAAATTAACATTAATGTTAAGTGAAAAAAAATTAATTAAGAGTATTTATTAGAGGATACAATTGGAAGATTAAATATAAAAATGTCTTGGTAATCTAAAGTGACAAATATTTTGGGACAATTTTTGTTTTGAAATATGACAATTATTTTGGGACGGAGGGAGTACTAAACATGTTCTAACATAGTTATAACCTAAACTAGACTCAATCCTAAGCCTAAGGATGTCTAAAAGCTAAGTAAATCCTAAAGTCAGTAGCTACCACAACTCTCTAACACATAATCAGCTATTAAATGCAACTAATAATGCAAACAACCTATTACAACTACCAAACGACATGAAAATATGTGTAAAAAGTGTCAAAACACAACAATGCAACATACATTTTACAGCTTCTGTTTTAAAACACAGTAGTGAAAACATGGCAGGTTTTGATCATTTTTTTCAATGCAAATGCATGAATCACAATGCAAACAATGGAATGGAATGATCATACATTTTAATGCACTACAACCTGAAATGAACATCAACCATGAACGCAACACATAAACAATCAACAATGAATGCAAATATGTGAATAGTACGGATCGAAAACATGCATGGATCGAAAATACAATGTAAAATAGAATTATAAACACTTAATATCATGCTATTGATGATGCTCAATCATGCAAACAACATTCACAACATGTTATGAACACAAATTCAACAATTATGCTAAAAATCGGAACCGAATGAAATGCGCCTCGGAAGTTATCAAAACTACACACACCTGCACCTAATCAGTTCCTAAAAACTCCCTAAAATCTTGTCCTAATGATCTAAGATGATTAATGATGGAATGGCATGAAAACATACATCAAAATGCACAAACAATACAAAACTGCTCAATGTTAATCGGTTAACGGATGTGTTAACCGGTTAACACTGCCAAATTCTGCATAATTTGCTAGAAACACTACGTGTTAATCGATTAACAGATGTGTTAACCGATTAACACTGAACCAGAATAAAAAATAAAAGCAGAAAGAAGAACTTCTAACTACCAACTTATTTCTAAGGTTCCTAATTCATTTACTATCAAGTTAGAACGAAATTAACACCTAAATGCATGGATAAGGCACTAATCCAAAACAAAAACATGTCAAGAGATAGAAACATAACAATCCGCATCACAAATTAACCAAAACGCAAAGAACGACACAACTCGAAAAAGTTCAAAATAACTTAAAACCAGAAGTGATTATGAGTTCACCAACCTATAAAGTTGAGGCTTGCTTTGGTGATTGTTGCAATGATGATCGATACACGAAAGAAGAGAAAATCGGAGATCCAAAGCTTCAATCCGCGAATACGTAAAATAAATGCGGTTGGTGAGAATTCTCCGAAAATCCCTCTTGAAAGGTGAAATAAACACCGAAACCGTAGAAACTTCTTTAATAAACCTTAAATTCAATGTGGTGATGGAGGTTTAGCTTCTAATTCTTCAAGTTTCAATGTAAAACTTGAAGAATTATGATGATGATGAAGCTTTTGTGTGAAGTTGGGAAAGTGGGAGAAGAAATGAGAGAAAGTTGAAATTGAGGAGAGACAAATGAGAAAATGAAGGGTGTCTTATGGTTTGGAATGAAAATCACTTATATATGTGTTAGGTTTAGAGAGTGGCTTGGGTTAGGAGCTAGCTTTTTACTTAGCTTGGGAATTAGGTTAGAAGTTAGTTGAAGTTAGTTGGGAATATTCCTAGAATATTCCATTGGCATATTCCTAGAATATTCCTTTGGCATATTATTAGAATATTCTCTTGGAAGGTGGTAGAAGGTTCTAGCAAATGGTAGAGTGCAATGCAAGGTGATGTGGAAAAGTGGTGGAACATGGCAAGCTGAATTTTGAAAATTTTCCAAAATTTCCACGCGTTAACCGGTTAACGCAAGAAAATTTTGAATTTTCCCTCCCTTTGGTGGGAAACCCTCAAAATACACCTACACCATCTGTTATGAACTTGTTTTGACCTTGAGCTCTGATAATTTTTTTTCCACTGAATAAACCTCGACCATATGCCTCGCACCTTGTACGATGATGCATGCTCTATTTATTTATTTTTTATTATTTTTATGCAACGTATGAATGAAATATGCTAGATGAAACGAGAATAAAGCATAAGCTACTCGGAATCAGCGATAAATAAGAGGGCAAATTTTAGGGTGTTACAACCTTTCCTTGAGTAAAGTCGTCTTCATGAAGTTGCTGATATTGCCACCTATATGAACTCCATTATGAGCATTCTATAATGAACTAAACTACATGGATTAGAAATAAACCAATCCAAGTAGTCATCAAGATTATGATGTCTTCATAGTCTTCCATCTCCATCTTCAAATGCATCACCATCTGGACAAGTCTCAATACTTTCCAGGAAAAGATGCGAAGCCAATAATTTTAGGTCAAAAGCCTTGTAGACTTCTGAGCGAATGTAGAACCCCTCCCATGATTCTCCAAACCTCTGATGAAAATATGTTAGCACACCTGATACAACATCATCAATCTTGAATCACATGGATAATCAAATCTGCACAAAGCAATTGATCTTTAATCATTGTAGTTATAACCCTTGTCCAAATTCCAGCATATTTTGAATATCACATAAATATTCCTCTTCATGTTGTCTTCTTCTATTGTTGTGCAAGTTATTGAGATATCAAGTTTTCCCCCCTTGACTCGAGCTCTTAAGATTCTCTCTAAATGAATCCTAATTACCTCAACTGTGTGAACTCATCCTTAGGGTCAAGAAGTATGAGTTTTTCCTTGCACGCTATTTGTGGACGATGAAAATAAATTACCTCTATTGTCTTCAATTCCATGCTTTCGAAAAAGCAACTCCAAGTCTGAAGAATAACTAGCAGACTCCAGAATACGGCTGAATTTCCTTGATTGGACTTGATCATCATATCAAGTGTCTTCAACAACTTAGCCAACAAGAAATCATCAAAGCCCTAGAGCATGAGTTTGATAATTCATCTTACCCCTTCTATCCAGTCTGACTTCAACATACATAACGAAGCCACTCAACCATGTACTAAGTCACATAATACTGAACCATCACAATAACATCCCTTTGCTACCGACTTTGGAATGTTATGTGTCTTCAAATCTATTGATATCAACAAGGACAGAACCGGGTAAGGACATCTACAATATTCCTTAAATCATTAATCTAGTATCCCATACTACTAGAATTATTCAATCAGAATATATGCAGTGGGATCACTAAAGAATAACTTCAACTTTCCCTAGACAATATTTAAAGTCATCTTTCAGGACACCATCCAAGAGAACTACCACTCCTTCTGATTGTTGTTGCAGAACCCTTCAGACAATAACTCCTCCTTGTTTAATCACCAGAAAGTACTCCATGGATCTCATCCCGAAACAGACCAGGATGCCTGCTCTGATACCAATTAAAATTCTGGTTATGCAGATACTCGAATGTCCCATCAGAATGTTAAGACATTGATTACTGCACTTTAAGAAGCAAGGATGAATATACAGGTGTTGTTTTTAAGTGATGCATGACAGTTACAACCAGATGTCAAGACATTATGTTGGGACATCTCAGTCAAGAGCATATAACAAAAAGCTATAAATTGAAAAATAATAAGAACACAAAATATGTTGATCCAGTTCGGTGTTAAAAACCTATTCCGGGGGATACCAATCCAGGATGAAGACTCCACTATATCTTGTAGTATTATCACAAAGTTAAAATCACAGTTTAAAATTTGTCCCCTAATGACTACCCTAATGGACATCTTTACCAAAGGCTAAACTCTAGTTGTTTACAACTCTGATATGAGATTCCTTCTGACATCCTTCCACAACCTGCGTTGCATCTGTCTTCTGCCATCATAGAACTTATCACGAGTTTTCTTGACCAAGATGTTATCATATACTTGCTTCAAATCTTCGTCCAAGAGCAGTTCATAAACCATTACCTAAAGGCTTCTGGTTGTGTACATGCACCTGTGTCTTCCACTCTGCATCCCATACTACAGAGGGGAACTACAACCCTAAGAGTCAATGACTCTCAAAATCTAAACCCTTATTTTACAAAAGTATTTAGGTTACAATTTTTACATAAGGAATATTTAATCCTAGTGTAATACCTCGAAAGTTTCCCTCTCATTTTCATGGCATTTAGCATATCACTTTGCATACTCAAATTCATAGCATGACCCAAAACATTGCATCATAACCATCAAAACAAAGGCATAGGCTTGGGATCAATGGCTGAAGCAGCTGATGACTATCCAAAGACAATCAAAGGGAAATACGACTTCACAACATTATGCAAAGGGTTCACAACATCCCAAAAGTCTTCATTTGAGGCCACAAGTCCTAGAAAGAAGTGGATTGATCAGAGGTGTCAAGCAGTGCAACATCTCCTGACAAAACAAGGCCAAATTAGGGTTTTTGATTAACTGGGCTTCCCAAGTAAATTGTTGTTAAAACTTGATTTCATTGTTTTCTACATGATGATGGATGCCTAGGTTTGAAATTTCATCCTTTGAATCATTTTGGAAGAGGTTCAATTGGTCAATTGATTGAAAATCAGAAAATTGGGGAAAAGTTAACCAAGCTGAGGAAAAAGTCAACTCCTGACTTTTTGAGATCAAATTCATGAAATTAGGGTTACAAGGATCCTATGGACCAAATTTGATCAAGAAATGATGGAGGAATCATGAAAAATCAAGAAAACCAAAACTTACCATTTTTGGAAAATTAGGGTTTCCAAAAATGGCAAGTTTTGGCCATTTTTGCAGCCACTTCAAGAGAGGCCTTCTCCCAACATAAAAAGCAAATGAAAAATCCACTTGGGCTGTTTGAAAGAGGGTATCTTGAGCTTTAAATATATAGGTGGAACACATTCATAGCATTAAAACTGAGAGAGTTATGATCATTCAAAGTTTGGATAAACCAAGGCAAAATGGGGCAAATGGCAAGGCAGCCTTGCAGCCTGCGCGCATGACTTGCCATGCAATTTCTCAAACAGGTGATATTCCACAATTTTTGCCATTTTTCTTCAACAAGATGACCTCAAATGGAAAAACCTCCAACATCAAAGTTGTTCCTTGCCATGTTTTCTACAAGTTTCATGTTTACCAAATTTTCATATGAACCCCATTTCATGGACATATGTTGGCTTGAAGTGGTGTAACACGGTGGGAGAACTGACTTTTAATTATGTTGCGGATAGCAAGAGTCGCCACCGACTTTTATTTTATCCAAAAGGAAAGGGTATAAAAGAACAGGAAAGACCTTAAGAGATATTTTTGGGTCCGGGGGGTAGGTTATGTAAAGGGAAGGTGTTAGCACCCTTTACATCCATGGTTATCCATGGGCTCTTAGTTACTTAGCTCACTTTTGAATTGTTTTTGAAAGTGTAGTGTGTGAATAGAAAAATTTTCATAATAGTTAATAATGATCCATGTACGGATGCGTAAAAACTTGT
Source organism: Lathyrus aphaca (assembly GCA_963966055.1). NCBI lineage: Eukaryota > Viridiplantae > Streptophyta > Magnoliopsida > Fabales > Fabaceae > Lathyrus > Lathyrus aphaca. Next base: position 144,861,985 of record OZ014520.1, on the reverse strand, counting down.
CTTTTGAAAATTTGTTTGAAATTTATTAAGTGTTTGAAAAATGGAGTGAGCAAGCAACTAGGAGGTACCTACCCTAAAATTTTAAGTCTTTCTTGTTCTTTATCCTTTAATTGGTAAGACTATCCCTACTATTAAGGAGTAGGTAGTCATTACCTTGGATGTAAGGGACATGTGAGGGACATCTGTTATTATGAAGGCAACTGTGGGGTGTTTTAAGCATTTAGGAGGGACTATCATCATTATTCGAAAAGGGACTTGATCTTTGAAGGCAACCATTAGGGACTTGATGATTTTTTTTTCTTTTTAGGGACTTGCTTTATACACCCCACTTGACCTTATTAGTAGGCAACATTGAGGGATAACCTTAGGAATGTGAGATGGCGATTAAAAATCGACTTACGTGTGTGAGTGTTCAATATTATTTATCTTATAATTAAAGTGATCTAAATTCAAATTTTAAACAGAATACATATTTGCACTCCCTAAATTACTAACCATAGCATAAAATTAAATAAATTCAATATTTACAAAATTACACCAAGAAGCAATTACATAATTATAATAATAAGCAAATTAAATATAAATAGCAAAATAAATAGAGAAGCAAAAATATAAATAATAAGTGAAAAATAAATAAATAAGCAATAATAAGGGTTAGTAATAATAATAAAAGATTAAATAAAGGTTAGTAAAATTATAATAAGCAAAAAGTTAGTAATAACATGGTTAATAATAATAATAGAAATCAAAATAAATTGAATTAACAAAAAAATATGATAAGAACAAAATTAAAATAATAAACAAAAGTTAGATTATAAACAATTATTTAAGAATATGGACAATTAAATAATTATACAAATTATTAATTTATTTTTTAGACATATTATAACAAGAAGAAAAGTTTGATTATATTTATATTTACTAAAATTAATTATACTAAATAAATATGTACAAAAATTATAAAATAAAAATTAGGTTTTTAATAAGTTATTAGAAAATAAATTAGGGTTTTGTTAGAAAAATATTTTTAGGGTTTTTTAATTTAATTATACAAAATTATTTGATTAACATGCATATATTATATTTACATATGATAAAGAAAATAATTTCAGAAAATTCATATATTTTAGAATTTAGAAAATATTAAACATGCTTCATTATTATTTTTTAATTATTTAGAAAACATATATACATAAAATTATATTTAATTTAATATTAGAATACTTAAAACAAATGAAAGAAAAAGAATGTGAAAACTTACCTGACTGGGGCTTGAACCCAGGTCAGCTTGTTTGCCAGCAACAAGAGCTACCACCAGGCTGCTACACGCGCAAGTGACAATGAAGGGGATTCAATTTGTTTTGTTCTTTGCCTGAAAAATCAAGAAAAATAAAGAAGCAAAAAGGCCTGGGGTGGTGTTGAACCCAGGACCTTTGAACACAAGCAAACACGCATAACCGCCTGGCTGGAAGAGCCCATCTGTTAACTAAACAACTACGAATAATAATATATTAAAAACGCAGTTTAAATGAAAAATATCAAAAAATTTGCTGGAGGCAGGATTCGATCCCCTCCCCTTTTGTTAGACGCACGTATACTTTTCCACTGGGCCACGCACTGGTTTGTGATAATGGATCAATAACATAAAATAAAATATTTTAAACACAATTTCAAATTTCCTGCGCGCGCCAGATCTCCTTCTTCAACCTCATACCTACGTTTTTACCTGCGAAATCAGCTATGAGTTTTCCTGCGAATTCCTCAATGCTTCAAACCTACGAAAATGAAACTTGTACAAAACAGTAACGATTCAAGAAATTAAAGACATCAATGAGTTCCTTATGACTCATACAATCTTTCTACGTTGTTAAAATTCATTTATATAGCTTGAATCATGAAACCCTAAAATCAAGAGTGAAACCCTAACAATGGCCGCGGGTAGTATAGGTCATGAAACTTCAATCCAATTGTCCAGAATCGTGCTAGGCATCAAGATAAACACATATCAGTCATCAAAAACAATTTATAATGCATATGTTATCGAATTCGAAAAATTTAAATTCAAGACAAAGTTTGATTCGGGTAGAGCAATATGAGATGGTATTGATGCATATGATTGATGATTTATGATCAGTGATGTCCAGTGAAGCTCTCCATGTTCTTATTTTACCTTCTAGTGCCCTGGATTGAAGAATCCGAATATGAGTTTTGGATGGATTTTTGAGGTTTTGAACTTACACTTAGAGGCAGCAAATTCGTGTATGAGTGATAGGGTTATGATCAGTACTTATATGAGGATCATTTAGGTCAGAAAAATTGAATGGTTGTATGGAGATTTTGATATTTGAAGATTGAAAAAGATCATGGTTTAAAATTCAAATATTTGTTCATGAAGGCTTGCTATTTTTGTACCAATCTCATGATTTCCTTCCCTTTCAATTCAAATCAGTATTGATGAGATTCTAGAAGCTCAATCTTCATCAAATATTGTATTTTCATATTTTATATTTATTTAAAATGATTTCTTATGAATTAAATCAAAATAAATAAAAATAAAATAATAAAAATTCTTATTTTTAATCATTTGGGTCGTGCATGATGATATGGTATGGATTGGATCACAATTTGACAAGCCCATTTGGAAAGAAGTGGTTTTAAACCTCCATTTTCAACATAAACCATCACAAAATTTCCCAACTTTGCAAGGGCATATCTCCCTCAATTTTAAAGGTATGAGGGTGTTCTTGGACATTTTGGAAAGCTTGAAGAGTCCTCTAAACAACCCCACTGGTTTCATGTCCATATCATTTACCAATCTCAAGTTATGTCCTTTTGAAGTTGTTGACTTTTTGTTGACTTTTGAAATGACCTATAATGTCTTAGCTCATATCTTCCAAATGAAGCATTTTTGGGCTTGACTTGAAAGATCAAAGTTGTATAGAATTCAATTTCCTTCAAAATGAGCTTTGAGTGGAGACTTGGTGATGAAGTATGTGAAAGTTATGGCTGGTCAAAGTTCAGTTGACTTTTACTGAGAAAACCCTAATTTAGAAACTCCTGATTCTTGATGATCTGGAATCTCCTTGATGAATCATGATAAACCCTTGATCAAATGATGAATTTTACTCCATATAATTGATGTTGACAAAAAAATCATGAAGTTTGACTTTGGTTTGACCACAGTTGACCTCCGTTTGACTTTTTAACTGCTTTGACTGATTTTTGACTTATCTGATCATCTGACTGAGCAAACTTCTGAGAAAAGTCTTGAAACTTGACATGGGAGTTCTTACACACATATAAGATGTTATGAAGCTCACTTGAAGTCTTGGAAGTTCATTTAGCCTGATTAAAGTCAAAACCCTAGTTTTGGATGCACTGCTTAGGAGGTGCATTGTCTGAGGGAATTGTCAACTCTTCTGACCAATTGTGAACTTTGTGAACCTTGTGAACCATCATAAGATGTCTTGTGAACCTCATGGGAAGTATTGTGAACCTTGTGAACCTTGTGAACCTCATGAAGTGACTTGTAGACTTCATGAACCTCATGAAAGGTTATGTAAACGTTGTGGATCTTGTGAACCTTGTGAACCTTCAAGAAGTAACTTGTAGACTTCATGAACCTCATGAAAGGTCTTGTAAATGTTGAGAAGCTTGTGAACCTTGTGAACCTTCAAGAAGTGACTTGTAGACTTCATGAACCTCATGAAAGGTCTTGAAAGCATTGTGGAACTTGTGAACCTTGTGAACCTTCAAGAAGTAACTTGTAGACTTCATGAACCTCATGAAAGGTCTTGTAAATGTTTGAAAAGTTTGTGAACCTTGTGAACCTTCATAGAACACAAAGTTTTGTATTGTGAGGGCAAATTTTGGGGTGCAACAACTGCCCCTGTTCAATTTTCTGAAACCTTAGGGGTTAGATTGGTATGTTTGCCAGTCGTGACCTGGAAGGTTGAAGGGGATTGAACACAAAAGCCCAAAAATTTGCACTCACCAGTGCATGAAGTGATACAGATGGCTAGTTGAATATGATTGAGTGGGCTTAAAGATGCCACTTGGAGGAAAACTCTTCAGATACATTTCTTGGAGGATGAAGCAATCCGAAATATGGAGGTACAATGATAGCTGTCAGGAGGATAAAGCAATCCTGAGGTAAAAAAAGCTGTTAGGGGGATAAAGCAACCCTGAGGTAATAATATACTTCCAAGAGGATGAAGCAGTCTTGATTGATAATATGCTTCCAGGAGGATGAAGCAATCCTGATGTACTAGGGATTTTCAGGAGGATGAAGCAGTCCTGATGTAATAGGAGTTTTCAGGAGGATAAAGCAGTCCTGATGTATGAGAAGCTGTCAGGAGGATGAAGCAATCCTGAGGTATTGATAATATGCTTTCAGGAGGATGAAGCAATCCTGATGTAATGATGTGCTTTCAGGAGGATGGAGCAATCCTGATGTAATAAAGCAGTCCTGAAGTAATGATAATAGCTGTCAGGAGGATGGAGCAGTCCTGAGATAATGATAAGCTATCAGGAGGATGAAGCAATCCTGGTGTAGTGATAAGCTATCAGGAGGATGGAGCAATCCTGATGTAGTAATATGTTCCCAAGAGGATGAAGCAGTCTTGAGAGATGATAAATTTTCAGGAGGATAAAGCAGTCCTGATAATCATTTGTTTGCTGGATAAATAACCTGGAACAAGGTAGCATTTGTATAATAATATTAGTTTATGCATTATGTATGCATGTGTGATATGATGCACTTAAGTAATGTACTATGTGTCTATGTATATGTACGTTATGGTATGATGTAAATGATGCATGTATGATATGATGCTGCCGGAAGCGTCTGGATATCTTCATATAACAACTGCTGACCAGGGAAAATAAATCCCGATTCGTTGTTGAAGAATATGAGGACCTCGTCCCTGTCTTGTTTGATGATGAGATATACATAACCTCCCGTATGCTGGGGATGGTAAGGATGGATATAACCTCCCGTTTGCTGGGGATAGTAGGGTATAGATAACCTCCCGTCTGCTGGGGATAGTAGGGTATAGATAACCTCCCGTCTGCTGGGGATAGTAAGGTATATATAACCTCTGTCTTCGTTTGATAGTAGAGTAGATACAACATCCCGTCTTCGTTCGTCGTACCCTTATTGGAAAGTAAATTCCCATATATCCGTATGAGGATAAAAGAGATGGATATAAATTCCAGGGGAGATGAGACTTTGTGAAGATAGATTCGTCCTACTGAGGGATTTGTAACTGTTTTGTAGAGATGAACCGGCGAAGCTTTGTTGAAATCCTTTCCCCGTTCGTCCTTAGTAAATACTATTACTGCATTTTCATGCATTTCTGGTAAACATCAATCATATTCAACAGCATACATACATTCAAACACAACCAATGGACGTTTCGCTTATGTAAATAGGGTAAAAGTAAATCTGGAAAAAATGGAATTTTATTTATATCAAAGAGTGACCCATACACGGGTAAATTTGTACAAAGAGACAGAAATCCTAGTAAGAGGAATTTGTCATAAAGTTTTTTACAAAACAAGGAAAATCAGCTATGTGGGAAACAATCCTATTGAGTTTCAATTCTACTATTGCCATTATCTTCAAGTATCTCATCTTCTGCTGTTGAGACGGAAACGATTGGATTGAGCTTTATCTGTTTGAGCTCTGAGTAAGTAACACAACTGGTTGCAGTTTCATGGGTGATCCAAACGAGACATAGTCATACGCTTTAATCCCTAACTTTTGCCTGGATTGCCCTTTCAGGTTTTCAATCCACCGGGATACCCTTTTTTGCCCAAGCCGCCTTTTCAGGTTTTCGACTTGCCGGGTGTACATCTTTTTATATATATATCCCTAATTTTTGCCCAAACCCTTTTGGTTTGCCGGGATGCCCTTATTTTTGCCTAGGCCTGTCAACCTAGCGGGTCTCTTTTTATGCGTAGTATTTTTTAACTATGTCTGCGTTTACAGGCTGTGGGAAGTCTTCACCATCCATTGTAGTCAGTATCATGGCACCTCCTGAGAACACTGTCTTGACTACAAATGGTCCTTCATATGTTGGAGTCCACTTGCCCCTAGGATCACCCTGTGGTAATATGATACGCTTGATTACCAAGTCACCAGCCTGATATACCTTTGGCTTAACCTTCTTATTAAAAGCTTTGATCATTCGCTTCTGGTACATCTGGCCATGACAAACTGCTGCTAACCTCTTCTCATCAATCAAATTTATCTGGTCAAGTCGAGTCTGAAACCACTCATCTTCATCCAAGCCTGCATCCTTCATAATTCTTAAGGAGGGAATCTGAACTTCAATGGGCAGAACTGCTTCCATACCATAGACTAAGGAGAATGGGGTTGCCCCTGTTGAAGTACGTATTATAGTACGATAACCATGAAGAGCAAATGGTAACATCTCATGCCAATCCTTGTAGGTAACAGTCATCTTCTGTACAATCTTCTTAATGTTCTTATTAGCAGCTTCAACTGCCCCATTCATCTTTGGACGATACGGAGAAGAGTTGTGATGCTTAATCTTGAACTGCGTGCAGAGATCAGTAATCATAGTGTTGTTCAGATTAGAGCCATTGTCAGTAATAATCCTTTCCGGGATGCCATACCTACATATGAGATTATTCTTAATGAACCGAGCCACAACATTCTTGGTAACAGATGCAAATGAAGCTGCTTCCACCCACTTCGTGAAGTAATCAATAGCAACCAGGATGAAACGATGCCCATTAGAAGCAGTAGGCTTGATCTCACCAATCATATCAATGCCCCACATGGCAAAGGGCCAAGGAGCAGTCAACACATTCAATGGTGATGGAGGTACATGGACTTTATCAGCATAAATTTGACACTTGTGACACGTTCTGGAGTGTTGATAGCAATCAGCTTCCATGGTAGACCAATAGTAACCTGCTCTCAAAATCTTCTTTGCCATAGTATGACCACTAGAATGAGTGCCAAAGATCCCATCATGCATATCTTCCATAATCTCAATTGCTTCCTTCTTATCCACACAACGAAGCATAGTTGAATCATGATTGCGCTTGTACAGAATCCCATTACTCAAAAAGAACTTAGCAGAGAACCTTCTCAGAAACTTCCTATCTTTGATAGATGCCCCTTCAGGGAACTCCTGAGCTTCCAGATATCTTTTTACTTCATAGAACCAAGGCTTCTCCTCTGCCCCTTCTGTGTCAATCTCATTGCAGTATGCAGGCTTTTCAAATCTATCAATAGTAATCTTGGGAGCTTCATCATCCCAGCTGATCTCAAACATGGATGACATGGTGGCCAAAGCATCTGCCAACTGATTCTCTCTCCGTGGAATATGTCCAAAGGTAATCTCTTTGAAATGTGGGATCAAAGACAACACATACTCTCTGTAAGGAATGAGATTATCATGCTTGGTATCCCAATCTCCTTTGATCTGACTAACTACCAGGGCTGAATCTCCATACACGTCAAGGAACTGAATCTTCATATCAATAGCAACTTTAATACCCAGGATACATGCCTCATACTCTGCCATGTTATTGGTACAATAGAAACAAAGTCTGGCAGTAATCGGGGTATGACAACCTTCAGGGGAACTAATCACAACACCAACACCATTACCAAGTGCATTGGAGGCACCATCAAAAACCATAGTCCATCGGGATCCTTGTTCAGGTCCGTCATATTGTCCAGGTTCTTTGGTAACAGTCATAATGTCTTCATCAGGGAACTCAAAACTCATTGACTGATAATCATCCACTGCTTGATGAGCCAAATGATCAGCAACAACACTTCCTTTGATGGCCTTCTGAGTAGTGTACTGTATGTCATATTCTGTCAAGATCATTTGCCATCTTGCAATTCTTCCGGAGAGAGCAGGTTTCTCAAATATGTACTTGATTGGATCCATCTTCGAAATCAACAAGGTAGTATGGGTCAACATATACTGTCTTAGTCGGCGAGCAGCCCATGCCAAAGCGCAACAAGTTTTCTCGAGCAGTGAGTATCTTGTTTCACAGTCGGTAAACTTTTTGCTAAGGTAGTATATTGCCTGCTCTTTTCGACCAGACTCGTCATGTTGCCCCAACACACACCCCATTGAGTTGTCTAACACTGTTAAGTACATAATCAAGGGTCTTCCATCAACTGGTGGCATCAAAATTGGAGGTTCTAGCAGGTATCTCTTGATTTCATCAAAGGCAGTCTGGCACTCATCATTCCATTCCATCACCTGATCTTTCTTCAACAACTTGAAGATTGGTTCACAGATGGCAGTTAATTGGGAAATAAATCTTGCAATGTAGTTCAATCGTCCCAAGAAACCTCTAACCTCCTTCTCAGTACGGGGAGCTGGCATCTCTCGTATAGCTTTCACTTTTGCAGGATCCACTTCAATACCTTTTCCACTAACAATGAAACCCAGGAGCTTTCCAGATCTAACTCCAAAAGTACACTTGTTTGGGTTCAACCTCAACCTGTATTTCTTCAACCTCTCAAACAACTTGTGCAGATGATCAAGATGTTGCTCTTCATTCTGAGATCTGGCTATCATATCATCCACATATACCTCTATCTCATGATGAATTATATCATGAAACAAAGCCACCATAGCACGCTGATATGTTGCCCCTGCATTCTTCAAACCAAATGGCATCACCTTATAGCAAAAAGTCCCCCACTGTGTCACAAATGTTGTCTTCTCCATATCTTCAGGTGCCATCTTGATTTGATTGTAACCAGAGAAACCATCCATAAAAGAGAATACCTTATGCTGAGCAGTGTTATCTACCAGAATATCAATATGAGGAAGTGGAAAGTCATCTTTGGGGCTAGCTTTGTTCAAATCTCTGTAGTCTACACACATACGTACCTTACCATCTTTCTTAGGAACTGGCACCACATTTGCAACCCACTGAGGATAAGAAGTCACTGCTAAGAACCCTGCATTGAACTGTTTCATTACCTCTGCCTTGATCTTTTCTGACATTTCAGGACGCATACGACGAACCTTCTGCTTCTTTGGACGACAATCTTCCTTTACTGGTAAACGGTGAACCACAATGTCTGTATCCAACCCTGGCATATCTTCATAAGACCAAGCAAAGATCTCCACATAGTCACGTAACATCTGAATTAATCTGCTCTTGACACTGTCCTCTAAATCAGCCCCTATCTTGACTTCTTTCTTGTTTTCTTCAGTTCCCAGATTCACAACTTCGACTGGCTCTTCATGTGGTTGTATAGCTTTCTCTTCTTGTTGTAACAATCTAGCAAGCTCTACAGGTATTTCACAATCGTCCTCATTTCCGTCTTCAGTTTGATAGATCGGATTCTCGAAATTATAATTGGCAATAGTAGAACTGTTATCAACAGGATCCAGAGTGGATGAGGATCTGCATTTTAGTGATGTGGGTGTGTGTAAGAACACATAGCTGATAAAACAAAAATAAAAGAAAAAGAAAGACAAGGAACACAATATTTACGAAAACGAAACGTCCACTGATTTTATTGAATGAAGTATGCAAATGAAATGACAGCCCGTAACAAGCACACCATTATGCCCCGGGTAAGGCACATGGCTTGAAAGTTCAATTGTTCAAGAAATTACAAACTTAAAAGCAACAACACAGTAATAGTATTTACTCCTGACTAAAGGAGATAGGGATAACATCTTCAGCTTTCCAGTTGTTGAGTCCAGCACCCACAGTAGGAGAAATCCAAGCATCCAGATTGTAGTCTTCATCATAGTCACCCACAGCATTGATCTGATCTTTCATAACCCCTTGATTAGTGATATGAACAGCACGAGCACGACGAACAGCCTTCTGGGACTCTGCAGTGAAACCCAAACCAAACTTGTCAGACTTGTATGGAATATCAGGAAGCTGACCCCAAATAGTACAACCACCTTCATCCACCACAGCTCTAGCATCATTGAGGGAGGCCATTGCCATTGTTGGAGGTTTTCTGGTGACCACAGGAACTTTCTTCACAGCAGGAGGAGCTACATAATCATTAACGACCCAGGGAACCACTTCAAATGTCTGACACGGAGTCTCAATGTATTCACCTTCCATTTCCAGATACTTGAAGGTATTTACATGGCTGACAAAGTATTCTTCTTCTCCATAGACAGTAACAACCTTTCCATCCACCGGATATCTCAACTTTTGGTGTAATGTAGAGGTTACAGCACCTGCCCCATGGATCCAGGGACGACCAAGCAGACAAGAGTACGAAGGACGAATATCCATCACATAAAATGTAGCAGTAAACACCTGAGAGCCAACTTTGATTGGAAGATCAATTTCCCCATGCACTACTCTTCTAGAACCATCAAAAGCCTTTACCACAATATTACTGGGTTTCAGCACAGCATCTTCAGGACTCAGCTTATTCAGGACTTCTTTAGGCAACACATTCAAAGAGGAACCATTGTCTATCAGCACATGTGACAGGGTAGTGCCCCTGCATTCAATTGAAATATGCAAGGCCCTGTTATGATCCCTCTTGGCAGGGGTCAAATCAGCATCAGAAAATCCTAACCCATTATCATAAGTCAGGTGGGCAACACAATTCTCAAACTGGTCAACAGAAATAGCATTGGGTACATGTGCAGTCTTCAGAAACTTGATCAAGGACTTGGCATGAGCTTCAGAACACAACAACAAGGACAACATAGAAATCTTTGAGGGAGTATGCCCCAATTGATCAACAATGTCATAATCACTCTTGCGAATGATTTTCAATACTTCTTCCATCTGCTTAGAGAGATCATCAGCAGCTGGCACATCAGTAGATACAGGCTCAATAACAGGACCTTTGCCCCGAGCATCAGTGGTAGAGGTAGCAGCAGGAGTAACTGCATTTTTAGAAGCAACTGGAGGAGAGAAGACTCTTCCACTACGAGTGATCTTGCTGGATCCAGCAATATTATCAATGTCAGCAGGCACATCAGGTAAAGGCTCCTGCTTAACACCATGGATGTAAACATCAGACCCATAGTGCCAAGGCACAGCTTTGTCAGATGTATAAGGAATAGGACCAGGAGTAGTAATGATCAGAGGAGCCACTCTGGCTTCAGCAACAACTTTCACAGGACCTTCAGAAGTAATCTTGATTGGGCCCTGATGAGTGATTTTAACAGGTCTCTTTGAAGTGATTCTTACCGGTACTTTGTCGACCATATCAACCTCTTCAATCTTCCTACCTTGAGTCAGATGATCCACCATACTTTCTACAGACGAAGGAGTCCTCTCAAACACTATAGTATACTTATCCATGAGACGTTGAATTCCATCTCTCAATATGAAGCAACTATCTGGCTTATAGGTACAATACAAACAATCTTCACGACAACCTGGAAAGATCCCAGCTTGTACTAACCTCTTTTTGATAACAGACAATGGTGTGTTCAACTCCATTAGTGAATAGACATGTAGGTCTTCATCAATGGCATTGACAGTCTTCTCGTGATTTGGCATTGGTGCTGTAATCACATTTGGAGTACCTGGAGGATCAAACTCAATTTCTCCAGCATCAATCATATCTTGAATTTTGTTCTTCAAGATCCAGCAGTTATTAGTATCATGACCCGGACAGTTTGAATGATATGCACATCGTGCATTGGGATTATACCTGGGAGAGGTAACATTGGGATTCTGAGGAGCCTCTTTCAAAGTAATAAGTTCAGCCTTCAACAGATGTTGCAATGCCTGAGCCATTGACATGTTGATCTTCGTGAACTGTCTTCTAGCCCTCTGTTGGTTGCCCTGAGGCTGCTCTGTTGTTGCAGGAGTTGGATTTGAAATATGAACTGCACTAACAGACTGATGCCTTCTGTTACGATCAGGCTGACCATAAACAGCATTGGATTCTTTCTTCCCAGTGGGAGGCTTCTTTGCAGCACCTGAGGAAGAAGCACCCACATGGATCTTGCCATTCTTTATACCATTCTCTACTCGCTCTCCTGTCATGATCAACTCAGTGAAGCCAGATGATGAGCTTCCAATGAGATGACTGTAAAACGGACCATTCAGCGTACACATGAACATATCAACCAATTCCCTGTCAGTCAAAGGGGGTTGAACTCTTCCAGCTAAATCTCTCCACTTCTGAGCATACTCTTTAAAACTTTCTTTGGCACCCATAGACATGCTCTGAAGCTGCATGCGAGTGGGGGCTAAGTCAGCATTGTATTGATACTGCTTATAGAAAGCTTCAGCAAGATCATTCCAGTCCCTGATGTTGACACTCTCCAACTGATAATACCACTCCAACTGAGCTCCAGATAAGCTCTCTTGAAAAAAGTGGATCCACAACTTCTTGTCAGCAGTGTGAGGTTGAATTCTTCTGACATAAGACCTCAGATGCAGCTTGGGACAAGAAACCCCATCATAAACAACAAAGGTAGGAACCTTGAAACCAATGGGTATAATAACCCCAGATATCAGACTCAAATCCTCAAAATCCAGCCCAGAAGACTTCTGCAACTCCATAGCATCCATTCTATCCACCAGCATCTTGAATTTGTCTTCATTAGGCTCATGATAGTAATTAGCCTCAGAATCAGAGTCCCCCATAGTGTTGTGGAGACTGCCTCCCTCTTTCTCAGATTCCTCAGATTCATAGTCATCAACCTGTTCTTTGGTCTTGACAGGACCCTTGAACCTTCTTCCCATGTTGAGCAGGCCACCTGACTTTCTGGTCTTCTTAGTCTTCTTGGCCAGCAGTGTCTTCAATTCATCTTGCCCCTTGGATAGGTTCAAGATCAGCTCTTGGAACTGTGCATTCTGTGCCTGAAGATCCTTAACTGATTGTTCAAGAGCCATTGCTGAAATAAACAGCGAGAAGATGAGAAACCTGTGCACAAATAAACCTGTGATGCAATGAAATGGAATGTAAATGCGTATGCAATGTTTTCAAGGACCGCAGGATTTAAATTTGCTTAAACAAACAAGAAAGTAACTTTTTATTAGTAATAAATTTGTTTTCCTCTTGGGCTTACAAAAATTGAAATGAAATAAATACAAAAGGTGGGGTTTTAAGTCTCCCATGGACGTTTCCTCTTTGTGTTGAGGTATGAGTTGAGATTCCGTTCCTCATGAAGTTGCTTTGTTAGTTCCAGGATTCTTTCTTGGCTTGCTTTGTAATGAGCCTCGAAAGTATCCCTTTGCTCCTTCAACTGGATCCAGGATCTCTGTAAGTCTTCCATGTCAGTAGGCATGTCTGGGTGAAGGATGGTATAAGCAGTGTCTCCTTCAGCAACAGGTTCCATGGTAACTGGCAGGATAGCAGGATATGGCATCATGAGAGTCTGAGCACGAGATCGCACCCCTCGGAGATAAGCCTCCATAGGAATAGTGTACTTAGGCTCCAGAGTCTTGCTGTCAACCTTGTTTACTTTTCCCCAGGCTCATATGAATCTCTGACGGTAACCTTGAAGATCGTTGTCGTAATCAAACACAATGCCCTGAATCAACATGTCATGTGGACCATCACTCCGAGCGTAACCAAACTGTCGTAAAGCTAGAGAGGGGTTGTAGGTGATGCCTCTTCTTATGCCTAGAAGTGGCACATTAGGAAACTCCCCACAACGGTCAATGATGGTGACATTCTCCATAGATCTGGAGCACCAATGGATATCTGAATGCGAGAGTGACATGATCCTCTTGGACCATCTGAACCCTTGCTCATTCTTCATTACTGAGCGAGGAAGGTGAGAAATAAACCACCTAGATAGCAAAGGTATGCAACACATCAAAGTTCCTCTTGCCCTTGTAGTACGGGTGCGAAGAGAATGTAAGATGTCTCCAAGCAATGTAGGCACTGGATTGTGACTCAGGAATATGTTGATGGCATGCACATCTATGAACTGATCTGGATTGGGGAACAACATTAAGCCATAAATTAGTAAGGCTAAGATATCCTCAAAAGCATCATAAATCATAGCCTTCAAGAACACTTGAGCCTTCTCTATCAACACCTTAGCAAGAATACCCTTAACTCCGCTTCTCGTTTCTAGAACAATGTCAGACTTCTTCAGATGTAGAGCTGCAGCAATAACTTCTGGTTTAAGCTCTTTTTCCAAGCCTGTGAATGGTTTCTGATCAAGAACAGGTATACCCAGAAGTTTGGAGAATTCCTCCATGGTAGGAACTAGCTGGTAGTCGGGGAATGTAAAGCAATGGTGCTTAGGATCAAAGAACTGAAACAAGACACTCATCATGTCTTCATTGAACCCTGAGGTGACTAGATCCAATAGGTGGCCATGTCTCTTGTTGAACTGGGAATGATCAGACACTTGAGAAACCAACTCTTTAAGCTTGGGAGGTATCCCTACAAAGTTGATCCTGATGGTGTTCCTACGAGTTGAAGCCATGACCTGCAACAAAGAACAAAGATAAATCCTTTGGTCCTTGAAATGGTTAGGGAAAATGATATGCTCATGATGCATGATGATGTCATGATGTTATGTTCAATCACAAACATGTGGCACACACAAACAAGTCACACCATAGCCCTAGGTTTAAAGGCTTGCATGAGGTTCAAAGGTAAGTACCCTCCCCTGAAGTTAGATGGTTCATCCTGTCCTATAAAATAACCAGGTTCTAAGGGATCTCAATATCATTGATCCTTCACAAGGGTGGTTGATCAGAAGGCAACTTACTTGCCAACCAAAACCCTCCAAGTTTAAGATCTCAATGAGTGTAGTATCGAGTGTCAACCAACTTCAGTCTGCACCAAAGCCGATTACCTCACTACTTTCTAAAGGTCAAGATGGGATAACTAGGGTTCTAAAAGTTAGTTAGTGCATTGACAACATATGGCATCCTCATATTATCCTTAACTTGACTTAAGGAACATAAGCACCAACCAAGAAGTCACACTAACTATGGCCACCAGATCAACCGTATCGATATACGTCGTACAGTTTCCTTGGTCTATTGCCATTTACCTAAGGTACACTAGATCCGGGTTAGGATCTTTCACACATAAGAGCACCCAACAAGTAAAGTAAAGCAAACAGAGCAAACAAGTTTAAAGTGATCTTAATTCCTAAGGGTACCCCTCTTTTATTAAATCCCCAGCAGAGTCGCCAGTTCTGTAACACGGTGGGAGAACTGACTTTTAATTATGTTGCGGATAGCAAGAGTCGCCACCGACTTTTATTTTATCCAAAAGGAAAGGGTATAAAAGAACAGGAAAGACCTTAAGAGATATTTTTGGGTCCGGGGGGTAGGTTATGTAAAGGGAAGGTGTTAGCACCCTTTACATCCATGGTTATCCATGGGCTCTTAGTTACTTAGCTCACTTTTGAATTGTTTTTGAAAGTGTAGTGTGTGAATAGAAAAATTTTCATAATAGTTAATAATGATCCATGTACGGATGCGTAAAAACTTGTCTTTTGAAAATTTGTTTGAAATTTATTAAGTGTTTGAAAAATGGAGTGAGCAAGCAACTAGGAGGTACCTACCCTAAAATTTTAAGTCTTTCTTGTTCTTTATCCTTTAATTGGTAAGACTATCCCTACTATTAAGGAGTAGGTAGTCATTACCTTGGATGTAAGGGACATGTGAGGGACATCTGTTATTATGAAGGCAACTGTGGGGTGTTTTAAGCATTTAGGAGGGACTATCATCATTATTCGAAAAGGGACTTGATCTTTGAAGGCAACCATTAGGGACTTGATGATTTTTTTTTCTTTTTAGGGACTTGCTTTATACACCCCACTTGACCTTATTAGTAGGCAACATTGAGGGATAACCTTAGGAATGTGAGATGGCGATTAAAAATCGACTTACGTGTGTGAGTGTTCAATATTATTTATCTTATAATTAAAGTGATCTAAATTCAAATTTTAAACAGAATACATATTTGCACTCCCTAAATTACTAACCATAGCATAAAATTAAATAAATTCAATATTTACAAAATTACACCAAGAAGCAATTACATAATTATAATAATAAGCAAATTAAATATAAATAGCAAAATAAATATAGAAGCAAAAATATAAATAATAAGTGAAAAATAAATAAATAAGCAATAATAAGGGTTAGTAATAATAATAAAAGATTAAATAAAGGTTAGTAAAATTATAATAAGCAAAAAGTTAGTAATAACATGGTTAATAATAATAATAGAAATCAAAATAAATTGAATTAACAAAAAAATATGATAAGAACAAAATTAAAATAATAAACAAAAGTTAGATTATAAACAATTATTTAAGAATATGGACAATTAAATAATTATACAAATTATTAATTTATTTTTTAGACATATTATAACAAGAAGAAAAGTTTGATTATATTTATATTTACTAAAATTAATTATACTAAATAAATATGTACAAAAATTATAAAATAAAAATTAGGTTTTTAATAAGTTATTAGAAAATAAATTAGGGTTTTGTTAGAAAAATATTTTTAGGGTTTTTTAATTTAATTATACAAAATTATTTGATTAACATGCATATATTATATTTACATATGATAAAGAAAATAATTTCAGAAAATTCATATATTTTAGAATTTAGAAAATATTAAACATGCTTCATTATTATTTTTTAATTATTTAGAAAACATATATACATAAAATTATATTTAATTTAATATTAGAATACTTAAAACAAATGAAAGAAAAAGAATGTGAAAACTTACCTGACTGGGGCTTGAACCCAGGTCAGCTTGTTTGCCAGCAACAAGAGCTACCACCAGGCTGCTACACGCGCAAGTGACAATGAAGGGGATTCAATTTGTTTTGTTCTTTGCCTGAAAAATCAAGAAAAATAAAGAAGCAAAAAGGCCTGGGGTGGTGTTGAACCCAGGACCTTTGAACACAAGCAAACACGCATAACCGCCTGGCTGGAAGAGCCCATCTGTTAACTAAACAACTACGAATAATAATATATTAAAAACGCAGTTTAAATGAAAAATATCAAAAAATTTGCTGGAGGCAGGATTCGATCCCCTCCCCTTTTGTTAGACGCACGTATACTTTTCCACTGGGCCACGCACTGGTTTGTGATAATGGATCAATAACATAAAATAAAATATTTTAAACACAATTTCAAATTTCCTACGCGCGCCAGAACTCCTTCTTCAACCTCATACCTACGTTTTTACCTGCGAAATCAGCTATGAGTTTTCCTGCGAATTCCTCAATGCTTCAAACCTACGAAAATGAAACTTGTACAAAACAGTAACGATTCGAGAAATTAAAGACATCAATGAGTTCCTTATGACTCATACAATCTTTCTACGTTGTTAAAATTCATTTATATGGCTTGAATCATGAAACCCTAAAATCAAGAGTGAAACCCTAACAATGGCCGCGGGTAGTATAGGTCATGAAACTTCAATCCAATTGTCCAGAATCGTGCTAGGCATCAAGATAAACACATATCAGTCATCAAAAACAATTTATAATGCATATGTTATCGAATTCGAAAAATTTAAATTCAAGACAAAGTTTGATTCGGGTAGAGCAATATGAGATGGTATTGATGCATATGATTGATGATTTATGATCAGTGATGTCCAGTGAAGCTCTCCATGTTCTTATTTTACCTTCTAGTGCCCTGGATTGAAGAATCCGAATATGAGTTTTGGATGGATTTTTGAGGTTTTGAACTTACACTTAGAGGCAGCAAATTCGTGTATGAGTGATAGGGTTATGATCAGTACTTATATGAGGATCATTTAGGTCAGAAAAATTGAATGGTTGTATGGAGATTTTGATATTTGAAGATTGAAAAAGATCATGGTTTAAAATTCAAATATTTGTTCATGAAGGCTTGCTATTTTTGTACCAATCTCATGATTTCCTTCCCTTTCAATTCAAATCAGTATTGATGAGATTCTAGAAGCTCAATCTTCATCAAATATTGTATTTTCATATTTTATATTTATTTAAAATGATTTCTTATGAATTAAATCAAAATAAATAAAAATAAAATAATAAAAATTCTTATTTTTAATCATTTGGGTCGTGCATGATGATATGGTATGGATTGGATCACAATTTGACAAGCCCATTTGGAAAGAAGTGGTTTTAAACCTCCATTTTCAACATAAACCATCACAAAATTTCCCAACTTTGCAAGGGCATATCTCCCTCAATTTTAAAGGTATGAGGGTGTTCTTGGACATTTTGGAAAGCTTGAAGAGTCCTCTAAACAACCCCACTGGTTTCATGTCCATATCATTTACCAATCTCAAGTTATGTCCTTTTGAAGTTGTTGACTTTTTGTTGACTTTTGAAATGACCTATAATGTCTTAGCTCATATCTTCCAAATGAAGCATTTTTGGGCTTGACTTGAAAGATCAAAGTTGTATAGAATTCAATTTCCTTCAAAATGAGCTTTGAGTGGAGACTTGGTGATGAAGTATGTGAAAGTTATGGCTGGTCAAAGTTCAGTTGACTTTTACTGAGAAAACCCTAATTTAGAAACTCCTGATTCTTGATGATCTGGAATCTCCTTGATGAATCATGATCAACCCTTGATCAAATGATGAATTTTACTCCATATAATTGATTTTGACAAAAAAATCATGAAGTTTGACTTTGGTTTGACCACAGTTGACCTCCGTTTGACTTTTTAACTACTTTGACTGATTTTTGACTTATCTGATCATCTGACTGAGCAAACTTCTGAGAAAAGTCTTGAAACTTGACATGGGAGTTCTTACACACATATAAGATGTTATGAAGCTCACTTGAAGTCTTGGAAGTTCATTTAGCCTGATTAAAGTCAAAACCCTAGTTTTGGATGCACTGCTTAGGAGGTGCATTGTCTGAGGGAATTGTCAACTCTTCTGACCAATTGTGAACTTTGTGAACCTTGTGAACCATCATAAGATGTCTTGTGAACCTCATGGGAAGTATTGTGAACCTTTTGAACCTTGTGAACCTCATGAAGTGACTTGTAGACTTCATGAACCTCATGAAAGGTTATGTAAACATTGTGGATCTTGTGAACCTTGTGAACCTTCAAGAAGTAACTTGTAGACTTCATGAACCTCATGAAAGGTCTTGTAAATGTTGAGAAGCTTGTGAACCTTGTGAACCTTCAAGAAGTGACTTGTAGACTTCATGAACCTCATGAAAGGTCTTGAAAGCATTGTGGAACTTGTGAACCTTGTGAACCTTCAAGAAGTAACTTGTAGACTTCATGAACCTCATGAAAGGTCTTGTAAATGTTTGAAAAGTTTGTGAACCTTGTGAACCTTCATAGAACACAAAGTTTTGTATTGTGAGGGCAAATTTTGGGGTGCAACAAGTGGCAACCATGGAACTGAACATGTGTAGGCACCAATCGCACAAGGCAAGGCAAGGTATGCATGCCCATTATGCAGCCTTTTGGCATGATTTCCAATGACCATTTTTAGATGTTTATAGGTCATAATCCATGTTGTATCAAACTCCAAACTTGTCCTATGCATCATCTTCTTCATTGAGCACAAACATTCCATGGATTGGTAGCTTGATCATGAAGAAACATCCATTAAAAGATAATAACATGACATCTGGTTTGCTTGCAATCTAAGGCAGTGTGTTTCATGAAGTTCTCACCTCAATTCAGTGTACACACCTTATTCATTATGTTATGATCACTAAGGTTCATCAGTTATAGTGCATTTGGTCCTATGCTTGCATACTTACCATAACTGCCATGTCCATTCCATGAAGATCAAGCAAAGATGAAACTTCATTCATGTTGCACCATTTGATCAATTCAGTCACCTTGTATTCCCTTAATCCTCATCATAAGCAACATGAGCATACTACATGGGATCTAGCTCGAGCAAAACAAGTTCAGCTGCAAGCTTGCTTCAACTCACTCCAATGCACCATAACAAACTTGACTCACTCATAACAAACTTAACTCAGTTAACCAGGGTTCTAACCCTGGTTCTAATTGTTAACTATGAGGGTTAAGCTCTTTATAAAGGGGTGAGATCCAACTGAATATGGGCTTGGCTTCATTTGCTCGAATCACATCACAAATTCACCAACTTTTCTCTGATTTTTCTCTGCAAATTCAATGCAGTTTGAGTGAGTCATGTTTCATCTCTCATCAACATCCTTCACCTTCTTTATCGAGCATCATCATCTTCACTTCTAAACTCCATTTCCATGGTTTCATTCGACTGAATTTCTCAAATTGCACCACTGCAAATCTCTGCATTTTGCTCCAATCCTCATTGATCTTAATCTCCAACATTGCAATCATCATCAGATCAACTTCATCTTCATCACAAGAATGGATTCCATGGTTGCATTGGCTTGAAGCATCAAGAATTAGCTCTGTAACATCATTGCATCAGGTCATTTCTCTTCCATATTCTACACCTACTAAGTGTTTATTTCACTCTGAAGCATTCATGATCAAGCATAGAAGACATTGGAACCTCCTCTCTGGTCTTCCCTCAATACTTTGAATCACTACACTTCAGGTTCTTCTTCAAATTCCACTTGCACACGTGGCCTCTGTTTTAATGGCTTTGTGTGCTTTGGAGCTTATTAGAAGCATTGCTACCACTGGCTAGTTGATAGGCTTCTTAGAAGCATAGTTTCAGTTTTAGGTTGGATTTTTGTGGCCTTCGATCTTGCTTATTCTTGCATGATAAATGAAATCTAGAGCCAGATTAATGATGTATGAAGCATGAAGGATATAATGATGGGCTTGATTTTCGTTTTCATGGTGTTTTAAGTAAACCCTAGCTGGAGTGCGATCAGAGAAGATGACAGTAGACTACCTCCAGTCACCTGAACAGGAACCCTAATTATCCTTCAATTTTAAGTCACATCCATTGATCTATCTTGATCCTACGCTTCATACATTTCCAACACATTAATGAAATTGCGTGTCTCACGTGCTAGGGTTAGGGTATCTGAGCATTAGGGTATGCGTGTGTCCAGCTTCATACCATAGGCCTCTCTTGATTAGCCTCTTGATTGTTATACTTTGACTATGAGCACATGTGTAGGATGAATCTGAGAGTCCAGAGAGAGTCAACTTGTTAACCTAGAGTCCCACCATAAATCAATGGTATTCAGCGCCTTGGACTAGGCCTTAATGGCTATTCACACCCCTCAGTTTAGAGCCCATGCGTATTTGAACTGAATTTCTTTCCTAAAGGCACCCCTGCTCAATTCTTCTCATTTTATTTCCATTTTATTACCATTTCCATTTCAATTTCATAAAAATACCAAATTAAATCCAAAAATCCCAAATAAATTCATACATGATTTTCATCATTTTACTTAATTTTCCATATTTTTTATTTTCATTTTCCATTTATTTTTCATCCAGAACTAATTTCCCAATTGTTTTCCTTCTTATTTTCTTCATTTATGAGCAATCATTTTGTTCATTTTTGTTCTCCCTAACCATAATTGATCTTGATACCATTCTTCTTTCCCAAATCAGAGGACACATTGAATACCCCAAAAAATATATTTTTTTTACATTTTTAGGTCATTGTTTATACCTTTTTGAGTCCATCTCTTTGCCTTAATCACCATAAACCATAATCCACTTCTAACCTTTGTTTGAATAGGTAAAAATAATAATTTTTAAGATATGTTTTAGAGGTAGTTCACCCTATGGATTTTATATTTTATCATCAATTTCCATTTTTTTTCAAGGTCATTTGCTATTTTTTCAAGTATTTGGCACCATAGGTCATATTTTGGTCCTTCTTCCTTCTCCTTTTGTTCAAACTTGGTAAGGCATTTATGCCATTCATTTAAGGTCTTAAATTTGAGTCTCCTAGGATCCCTTAAATGTCAGTGAATGTTGAGTACACATTTTAAGTCATCATATTTTGGTTTGTGTTGATTACTTGAGCCATAAGTCACATATGCCTTCCTTTGCCCTAATTCTTCTTCTTCTTCCATCTTAACCCTTCAATACCAATTTTGTGGCCATGTAACTTTGTCACCTCATTGTTATATACTTTATAAGTGTTTCATACACATTTTCAAGTGTTCATTTCAGGTCATGAGTCCTGGGACTTCATTTAATGTCATATGCCTTCTTAATACATCATACTCAACATTTTGGTGTCCTTAACCCTAATACTTCCATACCACATTACTTGTGAGCCATTTGTGAGTTCTAAGTCCACTCTAACACTTCATCAAGCTCCTGGTTTTTGTATGATAAATTCAAATCCTTGTGATCATGTTTGGTTTTATTCTAAGTCTTTTTCTTCCTTTGAAGTTCAAAGTGCATTTCTTCTTATTCTCACTTCATTCCACATAGTGTTTGAATCTCCTTAACTTGAATCTCTTTGCTCCCACTTTATTTTACATCTTAGGATGCTCTAATTAAGTTTTAGCTCCTGGATTTTACATTCACCTTTGACTTCATACAAGTTTAGCATGCTTAATGTTATCCAAGTTCAGTCAAGCCTTATCCCTACCATAGAAGACTTACATCATGTGCTCTAACCTCAAGTCAATGGTTAGAGGAGACTTGAGATTTCAAAATGCTCCAATTGGCCAAGGGTCTGTACCAGTTTCCATTCACTATTGCATCTGAAACAAACATGTTGTACTATAAATAGACACTCTTTGTGATCTATTTTAGTACCCCAAATCACAACAACACTTGCTTTCCTCAATATCTCTCTCAATTATGCAGAATTTCCTTCTTTGGAAAATCACTATCAAATTTTGAGATAGAGAGACATTCCACGCCAACCAATTTCTCTAACACCTCAAATACATCATATATGAAGTGCCATAATTTTATCCAGCCATCTCCAACCAAGTCTAGGCATCTCAACACACTTCATAGGGTATATTGAAGATGTTCAAGTCACCACAACACTTCTGGATCACCTCCAACTCAAAACTCGATATGGTCTTGCACAAACAAGTACAAGGAAGCATGTGAACTCTTCAAACTCTATATTCCATGCATCATATATCTATTTGCAAGTTACCAATATGTTTATGGTAGTTCATAGAGTAATAACCCTCAATAAATTGCATGATTTCATTCGTGTTTAGAATTTCATGTTACTTTTACAAAATTAGTGTTCATTAGTAGTCTATCCAAATTTCTCACTACACACATAAAATAAATGAAATTAAAATCCATGATCATGTCCTTAAGTTAAAATACAACAAGTTTGGCGTGACTTTCACTTAATTTCATCAATTAAATTGCGAGATAACATGGATTTTGCATTTCTGCAGCTCGAGAACACGCACAAGCAAAAACCTTGTGTTTTGGCGCCTTTTTCAAATTTGAATTTTTTATTTATTTTCTAAAATAATTTCAAAAATTAATTTCTCTCTCATTTTTTATGTTTCTGAAATATTTTTTTTTTCAAAATTCACAAAAATGTTAAAATATTTCATTTTACCAAAGTTTCTCAAATATATTATTTATTTCACATATTTGATATTTTTGCAAAGAATTTGTTTTTAATTGTTTTTCAACATTTTAAATCATTTCTTTATCTTGATTTTTCAAACATAAATGAATTTCAAGCGTTCATATAAATCAAATGTGATTTTCCAAACATTAATTCAAGGTCATACCTTATTTTATACACATGTTTGATAGTTTTGATGATTGAATTTAGTTTTATTCAAATAAAAAATGAATTTTAAATAAAAAAACTAGGGTTTTCATTTATCACCCTCAAATTTCTAATCACACACACACACATGGGCCTCTAATAGAGCGTAAGTTACATCCCTTTTGTAAATTGATAAATTGAGGATTTTCAAATATCCCTCGCCTGTTTTCAAAATCTTGGCGCGATCGCCTATTTTCAAAATATTCATCTTGGCCTACTCTGAAGTATGAGCCCCCAAAAATCTCTTATCAATCTTTTCAAATATCATCTTGGGCCTCTTTGTAAAGTATAAGGCACATATCTCTTTCTTTACCACATAGACGGACTTCATCAGTTATATAAGTCTCGATCTGTTTTTAAAATAACGACGTGATAACCGTTATTCTCAATCTTTCTCAATCTTCATATCAAAGTCAAAGATAATCAAATTATTTCTTCAATTTTCAATCTTAAAACATATCAATCATATCACAATACACTGGGCCTCTCCCCGAGCTATAAGACCTAACACCTTTTTCTTTTTAATTCAATGTATATATATATATATATATATATATATATATATATATATATATATATATATATATATATATATATATTTGTATATTTGTCTTCATATAATTGTATATACATGTGCATACTTATTAGAATATTCATTCTAAGTTTAGTTAAACATTAGGATACCTTCACCTTTACAACCCTAGCTTAGTCAACCTAGAACCCCATAGGAGCAACCATAGAGTCTAGCCTCCTCTTTGGCATAAACAATATGGACATAAGAAGGGCAATATTCTATGTCAACCTCTTGTTAGAATGTTATAGGATTTTCTTTTACAACAATTTTAAAATAACAAACTATTATACCCCCTTTGAATGGTTCAACATACAAAATACCACATTTCTCTGTGAAACCTTTATTGGAACTATTCATCAGCCTCCTTTTAGGCTATGTATAAGGACACAAGGGTCTCTTACAGGTTTACTCACAACCTCCTATTGGGCTTTATAGAAGGACACATCGGGATTCTTAGAAGTACCCAACCTCCTCTTGGGCGTTGTTCTAGGACCCTCAGGCTTGCTACAAGCATAGGATATATTGGTAGTCAATCATCAACCATAGAAGCATAAAAACCTATAGAACTCTTCAATCATTCCTAGAGATCTCCAAGTCAGCCACCTCTTGGGATTTATACAAGGACCCAAAGGATTCCTAAAATCATAGGATAGACCTTAGTCTACCTCTCCACCACATATGGTATTTTCTCAACATATGAAAAATCTCAGAGCAACCTCTTACACCTTAATGGATAAGATAGCCTGATCTCGGGATTTATGTAATTGATATTTCCCAACAGGTGGATAAGATAGCCTCCTCTTGGGATTTGTACAACTGATCTCCCCCTAGGAAGAGTAAAAACCTCTAGGGTATCCATTATCAATTAGGTTCTATGAATACCCAAGGATCATTGTCCCTAACGCATGCTTCATTCATTGATTTATAATCAGAAGCCTCTGGAGACAGATGAAAATGTTGCCATTGGAAAGGATAATACACAGTACGATAATGCTTTATCCCACTACCTATCCACTATCTTTGAATTGTGGAAAAGGATAATATGTGGTTGTACTATTTGATTCCTTGTGTAACAGATTCCTTAGTAGTCAAATTGGGTTGTAACGACTCTTTTATGTTTGGCTATAAAAGGAAAACATCACATGCTTTATGATGTTGTTGGTGCGAGTGAACCCAACTGTTGAAGATCCTGAAAGGATCCCAACCATTGTTGGTTTTGCTTAAGTGCAACATTGTTGATTATCCACAAACTGAATATTCTTCTATATGAATTAATCAAGGATACAACCAATTTTGGTTTATGTGTTAATGTTGATTGATATAACTGAAAGGTTTCTAAACACACATACAACCAAGTTGTCAAACAGTCATTGAACCATGTTGTAGATGTTGTCATACAATCACATAAGGTTGATGATAAATAAAGATAAGATTGGAATAAGCCGCAAAGAGTTTACCTAAATATGCATCTCTTTTAGATGATTACTCTTTGACAAAAATATGCTAAAGTTAGAGAGATCTTGAATTCACAGTGTGCTTAACTTCATATGCTGCAGGAGAATTGCAAAGTCGCAGAAGACAATGAAGATGATCATGGAAGCTTCAATAACAAATCAAATACTGGAGTGATCATTGGATTGAAGAAGAACATGGGTTGTTGTCTAGAAATGTTCTTATGCGAATTAAGACGGAGAAGTCCTTCTTGTTCCTCAACAAAGATCAAGCTAGCAAAGCTTTTGAAGAAGAAGAAGATTTCAACCTTCAAGTTCTCAATGAAGAATAAACTTGAAGAAGAAGAAGACCACACAATGGATCAAAAATAAAATGTAATATTCTTAGTGTGTATTAGGATCTTCTGATGTACTTAAGTGAGTTTACAATCTGCTTATTAAGAAGCACAACATTTGTAAACAATCTTTTCCCTAAAGGACCTGGTGAAGGTCAGCACTTTAGGAAGGCACGAAAATTAGTGGTCAGTACATTCATAGAACTATATGTTCTGATGATATGTTATGAGGCTAAGGTTCTGGTGTAGCTCAGAATGGTAGGTTTTGGAGCATGAAGTCATAATTGTTGTTGTGCAGTTAGTCACGGCTGTAGGCCCGTAGGAAGTCATGACACTTGGTGTTGTGCAGTTAGTCACAACAGATCGTCGCGTAGCTTCCTCCTCAAGTAGACGTTATATCCTGATGGGATCTCTGAACAGTCTAACTGTGAGTTGAGATGAGTTAGCCACAATGTTGTTGTGCGATTGTAATCATAGGTCTTGGTTATAGTGGATTAAGTCCTTGTTTAAGGAAAAATCACCTTGGCGGGTGGACTGTACTAGCTTGAGAAGTTCTCAAGTGAACCAGGATATATCGGTGTTCTTTACTCTTGATTTATGCTTTACTTTATTTATGCTTCCGCAATGCATTTATAGCATAGCTTGACGCAACTCATCAAAGTATGAAAAGTAGCAAAGAGTTAAAACCTCAATTCAATCCCCCATTTCTTGTGTTTTTCTCACACCTTCAATTGGTATCAGAGCTCCAGTTCTATTATTGATGGACATCAAACACTTAACAGTGTCAGATAAAGGTCCAATGTTATATGTTGAAAAGACTTGACATGAATCCATTTACAATTTCAATCTCATATCAATTGATGATATTGAGAAGATACTGAATTGTAGCCATGTCGATAACATTTGAGAAAGTCACTGATTTGGCAGAATCCATTGACAAGATAGATTCTTCGGATAAGGTTAGATATTTGATTGAATTCTTATCTTAAATATGATTTATTGATCAACGTATTTTGCTCAAGAATTAAATCATCAGAAAACAAGAAATCTTGTTTGCTGAAGAGTATTTCTAAATGAGTATAGGATGTTTTCAAGAAATAGATTAGTCCACCCTTGACTTTCTCATTTTTAAACGCATTGGAAGTTTTTCTGAAGTGAAAAGGATGATTGTTAAAGTATGATTTCAGTTCATAAATAACTTCATGCTGAAGTTTGCAGAAGACGTCAGAAATCATAAATAGAGGATGTTAAACTCTGAAAATGATTTTTGTCAGAACGTCCAAGACCTAATTGCTTCAACAGTTAGAAGATTCAATGTAGATTGAATGATGTTTACTTTGTTATGCTTCTAAGTAATATTGTATGTATTCAAACAAAGAAAGCTTAGTGGTTCCTAGAGAACTTCATTAATGAAGTATTCTGAGAACTTGATGGAAGTAACTCTGACAGTTTAAGTTCTATTTAATTGAGTCTCTATCTCAATGGAACAAACTAAAATTGTTCAGAATGTTATCTAACATTCCACTCAGAAATGCATGATGAATGGATTCTGGAATCAGAGATGCTGGGACATAAGTCATCTGTTCTGAGTTGAAAGAATTCAAATCACTGATATTATTCACCTAGGAGAAATCAATAGATATTCTTTTCAGAAGAAGATATGTTGTCAATATTTGTTAAACTAACTTTGATCAAGTTAGCTCAATATTGTAAGAACAAGATTGTCACTCAAACTTATCTAAGGTTTGTTGATACTTGTATCTAACAAAGATTTGCATATGTACAAGGAAATAGAATAAGAATATTAGAAGATATCAATTAATTCTCTTTAGCACATAACCTCACAAAAGGTATGTTCAAGCTAATGGAATTATTGATCCTCTGATATTCAGTCTCTTGTCAAGAAGTTCTTAATAAGAAAATGAATGTTCTGATGTTAAGGACGCTGCAAGATAAAACTTCAGAAGTTCTAAGATCTTTTCTAATTTGAAGACTAGTTCTGATCATCAAGCTCAGAGTCAACATTCAGAAGAAGAAGAAACTTCAGAACCTGGATGAAGAAAAGTTGATCAGAAGCTCTGCAAAGAAGACGCTCAAGACAAAAGTCAGGATCAGAAAGAAAAATTCATCAGAAGATAATCTTAGTGAAGAGAGTCAAAGTCAGAATGGTGAAACAATCTAACGAAGATCCAGCACGTAAGATCCTAAGGTATGATTTTAATAACTAGCTCTATTAGTCAAAATGAGAATATCTCCTAAGTGACAATGCATGCAGGTCTTTAGTTAAAAGCATGTTCTAGTTTTTTTTTTGGAAAAGTCATATTTCCTTATGCATCATTAAGTCATAATAACAACTGGCTGCATGACTAGCATAGTAGGATAGCTGTCTTCACATATATCATTAAATGCATATAGTTATGACCAAATAAATTTTAGAATTCAGATCATTCATGTTAAAATAAATTGTTCTTTTTTTTCATTGATATATATGTTAGTCGTTTCTTGTAACTCATAAAAATACATCGATTTGTATTCTTATATCTGGTCCAATGATTATTGTCGCTTCGATACTTCTACTACTCGTGGTCGGTATCAGATTTGATGAAATACTGCATATTCCAAAGTGTCACGTCTTATTGACATTAGTTCTCTCTCCACCTAAATTCCTCTACATAATTGGAGTAATTTTTTTTGTGTCTAATCAAGTTTCTCATATACATATCTTCATTCCATTCCTCGTTTCAAACTTAATTCTCTCTTCCTTCAATCGCTGTCAAGAATGTCTTCCAAAAACATTCGTGGAAATATCTCTGATATAATAACTCTGAAAGAATGCACTGTGAGTTCAGCCACTCTAACTGAAGAAGGGAAATACGTGATTTTTTCTTCTGGAATTCTAGCTCAAGATGAGAAAGCTACTTCAACATGCTGGTTGGACCTATCTACCCTGAACTTGTAACAGAATTATGGGAAAAATACTAGATTCTTAAAAATCGATCCTTTTTGTTGTGTGGTTCCCTCAGTAGTTGTAGGATATCCAGTAATGGTAAATCCAACCATTATTTCTCGAGCTACTGAGTGAAATGAAGAAGGGATCATACTTGAGGATTTCTACAATGACGGAAGGTATGTTAGGCACTTGAACACCATCTACAAGAAAGAGGGTGATGTTGCTCATCCTAATACTCTCACTCCTGAGGTGAGAAGTTGGTTTAAAATCTTGATAACTACCTTAAGACCTATAGAAATAGGGACTGAACGGATGTCAGTCATGGATAAGCTTTTTATTCTTTTCCTAATCTCAAGGATCAGAATCAACTTGCCAAAAGCCATGTTTCTTCATTTGAAAGAAGAAATCCTCAATTCCAGGGACAAGTTAACTTATCAAGTACCTTTCTGCAGAGTTATATCTCACATCTTAAGCTTCAAGGAGTGATTGATCACTGCACGCACAATGGAATGACAGTGAAACTTCATTCGGAGTCTTGTCAACCTTTGCTCTTTGGTGTCTAGTATAGGAATTTAGTTCTATAGGATTTTATTTTTGAATCTGATCATGTTCATGTTTTCAAAATTCACTCAATCAATGATGAATGTTTTGTTTTATTATGAATTGTTTATTTATCTCTTGAATTATTGAATTTTAATATTTGTTTAAAGTCCATCTCTGCTTAATTTTATCCGTCATATTCATATGCATTAATCATGAGAATCACTTAATCATAATCATAATGCTTTAACAAGTTTTAAAATGCTCTAACTTTTTGATGATGTTAAAAAGGGGGAGAAATGGAAAGATGATTTTGAAAATAACCTAAAGAGTGCAACTCAAACAAATAAAATTATATAAATTGCTTATCACTAACATTTGATGTTTGATGTTTATCCAAGGAACTAAAAAGTTCACTAGGCATTCTTAGAAACAGGTTATAAAGATCCTAGAAATAATATCTTGATATGAAGATCCAAAGAAAGAAGTTTTTTCAAGACAAACTCTGATACTCTAGAAGTATAGTGTTTTGTACTTGAAGAATTATGAAGAAGTTCTGATAGACCAAGCAGTGATATTGCATTTGGTATCACTTAGAAAAATCATAGAGTTCTGATAGTAACAAGGTTCTGAGATGAAAGCATGTGTACTATTCATACTTTGATGAGTATATGGAAGTAATACTTCTCTATCATATGTTCTGAACAACACAAAATTTATATTCTATAAGTCTTGGAATCAGGGGGAGACTCTGATCAAGCATTAATTAAATTTTGGGGATAACACATTCCCGAGGGTTGTTGCATTAAAACTCTAAATATGTTCTCACTAGTGATTACTCGGTTATTACCTTGTTACGTTTGGTGATTGCCTATATAAAATGTTCTATCAAAATACATGGTTTTGTCATCATCAAAAAGGGGGATATTATAAGAACAAGAGTTGTCACTGCATTCCATCTCTATGTTTTGATGATAACAATGGAGTATTTATGAAAGAACCATTTTATGTTCTGATGTTTGTTAAAGTGCAAATCATGAATATTTTTATATATTAAGATCAAACAAACATTATGAATGAGTACGTGAATTATAATATGCAAAGTTACTATGTGTAACATTAGTCGCACGGGTCTTGGCCGCGCACAAAGTCATGACACTTGGTGTTGTGCAGTTAGTTATGGCAGGTCATCACGCGGGTTCCTCCTTTAGTAACAGTGCTATTGTTCGATTGTAATCATAGATCTTGGTTATAGTGGATTAAGTCCTTGTTTAAGGAGAAATCAGCTTGGCGGCTGGACTTGACTAGCTTAACAAGTTCTCAAGTGAACCATGATATATAATGTGTTCTTTATTCTTGCTTTATGCTTTACTTTATTAATGCCTCCGCAACGCATTTATAACATAGCTTGATGCAAATCATCAAAGTGAGAAAAGTAGCAAATATTGAAAACATCAATTCAATCCCCCCTTTCATAATCGGATGCCCCACTACTCCATCATGAAACTCACAACTGGTATTTGGATAGAACCAATGAGGGGGAGATTGCATGGCTTTGATATTCTTGGGCGTCATCACCGAGTTTCAGGAAAAATAAGACCACAATTGACTATAAGTCATTGGGATTGACTCAAAACTGGAAAGTCTCTCCTTCTGGACTATTCGGAGGTCTCTGTTGATTCTGTTGTTGATTCTGATATTGGTGATAAGGCACCGAGACTGGAGTTTTCATGATCTGAGGAGAATCCCAAATTGCATAAACTTCCACAATTCCTTCCTCTTGGGAATCACTAAAATATTTCTCTTCACTAGCTTGGCTATTCGAGTCATCTTGGATTCTTATACTTTTGAGAACACTAATGGCACAACGCCTACCATCCTGACATAATAAAATTCTGACATCATATTTTAGAAA
Source organism: Lathyrus aphaca (assembly GCA_963966055.1). Lineage (NCBI taxonomy): Eukaryota > Viridiplantae > Streptophyta > Magnoliopsida > Fabales > Fabaceae > Lathyrus > Lathyrus aphaca. The sequence goes on along the minus strand of OZ014520.1, from coordinate 144,830,585 downwards.
CATTTTGGCCAGTCTATTCTTTATGAGTGATGGATGCACCTGGGCTGCCAATTCCTTCCCCTGTTGTGCGTACTCCCTGAAGGATTCATTGTCTTTTTGACTAATTTTCATCAATTGATTGTTGTCTAGAACCATGTCCATATTGTAATTGTACTGCTTTATAAAAGCATCAACTAAGTCTTCCCAAGACAAAATATGTTTCCTTTCTAGCTTCATGTATCATATCAAGAATTCCCCACATAAAATTTCTTGAAAGTTGTGAATCATTAATTTATCGTTGTCGACATTTTGAACTGCATTTTGAATTGCGGGGAAATAACCATGTCCAGAATCAGACACAAGTCATGAGAGTTAAAAACATATGCATTGAATCCAACATCATCTTCAATTGTTCCAAGAGATCACAAAATTCTTCCTCAATTTACACAACTTTAGGATCATTCACCTTTGTCACATGGCGGACATTATGAGGATTTGGCATATACCTCAGAAATTGGGAATCTCTTTCATCAAATTAAACAACCAGGTTATTTTGCATATGTTGAGATTGAGTAGGAACATCCACTTGCGGAGCATTTCCGTCAGGAGAAAAATCATTCATTGGGTTAGTCATCACTCTAAAGCCTGACAAGGGATCAACATTCTTAATCCTCTCTATTTTCCTTTAGTAACTACTTCGAGTTTGGTATGAATGCCATTAAATCAACAAACTGACATAATGATAGGAGGATGAATGAGTTTTTGTTTTGGGAAATGCATTAATGCTAATGATGAATGCAATGCCGCCTCTTTTATTACTTTTAGGGAATAAAATCAACTTGATTATTGCAAACATGTGAACCATTAAGCACACGAGCATAACAACTTTTATTTATAACCTTCAGCATATGTACATTTTCCTTATCCATATTTGCAATAGTCTGAGTTGTTTTCCTTAAAAACAATTGCAATGATGTTTATGATATATGAATGTATGGATGCACAAACACACACAAGATTACAAGCATGGGGTTCAAGAGTTCAATGTCACGAAATGGAGCCATGGGTCTAACCATGCTAAAAGGTATGTACTATGGGTTTATTTGTACCTGTAGAATGGGTTATAACAAGTTCCCAAAATCATTAACCCATTTTTATGATATTACTGGAACATTGATTACTCAGGAATCGGTAATATTCTCAAGAGAATCTCATCTAAGAGTAGTATCGCGCATCAACTATTTTCGGTTTGCACCTTTATAGTCACCGCACTACATCCTAGAAAGGGCCAAGTGGGGTAATAGGGTACTAAAGTCCTTAGGTTCTTAGAATCCCAATCAAAAAAGTGATGTTTTAACAACTGCTCGTTTAACATCGGTAATTTCCAAAGGGGCCTCCACTAAGCAGTGGATTCTTAAGTTAACTTGTGTAGGATTCAACTCCCTATAAGCCTTTTTTACTATACCTGTAATACCCTGTATTTTAATAAATGCTCTGGATAATATTAATTAAGGCCAATAGGGTTCTGGTGTTCTCTGAGAGTTTTCAACTTAAATAATAAGAGCAACTGACGAACTCAAATTAATAAATTAGTATTATCTGACTCAGAGGTTTTATTAAATATTTGACTCAGAGACATTTTTGGATACCCTCAATTTTGGATCCATTAGTTAGTAAGAATAACTAATGGTATAAGAGTACGTTTCTTTTCTTTTCCTTCACATCTTCAAAACCTAACTTTGTGAGAGAAAGAGGAAAAGGAGGAAGAAAAGAAGAAGCGAAGGAAAAAGCTTGAAGAAGAAGCTTGGATCATCACTTTTCTCCATCAATCTTGATCTTCATCAAACTCCTCTTCAAATTAGAGGTGGGTTCTAGTTAGAAGCTTTTGTTCTAAGAGTTTTCTTGAGTTTTAAAGTTTAGGTTAGATTTCAATAAGTTGTGAAATCAAAGTTTCTAACGGTTAAAATGTGCTATAAAACTTGTAGAATAGTTAGGTTATGAGTGGGATTAATCAATACTACTTGTTGTTATGTTTGGATATGTTTTGATTGAGTTTGGATGTGTTTTTTATGAAAAAAACGCACATTTTCAGCTTCTGGTACAACAGTAACCGGTTACCCACCTGGTAGTAACTTGTTACCCTTTGAAAAAATTGGTTTTTGGGTATATTTTACACTGGTAATCGGTTACCCTCCTGGTAGTAACCGGTTACCACTATTGTGTTCTGAAAATATTATTTCTTATAAAATTCATAACTTCTTACTCGGGTATCCGATTGAGGCAAACTTTATATCGTTGGAAAGCTATGACAACATACTATCCAATGTAAAATAGAAAATATTACTTTTGATGTGAAAATTATTTATTTATTTTATTCCGATTATGTATTTGTGATATGTCATATGAACATGCATGCTAACCAATAATAATCATGACACTACTTAATTAAACTGAGTTAAGTAGAGGGAGAAAGACTTACCCTATCAATAATAGAACCTAGTTATGACTAAGTGTCGCTTTCTGAATTTCCATCCTGGAAGAAACGCAAAAGTAGCGCGAAAAGAGATAGAGTCGCCAGCCAGACATTTTTATCCCGAAGGAACGGGAATGGTAATGCTGCACAAACCAGAAGAAAAGAAAAGGAAGGACAAAGGTCCTGAGAACCAAAGAAACTGGGTTCGGGAGTCGATTACGCCCTGGGAAGGTATTAGCACTCCAGATCGTCCGCCGTAACCGATGGGATCCACGCTTGCAAAGAAATTGCTTCAAAGGGTGAAGAAATGAAAGCTACTGCAAAAGAAAAGGAACTGAATCTGGATAAAATAAAAGAAAAGGGGAAAATGTAGGGAAAATAAAAGAGTGTGCTCGAACAGGCCTTACCCCGCTGACTACGTACCTCACTGGACATAAGGATCAGAGTCGTCGTAGTTCCCCTAACTAGGGGTGGAAAAGATTGCTTGTGAATTAAGGCTTGAACTGTCTATGTCAATGCTTAGGTGTTGTAGGCTCGGACGACGAGTGCGTTACCGTCTTACAAAATGACAAGAACGAGCAAGTTCGCGGACGGAGCGAAGGAGATGAGAAAACAAGTCCCAAAGGAGAGACGATTATTGTTTGTTTGTGTGTTTTATGAGTTTTTATTTGGTGTGGCACAAGAGAATGAACTCAAACTCTTTTCCATGGAATGTGTACTTGCTACTACATTCCAAGATGGAATAATAGAACAAGCACAACAAGTAAGGAGAATTTATCCAAGACTTTTTTCCAAGGGCAAGGGCCTAAATTCATTGACTTGTTGAATTTATTAGGTGTTTTAGTGATTAAAAATGAAGAAGTATTTTTTAGGGTTTTTCTTTGATGAAGATGACTTCATGATTCGACTTGTGCATCATGCTTGACAAATTCACTATTCCAAGATGGAATGAATACATATGCCCCATGGAATAAGGCTATTACACAAGAAGTCACTTCTTTCTTTATTAATGTTTTTTAGGTTTTTTGCTTTGAGATGAGAAGAGAAAGAAACCAAAGGAGCAAAAGGCAAAAGTCTAAAGGGGAAAGACTAAAACTAAAGTTATCATGCAAAAGTGGTCCTAAGGTTAGTGAGGTTTGAACTCTATCCTAAGAGAAGAAAGAACCAAAGGAAAAGAGAAGAAGAGGAGAAGAAAGCTAGCAAGCAACTTACTCCTCTAAAGGAGATAAGTTGCTTCTAGAGGGGAAAGATAAGAATTGAATCACATGATGGCATAAGGCACATCAAAAACCACAAAGTAGAAAGCAACTTAAAAAAAAGAAAAAATGAAGAGTTGAAATGTGGATAAACATCCACACTTCTCTTACTATGAGCCCCTGCAATGTTAGCAAAAAATCCAGCATATGATCATCAACACAATCATGGAATTAGCATGCTCAAAGTTCAAATCAACAAAGATCAAACAACATGCCAAACTTTGAAAATACACGACCTACGCGTCAAGGACATGAAAGCACACATCAATCAGCAAGCAAATCATCCTAAACTAGAATATTCAATGATCATACAATGATCCATGGCAATTAAAACAAGTAAGGGAAGGAAACAAGCTCAAAACAGATCCAAAATAGCATTTTGCATCAGTGTTAACCGGTTAACCAAAGCGTTAACCGGTTAACCAGTTCAAACCTGCAGCAAATTATGCAGAAAAAGGGTGCGTTAACCGGTTAACCAAAGCGTTAACCGGTTAACACTGTCAAAACAACAACAAATCCTGCATAAAATTCAGCTCAAACCAGCTTATTCAAATAATTCCACACCAGACCAGCAATCAATTAAGCATGAAATAAATGGATCAATTCACATTAATTAACATCATTAAGCTCATGAATATTAGCACCCGGATCCGGCTACAAATTAACCAATCAATTCAAGCAACACAGACAAATACACAAGCACATGGTGGATCTAAAGCACAAGCATGCGAATAAGCTAAAACAGAGCTAGATCTGAATTTAACCAACCTCCAAAGCAGAGGTATGCTTTGGTAATTGTTGTTTGAGCTGGAAATAAAAGATTTCGCGGAAAACTTTGAAGATCTGGTGCTAAGCTTCATACTCCATGCAAAATAAATGCAAGCAAAGGGTCTTGATGCAAAATTTTTGCTCCATAAGCACTTCTAATCTCCAAACCAGATCTGAACCAAGTAGTAAACCAGCAAATTAATGCAAGGAAGCTATGGATGGAGGTCTAGTTCCAAGTTCAACACACTTTAAGGCAAAGTATGTGATCTTCAAAGAGGAACTTTGAGTGATTTGGAAAATTGAGAGAAAAAAAAGTGAGAGAATGGTGAGAGAGATCAAAATTCAGAAAAATGGGAATTGAAAATTATGAGAGAGTCTTCTTTTGGTTTGGAGGGAAATGGAATAAATATGGTTTAGGTTTGGGGCCCAAAATTTTGGTTTGGGATCCAAAAAATATGGTTTGGAATTGGCTTTAGAAAGTGATTAGGACCTAGCATTGGAATTAGGCTTGGATAAATGCTCTAGATCCTTCTCCTTAATTCAAAAATGAATAAAAATTGGAAAATTGGAAAATTGGAGCCAAAATACATGTTGAATTGCTGTTGGAATTCAAAATTCGCAGTCGTTAACCGGTTATCCAAAGCGTTAACCGGTTAACGCCAGTGAATTTTGAATTCTCCCTCCTTTTGGTGGGAAACCTCAAAATAACCCGGCGCCAACCGTTTGATCTGATCTTGATCCTCAATATTTTTTTAGGTCCTTGAACATGATACAGAGCTTGTATAACATGCCTTGTGAGCTTCTTTCCAGGTCACCATGCTCTTGATTTTTTCCTTGTAGTGCTTCAAATTTCCCGGATGGTTGATCATATGCCTTATGCTAGAACATGCAAGTGTTATGCTTCATCTTTCTATGCAAGATGCTAAGGATATGACATGCTGATGATGATTATGATATGATGATGATGCTAAACAGAAGAGGGCAAATTTGGGGTGTTACAGCTGCCCCTATTCAAGCAACTGTTAATCTGAAAAGGACGGTAGCACGGCTATCGACCGTTCAAGATGAACTGTGGTTGAATACCAAGAAGACCTGAAATTTGCACTCTACTGGAGAATGCAAGCAATGCGAAATAAACTCAACCAAATGACGCTTTGGCGACTGAAGTGAATACGAAGCAGATGAGCTCCTTCCAACCTGAATTGTTACGCTGGATACGAAAACCTAGACAGACGAGACTTCCTCGAGCAAACCTGTTACGCCAGGAACTGGACATACGAGCCCTCTTCAAACAACCCTGTTACGCCAGGAAATGGACATACGAGCCCTCTTCATACATTTTGCAATATATGATCTGAGACAGACGAACCTCCTTCGGATAAACCTGTTACGCCGGGACCGGTGATGCACTTAAGTCTGTGGGATAAGCATGCATAATCAAGATAGACGAACTCTCTTCATATATTATTCGTGGATATATGGTCTAAGACAAACGATTCTTCTTTGAGCAAACCTTTTACGCCAGGTGCAACATTAGGATTTGACGAACCCTCATCACAACTCTTACGTAGATAAATGGTCTCTGAGACAGACGATCCTCCTTCGGATAAACTTGTTACGCCAGGACCGGTAACCATTTTGACGTTTAATCCCACCGTCAGGACTTCAAACCTCTTCAACACAGACGAGTATTGGATGATCATTAAGAGAACACAGACGAATGCCATAAATCGATGATACAAACGAATATCAAACGATGATCTAAGAAATGCAGACGGACGCTTCAAGCGATGATACAGACGAATATCAGCCACTGATACAGATGAGTACCAGAAATCCAACACAGACGAGCATTTGGGAGTAGCAATACAGACGAGTACCAGAATGATTATCAAATCAGTACATATGGATATAAGCTAACACAGACGATTACGGGTTTGATACAGACGAGTATCCAAACAATGCAAATGAGTTTCAAACAGATAACAAACACAGACGAGTGCTGGAGAATGCATATGAGCATTAAACAAATTCAAACACAGACTAGTGTTGGGACGTGCGTACGAGCAACATACAGACGAGTGCTGAGGAATGTAGACGAGCAAAAAACAGATATCAAACACAGACGAGTGCCAAGGAATGCAGACGAGCAACAAACAGATATCAAATACATACGAGTGCCAAGGAATACGGACGGGCATCAACATCTACCACACACAGACTAGTGTTGGGACGTGCATACGGACGGGCATCAACATCTACCACACACAGACTAGTGTTGGGATGTGCATACGAGCAACATACAGACGAGTGCTGAGGAATGTAGACGAGCAAAAAACAGATATCAAATACATACGAGTGCCAAGGAATACGGACGGGCAACAAACAGATATCAAATACATACGAGTGCCAAGGAATACGGACGGGCATCAACATCTACCACACACAGGCGGTTGCTGGGGAAGCATATGAGCATCAAATCTACCGCACACATGCGACTTCCGGGGAAAGCATACGAGCATCAAATGAGTATCAAACACAGACGAGTGTTTGGAGTAACAATACAAGCATCACATGCGTATCAGACACAGACGAGTGCCGGGGAAAGCAAACGAGCGCCAAATGAGTATCAAACACCGACGAGTGCCAGGAACATGCAAACGAGCGCCAAATGTCCGGTAAGAAACACAACTCTATCGGGGAGAATCAAACAAAGAAAAATTCACGACCGAGCGAGTGCTGGGAATGCAGACGAACATCCAGCAGGTATCAAACATCAAACACAGACGAATGTTAGGGGGGGTGCAGACGAGCAACTATCAAACATCAAACACAAACGAGTGCTAGGACATGCATATGAGTATCACGCGAAGTTCCCTGATTGGCAACAAAAATCCCGAATCTGCAGGGGAATCTGGTCCAAAGGCTTTGACCATGCTCTAGTTGGGGAGATGAACAAATGTGGGTATCATCACAAAGGCCAAAAATAAATTGGCGACTTCTCTGGGGAATATTTCAACGATGGGAGTAAACCCCGATCATGAACTCTGCGGGGATAGCCATCTTCAGACTCGGCTGGGGAAAAAGGCTTGTTCAAGACTCTAGTCGGGGAGAGAATTCTGAAAATTCTGACTCTATGGGGAAACCAGGCGCACAGCTACTCGTTGGGGATAATTTAGCTTGTGGAAAAATAATCCTCTTGGGGATGGAAGCTCTTTGAATAGTCTTGGAATTCCGCTGGGGAAAAAATCAAGATATCTTGGCAATACTTGGTTGAGGAATGGAATGAGAACAAATGTCTGCATTACTCTGTCACACCGGCCAAAAATAAATTGGCGGACTCGCTGGTGATATTTCAATGATGGTAGCGTACCAATCATGAAATGCGAGGAAAAGAAGATCTTTCGACCCGACTGGGGAAACACTTGGTCAAATCACCTTCGCTAGGGAAAGATTTCTGACCGATACGACTCTGCGGGGAATCAAGCATTCAGCTGCTCGCTGGGAATAGCCCATTCTGACACAAAGACTCCGATTGGGGACAAACCTCTTCGATTGGGTTTGAAGTCCTGCTGGGGATACCACCTTACTCTGACTCAGCTGAGGAAGGTTCCATCTGAACTCTACTAGGGATGACCATGTCTTTCTTGTGAAGCACAACCACCGCTTGGGGAGGACACCTCTTTGATTAGGTTTGAAGTTTTGCTAGGGATTCCACCTGCTATAGCTCGGCCGAGGAGCACCCTCTGCTTGGGGAAATACCACATCACCCTACAAAACCTGCAACAACCGTATACACACATGTGCCCCGGGGACTTGCATGGTATGATCTGTTCATCCATTATCACCTGACACTCAAAGATAATTTTAATTGTTTCCCTGCAATGTCAATTTTCTTAGAAAAATCAACATGTTTTATATGAAATGTTCTTTTTTTGCCAAAAATTCAGGGCATTTTTGCAAACAAAGAAAACACAACGCAACACGGCTCTTGACTGAATACTCATTCATTGATGGCCTCTGAATAAGTAAAGTTTTACATCAGGAAGTAACTACCTGGAAAGAGGTAGCTACCATAAAATTGAGAAAAGAAACTATCCTAATGGCAATGTACACAGCATTCCAATGAGTTTCCTTCCTGCTATGACCAACATACCTTCAAGACTTTTTGTTCTTGCCTTTGCTTTCTGAAGAAGATGAGGGGTCTGATTCCTATCCTTCTGATATTGTCAGACTGTTTGGAACGATGATTTGGTTCAGATTACCTGGATCGCAGTTGTTCGGTTATTCCCTTGTTTTGTGTGGATCGCCCTTTCGGGTTTTCAATCCACCAGGATACCCTTTTTTTCCTGAGCTGTCCGATGTGGCTTTTCAACTCAGCGGGTGTACAATTTTTTCATTATTTTCCCTAAGTTTTGCCCGAGCTTTTTATTCTATTTTTAGCTCGCCGGAATGCCATTTTCTTGCCTGGACTTTAATTCTGTTTTTGTGTCCAGCGGGTCTTTTTATGCGAAGTATTTTTTAACTGCGTCCGAGTTAACAGGAGACTGGAAATCTTCTCCATCCATAGTAGTGAGCATCAGTTCCCCACCTGAGAAAACTTTATTTACTATGAATGGGCCTTCGTAATTTAGGGTCCACTTGCCCCTGTGATCTGAACCTGGAGGAAAGATCCTCTTGAGTACAAGCTCGCCTACTTGGTACTCTCGAGTATGTACTCTTGGTCGAATGCTCGCTTTATTCTCCTCTGATAAAGCTGACCATGACAGATAGCCGCTAATCTCTTTTCCTCAATTATACACAACTGATTATATCGAGCACATACCCATTCAGCCTCATCAAGCTTCACGTCCATCATCACACGTAATGAAGGAATTTCTACCTCAACAGGAAAGACTGCCTCCATGCCATATAGCAGGGAGAATGGAGTTTCCCTGGTTGACGTCCTGACTGACGTTCGGTACCCATGTAGCGCAAATGGTAACATATCATGCCAATCTTTGTAAGTGACAACCATCTTTTGCATAATCTTCTTAATACTCTTGTTAGCTGCCTCTACCGTGCCATTCATCTTTGGCCGGTAAGGAGAAGAATTGTGATGTTGAATCTTGAAGTCCCGGCACAGTTCTTCCATCATCTTGTTGTTTAAGTTGGAACCATTATCAGTAATGATTCGCTCAGGCACTCTGTATCTGCAAATGATGTCTCTTTTCAGAAATCTGGCCACCACCTGGCGAGTGACATTGGCATAAGATGATGCTTCAACCCATTTGGTAAAGTAATCAATCGCCACCAAAATAAAATGATGACCATTTGAAGCAGTAGGCTCTATCTTCCCGATCATGTCAATGCCCCACATAGAAAAGGGCCAAGGAGATGACATGATGTTGAGCGGTCTAGGAGGAACATGCACCTTGTCTGCATAAATCTGGCACTTGTGGCACTTACGGGCGTACAAACAACAATCTGCATCCATTATTAGCCAATAGTACCCTGATTTCAACAACTTCTTAGCCATAGCATTTCCTCCTGCATGAGTACCGAAATATCCCTCGTGGACTTCCTACATTAATAGGTTTGCTTCGTGTCTATCCATGCATCTGAGCAAGACCGTGTCAATGTTCCTCTTATACAGAAGCCCGTCTGCATTCAAGAAGAAGCTAGCAGCAAGTCGTCTCAAGGTCTTCTTGTCATTAGATGATGCCCCAGCTGGGTATTCTTGTTTTTCCAGGAAAAGCTTGATATCAAAGTACCAAGGTTTCTCATCAGACACTGCGTCTACAGAGAAAGCATAAGCTGGTGCGTCAAGCCTGGAAATGTTAATCCTGGGCACATAGTTCCAACACAAGAATTTGATGGAAGAAGAAAGAGTGGAAAATGCATCGACAAATTGATTCTCATCTCGTGGTATATATTTAAGCTTAACCGTTGTGAAGAATGTCAACAGTCTCCTGGCATAATCCCTATAAGGAATTAAGGGTTCTTGATGTGTATACCACTTGCCGGTAATCTGGTTGATAACGAGGGCTGAATCTCCGAATATATTGAGGGTCTTAATTCAAAGATTAATGGCCTCCTCTATTCCCACTATGCACACCTCATATTCCGCTTCATTGTTGGTGCAGCCAAAAGTAATTTTGGCAGCGAAGGGAAAGTGGACACCTTCAGGAGTGATAAGAACATCACCAACTCATCATCCGTTGATAATGTTTGCCCCATCAAACATCAACTTCCATTTGGATTCAGGGTTTGGCCCCTCCTCCAGAAGTGGTTCCTCGCAATCTCTTGCTTTGAGGTACATGATGTCCTCATCAGGGAAATCAAACTTCATCGGCTAATAGTCGTCCTCAAGTGGTTGTTGTGCAAGATAATCCGACAATACACTTCCTTTGATGGCTTTCTGGGAAGTATATTGTATGTCATACTCTATTAAGATCATTTGCCACCTTGCAACCCTTCCAGTTAATGCTGGTTTCTCGAAAATATACTTGACAGGGTCCATTTTTGAGATTAGTAATGTGGTGTGGGTCAACATGTACTATCTTAGTCGGCGAGCAGCCCATGCCAAAGCGCAGCAAGTTTTCTCGAGCAGTGAATAACGGGATTCACAGTCGGTAAAATTTTTGCTAAGGTAGTAAATAGCATGCTCTTTTCGACCAGACTCGTCATGTTGGCCTAGCACACACCCCATTGACCCTTCTAACACAGTCAAGTACATGATAAGTGGTCGTCCTGGAACTGGAGGCATTAGGATCGGAGGCTCCTGCAAATATTCTTTTATCTTTTCAAAGTCTCTTTGACATTCCTCATTCCGCCTGACCGTTTGCTCTTTTCTTAACAACTTGAAGATCGGCTCGCACGTGGCAGTTAGATGAGATATAAACTGTGAAATGTAGTTAAATCTCCCTAAAAACCCACACACTTCTTTTCTGTTTTCGGTGCAGGCATATCTTGTATTGCTTTTACTTTTGCAGGATCTACCTCGATCCCCCTTTGGCTAACAATGAAACCCAGCAATTTACCGGACCGCTCCGAAAGTGCATTTGTTTGGATTCAACCTCAATCTGTACTTTATCAACCTGTCAAACAACTTTTTGAGATTGACCAAATCTTCTTCTTCATCCCGAGACTTGGAAATCATATCGTCCACATAGCATTCAATTTCTTTGTGTATCATATCGTGGAACAAAGTTACCATAGCCCGTTGATACGTTACCCCGACATTCTTCAACCCAAAGGGCATAACTTTATAACAAAATGTGCCCCATGGGGTAATGAACGTCGTTTTCTCCATGTCTTCCGGCGCCATCTTGATCTGATTGTACCCGGAGAAGCCATCCATGAAAGAAAATACCGAGAACTGAGCGGTGTTATCTACCAGCACATCAATGTGAGGTAATGGAAAGTCATCCTTTGGACTCTCTCTATTCAGATCCCGATAATCGACGCACATCTGGACCTTGCCATCCTTCTTTGGTACATGCACAATGTTAGCTACCCAAGGTGGGTAACTAGTTACAACAAGGAACCCGGCATCCCACTGATTTTGAACTTCCTCCTTGATCTTCATAGCCATATCAGGGATGGTTCTTCCCAGCTTTTGCTTTACAGGAGGACAGTCTTCTTTTAGTGGCAGCATGAGCACAACGATGTCAGTATCCAACCCTGACATATCTTGATACGACCATGCAAAGATATCCACATATTCACGAAGCATGCCGATCAACTCTTTCTTTACCTCGGTCTACAGACTGGCCCCAATATTTATCTCTTTCCTTACACCTTCAGACCCGATGTTGATGATCTCTATTTCTTCCTGATGAGGCTGAATGACCCTTTCCTCTTGTTTCAACAACCTAGCCAATTCTTCCGGGTGTTCCCAGTCTTCCTCAACCCCTTCATCAGCTTGGTAGATAGGATTGTCGAAGTCATGCATAGTCATAGCAGGAATGTTATCACAAGAATCCGAATGGTCAACACTGCACAAATGATGTGCTTAATTCAGAATATGTTCTTTTCACAAGAGACGCACACACAAAACACTAGAAAAAGAAAAACATTGCCATTTTATTTGTTTTTGTGAAAAATTTTAAAACGAAAGAAAGAGAATACAATTTACTTGAAAAATGTCCTTTATTTCATGGAAAAAGTAAATGCATTAAAACATGGTGGCCCTACATATGGATTCATGCACCTTGGGCAGAGTGTAGGATTTGACATGCAGTATGATAAAAATGGAAACAAAGAAAATTACTTTGACTGCCATGGGTGAATCCAGTTATCCAAGTTGCAGTCACTATCCCCCTTTGCATCTGTTGCACAAATGTTGTTGTAGTCGAGCATTCCAGCGCTTGTGAACATTATGGGCTTACTGTCTTGAGACCAGTTGGACTGACTAGGTTGATATCCGAGACTGAACTTGTCATCTTTCTTTTCCACTTCCAGCAGCTTGCCCCAACCCTGGGCATTTCCGGATTGAACTACCTTCTTAGCTTGCTTGTAGGAGTAAATAGGAGTCCCTTCCTTCTCATTGCTTTGAACTGCAGCAACCGGAGACAAAGTACTGACATTGACTGTCTCAAATGCTTGGCAAAGTGTCTCATGGATCTCCCCATCCATTTCCACATACTTGAAGGTCGACAGATGGCTTACGAAAATATCTTCCTCACCGCATACAGTAACAACCTGGCCGTCTACCACATACTTCAACTTTTGATGCAACGTGGATGTTACTGCGCCAGTAGCGTGAATCCAAGGACGTCCCAGCAGACAGCTATAAGCGGGTTGAATATCCATAACATAGAATGTACTCTTGAATACCTGAGACCCAATCTTTACCGGTAGCTCCACCTCCCCAAACACAGATCTTCGTGACCCATCAAAGGCTTTCACAATCAAATCACTGGGTCGTAAAACGATGCCGTCAACATTCAGCTTCACGAGGACCTTCTTAGTGAGCACATTGAGAGAAGAGCATGTATCTACCAAGACATGTGATAGAACAACACCCTTACACTCCATGGTGATGTGTAAGGACTTGTTATGATTACGCCCCTCAGAAGTGAGATCTCTATCCGTGAATCCCAACCCATGGCTGGCGTTCACACAGCCCACCACGGCCTCCAACTAGTTAATAGTTATCTCATGGGGTACATACGCCATTTGCAAAACTCTTAGCAAAGCCTCCCGATGAGCTTGGGAACACATCAACAACGACAAAATGGATATCTTAGACGGGGTCTGATTCAGCTGTTCAACCACCTTGTAGTCACTTTTCTTAATTATCCTCATGAACTCCTCGACTTCTTTTTCAAAAATGCTCTGACTAGCAGCAGGAGTTGTCACCTCTTCAGTTGCTATCTGCTTACCCTTAGTCTTTGCAGCATCTTCAACTTCGGGATCACCTCTAAGAGCTTGAGGAGCAAAGAGACGCCCACTCTGAGTAAACCCACCAACGCCTCCGACGTTTTCTACAGTCGAGTCAATTGTCACTGCTTTACTTTCCACCTTCTGGCCTTCTACATACACGTCTGAGCCATAGTGCCAAGGGATGACTTTGTCATCAACATAAGGAACTGGTCCCGGAACAGTAATGGTCACTGGACTCACTTCTGGAACATAGATGGTCATAGGCTCTCTCCGAGCAGGAACTTCAGCAGGATCAAAATAAATTGTCACTGTAGACACACAATCACCTCTATTGTCGAACTGTAGAGACCCCTCGTCAATCAAACACTGCAGCCTAGCTTTCAAATCCCCACAACCATTAACCGAATTCAAACGACCCTCACATTCAAAATTACAACCTGGGAACACCTGCCCTTTAATCAATCTGCCTTTCACCACTAACAACGAAGTGTTTACTTCATCCACATTCAGAATCAGGTTCAACCTCTCGCCACTGTCAACGACATTTATCTTGGCCTTCTCCATGATTTGGAATGGGTTTTGATGTAACATTTGGAGGCGGTGCGAAGATAATTTCTTTCGAGTCAATCAAGTCCTAGACCTTATGTTGCAATGCCCTGCACTTCCCCGTTGAGTTCCCAGGAACTCCTGAATGAAATGTGCATCTTGCATTAGCATCATACCCCACTGGAAGCTCTCCAGGTGGAGGTGGTGCTAATGTCCTCAACTGAACCAAATTCAAGTCTAACAATCTCTGGAGCAGAGCTGTGTATGTCATCGGGATGGTTTCAAGCACCCTGTTAGCTGGACGAGCATGTCTATGTTGATAAGGCCTTTACTGATAGTTATTGCGCTGCGGCTGTTATTGTTGTTGCACAGGACCTGTGGGGATGGTGACAACTTCCACCCGCTCGTAAGATCCTCTGTATCCGCGGCCCCGACCTCGACCGTACACATCATTAGTTTCTCCCTCCCTTCTTCTTGGATGTCCATTGAAAGATTTTCTAACACCAATTGAGCTACCTGCACCACTGTCTTGGATCTTCCCCATTTTCAGCAGAGTTTCAACCCTTTCCCCAACTATCACGATGTCATTGAACTTCGTCGCTGAACAAGACGCCAATATCTCAATAAACACCTCTTGCAGTGTTCCCATGAATATATCTGCCATTTCATTCTCTAACAAGGGAGGTTGCACTCGAGCAGCAAGATGACGCCACCTCTGGGCGTATTCTTTGAACCCCTCTTTAGCGCTTTGAGACATTGTCTGAACCTGGGTACGATTTGGAGCCAAATCCAAATTATATTGATACTGTTTCACAAATGCCTCAGCTAAATCCTTCTAGCTTCGAACATTGACCCGGCCCAGCTTCATGTACCATTCCAAGGAAGCTCCTACAAGACTATCCGGGAAGTAATACATCCACAGCTTCTCGTCATCTGTATGCGCAACAATCCTTCCCACAAAGGACTAAAGGTGGGTTTTCGGGCACGCCTTGCCATTTGTTGCTCCCCCGAAAAGGCACCGGGTCAGATAGGGTACAGACGCGAACGGTCGACGAAAAGAGAAAATGAAAGTGAAATGAATAGAGTCGCCAGCTAGGCATTTTTATCCCGAAGAAAAGGTAATGCTGCATAAACCTAGGAAAAGATGGATAAGACGGTTGCGAACCAGAGAAACTGAGAAAGGGGGTTGGTTACAACCTGGGAAGGTATTAGCACCCAGATTATCCGTCGTACTTGACGGGATCCACGCTTACAAGATTGTGTTTAAAGGGGTAGTGTATGTGTTATCTGTGTGCAAAAGGTGGAAAAGAAATACATGTGTCAGTGCAAAAAGGGTGAATGCTCAGGAACTGAGGCTTAAAAGAGAATGCTGAAAGAGGGGGGAGATACAAAGACTTTTGTTCGATAACAGTTAAGTTATGCCTACGTATCCTCGCGTGCAATGAGGAAGTCAGAACACCGTAGTTCGACTCAAAGAGACTGAAAGAGAAATTAACTGTGAACTGCTTGCTTGTCTATGCTCAAGTGTATGACTCGTCTGGCTCGAGTACTAATTGTCTTGCATTAGACGGAAAAATCAGGTTCTCATTTGTGAGTGAGTGTGATGAGAAAAGAATCCCGAAGGAGACGATTATTGTTTGTTTTTGTGTTTTCAGTTTTGTTATTGTTTTTGGTGTTTTGCATAGGATTATGAGCTTAAGCCTAAATCAAGGGCTTGTAAACTCATTATATCCTCCCTGATTAGGGATAATGAGAATACTTAAGTGTGAGATAAGCATCTCAGCTTAATTTCCATGATGATGTAGGATTAAGATCATTAACCTACTTGTGATTATTTAGATGTTTTTTGGTTTTTGTTTAGTGTTAAGTAATGAGTTTAATCTCTAATCACAGATTAGTGAACTCATTACACCATCCTAATAGAAGGATAATAGATGAGAACACTTAAGCTGAGGAAGATACCTTAACTTAATCCATGGTTAGGGATTAAATTCAGTATATAAAAAGCCTTTATTTAATGGATTTTAATTAAAGGATGAGATTAAGAAGTGGATTTTAAGTTTGTAAGACAACTTGAGGAGGACTTGTCCATTAAACACTAGGGTTAGTCCTTCTTAACCATAAAGGAAGAATTAGAACCCTAATGTAAGAACCAAGTTACAAGATGAAGTCTTAGTGATTATTAAGATGATTTGATTAAGAGGTTTAAACAAATTAAAGGTTTAACACTTAGTATTAAAGTTATACACTCCATCCTAAGAGAAGGATGCAGGCATAACCCTAATTCCAAAGTCCTAAAACTTTAAGAGTTTAGTCTCTGATTATTGAGATGAGAAGAGAGACTCAAGGAGACTCAAAGGTAAAAAGCTAAGGGGACTAATAACAACCCTAATTATTATCATGCTTGGATTTTCCTATGGTTTGTGAGGCTTAAGAAAGATCTTCAAGGAAGCCACCAATGGAAGAAGCAGATGGAAGAAGGATGAAGCAGAAGAATAAGTTACTTACTTCAATGAAGAAGATAAGTAACTTAAAGAAAGAAAGTGAGAAAGATGGAACACAAGTGAACAAGTTCACTTAAAAGACAAGTAAGAATGCAAATGAAAGAGATAAGAAGGAGTGAGAGGTGAAGGCAAATCCACCTCCCAAAATAACTTACCAAAACCTGAAAAAAGTTAGTATGGATGCATAAGGTTTAAAGCATGAAGAAATGAAATGAAATAAGGTGATATGAAATGAAATAACCAAAGTCAGAAGTGTTTATGCAATGTTAATGTCGTGTGAGATGATGCAAAGGCATACAAAGTGTATATGAATGATCATACAAGAATGAGATATCATGTAAGCATGCTTTGAAGTTTGAAAACACATGAAAGTTAATGAAATGAAATGAATGCAAATCATGACAAATGAATGAAGAAATGATCAATCATGGTTCTAACATGTCCTAAGATTCCTAAGATGACATATGAATGAAAGGAATGTCATGGCAAGTTCATGTATGGATGCATATGTTAGGTGAATGCAAGTGAACACATAAAATTAGGGTTTTATGGACAAGCAAGATGCAAATGAACAAAACAGAAACATATGACATGATAAAAAATTGCAATCAAGCTCAAACAAACCCTAACCCCATACTAGGTCACACCCCAAAGGAGGAGGTCAGAAGCCTCACCAATCAAAAGTTATGAATTTCCTAAGTTTTCTAGGGTTTTTGGGTGATTCAAAGGGAAAAATGCAAATCAAATTGAAAATGCAAGATAAATTTATGAGGGAAATTTCCTATAAACTACATGCAATATGTAACACAATGCAAAAAGAATCATCTTCAAACTCTTCTTGGTTAGGCATAAATGATATTTTTAAAGTTAGGGTTCAAAAAATGAAATTTAATGACCCTTAATTCAAAGAAAATTTACAAACTATGATCAAACCTAAAAAGAAATTTGTGTGAAGAGTTTGAAAATGTTTCTAAATGCATTGGAATGATTCATGATTGTTTTGGTGATTTTTAGAAACATAAATGTATTTTTAATTAATTAAAAGACTTTAATTAATTAAAAATAACATTTAAATATTTTAAAAATGCTTTTTTAATGCAAAAAATAAAATAAAAATCATTAATAGGTTGAGAAAAATATTTGGATCAGAAATGCAGAAGAAAATATTTTTTGGATGCTTTTTGGTATTTTAAATTAAATATGCAAAAGAAATAGAATAAAAATGAAATAAAATGAATTTTAATGGGAAGTCAACTGATCCTAAGGCTGAGATTTAAACTGGGGGAGGGACCATTGACTGCACGCTCGAATCAACGATTACATCCATCTGTTGTCCCATTGTTCCTGGCTTGATTGTTCTCCACCATTTCGCGCAACCTCTCTTGAGTTTGACCCATCCCAACCATGAGGGTCATGAAATTGTCCATTCTTGTCCTTAAATCATCCAGATCCGCTTGTATCTGCTCCATTGCCCTCTCTCTGTTCACCTTCGTAGGGTATCTGTGCACAATTGACTATTTATGAACCTTCTTAGGAGCTATAGTGCCTAAAAGTGACATGAACATTAGAACACTAGAGAAATACCTGCAAAACAACAAACATGTTATATGCATGCAATGTAACTATTCATGTTTCCGCGTCCAGGCATTAATATGCCCCAGTTCTGGTATTTTTTGACAGAAAATACTTCAAATGACTTTTTTGAAACTGACTTTTCAAACTCTTTTGAGGAGTATTCAGACCCTGATGGCTTCAGACCAACAACTTTTCTCATTCAGAAACGGTAAATAGGAAGTATCACTGCATTGCATGAACAAACTAACAACGACCAGAGTCATAAACATAAACAGCATTCCCTAAAGGGTCACAATTCTATACAAAAGACAGAAAGATAAAGCAAGACTCCTACAACAGGCCTGTAGGTAGTCTAGATACAATCAACAATAAACTAAAACCCTAGGCTAAAAGAAGATCAAGGTTCCTCTTCTGCAGTCACCACCTCCGTCCGGTTCTTCTTGACGCCTGCTCTCAGCTTAAGATCCGCGATCTCCTTCATTGCTTCCTCCAAGGCTAGCTGACTCTGTACCAATTGCTGAGTCTTTTCCCTTCGTATCTTGTGAACTTGTTCGACCTTTTCTTTCTTGAATGCCATCTGCACCTCGAAGAACTCTTCCTTTTCTTTGTACTTCTTCTGCTCCTGCTCTCTTTGGCCCTGTAACTAAGCAATGGACTGACGAGCTTCTCTAAGAGTCTTCACAATCTTCTTATGCTCCGCTTCTCTTTTTGACTATGTTAGACCCACTCTCTGAAAATGAGCTTCTCTTCTAGCAAACTCCTTTTCTTTAGCTTCTAAGGTAGCCCACATCTTCTGTAGCTTTTCTTCTGCTTCTTGCTTAGCAGGATTGGCACGGTGATACAAGCTAGCCATTTCAGAATTCTCTACCTGAACCTTGTGCAACTGAGCTTCCAACTTTTTGTACTCTTCAAGAGAAACAATGGTTTGTACAGGTACCTCTTTTGGATATAGTGGAGCCTCAACTGAGAATGGAAGGAAGAAGGTATCAACCCTACCTTGTATCCAAGCAGCAAAAGAGGGATAAGTCTTAGGGTCCACCTTTCCAAATTCTTTCTTACCCTTCCTAACCTTTGTTTCCCAAGCTTGAGATACTTGGATAACTAACTGCTCGTTATCTTCAGCTGGAAAATACAGGGTCTTAGCTATTTCTTCATCTGATGGAGGATCCTTCAGTGGATAGCCAAATTGCTTTCTAGACAGCATAGGGTTATGACTTATCACTCCTTTCCTACCTAACAAAGGCACATATGGAAAGTCACCACACCTTGTAATAAACTCCTTTCCCACTAAGATTCTGCTACATCCCCAAGCTATGTCGTCAGATGTTAACCCCATTAATCTTCTAGCCTACTTCCAATCTTGCTTAAGATCTTTGAACGGTCCTGACTTTGGAAGCTTCTTGGAAAACCACTTAGCAAACAACGGAGCACAGAAATTAACGTACCCTTTTCTCTTCTCATTTCTGTGATGGACACCGAAGTAAAAGTCTCCCAACAATGTAGGCACCGGGTTTACTTTAATGAAAAAGGTGATAGCCTCCAAGCTTATCCATCCTTTCTCTCCTGGGAAAAGACTTATCCCATATACCTTTAATGCTAATAGTGCACTGAAATCCGACCACTTCCCTCCTAAAGCAAACACATGGGCTTCTGTGATAAGAAAATCCAGAGTAAATCCCTTCCCCTTACTGGCTTCTAACTCCATCTTCACTCTAAGCATACTCAAATGACAAGCACCTGCAATGTCCTTGTACAGGGGATACTTTTGTGCAGCATAATAGGGAAAACCATTCTTGACAGGAATCTTTAGGATGTTAGAAATCTCTTCCATAGTGGGAGCCAAGACATAGTCAAAAAACACAAAAATTCTCAACTGAGGGTCATAAAACTGCAACAAAGAATGAAGACTATCTCTCTGATCGACAGTAGGTTTGTTCATGTAACCTAAGATCTTCCAATACCAGCTTCTGAAATCATCTGAAACCTTGTCACTCATCAAGCCCACCAGTTTCTGAATCTCCTCAATTTCTGGTTGCGGGAAAGTGTAACGAGCATTCCTTTTTCTGGGTATCTCTTGGACTTCTGTCATCTGAAGAAACAATGAATACCAGAACTGGATAAATGATGACCTTTAATGGAAAAACAAACAGTTAATGCGAGTATGATGTGATGCAAATGCAATGCAGGCATATGATCAACAACCGGGACTGTCTAGATACGGAACACTAGACCCAAGTGACCAAGAACCAAGATCCTCTGACTAAAATCCCATGAACAAGAACTCAGTCTCAAATAAGTCCCAAGTTAGATATCCGAAATCCATGTAGCCGTATCAAATCATAGAACTGTACTGGTGATGAGATATGATGAGGTCAAGGGTTCCTGCAAACCTGTAAACCCCTCCCAATCTCACAGGTGTGCTCCGGGTCAAACATCACAGACTCTCAAAGCTGAATAGCAATAATACGTTCACCATTTCTGAGAAATGGCTCATGACCAAATTAGGGAATCGGTTTGGCATTATGTACTACTCAGGGAGGTCTCAGCGTGAGTCCGGGAAAACAAGCATCCTTTATAAGTTCCCAGCTTCAAGCACTGGAATCGAGAAACAGTAGTACATTCATCCAGAAGGGTACAATACTATCGTCATACAACCAGATGCTTTGACTGAGTTCCTATAAAAGAACCAGGCCATCCTATACGAGTTCCCAATGGGCCCTCGGGTGCGAATGGGTTTGCCACAAAATGTGGTATGCCACTGTCACCACTGGAGATGGAGGTTTCCACAAGGGTCCTCAATGATCGGTCCCCAGATGCACATAACTATCGAGGTTGTGTATGACCCCAGAAAGATTCCGGCATCAATACATTTCCAAGACGGTCGCAAGTCTGGGTGTGGAACTCACTACTACCAACATAGAAAGATGCCATGAAGCCAAAGTGACTGTCCACTCTAAGTCCTAGGGTGCACTCGAGCCCCGGTTACGAGCTCATCTCTCAGTAACAGTTACCAATCCCAGAGAAAAAAGGAAACCAGTACATCCAGACAGTCCAGTATAATATATATGATGCATGAAAATAAATACTGAAAACTGTAAATAAAGCTATAAATAAAACTGTAAGTAAAATAAACACACATCAGCAAACAATCAACCCCCAACGAAACAGAAACACACAAGCGCTAGGAGAGACTCTCAAGGGGAACCAGAGATCCTGGATGCTTTCCCCAGCAGAGTCGCCAGCTGTCGCTTCCTAGATTTCCATCCTCGTACAAACGTGAAAGTGGCATGGAAAGAGGTAGAGTCGCCAGCCAGGTATTTTTATCCCGAAGGAACGGGAATGGTAATGCTGCACAAACCAGAAAAAAAGAAAAGGAAGGACAAAGGTCCTGCGAACCAAAGAAACTGGGTTCGAGAGTCGGTTACGACCTGGGTAGGTATTAGCACCCCAAATCGTCCGCCGTACCCGACGGGGTCCACACTTGCAAAGAAACTACTTCAAAGGGTGAAGAAATGAAAGCTGCTGCAAAAGAAAAGGAACTAAATATGGATAAAATAAAAGAAAAGGGGAAAATGTAGGGAAAATAAAAGAGTATGCTCGAACGGGCCCTACCCCGCTGCCTACGTACCTCACTGGACATGAGGATCAGAGTCGTCGTAGTTCCCCTAACTAGGGGTGGAAAAGATTGCTTGTGAATTAAGGCTTGAACTGCCTATGTCAATGCTCAGGTGTTGCAGACTTGGACAACGAGTGTGTTATCGTCTTGCAAAATGACAAGAAGGATCAAGTTCGCGGACGAAGCGAAGGAGATGAGAAAAGAAGTCCCGAAGGAGAGACGATTATTGTTTGTTTGTGTGTTTTATGATTTTTTATTTGGTGTGGCACAAGAGAATGAACTCAAACTCTTTTCCATGGAATGTGTACTTTCTACTACATTCCAAGATGGAATAATAGAACAAGCACACCAAGTAAGGAGAATTTATCCAAGACTTGTTTCCAAGGGCAAAGGCCTAAATTCATTGACTTGTTGAATTTATTAGGTGTTTTAGTGATTAAAAATGAAGAAGTATTTTTTAGGGTTTTTCTTTGATGAAGATGACTTCATGATCCGACTTGTGCTTCATGCTAGACAAATGCACTATTCCAAGATGCAATGAATACATATGCCCTATGGAATAAGGCTATTACACAAGAAGTCACTTCTTTCTTTATTAATGTTTTTTAGGTTTTTTGGTTTGAGATGAGAAGAGAAGAGAAAGAAACCAAATGAGCAAAAGGCAAAAGTCTAAAGGGGAAAGACTAAACCTAAAGTTATCATGCAAAAGTGGTACTAAGGTTAGTGAGGTTTGAAGTCTATCCTAAGAGAAGAAAGAACCAAAGGAAAAGAGAAGAATATGAGAAGAAAGCTAGCAAGCAACTTACTCCTCTAAAGGAGATAAGTTGCTTCTAGAGGGGAAAGATAAGAATTCAATCACATGATGGCATAAGGCACATCAAAAACCACAAAGTAGAAAGCAACTTAAATAAAAGAAAAAATGAAGAGTTGAAATATGGATAAACATCCACACTTCTCTTACCATGAGCCCTTGCAATGTTAGCAAAAAATCCAGCATATGTTCATCAACATAATCATGGAATTAGCATGCTCAAAGTTCAAATCAACAAAGATCAAACAACATGCCAAACTTTGCAAATACACGACCTACGCGTCGAGAACATGAAAGCACACATCAATCAGCAAGAAAATCAACCTAAACTAGCATATTCAATGATCATACGATGATCCATCGCAATTAAAACAAGTAAGGGAATCAAACAAGCTCAAAACAGCTCCAAAATAGCATTTTGCATCAGTGTTAACCGGTTTGGTTAACCGGTTAACCAGTTCAAACCTGCAACAAATTACGCAGAAAAAGGGTACATTAATCGGTTAACATTGTCAAAACATCAACAAATCCTGCATAAAAATCAGATCAAACTAGCTTATTCAAATAATTCCACACCAGACCAGCAATCAATTAAGCATTAAATAAATGGATCAATTCACATTAATTAACATCATTAAGCTCATGAATATTAGCACCCAGATCCGGCTACAAATCAACCAATCAATTCAAGCAACACAAGCAAATACACAAGCACACGGTGGATCTAAAGCACAAGCATGCAAATAAGCTAAAACAGAGCTAGATCTGAATTTAACCAACCTACAAAGCAGAGGTATGCTTTGATAATTGTTGTTTGAGATGGAAATGAGAGATTTCATGGAAAACTTTGAAGATCCGGTGCTAAGCTTCACACTCCATGCAAAATAAATGCAAGCAAAGGGTCTTGATGCAGAATTTTGGATCCAAAAGCACTTCTAATCTCCAAACCAGATCTGAACCAAGTAGTAAACCAGCAAATTGATGCAAGGAAGCTATGGATGGAGGTCTAGTTCTAAGATCTACACACTTTAAGGAAAAGTTATGTGATCTTCAAAGGGGAACTTTGAGTGATTTGGAAAATTGAGATGAAAAAAGTGAGAGAATGGTGTGAGAGATCAAAATTCAGAAAAATGGGAATTGAAAATTATGAGAGTGTCTTCTTTTGGTTTGGAGGGAAATGGAATAAATATGGTTTAGGTTTGGGGCCCAAAAGTTTGGTTTGGGATCCAAAAATATATGGTTTGGAATTGGCTTTAGAAAGTGATTAGGACCTAGCATTGGAATTAAGCTTGGATAAATGCTCTAGATCCTTTTCCTTAATTCAAAAATGAATAAAAATCAGAAAATTGGAAAATTGGAGCCAAAACACATGTTGAATTGCTGTTGGAATTCAAAATTCGCAGCCGTTAACCGGTTAACCAAAGCGTTAACCGGTTAACACCAGTGAATTTTGAATTCTCCCTCCTTTTGGTGGGAAACCTCAAGAATAACCCGGCGCCAACCATTTGATCTGATATTGATCCTCAATCTTTTTTTAGGGCCTTGAACATGATACAGAGCTTGTATAACATGCCTTGTGAGCTTCTTGCCAGGTCACCATGCTCTTGATTTTTTTCTTGTAGTGCTTCAAATTTCCCAAATGGTTGATCATATGCCTTATGCTAGAACATGCAAGTGTTATGCTTCATCTTTCTATGCAAGATGCTAAGGATATGACATGGTGATGATGATTATGATATGATGATGATGCTAAACAGAAGAGGGAAAATTTGGGGTGTTACACTAGGAATTGATAGAAACTTGATGGCAATTCCCGAACTTTTGGTCAGCAACGTATACCTTAGTCGTGTAAAGGTCTAGTGGTGAGAATACACTATATGGAACATGTGTGGACCCGTTGGGTGTTTATTTGTGGAAAAGGCACTGTGACCTTAGGAGTGTTTTATACATTCCCTTTTGAGTGAAATCACGTAATCGGAATCGAAATTCCCTTGAGAATGGTGTTTCATGATCCAAGGGCTCATCTGGAATGTACGCATGCAGTACTTGGCAGGTTTGATTCCCGCGTGTAGTATGAATGGAACCTACGGGTAGAGACTTTGTGGTGAAATCACATAATCGTGAAGTGACGATTGTAAGGATAATATCCCTTCAATCCGAATCCATTCCGTATGTCAAGTAAATACAATGATCCATGACTCGGTCCGACTTCTAGACGCAAAAGAGGAAGGGAATAGGGGATACCTTCGTGGTTTTCGGATTAATGATACTTTCGAGTTGTTGAACTCAAAACATGTTTCCATATGAGTGTGAGATTGTGAACTCAAGGTCTAGGCTTTTCCCCCGACTTGAGTAGGATTTGGTAGAACCTAGTAGAGCCGAGAGAATCCATCATATAGGGAACTCACTGAGATGTTGATATCTCACCCCACTATTGTTGTTATTTTGCAGGTTTTATTTGCAGGTTGTTTTACAAGTGGAGCTATGCTTGGGATGTTTAAGAGAAACATATATTTAGTTTCCACTGTGTATTTATATTTATACAATGATGTATATTATATTGATCTTAGTATTTTATTTTATTACAATTTTCATGTCTTGTACCATAGTTTGTATTATGTTTTAGTATTGGCCAAGAATGTGAATTATGTTATTAGGCCCTTATGATGGTGTCGGTACCAATTAAACTCTTGTATAATGATATTCTAAGTATTTATTATATGGGGTGTTTCAGTTGGTATCAGAGCAGGTCGTATCCTCAACCTAACCTTGAAACATCATAAGTAAATTCTACCTGCCTCTTAAGTTTTTCTTACCCTCATGATTCTTAATACCATATTATCTAGTATTGGGTCTGATCAACCTAATGTTGTGAATGTGATAGGTAGATTCATGGTTGAGTGACCACGGGGACTCTGTAGTGTTGTCAGAACTTGTGCGGTGAGAGTAGGCTCAAGCCAGGAGTTGTTAGAAAGGAATATTTTTTGTCAGCTCAGTTGGAGTCTTCTTAAGAATTGTACTTCTTGTAATATGGAATTGTAGAGTAGTGTGTTGTTCGAGGAATCCTTTGGAATGGATAGAGTCTAAAAGGTAAACATCTCTATCGAGTGAATGGTCAAGGCATTAAGCAATATGTAAAGTCATTGGTAGATCGGTATTGGCCACTGGTATGTACAAGAGTTTTGAGAAATCTCATTCCATGAAAAGTGGAGATGTTTTATGGAGTGTGTGACGTAAGGTTCGGGAGTAAGTTAATTGTTAGTGTTTCAGTTCTAAGGTCACGGTGGCATCTTAGTGTCGCTCCCACCAAATGACACCTGGTCAGAAGGGGTACAGACGCGAACGGTCGGCGAAAGGAGAGGGAATGAATAGAGTCGCCAGCTAGGCATTTTTATCCCGAAGGAAAGGTAATGCTTCATAAACCTAAGAAAAGATGGATAAGACGGTTGCGAACCAGAGAAACTGAGAAAGGGGGTTGGTTACAACCTAGGAAGGTATTCGCACCCAGATTGTCCTCCGTACTCGACGGGATCCACGCTTAAAAGATTTGTGTTTAAAAGGGGTAGTGTCAGTGCAATATGTGTATCAAAGCTGGAAAAGAATGCAAGTGTCAGTGTAAAAGAAAAGTGAAGTGTATAAGAGAAGTGTTAGTGTGAGAACAAGAATGAAATGCTCAAGACTATGAGGCTCAAAGAATGATGCTGGAAGAGGGGGGGATATACAGAGACTTTTGTTCGATAACTGTTAAGTTAGGCCTACATATCCTCTCGTGCAATGAGGAAGTCAGAACACTGTAGTTCGACTCAAAGAGACTGAAAGACAAATTGACTTGATGAACTGCTTATTTGTCTATGCTCAAGTGTATGACCTGTCTGGCTCAGGTGCAAACTGTCTTGCATTAGACGGAAGAAGCAAGTTCTCGTTTATGAGTGAATGTGATGAGAAAAGAATCCCGGAGGAGACGATTATTGTTTGTTTTTGGTGTTTTCAGTCTTTTATTGCTTTTTGGAGTTTGTCATAAGTTAATGAGCTTAAGCCTAAACCAAGGGTTAGTAAACTCATCACATCTTCCCTCTGATTAGGGGTAATGAGAATACCTTAAGTGTGAAGTAAACACCTCACACTTAATCACCATGATGTAGGATTAGGATCATTAACCTACTTGTGATTATTTAGATGTTTTTGGTATTTTGTTTAGTGTTAAGTAATGAGTTTAAGCCATAATCAGGGATTTAATGGACTCATTACACCATCCTAATAGAAGGATAATAGATGAGAACATTTAAGCTGAGGAATGCTCCTCAACTTAATCCATGATTAGGGATTAACCTCATGACAAAACAAGGCCTTTATTAAAGTGGATTTTAGTTCATGATAAGATTAAGAAATGAGTTTTATGGTTTGTAAGACAACTTGAGGGGGACTTGTCCATTAACACTAGGGTTAGTCCTTCTTGACCAGTTAAGGAAGAATTAGAACCCTAATGCAAGGCCCAAGTTACAAGCTTGATGTCTTAGTGATTGTTAGATGAATTGATTAAAGGATTTAAACACATTAAGGGTTTAACACTTAGGATTAAAGTTATACACTCCATCCTAATAGAAGGATGCAGGCATAAGCTTAATCACAAAGCCTTAAAACCTTTAGGGTTTAGTCTTTGATTATGAGATGAGAAGAGAAGACTCAAAGATGACACAAAGGCAAAATTAAATGGGGGACTAGTCAAACCCTAATTGTTATCATACTTGGAGATCCTAGGGTTTGTGAGGCTTAAGAGAGAAAGATCTTCAAAGAGCCACCAGGAAAGAAGCAGATGCAAGGAGGAGAAGCAGAGAGAAGCAAGACAACTTGCTTCACTTAAGAAGACAAGTTGCTTGAAGGAAGAAAGTGGGAAAGAGCATGAATGAGCAAGCTCACTCTAAAACACAAGATAAAATGCAGCAATGATGCATAATAGAGATGAGAAGAGATTGTGAGAAGTGAAGGCAAATTCATTTCTCAAAACAACTTACCACCTGAAAAGTTAGCAAAAGAAATGAAATGCAATGAAAATGAGATGAAATGTCATGATACAAGACAAAGTCAGAAGCATGAACATGATGTTAATGATGCTAAGAGAGGATGCAAACACATGTCAAGAGTTGTGGATGATCATACAGGGATAAGGATGCAAATGAAGCATGCTTTGAACCATAAAGATTCATGAAAGTTTATGAAATGGAATGAACATATAACATGGCAAATGAATGATGCAATGATCAAACATGATTCTAATATGTCCTAAGATGTCTTATATGTCATATGGATGCACAAAATGTCATGGCAAGTTCTTGAATGCAAGCATATGAGAGGTGGATGCAAATGAAGGCAAGAATTAGGGTTTACATACAATATGCAATGCAAAATTCAAAATCAGAAGCAAATGTCAAGATAAAAAATTGAAAATAGGATCAAAGGAACCCTAACCCTACACAAGTTCACTTTCCAGAGGAGGGGACCTAACTCCTAACCTAATAGAAGTTATGATTTTCCCAAGTCAACTAGGGTTTCAAGGCACTTCAAAAGGAAAAATGCACATCAAATTGAAAATGAAAGATAAATTCAAACCAATTTTACCCTAAAAACTACATGCTATGAAGAATACAATGCAAGAAGAACCATCATCAAACTGTTCATGGTTAGGCAAAATGAATTTTTTCAAGTTAGGACCAAAATATTGCCTTTAAATAACTTTTATTCCAATGAAAATTGTCAAAATACATCAAGGACCAAAAAGAAATTTGTTTTGAGAGTTTGATAATGTTTCTAAATGTTTTAAAATGCAATGTGAATTTTTTGGTGATTTTTAAATACCTAAATGCATTTTTTAATTAATTAATTTCCATTAACTAATTAAAAATAAACATTTAAATGATTTAAAAATAATTTTTAATGCAAAAAAATATATATATATATTTTTGGGTTCTGAAAATTAATAAAAGGTTTGATAAAATTTTTCAGAATTTTTCAATGCATTTTTCTATTTTTAAAAATTCGTGGAAGTTTAATGCAAATAAAATGAAATAAAAATGAATTTATGGAGAAGTATGCAAATCCTGAGGCTGAGATTCAAATGAGAAACGCGCGAATTGACTGGCGCCAGATCCTATGGTCCACATTCAAACTGACATATTTAAAACTAAAACCTAATTAATTAACTTAATGACGTGGATTAGGGCTAAATGGGGTGATCTGAGCCATTGGACACGCGCGGGAAACACCATCGTACGCTCCACATTCAAACTGAGCCCTAATCCAGATTAAAGCCCTAATGACTTTCAGGTGGCCGGAAATGACCTCCGGTCATCTTCTCTGGCCACACTCTCCCCTGAAAAATGCTATCTCTCTCAAAACCTCACCCCAAGCCCCCTAAAGCTCCAGAATCACTCAACAAACCTCAAGGAACAAGAATCAAACATCAAACTTCATTTATTTTTCATCAACAACATGATTCGAACAAAAAACCTAAAACTGAACAAAGTTTCAGAACACGCATACATCCTCAAAACTCAACCATTTTTCATCATTCAAGGTTCATTGTGACCAGTGGAGCATGCTTTATCATTCTATAACCAAAGAAACAATTTTTGGAAAAAATGTTTCACGAGGATACCTGAGATGGAGCTTTTGCTTTTGGAGCTTTCTGGCCAGTTCCTTGCTTCCAATCACCTCTACTGACTCCCCTCAAGAGTTTGCAAAGCTTGTTTGGAGTTTCTTATGGCTGGTTTGGGAGATTGCTTCAGTTCAGTTCAAAAGGGGGAAAATCGTATTTGGTGTGTGATGGCTTTTAAGGCAAAGTAAAGGGTGGTTTGTGATCAGTAATGCATTCTAAGATGAATGGTGGAAGAAGTTTTAAGTTTGAGTTGCTGAGTTGAGAGATTCGATAGAAAATGCAAAGGGAGGGATTTTTGTGTATGCTGACTTGTGGGAGAGCTCAGGCTTGCCTCTTGTGTGTTTTGAGTCTCATTTTGTCCACTTATCAAACTGTGATAAGGCAGAGGGTTGGTGGTGGCACAGTGTGATTGGCATGGCCCCTTTTGCAAAAAGTCAAGTCTATGTGACCTTTGAGGTATGGGCTGTTTCAGGGCTAGAGCAAAGGCATGTCTGTTGCAGCTTGATTTAAGGATGACCATGGAAATGAGATTGAGGCCAATTAACAAGTTTGTGAGAAGTTGTGGGAGGTTTTGCAAATTTCACTAAGTTTGGCCCTTTTGAAGTTTCTTAATGATCAAGGCATGAAAATGAGCAATTCTTTGGTGCATTCTGAATTTTAGGTCATGACTTATGTTTGTGTAATGCTTAGAAATTGATTTGAAGTCACAATTGGCCTTGGCATGAAGTTTTGCAACTTTCCTCCTTTGGTGTAAAAGTGAAATTTA
Organism: Lathyrus aphaca; assembly: GCA_963966055.1. NCBI lineage: Eukaryota > Viridiplantae > Streptophyta > Magnoliopsida > Fabales > Fabaceae > Lathyrus > Lathyrus aphaca. Next base: position 144,800,270 of record OZ014520.1, on the reverse strand, counting down.
TGTGATTTTGTCCAACTTTGACAAGCCATAACTTTTGATCCAAGATGAATTAGAATGAGTTCTTGTACTTTTTGAAAATGGGAGGATCCATTCTACAACTTTCATGACCAAAGTTTTCTCATTTGAGGCATTTTTGAATCAAAAAGAGGAGGTTGAAAAACTTTCCCAAAATGGCAAGTTTTCATTACAAGTCACTTTCCCAAAAAGGCAACTTTGCAAATGGCTTGAAATTCTTCAATTTTGTGAACTTATAACACCTTCTATGATCAAATAAAGATCATACATATTCAAAATGATGGAGAAACCCCTTTGGTTGGGTCACTGGGGGCCTCAGATGCCCTGATTTTGTACTGACTTGCTCAAGAAGTCATCTCTTGATCAGATGCCTTCCCCATTGAATTTCTTCATGAAAATTGATATGCATGATCCTAATAACATATAGAGACCAATAGAAACAAGAATGACCAAAAAATTTGGAGTTATGGCCTCTGAAACCAAAACCCTAATTTTAGGTCATCTGTGCAGTTAAACCTGGCTCTGCTTCCATGCCTTTCTCAGTTCTTGTGATTTTTGACTTTCTTGACCTTGTGAGGATATAATATGATGCTTGAACATACATGGACCCTCTTGAGGTGATTGGAGACCTTTGGAGTGGCTCAGATAGCTCATGGATTGCTTAGGTCACAAACCCTAGATGCAGATGGCTTTGAAACAATGCAGTGAAGCAAAAATGCAATATGAGATGCTATGATTGAACTTATGCACATGAAAAGATCACAAGCCATGGTGAAATGAGTGAGGGCAAATTTGGGGTGTTTACAGCTGCCCCTATTCAAGCATGAGTTAGCTGTGCGGGATGTAAGCGACGGAGGACGACCGTCGAGCAGAGGACGACTGCTGGGACAAAGAAATGCCGGGGACGGCCGACATACTGGGGAAAAGGCGGGAAATAAAGCAATGACAGGGACGACTGACAAGCTGGGGATATAAGAGATTATGATGGGGACGACCATCAAGCAAAGAAATAATATTTTCTGGGGGTTACAGGTAAAGTGAATGATGGGGACGACCATCCAATTCAAAGCATAAATGAGACAAATGATGAGGTACGGTCATCAAAGGTGAAGGACGATCACCTGGAAGGGTACGGCTGCTCTGTTGGGGATATGGATGAGGGATGGTCATCAACGTGAAGGACGACCACCTGGCAGGGTACGGCTGCCGAAAATATCACGACATAGGACGAATGTCGGATGAAAAAGGTCGTCGATGGGGACGGCCATCAGATAAGCATGATGAAGGACGATCATCAAGAGGTGAAGGACGATCACCTAGCAGGGGACGGCTGCTCTAAGGGTTTATCATGACATAGGACGAATGCCAGATAAAAGAATCGACGATGGGGACGACCATCAGATAAAACGATGAAGGACGATCATCAAGAGGTGAAGGACGATCACCTAGCAGGGGTCGGCTGCCGAAAGGTATCATGACATAAGACGAATGTCAGATAGAAAGGAAATAGTTCAACAAGATTTGCCGGGAATTCTTCTGGGGAAGGGTAGACACAGACGAGTGTCTAAATTCAAGAAGACATAAGTGTTTGACATGGTGTATAGATTAAAAATGCGGACGAGCACCCTTAAGACTATGATATGGACGAGTATCAGTAGAAACAAACGCTTGACGCATGTTCAGAGATGATGATACGGACGAGTACCAACTAGTTAACAAAGAACACAGACGAGTGTCGAATCTGAGGGGACTTAAGTGGCGTATATAAGATACAGACGAGTATCTGTATGAGTTAAAAGTGATGAGTAGGACACAAACGAGTGTTCAACTTGCTAGGGAGAGCACGACACAGACGGGTGTCGGAAAAAGTGTATTATAAACAAGTATATGGTTCCCAAAGTGTTTTTTTAGGCAACTATGTTGGGGAAGGTGACACGGATGGGCGTCAGGGAAGTGCGTATATATGTATATGTGCTGTGAGTGCAAAGGGGACGCTTTGGCTTTCTGCTGGGGATATGACACGGACGGGTGTCGAGAAGTATCTGTAATGTATAAGCATCTGTTTGCTCGGGCAATTTTACTGGGGAATAATGACACGAACGAGTGCCAAAAGGAGCATGTATCTGTGTAAAGGAAATGCTTTAATATTCTGTCGGGGAGTTGGGAAATATTATGTATATTGCTAATGTGGTACTGTTGGTATTTACAAGCGTTTGATTCAGAACATGGCTTATGATTATGCAATATGTTTGATTTTTGCCGTAATGCTCCGTATTGGACGGAATGCTACGCTCTGGGGGAAAATATGATGTGAATGCTATGATTATGCAAAGATACCGATCCGGGATTCGGATCCCGTTGCTGTAGATATCTCTGGCTGATCTGCTTGAGGTGGATGTCCCAGCTGGGGATGAGATCATTGGTAGATCTGACATATCTGACTCTGCATGGGGAAATAGATCACTGATAGACCTATCTTAGTAATGAGGGACCCAACTGGGGTTTGTAGAAGCTTTTGTCCCTCTGTTGTGAGATCTTCAGGCGTTGCTCTTCTGGATAGAGGTTGAAACTCTGCAGGGAGATAGTTCCCTGTCTGACACTTGGATGAGGAGGAATGATGATTGGCAACTCGGCTGGGGAGAAAGCACCTCTGGTGCCAATTGGAAGATGGATTGAGTAGATAATGATTTGACAGCTTGTTGGGGAGTCGTTTTTTCGTGCCCCATGTTGCGCTTCGAGTACCTGCAATCCTGTAATAACAAAGAAGCGTACAAGTATCCTGAGGTATCCCTTACTGGATTCCATCATAGGAATTTAGACACTCCCGGGAGTAAGTATATTTCCTGTAAGCACGTATTTTAAGAAAGACGCATCTGTATTTATGCAATCAATATATTAATGACATCGGGCATCTTGCAAACAAAAGAGTACGAGACGAAATATGACTGAAAATATGATTTTATTAATTTATGTGCCCTGAATTGGCAAGTACAGTCAAAGAAATAGATCCCCTGAAATGAGGAGATTGTTACAAATTGGGAGGCAAAAGATGTTGGCAATGTTGATGATGCTTCAAGGAGCTTCCCTTTGCTACGACCCGTATGACATTGACGTTCTTCTCATCTTGCTTTCTGAGGGAGGCTGATTCTGACCGATGCTTTAGCCTTTCGAAGTTTGCCATGTTATAAGCGATACAGATGAATTCAGAATGCAGTTGTTCGCTTATTCCCTTATTTTGCGTGGATCGCCCTTTCGGGTTTTCAATCCACCGGGATACCCATTTTTGCCTGAGTTGTCCAATGCGGCTTTTCAACTCAGCGGGTGTACATTTTTCTATTATATTTTCCCTTATTTTTGCCCGAGTCTTTTATTCTGTTTTTGACTCGCTGGGATGCCCTATTTTTTCCTGGACTTACATTCTGTTTTTGTGTCCAGCGGGTCTTTTTATGCGAAGTATTTTTTAACTGCATCTGAATTCATAGGGGACAGGAAATATTCACCATCCATAGTACTGAGCATCAGTGCTCCTCCAGAGAAAACTTTCTTTACTATGAATGGACCATCGTAATTCGGGGTCCACTTGCCCCTGTGGTATGTATGAGGAGGGAGGAGTCTTTTCAGCACAAGATCTCCTACTTGGTATTCTCGAGGCCTGACTTTCTAATCGAAGGCTTTCTTCATTCTTTTTTGATACAGCTGTCCATGACAAATTGCAGCCAATCTCTTCTCTTCAATCAGATTCAGTTGTTCGTATCGGGATCGGACCCACTCTGCTTCATTTAGCTTAACATCCATTAGTACTCGCAAGGAGGGTAATTCAACTTCAACAGGTAGGACTGCCCCCATACCATACACAAGCTGATACGGTGTTGCCCCAGTGGATGTTCTGATTGATGTACGGTATCCATGTAAGGCAAATGGTAGCATTTCATGCCAGTCTTTGTAGGTGACCACCGTCTTCTGTACAATCTTCTTGATATTCTTGTTAGCTGCCTTTACAGCGCCATTCATCTTTGGCCTGTAAGGAGAAGAATTGTGGTGTTGGATCTTGAAGTCCCGGCATAGTTCTGCCATCATTTTATTGTTCAAGTTGGAACCATTATCAGTAATGATTCGCTCGGGCACTCCATACCGACAGATGATGTCTCTCTTCAGAAATCGGGCTACCACTTGCCTTGTAACATTTGCATATGAAGCTGCTTCAACCCACTTGGTGAAATAGTCAATGGCAACCAGGATGAATCTGTGGCCATTTGAAGCAGTCGGTTCAATCTTGCCAATCATATCAATGCCCCACATGGCAAAGGGCCAAGGTGAAGACATTACATTCAGAGGATTCGGAGGCACATGCACTTTATCTGCATAAATCTGACATTTATGACATTTTCTGGCATATGCACAACAGTCGGCATCCATTGTGATCCAGTAATAGCCCGATCTTAACAACTTTTTAGCCATAGCATGCCCTCCTGCATGGGTACCAAAGGATCCTTCGTGCACCTCGTGCATCAACAAGTCTGCTTCTGTCCTATCAACGCATCTGAGGAGTACCATATCAAAGTTTCTCTTGTACAGGGAACCGTCAGAATTCAGGAAGAAACTACCAGCAAGCCTTCTTAATGTCTTCTTATCATTGCAAGATGCCCTAGGTGGGTATGTTTGATTCTCCAAGAAGCACTTAATGTCATGGAACCAAGGCTTATCATCTTTAACAACATCTGCTGAGAATACGTATGCTGGTCTGTCAAGTCTGGATACTGCAATCCGAGGCACAAAGTTGGCAGCTTGAACTTTGATCATGGATGAAATGGTAGCCAGAGCATCTGCAAACTGATTTTCATCTCGAGGGATATACTCAAGCTTGACTATTGTGAAGAAAGTCAATAACCTCCTTGTATAATCCCGGTAAGGTATCAGATGATCCTGGTGCGTGTACCATTTGCCGTTGGTCTGATTGATTACCAAAGCTGAATCTCCGAATACAGTCAAAGTCTTGATCCTGAGGTCAATGGCTTCCTCAAGACCCATAATAAAAGCTTCGTATTCGGCTTCGTTGTTAGTGCAGTTGAAGGTGAGTTTTGCCGAGAAAGGCATGTGAACTCCCTTGGGTGTAATGAGTACTGCACCAACACCACGACCATTCATATTAACAGCCCCATCAAACCTCATAGTCCATTCTTCTTCCGGGTCAGGCCCTTCAGTGTGAACAGGCTCTTCATGATCTTTTGCTTTTATGAACATGATGTCTTCATCAGGGAAGTCAAATCTCATAGGCTGGTAATCATCAATGGGTTGCTCAGCAAGATAGTCAGACAATACACTGCCCTTGATGGCTTTTTGAGATGTATACTGAATGTTATATTCTGTGAGGATCATTTGCCATCTCGCAACCCGTCCGGTAAGTGCTGGCTTCTCAAAAATGTACTTAACTGGATCCATCTTTGAGATCAATAAAGTAGTGTGGGTCAACATATATTGTCTCAGTCGGCGAGCAGCCCACGCTAAAGCACAACAAGTTTTCTCGAGCAATGAATAACGTTGTTCATAGTCGGTAAACTTTTTGCTTAGGTAGTATATTGCATACTCTTTTCGACCAGACTCGTCATGCTGGCCCAGCACACACCCCATTGACTCGTCTAATACTGTCAAGTACATGATTAGAGGTCTTCCTTCAACTGGAGGCATAAGGATTGGAGGCTCTTGTAAGTATTCCTTGATTTTGTCAAAAGCCCTCTGGTAGTCTTCATTCCACCTGACTGTTTGCTCTTTTCTTAACAGCTTGAACAAAGGCTCACAGGTTGATGTAAGGTGAGATATGAACCGTGAAATGTAGTTCAATCTCCCTAGAAACCCCCGAACTTCTTTTTCTGACTTCGGTGCAGGCATTTCTTGAATGGCTTTGACTTTATCAGGGTCAACTTCAATCCCTTTTTCACTTACAATAAATCCCAGTAGCTTACCGGATCGCACCCCGAATGTGCATTTGTTGGGGTTTAACTTCAGTTGGTACTTCCTCAAATGCTTGAATAGTTTCAACAGATTTACCAGGTGGTCTTCTTCTGTGAGGGACTTGGCAATCATGTCATCCACATAACACTCAATTTCTTTGTGGATCATGTCATGGAATAATGTTACCATAGCCCGTTGATAAGTTGCACCAGCATTCTTCAGTCCGAATGGCATCACCTTATAACAGAATGTGCCCCAGGGTGTGATGAAAGTTGTCTTCTCCATGTCTTCAGGTGACATCTTGATCTGATTGTATCCCGAAAATTCGTCCATGAAGGAGAACATCGAGAACTGAGCCGTATTGTCGACCAATACATCAATGTGAGGTAATGGGAAGTCATCTTTCGGGCTGGCTCTGTTCAGGTCCCGGTAATCCACACACATCCTTACCTTGCCATCTTTCTTAGGCACAGGTACAATATTAGCAACCCACGGAGGATAACTAGTCACAGCAAGGAAACCGGCGTCCCACTGCTTTTGCACCTCTTCTTTTATCTTCATTGCCATATCCGGGCGAGTTCGACGTAGCTTCTGTTTTACTGGTGGGCAATCTTCTTTCAGAGGCAGCTTGTGCATGACAATATCGGTGTCCAACCCTGGCATATCCTGATAAGACCAAGCAAAAACATCCATGTACTCCCGAAGCATGTCAATCAGTTGTTCCTTCACTGAATCTTGCAGGCAGGCCCCGATCTTAACCTCTTTCACGTCTTCTTCCGTACCAAGATTAACCGTTTCAATCTCCTCCTGATGAGGAGTGATAACCTTCTCCTCTTATCTCAACAACCTGGCTAGCTCTTCAGGTAGCTCATAATCTTCTTCAACCCCTTCATCAGCTTGATTGATTGGATTGTCAAAGTCATACGAAGTAATAGCAGTGTTGTTGTCAGTGCAATCGGGAGGGCACTTTCTGCAAGGGTTTAGATTGGTTTATTTTAGTGATCAGTTTTATCTTACTTAGAAAAAGTGAAAATGAAGTTATTTTATTTTGAAAAACATTGCCATTTTATTTTTGTACAAAAAGAAAAAATGAAAAACAGTGAGCGGAAAAGAAAAGACTCATTTGCAAAAGATGTCCTGATATTCATTAATTGATCTTTGCACAAAATACAAGATGGCCCGATTACAAAATGAGTCTTGACATCTTGGGCAAGATGCAAGACTTGATGCATGCTTTAAAATACAGGAAATAATAATTACTCTGCAGGAGTAACCCTTATAATTTCCTGGGAAGACCAGTTAAGGACTTGGCTCCCCGGGATCCTTGGACGTATCCAGCTATCTAGGTTGCGGTCGCTTTCCTCCTCGTCTTCCAAATTGTTCACAGCACCCGGGGTGAGCATTCCCCCGCTGACAAAATTGGGCTCTTTTGCAGCCTCTGACTGATCTTGTTGAGTTGGTTTGTAACCCAACCCAAATCGGTCTTCTTTCTTTTCCACGGGCAACAACTTGCCCCAGCCTTGGGCGGTACCTTCCTCAACAACCTTCCGGGCTTACTGGTACGATGTTATGGAAGTTCCCAGTACAACAGATGCTTCATTAATGTTCAGGGCCTTGAACCCCTGGCTCATGGTTTCATGGATTTCTCCATCCATTTCTATGTACTTATACGTAGCCAGATGGCTAACAAAAATGTCCTCTTCCCCACAGATGGTGATGATCTGGCCTTCCCACTCGAATTTCAAATTTCTGGTGAAGGGTAGACGTAACAGCGCCAGCGGCGTGGATCCAGGGTCTACCCAACAGACAGCTGTAGGCTGGCTGAATGTCCATCACAAAGAAGGTAGTTTTGAAGGTCTGCGGGCCAATCATCACAGGCAGATTAATCTCTCCAAGCACTGATCTTTTAGAGCCATCAAATGCTCTCACCACCAAATTACTCGGACACAGTGCCAAGCCATCATATTCCAGCTTCACTAAGGCTTTCTTTGGCAGAACATTGAGTGATGACCCAGTGTCCACCAGTACATGAGATAGAACAACACCCTTGCATTCCAAGGTGATATGTAAAGCCTTGTTGTGGTTACGCCCCTTCGTTGTTAAGTCAGCATTGGTAAAGCCCAGTCCATGACTGGTATTGACATTTGCCATCACAGTTTCTAGCTGGTTAACAGTAATCTCCTCTGGCACATATGCTGCGTGCAGGACTTTCAATAATGCATTCCTGTGAGCTTCAGAACACATCAACAAGGATAATATGGAGATTTTTGAGGGAGTTTGGTGAAGCTGATCCACCACCTTGTAATCACTTCATTTTATGATTCTCATGAACTCGTCTACATCTTGTTCAAAAGATGTCTTCTGAGTTTCTTTGACAGTTGGCTCTTCAGGTACCACACTCTTTCCTTTTGCTTTGGCAGCAGCTTCTGCTTCAACATTAGGTCTTTGTGTTTGTGAGGCAAAAAGGCGTCCGCTTCTGGTGAAGCCTCCGCTTCCCCCAACATTATCAACTTGTGGAGAAGAGGTTGATGAATCCATAGTGATTTTCTCCCCGTCGCAGTAGAGATCAGAGCCATAATGCCAAGGTATGGCATTACTGCTTTCATAAGGAACTGGTCCAGGTACCGTAATGGTGACTGGACTGACTGCTGCAGAGGAAGGTACTGTAACGGTGTGCGGATCATAGTAAATTGTGACTGGTGATTTGGCAGGAGGTGCCACTGTTTGTTGTTGGAAATTGCTGTTGGGAGGAACGTTTGATGGGTCATAATAGATTGTAACTGCTGAGACATCTTCGTTAAGTTTTGCTGGCGTTGTAGAAGATTCTGCTAATAAAAGAGATGCTGATGTTGTAGAAGAAATGGTTGTTGAATTCTGACTTGTTGAAGTGATGGATGGAGTAATTGCTGATAACATTGATGAATCGGTAGGACTGATTGTTGCTGTTGTTGTAGAAGAATCGGGAATTGCTGTTAAAGGAATTGCTGGATTTGCAGGCGCCGTTGTTGAGATCTGAAGGATACCATCCTTAATAAGACCATTTATGCCACTTCTCAAATTTTCGCACCCGTTGACTGCAATGTTGCAATACCCACAACCGAGCTCACACCCGGGGAACACTTGGCACTCTAGAAACTGAGCTTTAATTTCGACCAAAGGTGTTCGAATTTGTGCAACACTGGTGATCAAGGTAGATGGTTTGTCTTCCTCAATGGCATTAATCCTCGGCCCGCCATGATTAGGCATAGGATTTTTGTTGACATTCGGAGGAGGTGCAAAGTTGAGGGCTTTAGAATCCACCAGATCTTGGACTTTCATTTGCAATGCTCTGCACTTCTCAGTATTGTGACCAGGTGCATTGGAGTGGAAAGCACACCTGGCGTTGACATCATAATTCTTCGGGAGATTGAGGGGATCTGGTGGTGCCAATGTCCTTAACTCAACCAATTTAAGCTTCAGGAGTTGTGGCAATAAGGCAGCATAAGGCATAGGGATAGGGTCAATCACCCTGTTGGCCTGTGATGGTCTTTGTTGGAAGGGTCGTTGTTGTTGATTGTTATTGTTGTTGTTGTAGGTTCTCTGTTGCGGATACTGAATTTGTTGTTGTTGAGGATATGCTGATTGCTGAGGAATAGGAGCTGGAATGGTGACTGTTGCTACTGACCGGTGAACATACTGAGGTCTGCCCCTGCTTGCATGAATGGCATTTGTCTCACCGGCTCTTCAGGGTCCCACAAAAGGCTTCCTGGGATTACTGGATGAACTTGCACCATTATCAGAAATTTTGCCCATTTTTAAAAGGCTTTCAATCCTTTCCCCAGCTATAACTACGTCAGCGAAACTGGTAGAAGAAAAGGCAGCCAATCTATCAATATATGTTCCTTGCAGAGTATTCATGAACATGTCGGCCATTTCTCTTTCCGACATGGGTGGTTGGACAGCAGCAGCAAGCTTTCTCCACCTCTGGGCATATTCCCTGAAGCTTTCTCTGGAGGACTGAGACATTCCCATCAGAAGGGTCCTGTTAGGAGCCATGTCCAGATTGTATTGATACTGCCTGATGAAGGCTTCAGCCAAGTCCTTCTAGCATCTGATAGTAGCTCTGGTCAAGTGTGAATACCACTCTCTTGAAGCCCCAGTCAGACTATCTTCAAAGTAGAACATCCACAGCTTTTCATCCATGGTATATGCTTTAAGTCTTCCCAGGAAAGACTGCAGGTGAGTTCGTGGACAAGAGGTTCCATTGTATTTCTCAAAGCACGGGGGTTTGAATTTGTGGGGAATTCTCACCCCATCCACTAGCCCCATATCCATTACATCGAAGCCCAAGGAATTCTGGGACTCCAAAGATCTCAACTTCTCAGCAATTTCATCTAACCTCCTATCATAGACTTCGTCTCCAGCTCCCATAACAGTAAACTGCTCTTCATGGGGATCCTCCTGCAAGATTCTCCCCCCAGCAGTATTTCCTTGCACATTTCCCGGGATGTTGACTTCCGGATCCAGATGAGGTCTAAATACTGGTGGATTAGTATGAGGCTGGCCCCGCTCATTGTTACTTGTTCCTCCAGTTCCAGGATGAGGTTCCTCGGGGGTTTGTCTTTCCACCAATGCCCTTAACCTTTCTTGACTCTGGGCCAAGCCAGTCATCACAGCCATGAATTAAGTCATTTGGTTTCTCATCTCCACTCTTTCATTAGCCATCTGAGTTCTGACCTCAGTCAGGTCCTGCTGTACTTGCTCCATTTGGATACCAGGAAGGTTGTTGTGAGTAGGGTACCGGTGCGTACGGTTGACAGGGAACACCCAGCGACGAGCAATATTTCCTGAGGTCACAACAGAGTTAGAAACAAATAACAACAAAACCTACAAAACAAAACAAGGTTAGTATGCAATGCAGTATGCTTATTCGTTTTCCAAGGTATCCGGCTTGGTTCTTGGTTTTGACCTTTCCAGACCTCGAGGAAGATGCTTTGATGTTGTTGAGAAAAGAACCCCAATGAAATCAAACTAATATATTACAAATGATGAACAATACGTAGTTTGTTTTACAACATATGCCCCATGGAGGGTCAAAATACATCAAAAAAGAAAAAGTACATCAAATGGAAATGAACAACAAGCAAAGCAGTCAAACATCCAATCCAAACTCATCCTCCTTAACCTCCTTCAGAAGTGCCTCAGTCACTGGACCAGCTGGGTGCTCTGTAATGGTCCTAATGAGGAGGTTCCTGGTAGCAATAGCAGCGGTCAGCTTCTTGTGCCTGTCCTGGTCCTTTGATCTCTTCAATCCTGCTCTGAGCTTTAAATCTGAAATCTCCTTTTGGGCTGCCAACAAAGCTTCCTGCTGCTTCTTTTCATTGGCCTCTAACTGCTCAATCTTGGCTTGAATTTTCTGATCTTCTTGAGTACGGGCTTTAGTGATCCTGACCCACCTTGCTTGACTCTCTTGCAGATAGAGCTCAGTCCTAGCCTTCTGAATCTTGGCCTCCTTACAGGCATTCTTCAATATTTGTTCTCCAGCTCTTGCTTTCTTGATGTAGTCCTCTGTCTTCTCAATTTTGGCAAGATGCTCCACCCTAAGCTTCTCCAACCTTTCAATGTCCAGATGACCATCACTCCTTTCCCAGAGAGTCTTCTTCAAGGCTTGAGACAGATTCTCATTCCTTTCCTTCAGTTTCTCAAATTCTTCCAGGCTGACAGTTGTTGTTGGCTGTACTGTAGATGGCCCAGGTATATCCTCAATGGTGAAAGGCATTCCAGTAATTTGAGCTCTAGTACGGGACCAGTCATAGTACTGAGATGAAGCAACATTATTACACCTTCCAAGAATAGCCATCCCTTTTGTCTAGATGTTGTCCCAAGCTCAGGATGCTTGTCTGACAGCAGCTGAATTAGGTTTTACTTCACAATACAAGGTCTCAGCTAAATCTTGCACTCTAGGAGGGTGAACCAAAGCATAGCCCAGTTGTCTTTTAAACAGCAAAGGATTGTAGTTGATGCAACCCTTCACTCCTATTAGAGGTACATTTGGGTATTGTCCATAGATGGTGATGATGTCTTTGCCTTTGGTGCTCTGGGTGCACCATCTGATATCATCTGAAGTCAAAGCAATGAGCCTCTTGGCCCAATTCTTCTGTTGGTGGGGATTCAGGAAGGCATCTGACTTAGGCAGGTGTTTGAGCACCCAGGTGTGAAACAAAGGAGCACAACATCTTACTAACTTCCCCCTTTGTTTCTCATTCCTCTGATGAATGGAGTAGTAGAAATCTCCCAGTAATGTGGGAACTGGGTTCCTCAGAAGAAACAAATGAATGGCATTCTTGCTGACAAATTTGGGCTCATCTGCAAACAATATAACCCCATATATACTGAGGGCTAACAGTGCACAGACTGCCCTCCATTCTCCCAAAGAGGCCTTCAGGATGGCCTGAGAAATCAAGAAATCCAAGTGCAAACCAGGGATCCCAGCTTTTGTTGTCATGCTTTGCTCAACCAAGGCAGGTTCCAGGTACAGTGCTTTTGCTACTTCTCTATTGCTGGGAGCTGGCATCTCTGGGTTGAAGGGGACTCCACCCCTGACAGGTACTCTAATCAATGATGAAAACTCCTCCAGCAGAGGTCCTAGCTGAAAGTCTGGAAATGTGAAACATCTCAAAGGAGGGTCATAAAACTATAAGCAGGTGTGGATCATGCTCCTCTGAGAAGGGTCAAGGTCCATAACCATATCCAAGATACCTCCATAATGCTCTCTAAACATAGGGATGTGATCTGGTGTGATGAGTGACTGGACCTGCCTGATGCCAGTCAACACAGGCTCAAAGAAATGGTAGGATATGTTGCTCTTCCGGGGGGTAGCCATGAGTACTACTGCAGGAACTGAAGATAAGTGCTGATGAAGATCAAGACTGATACTGGAGATGAACCACTGATAGGCTGATGCTGGTGAGGATGAGAATAGCTGAAGCAGATAACTGATGAAGCAGAGGTCTATGTAGAAGAAGGGGTCAAAACCAAGCCAGATATAATGTGGATACCCTGAAAAACAAATAAACAAATGTTAAATGATGCAATGATGATGTATGCAAATGATATGCAAGGGTTTGTGATAAAGCTGAATCTGGTTATCTGTCTTGATATAAAGCCCATGTATGTTCAAGAAGTCCAGATGGAGGTTCAGAAATCCAGTAACCAGGGTGGGGGACTCAAATAAAGAGTCACATGTCCAGGTTTAAATCACAAGAACTGTCCGAAAATGAGGTACTCTTAAACCAAACAAGTAACATGGTATGATGTGGCCAAGGGTACCTGCAAACCTGTAAACAACCCAACCCCCTCACAGGTAGTGATCTAGAACAAGGATCCTCAGACTTGGATCAGTTATGAGAAGTGTAAACACTTCTAACCCGAAGGTACAGTGTTTACAATAACCATAAAAGATCCTCCTTTAATTCCCCTCAGATTCTGAAGGTCATAATAAAGGTCATCCTGACTTATCAGGCTTCCCAGATAGCCCTAGCACTACAGGAAATCTGTAGCACAGAGTTCTCAAGAAGAAACCCACATCTGAACCGTGTTTCATATTCCCACACCAGACCGAAATGGAATGGGAAAGAACATGAACCACTCTAGCCTAGGTGTCACTCAGGTCCCGGGTATAGGACCTCAAACTCTCAATGGAACCCCACCCACCAAAACAGAAGCCAGATCCAGCAATGATAATGACAGTATGAAATATGTAAAAGCTGTAAAGGAAAGCAATAAATAAAGTTGTACATAAAGCAATAAAGCAAAATAAATAAACACACATAGCACATAACACCCCAGTAAACACAAATCAAACAAGCGCTAGGAGGAACCCACAAAAAGAACCAGAAGCCCTGGTTACAGTATAAGGGTCCCCAGCAGAGTCGCTAAGCTGTCGCTCCCACCAAATGACACCTGGTCAGAAGGGGTACAAACGCGAACGGTCGGCGAAAGGAGAGGGAATGAATAGAGTCGCCAGCTAGGCATTATTATCCCGAAGGAAAGGTAATGCTGCATAAACCTAAGAAAAGATGGATAAGACGGTTGCGAACCAGAGAAACTGAGAAAGGGGGTTGGTTACAACCTGGGAAGGTATTAGCACCCAGATTGTCCGCCGTACTCGACGGGATCCACGCTTAAAAGATTTGTGTTTAAAAGGGGTAGTGTCAGTGCAATCTGTGTATCAAAGCTGGAAAAGAATGCAAGTGTCAGTGTAAAAGAAAAGTGAAGTGTATAAGAGAAGTGTTAGTGTGAGAACAAGAATGAAATGCTCAAGACTATGAGGCTCAAAGAATGATGCTGGAAGAGGGGGGGATATACAGAGACTTTTGTTCGATAACTGTTAAGTTAGGCCTACGTATCCTCTCGTGCAATGAAGAAGTCAGAACACCGTAGTTCGACTCAAAGAGACTGAAAGACAAATTGACTTGATGAACTGCTTATTTGTCTATGCTCAAGTGTATGACCTGTCTGGCTCAGGTGCAAACTGTCTTGCATTAGACAGAAGAAGCAAGTTCTCGTTTATGAGTGAATGTGATGAGAAAAGAATCCCGGAGGAGACGATTATTGTTTGTTTTTGGTGTTTTCAGTCTTTTATTGCTTTTTGGAGTTTGTCATAAGTTAATGAGCTTAAGCCTAAACCAAGGGTTAGTAAACTCATCACATTTTCCCTCTGATTAGGGGTAATGAGAATACCTTAAGTGTGAAGTAAACACCTCACACTTAATCACCATGATGTAGGATTAGGATCATTAACCTACTTGTGATTATTTAGATGTTTTTGGTATTTTGTTTAGTGTTAAGTAATGAGTTTAAGCCATAATCAGGGATTTAATGGACTCATTACACCATCCTAATAGAAGGATAATAGATGAGAACATTTAAGCTAAGGAATGCTCCTCAACTTAATCCATGATTAGGGATTAACCTCATGACAAAACAAGGCCTTTATTAAAGTGGATTTTAGTTCATGATAAGATTAAGAAATGAGTTTTATGGTTTGTAAGACAACTTGAGGGGGACTTGTCCATTAACACTAGGGTTAGTCCTTCTTGACCAGTTAAGGAAGAATTAGAACCCTAATGCAAGGCCCAAGTTACAAGCTTGATGTCTTAGTGATTGTTAGATGAATTGATTAAAGGATTTAAACACATTAAGGGTTTAACACTTAGGATTAAAGTTATACACTCCATCCTAATAGAAGGGTGCAGGCATAAGCTTAATCACAAAGCCTTAAAACCTTTAGGGTTTAGTCCTTGATTATGAGATGAGAAGAGAAGACTCAAAGATGACACAAAGGCAAAATTAAATGGGGGACTAGTCAAACCCTAATTGTTATCATACTTGGAGATCCTAGGGTTTGTGAGGCTTAAGAGAGAAAGATCTTCAAAGAGCCACCAGGAAAGAAGCAGATGCAAGGAGGAGAAGCAGAGAGAAGCAAGACAACTTGCTTCACTTAAGAAGACAAGTTGCTTGAAGGAAGAAAGTGGGAAAGAACATGAATGAGCAAGCTCACTCTAAAACACAAGATAAAATGCAGCAATGATGCATAAGAGAGATGAGAAGAGATTGTGAGAAGTGAAGGCAAATCACTTCTCAAAACAACTTACCACCTGAAAAGTTAGCAAAAGAAATGAAATGCAATGAAAATGAGATGAAATGTCATGATACAAGACAAAGTCAGAAGCATGAACATGATGTTAATGATGCTAAGAGAGGATGAAAACACATGTCAAGAGTTGTGGATGACCATACAAGGATAAGGATGCAAATGAAGCATGCTTTGAACCATAAAGATTCATGAAAGTTTATGAAATGGAATGAACATATAACATGGAAAATGAATGATGCAATGATAAAACATGATTCTAATATGTCCTAAGATGTCTTATATGTCATATGGATGCACAAAATGTCATGGCAAGTTCTTGAATGCAAGCATATGAGAGGTGGATGCAAATGAAGGCAAGAATTAGGGTTTACATACAATATGCAATGCAAAATTCAAAATCAGAAGCAAATGTCAAGATAAAAAATTGAAAATAGGATCAAAGGAACCCTAACCCTACACAAGTTCATTGCCCAAAGGAGGGGACCGAACTCCTAACCTAATGGAAGTTATGATTTTCCCAAGTCAACTAGGGTTTCAAGGCACTTCAAAAGGAAAAATGCACATCAAATTTAAAATGAAAGATAAATTCAAACCAATTTTACCCTAAAAACTAAATGCTATGAAGAATGCAATGCAAGAAGAACCATCATCAAACTGTTCATGGTTAGGCAGAATGAATTTTTTCAAGTTAGGACCAAAATATTGCCTTTAAATAACTTTTATTCCAATGAAAATTGTCAAAATACATCAAGGACCAAAAAGAAATTTGTTTTGAGAGTTTGATAATGTTTCTAAATGTTTTAAAATGCAATGTGAATTTTTTGGTGATTTTTAAATACCTAAATGCATTTTTTAATTAATTAATTTCCATTAACTAATTAAAAATAAACATTTAAATGATTTAAAAATAATTTTTAACGCAAAAAATAAAAATAAAAATATTTTTGGGTTCTGAAAATTAATAAAAGGTTTGATAAAAATTTTCAGAATTTTTCAATGCATTTTTCTATTTTTAAAAATTCGTGGAAGTTTAATGCAAATAAAATGAAATAAAAATGAATTTATGGAGAAGTATGCAAATCCTGAGGCTGAGATTCAAATGAGAAACGCGCGAATTGACTGGCGCCAGATCCTATGGTCCACATTCAAACTGACATATTTAAAACTAAAACCTAATTAATTAACTTAATGACGTGGATTAGGGCTAAATGGGGTGATCTGAGCCATTGGACACGCGCGGGAAACACTATCGTACGCTCCACATTCAAACTGAGCCCTAATCCGGATTAAAGCCCTAATGACTTTCAGGTGGCCGGAAATGACCTCCGGTCATCTTCTCTGGCCACACTCTCCCCTGAAAAATGCAATCTCTCTCAAAACCTCACCCCAAGCCCCCTAAAGCTCCAGAATCACTCAACAAACATCAAGGAACAAGAATCAAACATCAAACTTCATTTATTTTTCATCAACAACATGATTCGAACAAAAAACCTAAAACTGAACAAAGTTTCAGAACACGCATACATCCTCAAAACTCAACCATTTTTCATCATTCAAGGTTCATTGTGACCAGTGGAACATGCTTTATCATTCTATAACCAAAGAAACAATTTTTGGAAAAAATGTTTCACGAGGATACCTGAGATGGAGCTTTTGCTTTTGGAGCTTTCTGGCCAGTTCCTTGCTTCCAATCACCTCTACTAACTCCCCTCAAGAGTTTGCAAAGCTTGTTTGGAGTTTCTTATGGCTGGTTTGGGAGATTGCTTCAGTTCAGTTCAAAAGGGGGAAATCGTATTTGGTGTGTGATGGCTTTTAAGGCAAAGTAAAGGGTGGTTTGTGATCAGTAATGCATTCTAAGATGAATGGTGGAAGAAGTTTTAAGTTTGAGTTGCTGAGTTGAGAGATTCGATAGAAAATGCAAAGGGAGGGATTTTTGTGTATGCTGACTTGTGGGAGAGCTCAGGCTTGCCTCTTGTGTGTTTTGAGTCTCATTTTGTCCACTTATCAAACTGTGATAGGGCAGAGGGTTGGTGGTGGCACGGTGTGATTGACATGACCCCTTTTGCAAAAAGTCAAGTCTATGTGTCCTTTGAGGCATGGGCTGTTTCAGGGCTAGAGAAAAGGCATGTTTGATGCAGCTTGATTCAAGGATGACCATGGAAATGAGATTGAGGCCAATTAACAAGTTTGTGAGAAGTTGTGGGAGGTTTTGCAAATTTCACTAAGTTTGGCCCTTTTGAAGTTTCTTAATGATCATGGCATGAAAATGAGCAATTCTTTGGTGCATTCTGAATTTTAGGTCATGACTTATGTTTGTGTAATGCTTAGAAATTGATTTGAAGTCACAATTGGCCTTGGCATGAAGTTTTGCAACTTTCCTCCTTTGGTGTAAAAGTGAAATTTATGTGATTTTGTCCAACTTTGACAAGCCATAACTTTTGATCCAAGATGAATTAGAATGAGTTCTTGTACTTTTTGAAAATGGGAGGATCCATTCTAAAACTTTCATGACCAAAGTTTTCTCATTTGAGGCATTTTTGAATCAAAAAGAGGAGGTTGAAAAACTTTCCCAAAATGGCAAGTTTTCATTACAAGTCACTTTCCCAAAAAGGCAACTTTGCAAATGGCTTGAAATTCTTCAATTTTGTGAACTTATAACACCTTCTATGATCAAATAAAGATCATACATATTCAAAATGATGGAGAAACCCCTTTGGTTGGGTCACTGGGGGCCTCAGATGCCCTGATTTTGTACTGACTTGCTCAAGAAGTCATCTCTTGATCAGATGCCTTCCCCATTGAATTTCTTCATGAAAATTGATATGCATGATCCTAATAACATATAGAGACCAATAGAAACAAGAATGACCAAAAAATTTGGAGTTATGGCCTCTGAAACCAAAACCCTAATTTTAGGTCATCTGTGCAGTTAAACCTGGCTCTGCTTCCATGCCTTTCTCAGTTCTTGTGATTTTTGACTTTCTTGACCTTGTGAGGATATAATATGATGCTTGAACATACATGGACCCTCTTGAGGTGATTGGAGACCTTTGGAGTGGCTCAGATAGCTCATGGATTGCTTAGGTCACAAACCCTAGATGCAGATGGCTTTGAAACAATGCAGTGAAGCAAAAATGCAATATGAGATGCTATGATTGAACTTATGCACATGAAAAGATCACAAGCCATGGTGAAATGAGTGAGGGCAAATTTGGGGTGTTTACACTTAGATGGACGAGAGTACTTCAAGGAATGTATTTGGATAATACCTTACGGATGGATTGAAGTTACAAGTTAAGAATGTTCATTTTCTTTTGAGAACCTAAAGTGTGGTGAAGCATGAAGATAACACATAAGGATGTGACTACACGTTTCGAGTAAGACAAGTATACCCCAGATAAAGAATAGAAGATTGAAGTTATATAACCAGTTATGACTGAAGAGACAAACTTTAGAGTAATACGTCAGGATGTTATATTTAGTAAGGGATCAAATCAGAAATGTTAAATTACCCAAGGAATGGTATAAGGTATGGTGTCGGAGAAATAACAAGCTTCATTTAGTAACATGAGGTGTATTTGATATGGACCAGATAAAGTCGTGTTAAGTGTTAGAGTAAGCACCTTGGATTTAGGAGAACTCTAGTAAGATGGATTATGTTTAGGTATAAGGGGATTGCCTCAGAGCGTGAAGTGAACACAATATGGAAACTGTATTAACAGTGCGATATGAGAACGTGATAACAAAATTTATTTTTGGACGAATGTACTATGGAGTTTTTAAGATGTTGTTGAAGCTAAAGTTAAGGAAGTGTAATCAGTGTCCATTAGGACACTATTAGTATGATTACTATATGTGTGAAATCATCTGTTGATAATTGTTATAACTTTTGGTTCCGATTGGAATGAGTTTGGGAGGTTTAGGTAGCAATGAAAACCAGAATTTTGCTTCTGGAAGTTAAGATTTGCACTGAGTAATCGGTTACCCTCCTGGTAGTAACTGGTTACCACTGTTAAGTTTTGAAAAAAATTATTTTCTAAGATTCATACCTTTTGACTCGGGTGCCCGATCAAAGCGTTCTTGGTACCAATGGAAAGTTGTGGAGAAATTCTATGGAATGAATAGTATAGGGTAAGGGAACCCCAATTAATATGTAAGTAGAGACAACAAGGTTCTTCAGAGGAGTGCATTACCTCGGTTTTCAAGTGTAAGGAAAACTTCTATAATTGTAAATGATCGGAGTATTTAGAATATAACTCTAGTGGGATTAAGAATGTTGTTGTTTTAATTCTCACCAAGGAATTAAAGAGAGAGGACAAAGTTGTATACTAGACATGAGATGTCCATTGTTTTGTTTTACCCGATAAGGATTGTGTGTTGGATTTTTGCTTATGGACGAACCAAGTGTTAGCTTGTGACTAAAACCCTTTTTGTTGTCATCATTGTCGTTTTCCTACTAGAGTTGTTGTACGAGTGGAATCAAACTATTTTGTTGAATATTCGTGTTGTGACCATGATAGAAATTGTAGTTCTACTTTGTCACTTGTTTGGAGTATGCCATCAATTTGTTTTATCTTGTTCTGTATTATATTGAGTTGTGAATGGTGGGTAAATGTTACACATATTTAGAAACTGCGAGTGAGAATCATCTTTTTGAGAGTTAGTGCAAACTGAATTAATGATTTTGAGTTGTATTGTTTGTTATCAAGAGAAAGAAGTTCAGTTGTGTTCGACCGATTAGCCTCAGATAGGTAATAGATTGACACATGAGTTTTATGGAGGACTTTAGAGAATCGTACTTTCTGAATCGTAAGTCTGTTTTGGTTTCCGTTCGAAGTGTCAGAGGATAAAGTGTTGAAATTTCTTTTAAGCATGATTGGTAGACAGTAAATGATCTGGATTTTTGGTGTGTCGTCGTTGCAACTAGTGAGGACCTAAATTGAGAAGTTATAAGAGACTCATGAAGTGTTGATCTTCCAGGAAATGGTTTGGTATCTAATTATTGTATGGATAAGAGATAAACAATTGGTCAGTTCTAGTATCGTTAATTCTTAACATCAGTTATCGACTCTATAAGAGTAATACCAAATGTGTGCAGTTGAGCTATACTTAGAGATATAGATTTTTAAGTTACCTTCTAGGTAAGAGTGAGAGATGAGTGTTCCGAAGTTAAGCGTGTAAATTGAATTATTTAAGGAATGAGAACCTTGCGAGAAGCGAATATGAACAAGAAGTTTTGTATGGTCTTTGTAACACGGTGGGAGAACTGACTTGGTCATTTTTGTTTACAAAAACTATGTTGCGGATAGCAAGAGTCACCACCGACTTTTATTTTATCCAATAAAGAAAGGTATAAAAGAACAGGAAATACCTTTGAAAAATATTTGAGTTCGGGGGGTAAGTTATACAAAGGGAAGGTGTTAGCACCCTTTGTATCCATGGTTATCCATGGGCTCTTAACTACTTAGCTCACTTTACGTTGTTTGAAAGAATAGTGTAGTGTGTGATCAGAAAATATTTTCATAAAGACTTTAACTTTGTAATGATTCTCTTTCGAATGTATACAAAGTGTTTAGTTTGAAAGTATTTAAAAATGTGAGGTGTAAATATTATTTTGAAAATTTGTGAGCAAGCACTTAAGAACTACTTACCCTAAAGTGTAAGGTCTTTCTTATTATTTCATTTCTTTAAGTAGAGAATTATCCTTACTATTAGTTAGCAAGTAGTCTTATCCTTGGATTTGAAGGGACAAACATAGGTTCATTGTATGGTCATAGAAGGCAACATGTAAGGGTATCTTAGCAATTCGAAGGGACTATCATCATTTTTCCGTATGGTCATCGAGGGACAAGATCATTTATTCGTAGGCAACTCGAAGGGACAACGAAGGACTATGATTTTTATATCGAAGGGACTTGATGATTTTTATTCATAGACAACCTTGCTAAGATACCCCTATATTCGAGGGACTTGACCATTTTGTAAGGCAACAAGAGGAGAAACCCTAGGGGTGTATGTGTGAGAAGTGTGTTGTATTCAATTATTTTAGTCTTAGAAATTAGGGTTATCTAAGTACGTTTATTTTTGTTCACATACATTCTTTTCACACCCTCTTATTACTAACCACGCAATTAATAATTTACGAAATTAAAAGACGGAAAGTAAACCCTATACTATTTCATCATGGGAGGGGGATACATGTTTGAAATTAGGGGAGTGCGGAAAGTAAAAGTGCGTAAAATTAAACACTAATTAAACTATTACAGTCCATGAGCAGATACATAATTAAGAAAAATGCGAGAAAATAAATCTACGCTATTACATTAGTAGTATATCCTATACAATTTTCTAATAAGATTAAATAGCAAAATAAAATAAAATAAAGAAAACTAGGAAAATGTTTCTTTAAAGTCTAAAAATCTAAATTAACAATTTTTATGATGATTAATTTAATAAGAAAAAAATTTAAATAATTAAGAGAAATTAATTAAAATTTTAATAAGAAAACAATTAATTGCTAGAAATCAAGATCATGTCCAAAAATCAAATAAAGTAGGGTTAGAAAAAAAATTAAGATTGGTTAAAACCCTAATTACTAAGTTAATAAAATTTATTTATGAAATTAATTAATAAAATAACCTAAAACTAATTTTTTGAAAAAAAGAATTTATTAATCAAGAAAGAATTTGTCCCTTGTCCTTATGGCCTTGTTGTGTATTTGTAGAGAAGCAAATTAGGTTATAAAAAATTGGGCTTGGGTGTTAGATTTTAGGTTGCTTTGGAATGATGAAAGGAGGTTTCTATTTTAGTGAAAATTTGGTGTTATGACCTTCCCTTTTGGTTTGCACGAATTTGGGATCCAAATTATGATCATAAACATCAAAATCTAATCCCTAAATAATCCTAAGATCAAATATTTGATTTTTCAATATTTATTTTAATTAAAATTGATTTTAAATAAATTAAATCCAATATAATATAAAATAAGTATAAAAAATCATATATTATGACTTATGGGTCGTGAATTATCTTATGATTAAGTTTGGGTTAGAAAAATAGGGCCCATTTCGAAAAAACTTGAGTTTTGGTCATTACTTGCTTTATACACCTCTTTAAATTCACCCAACTTCAAAAATACATAACTCTCTCAATTTTTGTCCCATGTATGTGTTCTTAGACTTTTTAGAAAGCTTAAAGTGTCCTCTAACTACTCCTTTTGGTCCCATGTCAATTTGATCTTCCATTTTCAAGTTATGAGCTTTTGAAAAAGTTGACTTTTGTTGACTTTTAAAAGGACTTGTAATGTCTTAGCTCATATCTCTCAAATGAAGCATTTTTGGCCTTGGCTTGTGAGACACAAAGTTGTAGGGAATTGAATTTCCTTCAAAATGAGTTTTGGATGGGAAATTTCTGGTCAAGCATGTGAAAGTTATGGTTAGTCAAAGTATAGTTGACTTTTCCTGCAAAAACCCTAATTTAGTAACTTCTGGTTCTTGATGAATTTAAGGTTTCCTTGATGAATTATGATCAACCTTTAATCAAATGATGAATTTCACCTCATAATCTTGATGTTGAGCAAAAATCTTGAAGGGTAAGCCTTGAAACTTGACATGAGGATCCTTTGAAGTATATGGGACACCATGAAATCCACTTGAGGCTTTAGAAGTCCAATTTACCTTGGGAAACTCAATACCCTAATTTTAAGATCCATTGCTTATGAGGAGGCTATGTCTGATGAAACCTTGAATCCCTCTGAGAAATTGAGAATCTTGACTATTAGGAGACCTCTTGAGGTATATTGTCTTGAAGATGTGAGGGAAAATTTTGGGGTACAACAGCCGCCCCTGTTCAATTTTCTGAAACCTGAGGAGTTAGATTGGAATGCACGCCATTCGTGACCTGAAGGTGGAAGAGGATTGAACACTTAAAGCCCAAATATTTGCACTCGCCGGTGCAGAGTAACACTGTTAGTTGATTTTATTGCTTGAACGGGCTTAAAGATTCCCTTCGGAGTAATTAGAGACGGGCTTATAGATGCCATCCAAAGTGTTTGTTGATAGGAGTATCAGAATGTGTGTATGTTTAACTATATCTAAATGTCGTTAGTGAACTAAGTATCAGAACTAGATATTCACTTCGATCGTCTCTAAAATTTCTCTGTAAAATATCCCGAACTAAGTATCAGAACTAGATCTTTGCTTTGATCGTCTCTGAACCGTCTCTGAAAATTATTCTAAATTAAGTATCAGAACTAGATCTTCATTTCGATCGTCTCTGTACTGTCTCTGGAAAAAAATATCCTGAACTAAGTATCAAAACTAGATCTTTGCTTTGATCATCTTTGAACCGTCTCTGGAAATCATCCTGAACTAAGTATCAGAACTAGATCTTCGTTTCGATCATCTCTGAACTGTCTTTGGAAATCATCCTGAACTAAGTATCTGAACTAGAACTTCGTTTTGATCGTCTCTAAATTGTCTCTGGAAAACAATATCATGAACTAAGTATAAAAACTAGATCTTCGTTTTGATCGTCTCTGAACTGTCTCGGGAAAATATCAGAACTAAGTATCAGAACTAGATCTTCGTCTTGATTGTCTCTGAACTGTCTCTGGAAAAAAAATATCCTAAACTAAGTATCATAACTAGATCTTCGTTTCGATCGTCTCTGAACTGTCTTGGGAAAATATCAGAACTAAGTATCAGAAATAGATCTTTGTCTTGATCGTCTCTGAACTGTCTCTAGGAAAAAAATATCCTGAACTAAGTATCTGAACTAGATCTTCGTTTCGATCGTCTCTGTACTGTCTCTAGGAAAAATATCATGAACTAAGTATCAGAACTAGATCTTTGTCTTGATCATCTTTGTACTATCTCTAGGAGTCGACAATGTTCATCTGACCTTGAACTATCCTGAAAAGGAAATGTTAGTTTTATGCAAGGTAATCTGATGTATGTAATGCATGGCACAACGTTCTTAACGTAAATAAGAATGTCGTATGCATTATGGATGCATATGTCGTGATATGATGTATGGATGAACTATGTAGTCGAAGCAAATTAATAACTTCATGTAACAACTGCTAGTTGGGGAAAATAAATCCCGATTTACTGCTGAGGAGTATGAAGACATCGTTCATGTCTTGTTTCAGAATATTGTACTTGGGATCTTTCGACTTTGGTTCGTCGTACTTTTATTGAAAGATTAAATTCCTAAATACCCTGACTGGGGATAAGAGAGACAAACATTCCCCTGAGATACTTATTCGGTCAAGATATAAAGCTTGAGAGAAATCTGTCTAGGACTTTATAGAGCTGGAAGTACAAGAGGCTACCCGGAATTCTTCGCTAGAATAAATCCGTAAAGATTACTCTATGGGGATGAGCCTGCGAAGATCTATTGGATATGAAATTCCAAACTCCAAGAGTATTTAGTAAATTCTATTATTATAATTTTGGTAAACATCAATCATATTCGAAAGAATTCATTCATTCAAAGTAATCAATAGATTCAGAATTTCTAATATTCCCGACTTCCCCGAGTAATTTTCTAGGAATTATCATGATTGAATCTGAAGACATGATACTGACACCATCTGATACTATTGGCACAAATAATCAATTTCCACAATGGCTTTTGCTGAAACCCAGTATCAAGGTAATGTAACGAGAGGAATGTGCTTTCGGACTATGGTGGATCATGTACGCCCTGGGTAATGGTTAATGATCTTGCAACTGAATTTGATTAGATTTGAAAAGAGAGTGTTGCTCCTAGATGAGGATGATTTGTCCCAGGATGGAAGTATTTTAAAAGAGCTACCTTAAGAGAAATAAACGAGATGCCCTATAATAATATGCCTTTGGCATCGTGAACTCGGTAATGTTACCTCTGGAAATTCATATGAGGAGACATGCCCCTGAATATTAAGCATCGTTGAATCTTGACCTGAATGCCCCAAATGAATTGGACAATAACATGGCATGCCCCCTTGATTGGAAGATAGTGACTGTGCCCCTTTTATAAATTGTCTTTGATCCAACTGAGTCGGGCCCAGGAAGCAACTTTGTATGTCGGAAGGACTTTGGTTTATTGAATGTTCATCATGTAAGCATCTCTGCTGTCAAACATTTATTTGTATGCAAACAATAATATTCAAAATGCAGCGCTTATGTCTGTCTGGAAGTTTTGAAAAATAATTATTTTAGCAAAACAATGTTTGTAAAAACTGTGATATTAACTCAAGATTTATAATAAGCCCTAAAGGAGTCAGAATACCTTTTTGTAGCAGTACGCTTTCGAACTAACCATGCTTCAGTTAGGACTTTTAAAGGGTTGTAACGTGGCTTGGTTCACGGTTTAAGAAACAAAGGATAAAGGCTCAAATTTTATTTGTATCCAACCCATCCATCGTGATGTTCTTCATTCCTATGTTCAGTTAACTTATGCATTGAGGCTCCAAATGAGATTGGAATTGTAACATTGACAACAGTTTATTTGAAAAGCTAATCATCTTTTTTTTTGTTGAGGATTTGTAATGACCTCTTTATCTTTTGACTTTGTTATCCCTTCTTTTTGCCTGAACTGTTTGTTTCAAGATTACAGTCAGCGGGATGTCTCAATTTTTACTAAGTCTCCCTCATAGGTTTTGACTTAGTGAGCTTTTCTTTTGCTAGATATTGATTATCGGACTTAACGATTAAAGGGAACTTTCATTAGTTGTGTACAAAAGGACAACTGGCATAATTGAGTTAACCGAGGAATTACCCTACCCCAGGTTATGATTAAGGGTTTTAATTTGCATGATAATGAAAACTCCTACTTCATAGGCTCAAAAGGGTTGACTAGGGATTGACTTCCTTATATCTCCACTATTTAGGAATCGAAACAATGCCTTCACATCATCAGCATAGTCTGTTCAAAAGCATACTATATGAAATTATGTTATCTTCTTCGTCATCCTCCCTCTAAAGGCTTACAACTTTAACAAGAGTTAAATATCACAAAAGAGAAGTAAGAAGCATAATTTAAATATAGTGAAACGAATGGATTAATTCAAGACAAACATATGCAATGCATTACCATAAAAACAAAAGTCTGACATAATAGTAAGTGTTTAAGTCGACAAAAGAAATTACAAATGAAAATTCAAACATTCTCAAAGCCTCTTTCTCTAAACTCGTTACTCCGGATGTCTGGCAGCTTTGATGTTTGGTGGACGATAGGAGAATTCAATATGGTCTTCTGGCGTAACCTCGAGGAATTCTTCGTCAACCAGGTCTTGAATCTTATTCCTCAATGCCCAACAATTATTAGTGTTATGTCCAGGACAGTTGGAGTGATATACACACCTTGCATTGGGATTATAGCGAGGAGAGGAAGTATTGGGATTCTGAGGAGGGTCTTTCAAGGTAATCAACTTCATCTCCAACAAGCATTGCAAAGTTTGCGACATTGGCGTGTTGATTTTGATAAACTGTCTTTTATGTTCCTTGTGTTGAGGCGGATTAACCCTATAAGACCTTTTTCCCTTAATTGGAAGACTATCAGTTGTAGCCTGTCTCTTTCCTTCTCTTATCCTCATCTTTTTTTCAACCAAGTCAGCTTGTTTCATCGAAGGTTGACTGATGATTAGATTCCCGACTCCGTTGTCTTAAAGTTTATTGACGAAGACTCTCAGCTCTTCTTGCCCCTGGGCTAAGTTTTGGATAAGAGCCACCTGACCATTCATATGGATTCTCATTTCTGCCATCTCAGCTTGTAGTTATTCCAACTAATCATCCTTACTGTCTTCGGGATTTTTCTTTTTCATGTCCTTAGTGAGGAGGGATTTCAACTTTTCTTGCCCCTTGGACAAATTTAGGATCACTTCTTGAAATTGAGCATTCTGAGCTTGAAGATTTTTGACAGTCTGCTCGAGATCCATCTCAACTGAAATAAACAACGAGAAGATAAGAAACCTGTCACTGAAACCTGTTATGCGATGGTATGGTATGTAAATACATATGCAATGTTTTCAAGGACCACAAAGGATTTAAATTTGTGAAAAAACAAAATTTTTATTAGTAAGTTCAAAATATAATTGCCCATTGGGCTTACAATGAAGGAAAACAAGAAAAAGTTACAAAGAAAATAAGAATTTGAGACTCAAGTCTCCCATGGACGCTTCCTATTTGTGTTGAGATATGTATTGAGGTTATGCTCTTCGTGAAGTTTCCTTGTTAGTTCCAACACTTTCTCTTTGCTAGCATAGAACTGAGCCTCAAAGGTATCCCTTTGCTCCTTTAGTTGGATCCAATATTTCTGCAGCTCTTCCAGGTCAGTAGGTATGTCAGGATGAAGAATGGGGTAAGTAACATCTCCTTCAACAATAGGCTCAACAATCACTAGTAGAACAACATGATATGGCATCATAAGAGTTTGAGCACGAGACCGCACCCATTTGAGGTAAGGCTCCATAGGGATGGAGTATTTTGGTTTCATAGTATTGCTATTAATCTTATTCACCATGCTCCAAGCTCGTATAAACCTTTGATGGTAACCTTGAAGATCGTTGTCATAATCGAACATAATACCTTGAATAATCATATCAAGAGGACCATCACTCTGAGCATAACCAAATTGACATAGTTCTAAAGAAGGATTATAAGTAATACCTCCCCTTATGCCAAGGATTGAGACATTAGGGAACTCTCCACAACGGTCAATGATAGTGACGTTTTCCATAGATTGGGAACACCAATGAATATCTGAATGCGAAAGTGACATTATCCTTCTAGACCACCTCAAACCTTGTTCATTCTTCACCACAGATCGAGGAAGGTGTGAAATAAACCACCTTGATAGTAGAGGTATGCAAAACATTAGAGTTCCTCGCGCCTTCGTAGTACGAGTGTGAAGAGAGTGCAAAATATCTCCAAGCAAGGTAGGCACAAGATTATGAGTCAGAAATATGTTAATTGCATGCACATCTATGAATTGGTATGGATTAGGGAACAACACCAAACCATAAATCAACAAGGCCAAGATCTCCTCAAAAGCATCATAACTCATAGCATCCAAGAAAACCCGAGCTCTCTCTATCAATACTTTAACAAGAATACCCTTAACTCCACTTCTTGTTTCCAGTACAATGTCTGACTTCTTCAGATGTAAGGCTAATGCAATAATTTCTCGTTTAGGCACACCAAGTAGTTTGGAGAATTCTTCCATTATGGGTACCAACTGATAATCGGGAAATGTGAAATAGTGATGTTTAAGGTCAAAGAATTGGAACAAAACACTCACTGTGTCTTCATTAAACCCTGAAGTGACCAAATCAAGTACATAACCATGCGTTTTGATGAATTGAGAGCTTTCAGGAACTTTTGAGACCAATTCTTTAAGCTTGGAAGGTATCCTTACAAAGTTGATCTGGATAGTATTCTTACGAGCGGAAGCCATAACCTGCAACAAAGAACAAAGATAAATCCTTTGGTTATTGAAATGGTTAGTGAAAATGTTATGTTATAATGTCATGATGTTATTGTAGCACCCCAAATTTTCCCTCTTGTTTCTAGCATCATCCTCATGTCATAATCATCATAAGCATGGCAAATTCTTAGCATCTTTGCATAGAAAAATGAAGCATAACATTCTCATGTTCTAGCATTGGGCATATGATCAATCATTGGTGCATTTGAAACCTTACAAGTCAAAGCAAGAAGCCAAAGGACCTTATCCAAGTCCCATGAAGTTTCTCTAGGTCATGTACAAGCTCAAGATCCTCTACAAGAGCCCAAAAGGTTGGGAGGTTATCAGATGATCCAAGGAAGGGCAAGCTCCTACACAAATGGTCCTCAAATTAGGGTTTCATGTTCAAGCAGGGATTCTTTGTGACTTTGGCCATTTCATGTGGGCAAAGTCCTTCATATGATATGAGAATGATATGGATAAAATTTGGTGAGAAGACTCATTGAGGAAGGCAGTTATTTCATCAGTTGCTTGCATAAGAAGAAATTGGTCAAACTGATTATTTGAAAAGTCAACTTTGATGATTCAAGGGTTCCAGTCCCATTTTTCAAGCCAAGGGATGTCCTTAAGGTCATAGAAGAGGTTTGGCAAAGTCAAAGATCAAGAATTTAGGGTTTTGGCAAGAGTTTCTATTTTTGGCATATGGCATGTAAGTAAACTTTCCAAATTTAGCAAGTTTTGCCCTAATCTTCAAGTGATTCTTACATGGCCAAGATGACTCCAATTGAATTTCCCTTGAACATGAAAGTTGTAGAGTATGATCTCCCATTTTCAAAAAGTACAAGAACATGTTCATAGCCCTCATGGTTTGAAAGTTATGGTCAATCGAAATTCTTCCATTTTTAGGGTTTTACCATATTTCCAAGTCTACACCATTTGCAAAAACTCATTTAACTCATTTTTCCAAGAAAACTTATGGGAAAATTGAGATCATGACATCACAAGGCATTACATGAGACACATTTGGCTCAAGAAAGTTCAACAAATTCGTGCATGGGTTAAGGGATATTCCATGAAATGCATTTTTGCAAAATCACAAGAAAGTCATGTTACACTCATATCTAAGGGTCAGGATTGATCCAAAGGTAATGAGGGGATGAAATGAAGTCAGCATATGCACATGAGGGAGGCATTTCACGCGTGTATGAAGCAATCACAACTTTCATGCAGTTTTGCAAATTCACCCTCAACACACTTCTCATGCCACCATTACCTCGGAAACCCTAATCAGGTGAAAAGATCAACCATATAAAAGCCAAACATGCACTAAATTCGTGGACACACACCCTCATTTCCCAGATTCGAAATCTCTTGCATCTCTTGAATTTTCTTTCGAAACTCTCTCCTCAAGGTCTCATTTCCTAATCTCTTCACATAATCACCATCCTTGAGCTCTGAGGATCACATTGCACTCATTGATTCAAGCTAAGAGTGAAGAATACTTGAAGTGCCATTCAAGAGAAAAAGCATTTGGGTTCCAAGATCCAGCTTCTCTCAAGCTCCATCTTGCATTTATTTTGCAAGAGGAGGTCAAAATACGTGGATATGCAGCATCTGGAGGATTTCTGTGGTGATTAGCAAGGTCTTCAAGTTCAGGTATGCTTCTGAATTCGTAGATCTAGAAGTGAAATTTCTTGTGTGTATTGTGATATGTATGTCTTGCTGATGATTCTGATCTATTTAGAATTTTATATGGATGAATATTGAGCATGTATGATGGATTTGAAATTTTATGGTGAAACCTGTTTGTCTTCGATCCTTGCGTATCTTTGAGAGTTTGATGTTTTTGATCCCATATTCTTGTTCTCCATGGTTGAATGATTGAATCTGGAAGTTTTTATTCGTTTCTGTGAATGTGTGTTCTTGATCATGAAGTTTCTGGTGATCGGACCTAGGGCTTCGTCACCGGAATCTGGAAATTTGAATTTACAGGTGAAGGAAGAAGATGGTCTCGTAGCCCTTGGATCTTTGATCTGGACGGTACAGACAGTGACAATGCATTAAAATGAGAGCCTCTCCCTCACGTGGTTTCTATTTTCATTTTAATTATGCGTGTTTGCCAGCCTACCAATGTTATGGTGTACGCGCGTGTGGATGCTTTGATTCTTTGACTTGTCCTTTGATTTGACCTAATCCTGGGTGTTCAGTTGATCTGAGGGTCCTTTATTTCTCCTGAATTTTTGAATTTCCACCTTAATCTTCATGAAAACGCGTTGGATCATTGGGCCTCTATCCCTATTCGCACCCTTCCCTCTTGTAAGCCCAATTGAATTGCATTGAAATAGTTACTGACTGCACCCCAGGCTCATTGGCATTTTATTTTATTTTCTTTTTATTTCAGTTTGGTTATAATTTTAAAAAAATAGTAAAGTGTATCCAAAACTTCCAAAATAATTCATGAGTATCAATTTTAATTTTCTTTAATTTTTGATATTGTAATTTTCCATTTATTTTTATTTTCCACGTAGAAATTAATTTTCACTTTTATTAATTGTTTTTAATTCTTTTTAAATGCATACTAACTTGTGGATTTTCCATCTTGATCATTGTAAACACCCCAAATTTTCCCTCACTCATTTCACCATGGCTTGTGGTCTTTTCATGTGCATAAGTTCAATCATAGCATCTCATATTGCATTTTTGCTTCACTGCATTGATTCAAAGTCATCTGCATCTAGGGTTTGTGACCTGAGCAATCCATGAGTCATTTGAGCCACTCCAAAGGTCTTCAATCACTTCAAAGGGGTCCATGTATGTTCAAGCATCATATTATATCCCCACAAGGTCAAGGAAATCAAATAATCACAAGAACTGAGAAAGGCATGGAAGTAGAGCCAGGTTTAACTACACAGATGACCTAAAATTAGGGTTTTGGTTTCAGAGGCCATAACTTCAAATTTTTTGGTCATTCTTGTTTCTATTGGTCTCTATATGTTATGAGGATCATGCATATCAATTTTCATGAAGAAATTCCATGGGGAAGGCATCTGATCACAAGATGACTTCTTGAGCAAGTCAGTGCAAAATCAAGGCATCTGAGGCCCCCAATGACCCAACCAAAGGGGTTTCTCCATCATTTTGAATGTGTATTATCTTTATTTGATCATATAAGATGTTATAAGTTCACCAAATTGAATAATTTCAAGCCATTTGCAAAGTTGCCTTTTTGGGAAAGTGACTTATAATGTAAACTTGCCATTTTGGGAAAGTTTTTCAACCTCCTCTTTTTGATTCAAAAATGCTTCAAATGAGAAAACTTTGGTCATGAAAGTTGTAGAATTGATCCTCCCATTTTCAAAAAGTACAAGAACTTATTCTAATTCATTTTGGATCAAAAGTTATGGCTTGTCAAAATTGGGAAAAATCACTAAATTTCCACTTTTGGCACCAAAGAGGGATTTTTGCAAATTCAAGTTCCAAGCACTTTCAAGGCCTATAAATGACTTTTTTGCATCATTACAACATATTGCAACCTATCAAAGTAAGAATTGCCCAAGAATTTACAAGGTTCATGCCTTGGATCCCAAACTTTCATAAGCCACTTTCCATAAAATTCTCCAAAAGGAATTTTTGCAAGAATGATGTCCAAGGATTGGTTTGACTTCTAATTGGTATCAAAACATCATAACAACATCACACAACTCAATTTGCTACAAATTTCCCAAGAGTTCACAAGATTTCTTGCCTTGGTTCACAAGAAACTTCAAAGAGGGCAAAATGCAAAAACTATGTCATCTTGTTATCCAAGCCATCCGGCTGCCTTCTTTTGATCCTAGGGCTCACCACAAACTATGTTGAGGCAAGACACCCCATTGAACCACTTCTGTTTCAGCCCATGCTTGTAGTACACAAACTTTTGACTTTTTGCATTTTGCCCATGCCAATCACACTGTGCCACCTACAACTCTCTGACCTATCCCAACTTGATACTGTCGCTCCCGACAGGTGACACGGGGTCAGATGAAGGTACAGACGCGAACGGTCGGCGAAGGGAACAGTGAGAACACACAGCCGTGAACTCACTGGAGATGAATAGAGTCGCCAGCTAGGCATTTTTATCCCGGAGGAAAGGCAATGCTGCATAGACCTAGAAAGATATGGATAAGACGGTTGCGAACCAGAGATACTGAGAAAGGGGGTTGGTTACAACCTGGGAAGGTATTAGCACCCAGATTGTCCGTCGTACTCGACGGGATCCACGCTTAAAAGATTTGTGTTTTAAAGGGGTAGTGTCAGTGCAATTTGTGTATAAAATAGCTGGAAAAGAATGTACAGGTGTCAGTGTATGAGAAGTGTGAAGTGCATAAGTGAAGTATGAAAGTGTCAGTGTAGGAACAAGGATAAAATGCTCAAGATTATGAGGCTAAAGAAATAAGGCTGGAAAGAGGGGGAATGTACAGAGACTTTTGTTCGATAACTGTTAAGTTATGCCTACGTATCCTCTCGTGCAATGAGGAAGTCAGAACACCGTAGTTTGACCCAAAGAGACTGAAAGGATTGACTGGTGAACTGCTTGCAGTCTATGCTCAAGTGTATGACCTGTCTGGCTCAGGTGCAAACTGTCTTGCATTAGACGGAAGAAGCGAGTTCTCGTTTGTGAATGAGTGTGATGAGAAAAGAATCCCGAAGGAGACGATTATTGTTTGTTTTTGAGTTTTCAGTCTTTTATTTCTTTTTGGAGTTTGTCATAAGATAATGAGCTTAAACCTAAATCAATGGATTTGGTAAACTCATCACATCATCCCTCTGATTAGGGGTAATGAGAATTACCTTAAGTGTGAAGTCAGATTCTCACACTTAATCACCTTTGATGTAGGGTTAAGATCATTAACCTACTTGTGATTAATTAGATGTTTTTGTGATTTTTGTTTAGTGTTAAGTAATGAGGTTAAGCCATAATCAGGGATTTAACAGGCTCATTACACTATCCTAAAAGAAGGATAATAGATGAGGGTGTTTAAGCTGAGGAAGGATCCTCAGCTTAATCCATGATTAGGGATTAAACCCATGACAGAACAAACCTTTGATTAAGTGGATTTTATTAATGATATGATGATGAAGTGTTTTTTATGATTTGTAAGACAACTTGAGGGGGACTTGTCCATTAACTTTAGGGTTAGTCCTTCTTAACCAATTAAGGAAGAATTAGAACCCTAATGCAAGGCCCAAGTTACAAGTGTAATGTCTTGATGATTATTAGATGGATTAATTAAGAGAGTTCAACACCTTAAGGGTCCAAGACTTAGGATTAAAGTTATACACTCCATCCTAAAAGAAGGATGCAGGCATGATCTTAATCACAAAGTCTTAAAGCCTTTAGGGTTTAGTCCCTAATTATGAGGTGAGAAGAGGAGACTCAAAAGAGACACAAAGGTAAAACTAAATGGGGACTAATCAGAAACCCTAGTCATTGTCATGCTTGGTTGGTCCTAATGTTTGTGAGGTTTTCAAGAACAATCTTCAGATGAACCACCAGGAAGCAGATGAACAAGATCAAGAGAAGCAAAGTGACTTGCTTCATTCAAGAAGTCAAGTCACTTGAAGAAAGAAAGTGGGAGGAAGAAGAATGAGCAAACTCAATCTCAAACACAAGTACAAATGCAGCATGGTATGCAAGAGAGATGAAAAGAAAAGTTATGAGAAGTGAAGGCAAATTCACTTCTCAAGTTCACTTACCACCTGAAATGTTAGAAAGAAATGCAATGCAATGCTAAATGAAATGAAATGACATGATGCTAGACCAAACCAGAAGCATGTTGATGATGATAATGATGCTATGAGATGCTGCAAACATGAGGCAAGGCATGGGGATGTTCATACAAGATTATGA
This sequence comes from Lathyrus aphaca, assembly GCA_963966055.1. NCBI lineage: Eukaryota > Viridiplantae > Streptophyta > Magnoliopsida > Fabales > Fabaceae > Lathyrus > Lathyrus aphaca. The sequence continues at coordinate 144,765,330 of OZ014520.1, read as the reverse complement.
ATGCAAATGATGCAGGTTAAGGAGCATGAATGAACATGAAAAGTTATGAATCATACAAGACAAATGGCATGGCAAATATGTAATGCAATGATCAATGATGCTTCATACATGTCTTAAGATGTCAAATGGATCACAAGAATGCACAAAATGCAAAGACAAGTCAAGTTATGCAAGGAAATGCAAGAAGGATGCAAAAGAAAGCCCAAATTAGGGTTCATGGATCAAACATCAAACAAAAACCCAAAACAGAAACAAATCCTAAGATAAAAAATGGAAAATGGTACCCAAAGAAACCCTAAACCTATAATGAACCACTGCCCAAAGGGGAGCTCTCAACTCTCAACCAAACTCAAGATATGAATTTTGCAAGTTATTAGGGTTTTTTAGGGTTTGTAACAAAAAAATGCCAATCAATTGGAAAATGTAAGATCAAATCTTGGCCTTTTTATCTTTGAAAATACATGCCAAATGGAAAACAATGCAAAAAGAATCAATGTCTCAACCTTTACCAACAGACAGAAATGAATTTTTAAACACATGATCAAAATAATGCATCAAAAATGATTTAATTCAATGAAAAATTCTTAAAATGCATCAAGATCAAAAAAGAAATTTGGTTTGAAGGTTGGACAATGTTTCTAAATGTCTTAGAACACTTCATGAATTTTTTTGTAATTTTTAAATACCTAAAAGTATTTTTAATTAATTAATTCTCATTAATCAATTAAAAATAATCTTTTAAATATTTAAAAATACTTTTTTAATGATAAAAAATAAAATAAAAATGTTTTTGTGTCATAAAAATTTAATAAAACCTTAAAGAAAAAGTTTCATAATTTTTATGAATTTTTAACTATTTTAAATAAATTGTACAAATAAAATGAAATAAGATGAATTAAAAATCAAATAAAAAGAGAAGTAATCAGATTGGATGGATGAGATGCAATCTGGGGAGAAAGCCATTGACTTGGCGCGCAATCGTGTGGCTCACATTCAAACTCCTAAAATACAATTAATTAAATCTAATTAATCCTGATTAGGGCTAATGGTGAATCTGGGCCATCAAAAAGGGTGGGAAGTCAATGGGTCAACGCACATCAACGGACCAAATTCAAACTAACATAATTAATGACAATTAGGGCAAACTAAACTCAGGTGGCCGGAGAAGACTTCCGGTCGTCTTCTCCGGCCAGAGGGTCACCTGAAAAATCTCAAAACCTCTCAAAACGTAATGTAAATGAAAACTAAGACATGGGAAATGATCCCCAACACCTCACGAACTAAACCCCTCTCTCAAAACAAATTTATCTAACCTAAATCATCTGAATCGAAGGAAAGAAAAACTAGGGTTCGTAAGCTTCAAACAGCAATTAAATCCTCAAAACACATCCATTTCAAAAACTAAAAGCATCAGCATGATCAGGAGAGTATAAGGAACAAGTTTGTAACTAAAAAAGAGATTTCTGGAAAAAATTATTTGGAGCTACCTGAGATTTGCAACCTCTGATTTAGGAACTTTCAGGCCCTTTCTTTAAGTGCAAGCTGCTCCTCTTGGCCCCCCAAAGATGTCTGGATGCTCAAATGGAGTTTAGATTTGCTGGATGATGAGTTTCGAAGAGAACTGCTTCAGTTCAGTCAACAATGGCAGTTGAGATTCTGGCACTTTCAGGCTATGAGAGATGGTTGTTTGTGATCTATGAAGTGTGTTGAGAAGTTTGGCAAAGTTTGTTTTGATGTTTGTGGGCTATGGTGAGAGTTGCAAGTGAAACTGCAAACTGAGGTGAGAGATGGCAGTGAAGTGTTTTGGTTGTTTCAAGCTCTGGTTCTTGATGCTTTGTGTTCTATGGATCAAGGTGAGATGAATGGAGGAAAAAGATTTTGTGTTTGCAGGCTGTGTAATGAGATTCGATAGAACTTGCAAGTTGGGAGGTTTTTGTGTAAGTTATGAGTGAGTTGGTTTCAGCCCTTGTTCTTGTTATGTTCAACTTGCAAAATGAAATGATAAACAATTCTGATTGGTTGGCTGATGTGACTTGTGCAGCTGTGATAGGTGAGGCTACTTTTGCTAAAAATCCACTTTTGTGTAAGATAGGGCATGGCTCAAAGTTAAGCAAGTACAAGGCATGGCTGGTGCAGCAAAAGGTGATGGATAGGCCTAGCAAAGCTCAGCAGCCAATGTCATAAGTTGGTGAAGTGGTCATGAGTGAAAATGCAAGTTGGCTAGCTTTATGAATTTTCATGAGAAAAGTCAAATTACATGAACCAAACCATGAGCAAACTTGGTCCATTTCTGATTTTTTGTGACTTAGAGGATGTTCACATGCTGGTTTGTCATGAATTTGAGGCAGCAATCATGCATTGATTCAAGACTTAGCAAAATTTCCACTTGGTGCATAACTTGAAAAATAATGATTTTTGGCAACTTTGCATGGCCATAACTTTTGATCCATGAAGAGTTAGATCATGTTCTTGTACTTTTTGAAAAGGGAAAGATGAGATCTACAACTTTCATGACCAAAGTTTTTCCATTTGAAGCCTTTTTGGATCATGAATCAAGGCTTGAAAATTGACCTAAAATGGTGCATTCTTGAAAAGTCAACAAAACCCAAAAAGTCAACTTTTGCAAAAAACCCTAAATTCTTGATTTCCATGAACTTCAAACTTCTTCCATGATCAAATAAAGATCATATACACTCAAAATGATGAAGACCACCCATTGGTTGGGTCATTGGGGGCCTCAGATGCCCTGATTTTACACTGACTTGTCTGAAAAGTCAACTCCTGATCAGATGACTTCCCCATGGAATTTCTTCATGAAAATTGATATGCATACTCCCTATACCATATAAAGATCAATGGAAACAAGAATGACCAAAAAAAATTTGGGGTTATGGCCTCTGAAACCAAAACCCTAATTTTCAGTCAACTGTGCAGTTCATCCTGGCTCTGCATCCACTCAAACCCTAATTCTTGTGATTCCTCTGCATTTTTGACTTTGTGAGGATGTAATATGACATAAGAACACACATGAACCACTTTGAGTTGATTAGTGGCCTTTGGAATGGCCCAAGATACCTTTGGCTTGCTCAGATCACAAACCCTAGGTGCAGATGACCTAGAAACTATCCAGTGAATCAAAAATGGGATATAAGATGATATGTTTGTGTTTATGCATATGAGATGATCACAAGCCATGGTGTGAATGGGTGAGGGCAAATTTGGGGTGTTTACAGCTGCCCCTATTCAAGCATGAGTTAGCTGTGCAGGTTGTAAGCGGCGGCTTTAACAGGCCAACAAGATAACTTGTGGTTGAATACCAAAGACAGTCCAAAATTTGCACTCACAGAAATGAAGAAGAAAAGGGATATAGATTGTAAAAGCAAATAAAGTATATTGTAAAGTGCGGGCGACGGAGGACGACCGTCGAGCAGAGGACGACTGCTGGGGAAAGAGTAATGCCGGGGACGGCCGACACGCTGGGGAAGGTGTGGAAAATAAAGCAATGACGGGGACGGCCGACATGCTGGGGATAAAAAGGTAAAGCTAAGACGGGGACGGCCGACTAGCTGGGGAAAATAGAATATTATGATGGGGACGGTCATCAAGATAAAGCTATAGCATTCTCTGGGAATCAAATGAAACATGACGGGGACGGCCATCAAGTTCATAAGGTAGGTAAAATAACCAACGATGGGGACGGCCATCGGGCTAAAAGGAAAAGGGACCACGACGGGGACGGCCATCGGGTTAAAGAATAAATGAAATAAACAGATGATGGGGTACGGCCATCAAAGGTGAAGGACGATCACCTAGCAGGGGACGGCTGCTCTGTTGGGGATAAAAGAAATATGATGGGGACGGCCATCAAAGGTGGAGGACGACCACCTGGCAGGGTACGGCTGCCAAAAATATCAACGATGGGGACGGCCATCGGATAGAAAAGGTCAACGATGGGGACGGCCATCGGACGAGCATGATGGAGGACGACCATCAAGAAGTGGAGGACGACCACTCAACAGGGGACGGCTGCTCTCAAAGTTTATCACAACACAGGATGAGTGTTAGACAACTAAAATCAACAATGGGGACGGCCATTGGATAAAGTGATGAAGGACGATCATCAAAAGGTGGAGGACGACCACCTAGCAGGGGACGGCTGCTAAAATCAACGATGGGGACGGCCACCGGATGAGCATGATGGAGGACGACCATCAAGAAGTGGAGGACGACCACTCAGCAGGGTACGGCTGCTCTCAGAGGTATCATAACACAGGACGAGTGTTAGATAAAAAGAAAAAGAAAATTTGCTGGCAATCTACTGGGAAGATAGTAAACACGGACGAGCGTTTACATCCAAGAAACAAAAGGTATAAGTGTTTGGTATTGTGTATAGATTAAAGGTGCGGACGAGCATCCTTAAGACTATGAGACGGACGAGTATCATGTAGAAACAAACTGACACGTGCTCAGAGCTGATGATACGGACGAGTATCAACTGGTTAACAAGGAACACGGACGAGTGTTGAATCTGAAGGGACTCTTCTGGGGAATAGTAGACACGGACGAGTATCTATATTAAAGAAGATATAAGTGTTTGACACGGTGTATGGATTAAAGATGCGGACGAGCATCCTTAAGACTATGATACGGACGAGTATCATGTAGAAACAAACATTAGACGCAATGTTCTGAGATGATGGTACGGACGAGTACCAACTGGTTAACAAAGAACAAGGACTACTGTCGAATCTGCGGGGATATACATGGTGTATATAAGATACGGACGAGTATCTGAGTAGGTGTACCAATGAGTAGTGAGTATATAATGTATAGGTGAGTGTTTATCTGCTGGGGATATGACACGGACGGGTGTCAGGAAAGTGTATATACAAGTATAGGCGACCACGCTGGGGATATGACACGGACGGGTGTCAAGAAAGTGCATAGGTATATGTAAGTGCAAAGAGGGTGTCTTTGGCTTTCTGCTGGTGACACGACACGGACGAGTGTCAGGATGTATCTGCAATACTGGTGATCTTGGTTTGTAAAGTGTATTCAGGCAACCTGCTGGGAAATGATGATACGGACGGGTATCAAAAAGGAGATATGCACTGGTGTTTGTGATATGGGGCAACTGCTTTTGCTGGGACTCTGATGAGGATGTATTCTGTATGCCGACAGATTGTCAATATTTACAAGTGTTCAAATCACAACATGACTTATGATTATGCTATGCATTTGATTTTTTTGCCGTAATGCTCCGTATTAGACGGAATGCTACGCTCTGGGGGTGAATATGATGCGAATGCTGTGATTATGCAAAGAGGCACCGATCCGGGATTCGGATCCCGTTGCTGCAAAGATCTCTGATCGATCTGCTTGAAGTGAACATCCCAGCTGGGGATGAGATCATCGATAGATCTAATGATGTATCTGTTTGGGGATATAGGTCACCGATTGACATATTCTTATAATACGGGACCCAGCTGGGGTTTGTAGAAGCTTTCTCTCTCTCTGTTGTGACTTCTTCGTGCGCTGCTCTTCTGAATAGAGGCTTGAAGCTCTGTGGGGAGATGATTCCTCGATTCTCGCGTTCTGCCGAGGAATAATGGCTACTCGGCTGGGGAATTGTGAGAGGCAACTCAGCTGGGGCGAGCAACTCAGCTGGGGATAGAACATTTCAGATGCTGTATGTTGATTTGGCAACTTCGCTGGGGGAAAGGGCACCTTCGATGCTGTATGTTGAAGATAGACCGAGTTGATAAAGATTCGCCTACTTGCTGAGACGTAACCTGCATGCCCCAGGTTGCGTTCTGGATGCCTGCAATCCTGCAAAGGTAAGGAAACGTACAAAAGGTCCCGAGGTATCCCTTACTGGATTCCGTCATAGGAGATAAGTACTTTCGAGAGTAAGTATATTCCCTGCAAGCATGTGTTTTATTTTTAGAGAGAGGCATCTGTACTTATGCAATTGTGTTTTTTAGAGACATCAGACAACTCTTTGCAAAACATAAATGTAAAAACGAGACATGGCTGAAAATCTGATTATATTAATTCGTGTGCCCTGAATTGGCAAGATACAGTCAGAGAAACATATCTCCTGAAATGAGGAGATCGTTACAAATTGAGAAATAAAGTGCTGGCGGTGCTGGCGATGCTTTGAGGAGCTTCCTCTCCTGCTATGACTCGTATGACAATGACGTTCTTCTCGTCTTGCTTTCTGGAGAGAGTTGATTCTGATTGCAGCTTGATCCTTTGGAGCTTACCAAGTTGTAGGCGATACAGACGAATTCAGAATGCAGTTGTTCGCTTATTCCCTTATTTTGCATGGATCGCCCCTTCGGGTTTTCAATCCATCGGGATACCCATTTTTGCCTGAGCTGTCCAATGCGGCTTTTCAACTCAGCGGGTGTACAATTTTTATTTATTTTCCCTTATTTTTGCCCGAGTCTTTTATTCTGTTTTTGACTCGCCGGGATGCCCTATTTTTTGCCTGGACTTACATTCTGTTTTTATGTCCAGCGGGTCATTTTATGCGAAGTATTTTTTAACTGCATCTGAATTCACAGGGGACGGGAAATCTTCACCATCCATGGTGCTGAGCATCAGTGCTCCACCAGAGAAGACTTTCTTGACGACGAATGGTCCTTCGTAATTTGGAGTCCATTTGCCCCTGTGGTCTGTATGAGGAGGGAGGATTCTTTTCAGCACAAGACCTCCCACTTGGTATTCTCGGTGCCTGACTTTCTGATCGAAGGCTCTCTTCATTCTCTTCTGATATAACTGCCCATGGCAGATTGCAGCCAGTCTTTTCTCTTCGATCAGACTCAGTTGTTCGAATCGGGACCGAACCCATTCTGCTTCACTCAGTCTAACATCCATTAATACCCGTAAGGAGGGTAGTTCAACTTCAACCGGTAGGACTGCTTCCATACCATACACAAGCTGATATGGCGTTGCCCCAGTGGATGTCCTGATTGATGTGCGGTACCCATGCAAGGCAAATGGCAACATTTCATGCCAGTCTTTGTAGGTGATTACCATCTTCTGCACAATCTTCTTGATATTCTTATTAGCTGCCTCAACAGCGCCGTTCATCTTTGGCCTGTAAGGAGAAGAATTGTGATGTTGAATCTTGAAGTCCCGGCACAGCTCTGCCATCATTTTGTTGTTTAGATTGGAACCATTATCAGTAATGATTCGCTCGGGAACTCCATACCGACAGATGATATCTCTTTTCAGAAATCTGGCTACCACTTGCCTTGTGACGTTTGCATACGAGGCTGCTTCAACCCACTTTGTAAAATAATCGATGGCGACCAGGATGAATCTGTGGCCGTTCGAAGCAGTTGGCTCAATTTTGCCAATCATGTCAATGCCCCACATAGCAAAGGGCCAGGGTGAAGACATTATATTCAAAGGATTGGGAGGCACATGCACCTTATCCGCATAAATCTGGCATTTATGACACTTTCTGGCGTAAGCACAACAGTCGGCATCCATTGTGATCCAGTAATATCCTGATCTTAGCAATTTCTTAGCCATCGCATGTCCTCCAGCATGGGTACCAAAGGAGCCTTCATGCACTTCATGCATCAGTAAATCTGCTTCCGTCTTGTCAACACATCTGAGAAGCACCATATCAAAGTTCCTTTTGTATAAAGATCCATCAGTGTTCAGAAAGAAACTCCCAGCAAGCCTTCTTAAAGTCTTCTTATCGTTGGAAGATGCCCCAGGTGGGTACGTTTGATCCTCCAAGAAGCACTTGATGTCATGGAACCAAGGCTTATCATCTTTAGCAATATCTGCTGCAAATACATATGCTGGTCTATCAAGTCTCGATACTGAAATCTGAGGTACAAAGTTAGCAGCTTGAACTTTGATCATGGATGAAATGGTAGCAAGAGCATCCGCAAACTGATTCTCGTCCCGAGGGATATACTCAAGCTTGACTGTTGTGAAGAAAGTCAATAACCTTCTTGTATAATCCCTGTAAGGTATCAGATGATCTTGGTGGGTGTACCATTTTCCGTTGGTCTGATTGACTACCAAAGCTGAATCTCCGAGTACGGTCAATGTCTTGATCCTGAGGTCAATGGCTTCCTCAAGACCCATAATGCAAGCTTCGTATTCAGCTTCGTTGTTAGTGCAGTTGAAAGTGAGCTTTGCCGAGAAAGGCATGTGAACCCCTTTAGGTGTAATGAGTACTGCACCAACACCACGGCCATTCATGTTGACAGCCCCGTCGAACATCATAGTCCATTCTTCTTCTGGGTCAGGCCCTTCAGTGTGAATAGGCTCTTCATGATCTTTTGATTTAATGAACATGATGTCTTCATCAGGGAAGTCAAACCTCATAGGCTGGTAGTCATCAATGGGTTGCTCAGCAAGATATTCAGATAGTACACTGCCCTTGATGGCTTTCTGAGATGTGTACTGTATGTCGTACTCTGTGAGAATCATCTGCCATCTTGCAACCCGTCCGGTAAGAGCTGGCTTCTCGAAAATGTACTTAACTGGATCCATTTTTGAGATCAATAGAGTAGTATGGGTCAACATATACTGTCTCAGTCGGCGAGCAGCCCACGCTAAAGCACAGCAAGTTTTCTCGAGCAGTGAATAACGCTGTTCACAGTCGGTAAACTTTTTGCTTAGGTAGTATATCGCATACTCTTTTCGACCAGACTCGTCATGCTGACCTAGTACACACCCCATCGATTCTTCTAATACTGTCAAGTACATAATCAGAGGTCTTCCTTCAACTGGCGGCATGAGGATTGGAGGTTCTTGCAGATATTCCTTGATCTTGTCAAAAGCCCTTTGGCAATCTTCGTTCCACCTGACCGTTTGTTCTTTTCTTAGCAGCTTGAACAGGGGTTCACAGGTCGCCGTGAGGTGAGATATGAACCGTGAAATGTAGTTCAATCGACCTAAGAACCCTCGAACTTCCTTCTCAGTTTTCGGTGCAGGCATCTCTTGAATAGCCTTGACTTTATCAGGGTCAACCTCAATCCCTTTCTCGCTTACAATAAATCCCAGCAGCTTACCGGATCGCACCCCGAATGTGCATTTGTTGGGGTTCAACTTTAGTTGGTATTTCCTCAGACGCTTGAATAACTTGAGCAGATTCACCAGGTGGTCTTCCTCTGTAAGGGACTTGGCAATCATATCATCCACATAACATTCTATCTCTTTGTGGATCATATCATGGAATAATGTTACCATAGCCCGTTGATACGTTGCACCAGCATTCTTCAGTCCGAATGGCATCACTTTATAACAGAACGTGCCCCAAGGTGTGATGAATGTTGTCTTCTCCATGTCTTCAGGTGACATCTTGATCTGATTGTATCCCGAAAATCCATCCATGAAGGAGAATACCGAGAACTGAGCCGTGTTATCCACCAATACATCAATGTGAGGTAATGGGAAGTCATCTTTCGGGCTGGCTCTGTTCAGATCCCGGTAATCAACACACATTCTTACTTTTCCGTCCTTCTTAGGCACAGGTACTATGTTAGCAACCCACGGAGGATAGCTAGTCACAGCAAGGAACCCGGCGTCCCATTGCTTTTGTACCTCTTCCTTGATTTTCATAGCCATGTCTGGGCGAGTTCGGCGCAACTTCTGTTTGACTGGTGGGCATTCTTCCCTCAAAGGCAGCTTATGCACAACAATATCGGTATCCAACCCTGGCATATCTTGGTAGGACCAAGCAAACACATCAACATACTCTTGAAGCAGATCTATCAGCTGTCTCTTCACTGAGTCTTGCAGGCAGGCCCCGATTTTGACTTCTTTCACGTCTTCCTCCGTACCAAGATTAATCACTTCAATCTCCTCCTGATGAGGAGTAATAACTTTTTCCTCCTGTCTCAGCAACCTGGCTAGCTCTTCAGGAAGCTCATATTCTTCATCAACCCCTTCATCAGCTTGATTGATCGGATTGTCAAAGTCATACAATGTCATAGCTGTGCTGTTGTCGGTGCGGTCTGGAAGGCACTGTCTGCAAGGGTTAAGTCGGTTCATTTTAGTGATTGATTTTAATCTTGCTTTAGAAAAAAGTGAAATGAAGTTATCATTTTGAAAACACCGCCATTTATTTTTGTACAAAAAGAAAAATGGAAAAACAGTGAGCAGAAAAGAAAAAGACTCGTTTGCAAAAAGATTGTCTGATATTTCATTAATTTAATCTTGTTTGCACAAAAGTACAGATGGCCCTGATTACAAAATGAGTCTTGTCATCTTGGGCAAGATGCAAGACTTTGATGCATGCTATAAAAGATACAGGAAATAATAATTACTCTGCTCGAGTAACACTTATAATTCCCTGGGAAGACCAGTTCGAGACACTGCTCCCTGGGACCTTCGGACGAATCCAATTCTCCAGGTTGTGCTCCTCTTCCAGCTCGTCTTCCAGACAGTTGATAGCATCGGGGGTTAGCATTCCCCCACTGACAAATCCAGGCTCTCCAGCAGCCTTTGCTTGATGTTGAGTTGGTTTGTAACCCAACCCAAATTTGTCCTTCTTCTCCTCCACAGATAAGACCTTGCCCCAGCCTAGGGCAGTTCCTTCTTCAACAACCTTCCGGGCTTGTTGATAAGACGACATCGGGGTACCAGATACAGCAGATGCTTCATTCACATTCAACGCTTCAAACCCCTGGCTCATTGTTTCATGGATCTCTCCATCCATTTCAATGTACTTGTAGGTAGCCAGGTGGCTAACAAAGATGTCCTCTTCTCCACAGATTGTGACAACTTGACCCTCCCACTCAAATTTTAACTTTTGGTGAAGGGTAGACGTTATAGCGCCAGCGGCGTGGATCCAGGGTCTACCCAACAAACAGCTGTAGGCGGGCTGAATGTCCATCACATAAAAGATAGTTTTAAAGGTCTGCGGGCCAATTGTCACGGGCAGCTCAATCTCTCCCAGAACCGATCTCTTTGAGCCATCAAAAGCTCTAACCACCAGGTTGCTGGGTCTCAATGCCAAACCATCATATTCAAGCTTCACCAGAGCCTTCTTTGGTAAGACATTCAGGGATGATCCTGTGTCCACCAGCACATGTGAAAGGACAGCTCCTTTGCATTCCATGGTTATGTGCAAGGCTTTGTTGTGATTGCGGCCATCCACTGTCAGGTCAGAATTGGTAAACCCTAGCCCATTGCTAGCAGTAACGTTTCCAACAACGGTTTCCAATTGGTTGACAGTAATCTCCTCGGGCACGTAAGCTGCGTGCAGTACCTTCAGTAGTGCATTCCGATGGGCTTCGGAGCACATAAGCAGAGAGAGGATGGAGATTTTGGATGGCGTCTGGTGAAGTTGATCCACAATTTTGTAATCACTCTTTTTGATGATCCTCATAAACTCATCAACTTCCTGATCGAATGGAGTCTTCAGGGCTTCTTTGGCAGTTGGATCTTCCTGCACCGGGCTCTTTCCTTTTGCCTTGGCAGCAGCTTCTGCTTCGGCAGTAGGTCTTTGAACTCGTGAAGCAAAGAGACGTCCGCTTCGGGTGAAGCCTCCGCCTCCGCCCACATTATCAATTTGTGGTGCAGGTGTTGATGTTTCAAGAGTGATTCTCTTTCCCTCGCAATACAAGTCAGAGCCATAGTGCCAAGGGATGGCCCTATTGCTTTCATATGGTACAGGTCCAGGTACCGTGACGGTGACTGGACTGATTGCTGCTGCTGAGGGGACTGTTATTGTCTGTGGATCATAAAAGATTGTAACTGGTGCTCTAGTGGGAGCAGCACCTTCTGAATGATAAGCGGAATTGTTTTCTGGATCGTAGAATATGGTAACAGTGGAGACATCTTCGTGATTGTTTGCTGGTGTTGTAGAAGGTTCTGTTGGAAGAACTGTTGTTGTTGTTGATGGGGAGTCGAAGTGGACTGAAGCTGAAGTTGTAGCAGGAGAAACTGTTGAAAACTGATCATTGGGCAGAACAGATGAAGTACTTGCTGATGTTGCTGATGAATTGTTGGGAACAATTGTTGCTGTATTTGTAGGAGGATCTGAAACCATTGCTGATGAAGTCGTCGGGTTTGCCGGGAATGATGTAGTGATCTGCAGTAAGCCACTCTGAATAAGGCTGTCAATGCCATTCCTCAAGTCTTCACACCCATTCCAAGAAATATTGCAGTATGGGCACCCTAGTTCACACCCCGGAAATATATTGCTTTCACGGAGTTGAGCCTTGATTTCCACCAATGGTGTCCTGATCTGATCCACACTGGTTATCAAATAAGACGGTTGGTCTTCTTCGATAGCATTAATTCGGGGACCACCATGGTTTGGCATTGGGTTTTTGTTGACGTTGGGCGGAGGTGCAAAGTTCAAAGCCTTGGAGTCTACTAAGTCTTGTACCTTCATATGCAGAGCCCTGCATTTTTCTGTACTGTGACCAGGTGCGTTCGAATGAAAAGCACACCTAGCGTTGGAGTCATAGTTTCTTGGTAGACTGTTGGGGTCCGGAGGTGCCAACGTTCTTAGCTCAACCAGGTTGAGCTTCAGAAGTTGTGGCAGCAAGGCAGCATACGGCATGGGAATCGGGTCGATCACTCGATTAGCTTGAGAGGGCCTTTGTTGGAATGGCCTCTGTTGATTGTTGTTGTTGGAGTTGTTGTTGTAGTTGTTCCTTGGTGGATATTGATTCTGATGATACTGGGGTTGTTGTTGGAAGTTTTGTTGAGGAGGTTGATAGACTGGCAAAGGATGTGCTGGAGCAGGAATGGTGACTGCTGCTATTGTTCTTGGAACATATTGGGGCCTACCCCTGTTGGTATGAATGGCATTGGTCTCGCCAGCTCTTCTAGGGCCTGCAAAAGGCTTCCTTGTACTGCTGGACGAACTGGCGCCATTATCGGAAATTTTACCCATTTTTAACAGGCTTTCAATTCTCTCCCCAGCTATAACAACATCTGCGAAGCTAGTGGACGAGAAAGCAGCCAACCTGTCAATATACGTTCCCTGGAGAGTGTTCATAAACATGTCTGCCATTTCTCTCTCAGACATTGGTGGTTGAACGGCAGCAGCCAATTGCCTCCATCTTTGGGCATATTCACGGAAACTTTCCCTTGACGACTGTGACATTCCCATTAGGAGAGTCCTGTTGGGTGCCATGTCTAAGTTGTATTGATACTGTCGGATGAAGGCCTCTGCCAGGTCCTTCCAGCATCTTACAGTTGCCCTTGTCAAGTGGGAATACCATTCCCTCGATGCTCCAGTCAAGCTATCTTCGAAGTAAAACATCCAAAGTTTCTCATCCATTGTATAGGCCTTCAGCCTTCCCAGAAATGATTGTAGATGAGTCCGGGGGCATGAAGTCCCATTATATCTTTCGAAACAAGGAGGCTTGAACTTATGAGGGATCCTGACCCCCTCTACTAAACCCATGTCCATGACATCGAACCCCAAAGAATTTTGGGATTCCAAAGACCTCAACTTCTCAGCCAACTCATCCAATCTCCTATCATAGGTTTCCTCTCCAGCACCCATGACTGTAAACTGATCCTCCTGAGGATCCTCTTGAAGTACTCTGGCTGCAGTGGCTGTTCCTTGAACGTTTGCAGGAATATGAATCTCAGGATGTAGGTGTGGACCAAACACAGGGGGGTTGACATGTGGTTGCACCCTTTCATTGTTACTTGTGCCTGCAGTCCCCACATGAGGGTCATCTTGAGTTCTCCCCTCTACCAGAACTCTAAGCCTCTCCTGGCTTTGAGCTAAATTATTCATCACTTCCATGAACTGAGTTATTTGGGTTCTCATCTCCACCCTTTCATTAGCCATCTGGGTTCTGGCCTCATTGAGGTCTTGCTGCAACTGGTCCATCTGGATGCCCGGAAGGTTGTTTCTTGTAGGGTACCTGTGTGGCCTGTTGAGAGGGAATAGCCTGCGGCGAGCAATAATTCCTGAGATTTGCAACAGAGGTTAGAAACAATAAAACACAACCTACAAAACAAACAAAAGGGTTAGTATGCAATGCAGTATGCTTATTTGCTATCAAGGTATCCGGCTTGGTCTTCAGTTTTGACCCGTCCAGACCCTTGAAGATGATGCTGTTGAAGTTGCTTTTGAAGTGAACCCAGATGGAAACAAACACAAATATATTACAAAGGTAAAATAATACAAATTGTTCATTTTTTACAACACTAGCCCTCTAAGGGGTCAAAAATACATCACCAAAAAGCAAAAGTACATGGAAAAGGAAAAACAACAAGCAAATAATCAGACTCCAAGGCCAAACTCATCCTCGCGAACTTCCTTAAGAAGTGCTTCGGTCACAGGATCAGCCGGATGCTCCGTAAGATTCCTGATGAGAAGGTTTCTTGTTGCAACAGCTGTAGTCAACTTCTTGTTCTGGCTTTGGTCTTTGGATTTCTTCACTCCAGCTTTGATTTTTAACTCTGAAATTTCCTCCTGGGCTGCTGCCAGGGCTTTTTCCATCTGCTCCATCTTATCTTGAACTCTCTTGTCTTCTAGAGTACGGGCTTCAGTGATCCGGACCCACCTGGCCTGACTCTCTTTCAAGTACAAGTCTGTCCTTGCTCTTTGGAACTGGGCTTCTTTACAAGCATTTTTCAGAATCTGCTCACCAGCTTTAGACTTGTTGATATAGTCTCCAGACTTCTCAATCTTAGTCAAGTGTTCCACTCTCAGCTTCTCCAATCTTTCAATCTCCCTTACACCTTCACTCCTCTCCCTGAGGGTCTTCTGCAGGGCTTGGGATAGCTTCTCATTTCTTTCTTTCAAGCCTTCAAACTCTTCCAAACTGACAGTAGCAGGGGGTGGTGCTGATGATGACTCAGGCATGTCTTTGATGGTGAAGGGCAATCCTGAGATTTGGGCCCTAGCATAGGACCACTCATGATATTGGGCTGATGCCACATTATTGCACTTCCCCAGAATGGTGATTCCCTTGGTTTGAACATGATCCCAGGCCCAGGCAGCCTGCCTAACAACAGTCAAACTGATCTTGTTCTCACAGTAGAGGGTCTCAACCAGGTCTTGTTCCCTAGGAGCATGAACCAGTGCATAGCCTAATTGCCTCTTGAACAGCAGGGGGTTGTAGTTGATACTTCCCTTAACTCCTACCAAAGGTACATTGGGAAAGTGCCCACAGCTTGTGATCATAACTCTGCCCTTGGTGCCTTGGGTGCACCATCTGATGTCTGCTGCAGTGAGAGTAGTGAGCCTCTTAGCCCAGTTGCTTTGCTGATGAGGATTCAGGAATGCATCTGTCCTGGGTAGATGCTTGAGAAGCCAAGCATGGAATAGTGGAGCACAACACCTCACTAGCTTACCCCTCTGTTTCTCATTCCTCTGATGTACTGAGTAATAGAGGTCACCCAACAAGGTTGGCACTGGGTTCTTCAGGATGAACAGGTGGATGGCATTCTTGCTGATGAATCTGGGCTCATCTGCAAACAACACAATTCCATATACACTCAAGGCCAACAATGCACAAACAGCTTTCCAATCCCCCAAGGAGGCCTTCAGACTAGCTTGAGAAATCAAGAAGTCCAGATGAAAACCAGGGATCCCAGCTTTAGAGGTCATATGCTGCTCAATCAAAGCAGGTTCCAGGTGCAAAGCTCTTGCTATCTCTCCATTGCTGGGAAAGACCATTTCAGGGTTAAAAGGAATTTCTCTCTTGATAGGCAAACCAACCAAAGATGCATATTCTTCTAAGAGAGGTCCCAACTGAAAGTCTTGAAAGGTGAAACACCTCAATGGGGGGTCATAGAACTGGATGCAGGTATGGATCAGGCTCCTCTGAGATGGGTCCATGTCTATAACCAAGTCAAGTATATCTCCATAATGCTCCCTGAAGAGAGGTATGTGATCTGGGGTCATCAGGGTTTGGACCCTCCTGATGTCTGACAAGTCTGGTTGGAAGAAATGATAGGTGATGTTGCTTTTCTTTGGAGCCATGAGTGCTGAGGACTGAGTAGAATAAGTGCTGATGACAATGCTGAAGTAGAGAAAACCACTGACTGGCTGGTGCTGAAGCAGACAGCTAAACTGAAGCAGATGCTGGTGAAGATGGGTCAAAGCTGCAGATGGGGTCAAAACCAAAACCTGATGAAAATGGATACCCTGAAAAACAAATAAGCACATGTTAATATGATGCAATGAGGATGTATGCAAATGATATGCAAAGGGTTTGTGACTGAGCTGGATCTGGATAAACTGCCTTGGTATAGATCCATGTGTGTTCAAGAATTCCGGATGGAGGTCTATAAATCCAGTAACCAAGGTGGGGGACTCAAATAAAGAGCCACATGTCCAGGGTTTTAGAATCACAAGAACTATCCAACATGGAGCATTCTTAACAAAGTCGAAGTAACAGGGTATTCTGAGGTCAAGGTACCTGCAAACCTGTAAACAGCCCAACCCCCTCACAGGTAGTGATCTAGAACAAGGATCCTCAGACTTGGATCAGTTACGAGAAGTGTAAACACTTCTAACCCGGAGGTACAGTGTTTACAATAACCATAACAATTCCCCCTCTAATTCACCTCAAATTCTGAAGGTCAATACTAAAAGGTCATCCAGACTTAGCAGGCTTCCCAGATCCCCCTAGCACTACAGGAAATCCGTAGCACAGAGTTCTCAAGAAGAAACCCATATCTGAACCGTGTTTCATATTCCCGCACCAGACCGAAATGGAATGGGAAAGAATATGATTCACTCTAGCCTAGGTGTCACTCAGGTCCCAGGTATAGGACCTTAACTCTCAATGGAACACCCACCCACCAAAGAAAAACCAGATCCAGCCAGCACAGTATGACAGTATGATATATAAAAGCAGTAAAGAAAGCAGTAAAGTAACTGTACATAAAGCAATAAACAAAAATAAATACAAGCACAAACAAGCACATAACACCCCAGTAAACACAAATCAATCAAGCGCTAGGAGGAACCCACGAAAAGAACCAGAAGCCCTGGTTGCAGTACAAGGGTCCCCAGCAGAGTCGCCAAGCTGTCGCTCCCGACAGGTGACACGGGGTCAGATGAAGGTACAGACGCGAACGGTCGGCGAAGGGAACAGTGAGAACACACAGCCGTGAACTCACTGGAGATGAATAGAGTCGCCAGCTAGGCATTTTTATCCCGGAGGAAAGGCAATGCTGCATAGACCTAGAAAGATATGGATAAGACGGTTGCGAACCAGAGATACTGAGAAAGGGGGTTGGTTACAACCTGGGAAGGTATTAGCACCCAGATTGTCCGTCGTACTCGACGGGATCCACGCTTAAAAGATTTGTGTTTTAAAGGGGTAGTGTCAGTGCAATTTGTGTATAAAATAGCTGGAAAAGAATGTACAGGTGTCAGTGTATGAGAAGTGTGAAGTGCATAAGTGAAGTATGAAAGTGTCAGTGTAGGAACAAGGATAAAATGCTCAAGATTATGAGGCTAAAGAAATAAGGCTGGAAAGAGGGGGAATGTACAGAGACTTTTGTTCGATAACTGTTAAGTTATGCCTACGTATCCTCTCGTGCAATGAGGAAGTCAGAACACCGTAGTTCGACCCAAAGAGACTGAAAGGATTGACTGGTGAACTGCTTGCAGTCTATGCTCAAGTGTATGACCTGTCTGGCTCAGGTGCAAACTGTCTTGCATTAGACGGAAGAAGCGAGTTCTCGTTTGTGAATGAGTGTGATGAGAAAAGAATCCCGAAGGAGACGATTATTGTTTGTTTTTGAGTTTTCAGTCTTTTATTTCTTTTTGGAGTTTGTCATAAGATAATGAGCTTAAACCTAAATCAATGGATTTGGTAAACTCATCACATCATCCCTCTGATTAGGGGTAATGAGAATTACCTTAAGTGTGAAGTCAGATTCTCACACTTAATCACCTTTGATGTAGGGTTAAGATCATTAACCTACTTGTGATTAATTAGATGTTTTTGTGATTTTTGTTTAGTGTTAAGTAATGAGGTTAAGCCATAATCAGGGATTTAACAGGCTCATTACACTATCCTAAAAGAAGGATAATAGATGAGGGTGTTTAAGCTGAGGAAGGATCCTCAGCTTAATCCATGATTAGGGATTAAACCCATGACAGAACAAACCTTTGATTAAGTGGATTTTATTAATGATATGATGATGAAGTGTTTTTTATGATTTGTAAGACAACTTGAGGGGGACTTGTCCATTAACTTTAGGGTTAGTCCTTCTTAACCAATTAAGGAAGAATTAGAACCCTAATGCAAGGCCCAAGTTACAAGTGTAATGTCTTGATGATTATTAGATGGATTAATTAAGAGAGTTCAACACCTTAAGGGTCCAAGACTTAGGATTAAAGTTATACACTCCATCCTAAAAGAAGGATGCAGGCATGATCTTAATCACAAAGTCTTAAAGCCTTTAGGGTTTAGTCCCTAATTATGAGGTGAGAAGAGGAGACTCAAAAGAGACACAAAGGTAAAACTAAATGGGGACTAATCAGAAACCCTAGTCATTGTCATGCTTGGTTGGTCCTAATGTTTGTGAGGTTTTCAAGAACAATCTTCAGATGAACCACCAGGAAGCAGATGAACAAGATCAAGAGAAGCAACGTGACTTGCTTCATTCAAGAAGTCAAGTCACTTGAAGAAAGAAAGTGGGAGGAAGAAGAATGAGCAAACTCAATCTCAAACACAAGTACAAATGCAGCATGGTATGCAAGAGAGATGAAAAGAAAAGTTATGAGAAGTGAAGGCAAATTCACTTCTCAAGTTCACTTACCACCTGAAATGTTAGAAAGAAATGCAATGCAATGCTAAATGAAATGAAATGACATGATGCTAGACCAAACCAGAAGCATGTTGATGATGATAATGATGCTATGAGATGCTGCAAACATGAGGCAAGGCATGGGGATGTTCATACAAGATTATGAATGCAAATGATGCAGGTTAAGGAGCATGAATGAACATGAAAAGTTATGAATCATACAAGACAAATGGCATGGCAAATATGTAATGCAATGATCAATGATGCTTCATACATGTCTTAAGATGTCAAATGGATCACAAGAATGCACAAAATGCAAAGACAAGTCAAGTTATGCAAGGAAATGCAAGAAGGATGCAAAAGAAAGCCCAAATTAGGGTTCATGGATCAAACATCAAACAAAAACCCAAAACAGAAACAAATCCTAAGATAAAAAATGGAAAATGGTACCCAAAGAAACCCTAAACCTATAATGAACCACTGCCCAAAGGGGAGCTCTCAACTCTCAACCAAACTCAAGATATGAATTTTGCAAGTTATTAGGGTTTTTTAGGGTTTGTAACAAAAAAATGCCAATCAATTGGAAAATGTAAGATCAAATCTTGGCCTTTTTATCTTTGAAAATACATGCCAAATGGAAAACAATGCAAAAAGAATCAATGTCTCAACCTTTACCAACAGACAGAAATGAATTTTTAAACACATGATCAAAATAATGCATCAAAAATGATTTAATTCAATGAAAAATTCTTAAAATGCATCAAGATCAAAAAAGAAATTTGGTTTGAAGGTTGGACAATGTTTCTAAATGTCTTAGAACACTTCATGAATTTTTTTGTAATTTTTAAATACCTAAAAGTATTTTTAATTAATTAATTCTCATTAATCAATTAAAAATAATCTTTTAAATATTTAAAAATACTTTTTTAATGATAAAAAATAAAATAAAAATGTTTTTGTGTCATAAAAATTTAATAAAACCTTAAAGAAAAAGTTTCATAATTTTTATGAATTTTTAACTATTTTAAATAAATTGTACAAATAAAATGAAATAAGATGAATTAAAAATCAAATAAAAAGAGAAGTAATCAGATTGGATGGATGAGATGCAATCTGGGGAGAAAGCCATTGACTTGGCGCGCAATCGTGTGGCTCACATTCAAACTCCTAAAATACAATTAATTAAATCTAATTAATCCTGATTAGGGCTAATGGTGAATCTGGGCCATCAAAAAGGGTGGGAAGTCAATGGGTCAACGCACATCAACGGACCAAATTCAAACTAACATAATTAATGACAATTAGGGCAAACTAAACTCAGGTGGCCGGAGAAGACTTCCGGTCGTCTTCTCCGGCCAGAGGGTCACCTGAAAAATCTCAAAACCTCTCAAAACGTAATGTAAATGAAAACTAAGACATGGGAAATGATCCCCAACACCTCACGAACTAAACCCCTCTCTCAAAACAAATTTATCTAACCTAAATCATCTGAATCGAAGGAAAGAAAAACTAGGGTTCGTAAGCTTCAAACAGCAATTAAATCCTCAAAACACATCCATTTCAAAAACTAAAAGCATCAGCATGATCAGGAGAGTATAAGGAACAAGTTTGTAACTAAAAAAGAGATTTCTGGAAAAAATTATTTGGAGCTACCTGAGATTTGCAACCTCTGATTTAGGAACTTTCAGGCCCTTTCTTTAAGTGCAAGCTGCTCCTCTTGGCCCCCCAAAGATGTCTGGATGCTCAAATGGAGTTTAGATTTGCTGGATGATGAGTTTCGAAGAGAACTGCTTCAGTTCAGTCAACAATGGCAGTTGAGATTCTGGCACTTTCAGGCTATGAGAGATGGTTGTTTGTGATCTATGAAGTGTGTTGAGAAGTTTGGCAAAGTTTGTTTTGATGTTTGTGGGCTATGGTGAGAGTTGCAAGTGAAACTGCAAACTGAGGTGAGAGATGGCAGTGAAGTGTTTTGGTTGTTTCAAGCTCTGGTTCTTGATGCTTTGTGTTCTATGGATCAAGGTGAGATGAATGGAGGAAAAAGATTTTGTGTTTGCAGGCTGTGTAATGAGATTCGATAGAACTTGCAAGTTGGGAGGTTTTTGTGTAAGTTATGAGTGAGTTGGTTTCAGCCCTTGTTCTTGTTATGTTCAACTTGCAAAATGAAATGATAAACAATTCTGATTGGTTGGCTGATGTGACTTGTGCAGCTGTGATAGGTGAGGCTACTTTTGCTAAAAATCCACTTTTGTGTAAGATAGGGCATGGCTCAAAGTTAAGCAAGTACAAGGCATGGCTGGTGCAGCAAAAGGTGATGGATAGGCCTAGCAAAGCTCAGCAGCCAATGTCATAAGTTGGTGAAGTGGTCATGAGTGAAAATGCAAGTTGGCTAGCTTTATGAATTTTCATGAGAAAAGTCAAATTACATGAACCAAACCATGAGCAAACTTGGTCCATTTCTGATTTTTTGTGACTTAGAGGATGTTCACATGCTGGTTTGTCATGAATTTGAGGCAGCAATCATGCATTGATTCAAGACTTAGCAAAATTTCCACTTGGTGCATAACTTGAAAAATAATGATTTTTGGCAACTTTGCATGGCCATAACTTTTGATCCATGAAGAGTTAGATCATGTTCTTGTACTTTTTGAAAAGGGAAAGATGAGATCTACAACTTTCATGACCAAAGTTTTTCCATTTGAAGCCTTTTTGGATCATGAATCAAGGCTTGAAAATTGACCTAAAATGGTGCATTCTTGAAAAGTCAACAAAACCCAAAAAGTCAACTTTTGCAAAAACCCTAAATTCTTGATTTCCATGAACTTCAAACTTCTTCCATGATCAAATAAAGATCATATACACTCAAAATGATGAAGACCACCCATTGGTTGGGTCATTGGGGGCCTCAGATGCCCTGATTTTACACTGACTTGTCTGAAAAGTCAACTCCTGATCAGATGACTTCCCCATGGAATTTCTTCATGAAAATTGATATGCATACTCCCTATACCATATAAAGATCAATGGAAACAAGAATGACCAAAAAAAATTTGGGGTTATGGCCTCTGAAACCAAAACCCTAATTTTCAGTCAACTGTGCAGTTCATCCTGGCTCTGCATCCACTCAAACCCTAATTCTTGTGATTCCTCTGCATTTTTGACTTTGTGAGGATGTAATATGACATAAGAACACACATGAACCACTTTGAGTTGATTAGTGGCCTTTGGAATGGCCCAAGATACCTTTGGCTTGCTCAGATCACAAACCCTAGGTGCAGATGACCTAGAAACTATCCAGTGAATCAAAAATGGGATATAAGATGATATGTTTGTGTTTATGCATATGAGATGATCACAAGCCATGGTGTGAATGGGTGAGGGCAAATTTGGGGTGTTTACAGATACATGGACCAAAAGCAACACAACACAACACACAACACAGCCTGAGTTCTCCCACAAGTCAGCATTCTCAAAAATCCTCCCTTATGCATTTTCTTTCGAAACCCAATACACAAGCTTGAAACATCAAAACAAACTTCACAAAACCACTCACCATGATCCTCTGATCATTTCCCAATCCTCATTTGACCCTGAATCCACCCCAAACAGAAACACGATTTTCCACTCCTTCTGAACAGAACTTCATCAATCTCACAAACTAGCCACCATACACTCCAACCAAGCCTCAAAGCATCTTCAGGGAGATCATTAGAGGAGCTTTGAAGCAGGGAGGCAGTCTGAAAGCTCCAAACTGAAAGCTTCACCTCAGGTAGCTTCGCAAAATCATTTTTCCAGAAACCTTGTTTTAAGTTATTGAAATGATCTACATGCTCCCCTGAATGCTTTGCACTTTTTATTTTTGAAAATGATTGATTATTGAGCATGTACTGCATCTCTGAAAGTTTGGTCATTTTTAGGTTTTTGATTCGTATCTAGGTTTTGAGTGAAAAGAAATGGATTTTGAGGGTGGATTCATGTTTAGGGAGGTTGAGAGGGTTGATCTGGAGCTTTACAGCTCTTAAAATGACCTGGAGAGTGGGATTGAGATTTCTCAGGGAGGATGTCACCGGAGAAGACGACCGGAGCTCTTCTCCGGTGACCTGAAAGTCATTAGGGTTTGATAATTAGGGTTAACTGAGTTTAAACGTGGGGCGTTGGATCTGGGCTTCCCGCGCGTGTTAGAGGGTCAGGATGACTTCATTTAGCCCTAATTGTGGTTAATTAAATTAATTAATTAGGTTTAGTTTAAAAATGCCAGTTTGAACCTAGGCCGTTGGATAACGCGCGCAGTCTTCCCTCCATCTCCAAGTTTGAATGTGAGCCTCAGGATTTGCATACTTTTCATTTTATTTAATTTTATTTCATTTTCTTTTCATTTAACTTCCACGAATTTTTAAAAATAGGAAAATACATTGAAAAATTCTGATTTTTTTTGTCAAACATTTCATTAATTTTCAGAACCCAAAAATATTTTTATTTTCATTTTTTGCATTAAAAATAATTTTTAAATAATTTAAATGTTTATTTTTAATTAGTTAATGGAAATTAATTGATTAAAAAAGCATTTAGGTATTTAAAAATCACCAAAAAATTCACATTGCATTTTAAAACATTTAGAAACATTATAAAACTCTCAAAACAAATTTATTTTTGGTTCTTGACCTATTTTGAAAATTTTCATTGGAATTAAATTTGTTTAAAGGCAATATTTTGATCCTAACTTGAAAAAATCCATTCAGCCTAATCATGAAGAGTTTGATGATGGTCCTTCTTGCATTGCATCCTTCATAACATGTAGTTTCTAGGTTAAAATTGGTTTGCATTTATCTTTCATTTTCAATTTAATGAGCATTTTTCCTTTTGAGGTACCTTGAAACCCTAGTTGACTTAGAAAAATCATAACTTCCATTAGGCTTAGATTTAGGTCTCCTCCTTTGGGTAGTGAACTTGTGTAGGGTTAGGGTTCCTTTGATCCCATTTTCAATTTTTTGTCATGTCATTTGCTTCTGATTTTGAATTTTGCATTGCATATTGTGTTTAAAACCTAATTCTTGCTTCCATTTGCATTCACCTCTCATTTGTTTGCATTCAAGAACTTGCCATGACATTTTGTGCATCCACATGATTCATAAGACATCTTAGGACACATTAGATTCATGTTTGATCATTACATCTTTCATTTGCCATGTTATATGTTCATATCATTTCATAAACTTTCATGAACTTTCATGGTTCAAAGCATGCTTCATTTGCATCCACACCCTTGTATGATCATCCACAACTCTTGGCATGTGTTTACATCATCTCTTAGCATCATCAACATCATGTTTATGCTTCTGACTTTGGTTTGCATCATTGCATTTCATCTCATCTTCATTGCATTTCATTCTTTTGCTAACTTTTCAGGTGGTAAGTTGTTTTGAGAAGTGAATTTGCCTTCACTTCTCACAATCTATTTTCATCTCTTTTATGCATCATTGTTGCATTTTTGTATTAGAGTGAGCTTGCTCATTCATGTTCATCTCTTACCCTCTTCCTTCAAGCAACTTTTCTTCTTAAGTGAAGCAAGTTGTATTGCTTCTCTCTGCTTCTTTCTCCATTCATCTGCTTCTTTCCTTGGTAGCTCTTTGAAGATCCTTTCTCTCTTTATCCTCATAAACCTTAGGAACAACCAAGCATGATAACAATTAGGGTTTGATTAGTCCCCCATTTAGTTTTACCTTTGTGTCATCTTTGAGTCTTCTCTTCTCATCTCATAATCAAGGACTAAACCCTAAAGGTTTTAAGGCTTTGTGATTAAGCTTATGCCTGCATCCTTCTATTAGGATGGAGTGTATAATTTTAATCCTAGGTGTTAAACCCTTAATGTGTTTAAATCCTTTAATCAATTCACTTAATAATCACTAAGATATCAAGCTTGTAACTTGGGCCTTGCATTAGGGTTCTAATTATTCCTTAATTGGTTGAGAAGGACTAACCCTAGTGTTAATGGACAAGTCCCCCTCAAGTTGTCTTACAAACCTTAAAAATCACTTCTTTATCTTACCATTAACTTAAAATCCATTTAATAAAGGCTTTGTTTTGTCATGAGGTTAATCCCTAATCATGGATTTAGTTGAGGAGCCTTCCTCAGCTTAAATGTTCTCATCTATTATCCTTCTATTAGGATGGTGTAATGGGTTCATTAAATCTTTGATTATGGCTTAAACTCATTACTTAACACTAAACAAAATACCAAAAAACATCTAAATAATCACAAATAGGTTAATGATCTTAATCCTACATCATGGTGATTAAGTGTGGGGTATTTACTTCACACTTAAGGTATTCTCATTACCCCTAATCAGAGGGAGGATGTGATGAGTTTACTAACCCTTGGTTTAGGATTAAGCTCATTTTCCTATGACAAATTCCAAAAGCAATAAAAGACTGAAAACACAAAAACAAACAATAATCGTCTCCTCTGGGATTCTTTTCTCATCTCATTCACTCACAAACGAGAACTTGCTTCTTCCGTCTAATGCAAGACAATTTGCACCTGAGCCAGACAGTTCATACACTTGAGCATAGACAAGTAAGCGGTTCACAAGTCAATTTATCTTTCAGTCTCTTTGAGTCGAACTACGGTGTTCTGACTTCCTCATTGCACGAGAGGATACGTAGGCATAACTTAACTGTTATCGAACAAAAGTCTTTGTATATTCCCCCTCTTCCAGCATTATTCTTTAAGCCTCATAGTCTTGAGCATTTCATTCTTGTTCTTACACTGACACTTCTCTTATACACTTCACTTTTCTTTTACACTGACACTTGCATTCTTTCCAGCTTTGATACACATATTACACTGACACTACCCCTTTAAAACACAAATCTTTCAAGCGTGGATCCCGTCGAGTACGACGGACAATCTGGGTGCTAATACCTTCCCAGGTTGTAACCAACCCCCTTTCTCAGTCTCTCTGGTTCGCAACCGTCTTATCCATCTTTTCTTAGGTTTATGGAGCATTACCTTTCCTTCGGGATAAAAATGCCTAGCTGGCGACTCTATTCATTCCCAACTCCTTTCGCCGACCGTTCGCGTCTGTACCCCTTCTGACCTAGGTGTCATTTGGTGGGAGCGACAATCATTGATTTGAGTTTTGAGTTGGTTCTTTTAGCATTTGATTCATTTTAGGATGTATGTTGTTGGTGATTTTTCTTCTGATTTTTAGAAGCTTGTGTGATCATTTTTGATAGTTGACTTAAGCTTGAAGCTTCAAAACCCTAATTGGTGTTCTTGAGGTCTTTTGACCTAGTTTGATTTTGATTCTGACTTTATTCTTTTGGCGTGATGTTATCACTTGATTAATGAACTTTTTTGATTGATTGCATATTTTTTGCATGAGTTTGTGATTTGATTTGAATTTTCCTATAAGATTGCCTTATTTTTGCGTCTTCTTGCTAGCATGCTTAGTCCTTAGGCTAGGAGGGCACTTATGCCAACTCCTATAGGATGTTTAGAGGTCTTGTTATATGAGGTTTGATCCTTGGTACTTTCTTAGTGGGTGTGCTTTGGGAATTTTCTGTGATACTTGTCTTTGAAGTTTCTCACAAAAGTATGTATGTTCACTTCACCTTCTTTCTTCATTTGCTCTCTATGATGCCTATGCTTGAGTTTGTATGCTTCTTCCCCATGCTTGGTCTTGTTTCTTAGGCACATTTTAACATGTTTAGGCTCCTGGTTTTCAAGTGATGTTGTTGCTTTGATGGGATGATCATTTGTTTGTTCTTGCACTTATGCATGTGTCCACTTCACTTCTCCTTCTTGTGATGTTCATGATTGAACTTGTATGATATTTTCCTTGGGATTTTGTGTTGTTTGTGCCTATTCTTGTGATGATAAGGTTCTGATCTTGTTTTTCTTAGTGCTTGTCTAAACTTGTTGAGTCCTTTGTGCTCCATTTGTGTTTTGTTTCTTCTTAAGAGTTTGTGAAGTTTGGTTTTAATTTGTGTGCTTTGCTTCTTGCTTGGTTTGCCTTGGTAATATGTTTTAGTGCATTAAGTGGTTGATTTCACTTCTGGTTGTGATGTTTTAGTGTGATCTTTTGTTCATGTGTATCTCATTTGATTTCAATTGTGTTTGTCTTGCCATTTGTTTATGCTACTAATCATTTCAGGGGCTCATGGTAAGTGAAGTGTGGATGTTATCCACATTTCAATTCTTCATCTTCTCTTTTGCTTTACTTTCTATCTTATGATTATTGATGTGCCTTATGCCATCTTGTTCTTCAATTCTTCATCTCCCCCATTTAGAAGCAAATTGTCTCTTATAGAGGAGTAAGTTGTTCTCTAACCTCTTTCTTCACTTCCTCTTGTTTTCTTTCTTCTTCTTCAGGATATGTTTCAAACCACACTAACCTTAGGACCAATTTTGCATGATAACTTTAGGATTAGACTTTCCCCTTAGTTTTTACCTTTGAGATCCTTTTGGTTTCTTTCTCTTCTCATCTTCATACAAAAACCTAAAAAACATTAATAATAGTTGAGGTGACCATGCCCTTTTGTCATCCTCTCTAAGAAAAGTTAAAAAGCACTTCTTCATCTTAATTAACAAAATCACTTAATAATACAAACAAGTTGGTGAATTTAAATCCCAATCTTAGGAAACAAGTTTGAGGATCTTCCTCATTCTTGATGTACTTGTTACTCATTCTATTTTGGGATGTGGTAATAAGAATATGTCCTTAGAAAAGGATTTACCTTCACTTCCTTGTGCCACACTCTTTAAAAGACTTCTAAAAAACACAAACAAACAATAAGCGTCTCTCCTTCGGGACTTCTCTTCTCATCTCACTCACTCTCATCGTACGAACTTGCTCCTACTTGTCATTTTGCAAGACGGTAACACACTCGTCGTCCGAGCCTGCAACACTTGAGCATTGGCATAGGCAGTTCAAGCCTTAAGACACAAGCAACCTTTTCCACCCCTAGTTAGGGGAAGTACGGTGACTCTGATCCTCATTTTCCCGATGAGGTACATAGGCAGTGGGGTAGGGCCCGTTCGAGCACAATCTTTTTTTTGCCTACATTTTTCCTCTTTGTTTTCTTTCCTTTTCCAGTTTCAGTCCTTTCTTTTGCAGTAACCTTCATTCTTTCACCCTTTGAAACAGTTTCTTTGCAAGCGTGGATCTCGTCGGGTACGACGGACGATCTGGGGTGCTAATACCTTCCCAGGTCGTAACCGACTCTCGAACCCAGTTTCTTTGGTACGCAGGACCTGTGTCCTTCCTTTTCTTTTCTTCTGGTTTGTGCAACATTACCATTTCCGTTTCTTCGGGATAAAAATGCCTGGCTGGCGACTCTACCTCTTCTGCGCCACTTTCGTGTTTGTACCAGGATGGAAATCCAGGGAGCGACAGCTGGCGACTCTGCTGGGGACTTCCTAACCAGAGTGTCTCTGGTTCCCCTTGAGAGTCTATCCTAGTGCTTGTGTGTTTCTGTTTCTTTGGGTGTTGATTGTTTGCTGATGTGTATATTTTACTATCGTTTATTTACAATTTATTTACATATTTATTTACAGTTTTAGTATTTATTTTCATGCATCATATATTATACTGGATTGTCTGGACTGGTTTTCTGTTTGGTGGGACTTGGGTGTTACTTGTGTGTGGTGAGATGAGACTAGCCAAATACCCGGCTTGAGTGCACCATAGGATTTAGCATGGACAATCACTTTGGCCCTATGTCATCTTGTCATGGGGGTATTAGTGCGTTCACACCTAGATTCACGGTCGTCTTGGAAATGTCTAGATATATGGATCTTCCCTACTTCATTATATAACCTTCATAGTTATGTGTGTAACGCCCCGAAATCTAAAATTAATTATTTAATCATTTATTTAATTAATTTAGAAAAATTTGGAGAGTTTGGGTTAATTAGAGAATTTTGGAGAAAATGAGTATTTTTATATAATAAGGATAAATAGTGTTTTATTATGCTATTTTATTATTATTATTAAAAATATATTAAAGAAAAGGGTAAGGTGGTCCTTTTGTGAAATTATGAGGGTAAGGTGGGAAAAGGCTAAACTAGGATAATATATCCAAAGAGGAGAATACGATCAGTTTTCTAACATTATCGTGTTTTGGGAAAAGAGGTGCTCTGAAGGAAAAAGGGAGAAAAAGAAGAAGCTCAGAGTCAGGAGCCTGTGGAGAACCCCAGAGAAGAGTGTAAAGCGGCGAAATTCTCTAAGGTATGGGGAGTTTTTATAATCTATGGTAAATGTGTAGGAATTGGATTATGAATAGGTTAGGATTATATGAGTTTTATGAGTTTTTGGGGTTTTGAGTTAGGTTGAGTTTATGAGAAAATCTTGATGAAATAGAGTTAGAAAAATGTGTTTAATCCTATAAATGATGGTATAAATGATTGTTCTGATGTTATGATGTTTTATTTGATGTATTGGGATGATTTTGAGGTGAAATGAGATGAACCCGTATGGGAAAAATTGGAATTTTGGGGGTTTGGGAACAGTCTGTACGAAGCAGCAAATTGCTGCTGTAAAACGTGCGTTAACCGGTTAACACTTTGGTTAACCGGTTAACCATTGAAAAAATTTGGGACATTTTTTGAAGTTGCGCAGGCGTTAACCGGTTAACGCTTTGGTTAACCGGTTAACACTATTTGAGAGGCAAATTTTTAATTCTTTAAAAATCCATAACTTTCAAACCGTAAGTCCGTTTCGCATTCCGTTTGAAGCGACGGAAAGAGCATAAACTGAAGTTTATGTTGATAAATAAAAATGAGAAAAATGAAATAGTTTTTATAAATAAATTTATGATATAACCTTGTAATTGCCTCATAATTTACCGGGTACGGGTCAATTCCTAAAGTGTCAGGGTGGTTATAGAACCAATGTTCTGGGTGTAATGTCATGATGATATATATGATTATTTGGTGATTGTTTTGCTGATTTAAATGAATGATGCGAATTATTTTGATGAATTTATGATGTAGCGCATCATTGCATTTCATAACATTCACGATGGGGCTTCGGCCTATTTATTTACTCCAATCCCATTGTGTGGATTGAAGTGCCTCGATGATTTACGATGTGCTCCTTTGTGGAGGGTTGATGGTCATGTATCCATATCACGATGAAAATGGTACCACATGCATATTGCATATCAGGATGTTAGAGTTTCATATTCTGGATGAATTCATGATTGTGTTGGTGTGGCTTAATTTCATGATGGTGTTGTTGTTGTTGCTGAATTTTATAGTTGATGATGTCATGATATGTTGTACTAATTTATTTATGATTCTATATTCTTGTACGTTTATGATATATTATGATTACTCACCCTGCCTGCTTGGAAATGTTGACTCCTTCGTGGGTAACTTGCAGATGTCGAAAAATAGTCCTGCAGTGCAATAGGAGTAATTCATGAGTCTCGGAGCGTGCTTTAGTGTTCCTTAGAAGTGGTTCTGGTTTATGTGTCCTGCTCTGTGTCATGTAACACTGGGATGGGTTTTCTTTTGTTAAACTGTTTTCAGTTATGTTGTTGTCTGGATAAATGTTTTCCATTTTATGATGTTAAATTCAGGATGGTGAAAATTATGTTTATGAAGTTTTGAATTATGAAGTTTAAATTCCGCTGTGAAATGATTTATGATATTCTTGATGTTGATTAACCCGTGTTACGGGACAAGACATTGTTTGTGTTAAATTATGATGATATGTGATACCCTTTTTAGATGATTACTCTGATATTATGTAAATATTATGTTTTGGGGTAGGTGTTACAATGTGCGGCTGGGGACCGATCATCGAGAACCTTGTGGAAACATCCCTCTCTAGTGGTGACAATGGCAACCCATTCGCACCCGAGGGCCCACTTGGAACTCGTATAGGATGGCCTGGTTCTTCTATAGGAACTCAGTTAAAAGCATTTGGTCGTATGAAAATAGTATTATACCCTTCGGGATGAATGTACTATTGTTTCTCGATTTCAGCGCTTGAAGCTGGGGACTTATAAGGGATGCTTATTTTTCCCGGACTCACGCTGAGACCTCCCTGAGTAGTACATAATGCCAAACCGATTTCCTATTTGGTCATGAGCCATTTCTCGGAAATGGTGAACGTATTATTGCTATTCGGCTTTGAGAGTCCGTGATGTTTGACCCGGAGCACACCAATGAGATTGGGAGGGGTTTATAGGTTTGCAGAGACCCTTTAACCTCATCATACCCATTGCCAGTACAGTCTTATGTGTTGATCTGATATTTGGACCTTTGGAGATCTTGGTCTAGATGGTTTGGCAGTTTGATCTGAGGATATATGTGACTCATCCAAGGGTATATGGGTTGTTATTCAGAGGACTTATAGTTTGTGATCACTTGACTCTTGCAGACAGTACCCAGACAGTTTCAGATTGATCATATTTGCCTTGCATTTGCATCTGCATCATATCATATCATCCTTAACATCTTAGTGTTTCCATTTTTCAGGATACATTTGCACACCTTGTTCTGGTATTTGTTAATCTCTCATATCCAGATGGCAAGCATCATCACAACTCTCAAAAAGAATAATGCACATTACACATTTCCACAACTAGAGGTGAAGAAACTACACCAGCTGAAGGGACTGATGAATGATAAGATTCTAGGAGATTTCAGGGCTAGGTTTGGGCAGATTCTCAGGTACATGGACAAGCTGACAGAAGACCAAAGGGATAACATTCACACTCTACTTCAGTTCTATGATGCTCCATTGCGCTGTTTTGTATTCCAAGATTATGTCTTAGCACCTACACTGGAAGAAATTGCTAGTTTGCTGCATATTCCCCTTAGTGGAAGACAACCTTACTACAACTCAGGGAGAGTACTCCAGGCATAGGTGATTGCTCAAAGGTGTCACTTGCCTTTAAGCAAAGTAGAGCGGAGCTTGAGAAGTAGCAAATGGAAGGGGTTGTCTTGCAATATGCTGATTCAGGAAGCTTTGGTATATGCTCAAGATGATCAATGGGCACAGTTCAGTGTACTCTTAGCTTTGATGGTCTATGGAATTAGTCTTTTCCCAAGTGATCAAGGGATGGTAAGCCTGGAGGCTATTGCCATTTTCTTCATAAGGAATCCCACACCTACATTGCTAGGTGACTTTTATTATGGGGTTCACTACAGGAATGAGAAGAAGGGAGGTCATGTGAGCTGTTGTGTGCCTCTATTTGCTACTGGTTTGCTAGACAATTGCCTAAAGTGGGGCCCTTTAAGGATTTGAAGGGAGAATGGAAATGGTCTGGTAGATTGATGGGATTGACTGCAAGTGATATAAGCTGGGGGTATGATAGGGGTGTGTTAGGAAAGGAGATGATTGTAAAGTGTAACATGTTTCCTAATGTTCCTTTGATTGGAAGGAATGGAATGATCAATTATAATCCAGATTTGGCAAGAAGGCAATTTGGATATCCTTTGAGAGAGTCCCCTTCTGACGAGGATGTGAGAGAGTCTTTGTATCTTCCTATTGAGGGAATATTGACATGGCTATCCAGGTATTCCAAGCTTGGGTTATCAGGACTCAAAAGGGAAAAAGGAGTTTGGGAGGGTATACCCCAATATGTGTGAACCTTTTGCAGCATGGTTGAAGAAGCGTGTCAAGATTACTTTATTGCCTTTTTCTTTGGAGCTTCCTCTCTACCCAAAGGAAATAATTTCACAGATCCCTGTTGCACCAAACACTGTTCCTTTAGAAGACTATCAAAGACTTAAGGCTCAGCTGAAAGAGTTGAAGTTGGAACATATAGAAATGGTTAGCTTGCATCATCAGTTAGCGCTCTCCAAGTTGATTATAGAAGAGAAGCTGCACAAGGTATAGCTAGAACAAGAGGCTAAGGACAAAGAGTTAGCAGAAAGGGAGGCTTACTTCCAAATAAGAGGGTTGATGGACATCAAGAGAGAAGAACTGTTCAAGAAAAATAAGAAGACTCTCAGGGATGCTAGGCAATCTCTTACTTGGGTGTATGGTCAAAGAGAGCAAGATCAAGCAGAGTACAAGAAGAAAGAAGAGATGTTAAAGCTGTAGATTATTGCTCAAGGAGAAGAGTCAAAACAGGCTTACAGGAAGCAACATGAGGTGTCTCAGTGTCGCTCCCGATAAATGGGACTAGGCCCAGATAAAGGTACAGACGCGAACTGTCGGCGAAAGGGACAATGAGAACACACAGCCGTGAACTCACTGGAGAATGAATAGAGTCGCCAGCTAGGCATTTTTATCCCGGAGGAAAGGCAATGCTGCATAGACCTAGAAAGAGATGGATAAGACGGTTGTGAACCAGAGAGACTGAGAAAGGGGGTTGGTTACAACCTGGGAAGGTATTAGCACCCAGATTGTCCGTCGTACTCGACGGGATCCACGCTTAAAAGATTTGTGTTTTAAAGGGGTAGTGTCAGTGCAATCTGTATATAAAATAGCTGGAAAAGGATGTACAGGTGTCAGTGTAAAAGAAGTGAGGTGTGTATATACAGTGTCAGTGCAAGGACAGGAGTGAAATGCTCATGATCATGAGGCTTAAAAGAATGAAGCTGGAAGGAGGGGGAATATACAGAGACTTTTGTTCGATAACCGTTAAGTTATGCCTACGTATCCTCTCGTGCAATGAGGAAGTCAGAACACCGTAGTTCGACCCAAAGAGACTGAAAGATGAATTGACTTATGAACTGCTTACTTGTCTATGCTCAAGTGTATGACCTGTCTGGCTCAGGTGCAAACTGTCTTGCATTAGACGGAAGAAGCGAGCTCTCGTTTGTGAGTGAATGAGATAAGAAAAGAATCCCGAAGGAGACGATTATTGTTTGTTTTTGTGTTTTCAGTCTTTTATTGCTTTTTGAAGTTTGTCATAAGTTAATGAGCTTAAGTCTAAACCAATGGATTTGGTAAACTCATCACATCCTCCCTCTGATTAGGGGTAATGAGAGTACCTTAAGTGTGAAGTCAGATTCTCACACTTAATCACCTTTGATGTAGGATTAAGATCATTAACCTACTTGTGATTATTTAGATGTTTTTGTTGTTTTTGTTTAGTGTTAAGTAATGAGGTTAAGCCATAATCAGGGATTTAACAGACTCATTACACCATCCTAATAGAAGGATAATAGATGAGAACGTTTAAGCTAAGGAAAGCTCCTCAACTTAATCCATGATTAGGGATTAAACTCATGACAAAACAAGCCTTTGATTAAGTGGATTTTATCTGATGGTATGATGATGAAGTGGATTTTATGATTTGTAAGACAACTTGAGGGGGACTTGTCCATTAACACTAGGGTTAGTCCTTCTTAACCAATTAAGGAAGAATTAGAACCCTAATGCAAGGTCCAAGTTACAAGTGTGATGTCTTGATGATTATTATGTGAATGGATTAAGAGATTTAAACACATTAAGGGTTCAACACTTAGGATTAAAGTTATACACTCCATCCTAAGAGAAGGATGCAGGCATAAACTTAATCACAAAGCCTTAAAGCCTTTAGGGTTTAGTCCCTGATTATGAGATGAGAAGAGAGGACTCAAAAGAGACACAAAGGTAAAACTAAAAAAGGAGACTAATCAGAACCCTAATCATTGTCATGCTTGGTTGTTCCTAAGGTTTGTGAGGTTTTCAAGAGAAGTCTTCAATGGAACCACCAGGAAGCAGATGAAAGGATCAAGAGGAGCAAAGCAACTTGCTTCATTCAAGAAGTCAAGTCACTTGAAGAAAGAAAGTGGGAAGAGGAAGAATGAGCAAGCTCAATCTCAAACACATACAAAAATGCAGCAAGGATGCATGAAAAGAGATGAAGAGAAGTTATGAGAAGTGAAGGCAAATTCACTTCTCAAAGTCACTTACCACCTGAAAGGTTAGAAAAGGAATGCCATGCAATGCAAAATGGGATGAGATGACATGATGCAAACCAAAACCAGAAGCACATATGTGATGCTAATGATGTTATGAGATGCTACAAACATGAGGCAGCACATGGAAATGATCATACAAGTTCATGAATGCCAATGAAGCAAGTTAGGAAACATGGACATGCATGAAAAGTTATGAAGTGCACATGACATACAACATGGCAAATACATGATGCAATGATCAAACATGCTTTCAATATGTCTTATGATGTCAAATGAATCAAATGGAAGCATGGAATGTCATGGCAAGTCATGTTATGCAAGAGAATGCAAGATGGATGCATATGGAAGCCCAAATTAGGGTTTATGGACAATGCATCAAACAAAAATCAAAATCAGAAGCAAACCCTAAGATAAAAAATTGAAAACACCACACAAAGGACCCCTCATCCTATACTAACCCAATGCCCAAAGGAGA
Source organism: Lathyrus aphaca (assembly GCA_963966055.1). NCBI lineage: Eukaryota > Viridiplantae > Streptophyta > Magnoliopsida > Fabales > Fabaceae > Lathyrus > Lathyrus aphaca. Next base: position 144,730,255 of record OZ014520.1, on the reverse strand, counting down.
GGTTTTAACTCTTAACCAAATTCAAGTTATGATTTTTACAAGTTTTCTAGGGTTTTAGGGTTCCTAAACAAGAAAATTGTCAAACAAATGGAAAATGAAAGATCAAATCATGGCCATTTAATCTCAAAAACTACATGCTAAACACAATGCAATGCAAAAAGAATCAATGTCCAACTCCTCATGAATAGGCAGAAGTGATTTTTTGAACTTTGGATCAAAATAATGCACAAAAATGATTTTTATTCAATGAGAAATTCTTAAAATGCATCAAGATCAAAAAATAAATTTGGTTTGAAGGTTGGACAATGTTTCTAAATGTCTTAGAACATTTCATGAATTTTTTGGTGATTTTTAGATACTTAAAAGTATTTTTAATAAATTAATTTTCATTAATTAATTAAAAATAATCTTTTAAATATTTAAAAATACTTTTTAATGCAAAAAATGAAAATAAAAATATTCTTTGTGTCATAAAAATTAATGAAATTCTTGAGAAAAAATTTCATAATTTTTAGACAATTTTTGCTATTTTAAATAAATTATGCAAATTAAATGAAAGAAAATGAAATAAAAAATGGATTTAAAATGAAGTAAACAGAAGGAGAGGCTGAGATTCACTCTGGATTCAAAAGGGTTGACCGCGCGCGTTTTTGGAGGGTCAGGATTGCTTCTGATCAAATTAATTTAATTAAGATTAATTAAACTAAATAAAATGGATTAGGGCTAATTGAGTGAATCCAGGCCACACATGCGCGCGGGAGGTCGACTGGTCAAGGCAATCCAACGCTTCACATTCAAATGGAATTAATTACAGGGATTAGGGCATAATGATTTTCAGGTGGCCGGAGAAGACCTCCGGTCGTCTTCTCCGGTGGGAACCCCACCTGAAAATCTCCAAAACTCTCAAAACCTAACTAAAACGAAATCTAAAAACATGGAAATGATCCCCACAACTTACTGAATCAAAACCCCAAGCCAAAACTCATTTATATTTCCCCAAACTCATGAATCGAGCAAAACATTTTTTAGGTCACAGAGTTTCAGGAAGCAATTAAATTCTCATTTCATCACCATTTTCAAAACTAAAAGCATCAGAACAATCAGTGAAGCATAGAGAACAACCTAAGAACCTAAAAAATGATTTCTGGAAAAAATGTTCTTGAGCTACCTGAGTTTCGAAGCTTTCACTCTGGTAACTTTCAGACCTCCTCTCCTTGTGAAATCCACTCCTTATGACCCCTTGATGATGCTTGAATGCTTGGAAGAAATTTATGCTGGCTAGTTGAAGACTTTGAACAGCTTCTGCTCAAGCTCAGTTGAAAATGGTGATGGTGATTCAAGCTGTTTCAGGCCAATGTGAGTGGTTCTTTGTGACCAGTGTGATGAATGGAGAAGGTTTATGAAGTTTGTTCAGGTGTTTGTGGCCTGTGGAGTGAGTTTCGAATGGTTTTGCTTCTGGGAGTGAAAATGGGGGACTGGTGTTCTTGCTTGATTCAGGCTCAAGTCTTGTTGGTTTTTGCTCAATGAAGCAATGTGAGTTGATGTGTGGAAATTGTTTGAATGTTTCTGAGCTGGGCAGAGAGATTCGAAGAGAAAATGCAAATGGGGTGGGGTTTGTGTATATTGTGCTAGGGCTTGCTTCAGGCTGGCTTGGTGTTATGTTTAGCTTGCAAATGGATAGTATAAAATAATATAGGTCAGATGATGTGACCTGGCCTTTATTGATTGGTAAGTTCACTTTTGCAAAATGTCAACTTTGTTGAAAAAGAGGTATGGCTTGAGTTCTAGCTTGGTACAATGGCTAGGGCTGGCGCAGCATGGTGTGTATGGGAGGCTAGCATGGTTCAGCATCCAATGTAACAAGTGGGTGAAGTGTCATGAATGATTTTGCAACTTGCTTGTCTTTGAAACTTCATGAAAATATCTTGTTATACAAACCATGTACATGAGAAACTTTGGTTCAATTCTGATTTTTAGAACTTATGTGATGTTTGTACATTGGTTTGAAGTGAACTAGAAGTTACAAATGGCCTTGCTACATGATTTTGCAAATTTTCCAATTGGTGCATGTCTTGAAAATTAGTGATTTTTGCCAACTTTGTCACACCATAACTTTTGATCCAAAATGAATTAGGTCATGTTATTGTACTTTTTGAAAAGGGAAAAATGTATTCTACAACTTTCATGACCAAAGTTTTTCCATTTGAAGCTTTTTTGGATCAAAAATCAAGGCTTGAAAAATGACCTAAAATGACATATTCTTGAAAAGTCAACTATGCCCAAAAAAGTCAACTTTGCAAAACTTCAAATTCTTGAATTTTGTGAACTTCAACCTTCTTCCATGATCAAATAAAGATCATATACACTCAAAATGATGAAGATCACCCCTTGGTTGGGTCATTGGGGGCCTCAGATGCCCTGATTTTGCACTGACTTGTCCAGAAAGTCAACTCTTGATCAGATGACTTCCCCATGGAATTTCTTCATGAAAATTGATATGCATACTCCCCATACCATATAGAGACCAATGGAAACAAGAATGACCAAAAAATTTGGGGTTATGGCCTCTGAAACCAAAACCCTAATTTCAGGTCAACTGTGCAGTCAAACTTGGCTCTGCATCCATACCAATCCCAGTTCTTGTGATTATTTGGCATTTTTGACTTTGAGTGGATGTAATATGATACAAGAACACACATGGACCCCTTTGAAGTGATTGGTGGCCTTTGGAGTGGCTCAAGAAGCTCTTGGATTGCTCAGATCACAAACCCTAGGTGCAGATGACTTAGAAACTATGCAGTGGATCAAAAATGAGATATGAGATGATATGATTGAGCTTATGCATATGAAATGATCACAAGCCATGGTGTGAATGGGTGAGGGCAAATTTGGGGTGTTTACACTCAGCAGCTGCATGAGGCTCTTGAAGAGGTAGCAGATCTCAGTAGAAAAGCAGATGTGAAGAGAACTCGAGTAGAGATGGGGCTTACAGAGGAAGAGCTAGAGTCTTCTTTTAGCTTGGAGTTCTAGTTTTTTCCTTTGTAATTCTGATCACCTACAGAATTGTTGTAGGGATCTATTTTGATTACTGTATTTTGTGCTGTGTAAGACTTTAAACCCTATGGGGATGTTGTTTGGGTCTTAGGGCCTTTATTTTATTGCATCTTTCTTTTGTCAAATTCCTTGAGTTGTATGTTTATTTTCATAGTTTGGTTGTGGAAATGGTGTGGAAAACAATGAAAGAGAGGATCATAACAGTGATGTGTGTTTTTCACAAGTGTACGAACACGTCAGAGTAATATAAAAGATTGTCGAATCCACAGAGACCAAGTGTAAATCTATCGTACCTGTTGTTATGGTGTGTATCTAAGGCAATTGAATATAATGGTTTTAAAGAGTGTGCAATGGTAAATAGAATAATAATTTTAAACAATTAATAAAGACAGGCTCGAATGTAATTCACATAATCAATTGATAATCCGGTACTTATTAATAGAACTACTTATGAGCAATGTTTTCCACTTTGAAAAGAACTAATTTAACAGGAATTGTCGCTTTCGCGTATTCAGAACCGAGTTGTACTCTCTAATGAACCCCTCCTATTGTCACGAATAAAAAGGTGCGTACTGCGTTAGAGTAGTAAACTTATTTTTAAGAAATATAGTATCTTAACTAAGTTGAAAAGTATTTTAACCTGGATTTCTTAGCAAAAATAGGTTCTCACGAACCAGACTCTAAACTTCTTAACGCGTCCGAAAATGGTTTTAAAATCTCTTTTCTTTTTAATCCAAAAACTCCTAATGAACTAGACAAAGCGCTTTTGGCTGTTTTGAAATAGTTAAAAACAATTAAACTTAAATTGAAAGTTAAAATAGCCTTTAAGTGTTTCTACGAACAGTTGTACGGATTACCGGTTCAATTATGATCCTTACATTCTAACCTTTATGGATTTAGTTAGACATGGTAAAGTAAAAGTTCATTTTATTATTTTTCATAAAAGTATTTAGTGCGAGTGCGGAAAGTAAATAAAAGTAGTGCAAGTGCGGAAAGTAAATAAAAGTAGTGCGAGTGCGAGAAATAAAGGTATTTAAAGTGAGTGCGAGAAATAAAAGTAAAGTAAAGCGAGTGCGGAAAAATAAAGTAAAGCAATGCGGAAAGTAAATAAAATAAAGCGAGTGCGGAAAAATTAAATATGAACTAGAATTAAAATGGCGGCAGGATTAACTTCCTCCCAGAGTGCTTCAAAACTCGATCACACAGACGTATACAGACTCAATCACTCGATTGTAGTAACACCCCGATGTGAAGTGATCACTACTTTAAAACTGATATATGCCTAAGAGATTCTAAGTTTGGATGATTGAAAACGAAAATCTAAGGCCCTATTTATAGGAAAACAAATAGTAAGAAAAGACCAGGATGCCCCCTCCACTAAAAATTGGAGGGAAAAACCTTTGCCTTGTGGCGCCCGCCACAGGCCTTGGCGCCTGCCACGAGTGCATTTTTGTGGAGAGAGTGGGGAACATGGGCTCTTGCAGTTGTGGAGTGGTCTTGGGACGTGGCCACATCATGGATGACCCCATGGCGCCAACCATGGTGGATGTCATAAGTGTAAAAAGCTGAAAAACTTGATTTTTGTCAGTTTCAGCTACTTTTTCGCTCCTTTTCTCGATTTAGGCCCTGATTACATAGAAAACCTGAAAGTAAAGAAAAACAAAGTAATAACATAACAAAATAGAAATAAAAACCTAAAATGCATGCGAAATCAGAGTCAGAAATACAGTGAAATTTAGTGTTATCAAACAGGTTGATTCCAAAGGCCATCTGGATTCCTCATGAGATACCAGAACTGGGGGAAATAAAAGCTTGATGATGAAAACATGAAGATTGCATTGCATATAATGTGTTTGTTTGTTTTGCAAGTAGTTCATCATTTTTCTAACATTTATATCAATTTCAGGCACTATAGCTCCTAAGAATGTTCAGAGACAGCCAATTGTACACAGATACCCTACAAAGGTGAACAGAGAGAGAGCAATAGATCAGATGCAAGCAGATCTGGCTAACCTAAGGACACGAATGAACAACTTCATGACCCTCATGGCTGGGATGGGTCAAACTCAAGAGCGTTTATGCGAAATGGTAGAGAACAGTCAAGCCAGGAACAATGGGACAACAGATGGAGGTAATCGCAACGGGGCTGGTGCCCGTCATGTTGAAATCCCTGTGGTGCAACCAGGGGTCACTATTATCAATGATGGAGTGAATAACATGCAGATGGATGGACAGGACGAACAATTCACTTTGCTGGATGAGGCAGAAGGCCAGGGGGTGACATGAATAGGAGGTTTGAAGAAATGGCTGAGCAAATTCGCGCCATTCAATCTCAGAGTTCTCTAGGGTTTAACATCACTGATTTGGGTTTGGTGCCAGGGGTGAGAATTCCCTACAAATTCAAGGTCCATACTTTTGATAAGTATAACGGCACGACTTGCCCAAAAAGTCACCTTCAGTCTTTTGTGGGAAGGATTTCCGCACATACAGATGATGAGAAGCTGTGGATGTATTACTTCCAGGATAGTCTTGTAGGAGCTTCCTTGGAATGGTACATGAAGTTGAGCAGAGTCAATATTCGAAGCTGGAAGGATTTAGCTGAGGCGTTTGTGAAACAGTATCAGTACAATTTGGATATGGCTCCAAATCGTACCCAGTTGTAGACAATGTCTCAGAGTGCTAAAGAAGGGTTCAAAGAGTACGCCCAGAGGTGGTGTCTGCTTGTTGCTTGGGTGCAACCTCCCTTGTTGGAAAATGAAATGGAAGACATGTTCATGGAAAACTACTACGGAGGAGCAATGGTGCCCTCACCGTCTTGCTGTGATGGTCTGGAACAACGGGATCTACTGCGCTGCTGGTCCCTCCGGTCAAGTCGTGCTGATAAGGCAGTCTGGGCACTCTGGACCTCTCGAAGGTTACCTAGGATGGAACCCTGAGTGGCCTCCATAAGCTGGTGGTGTCGGCGGTTGACTTCTTGCTGACGGGCCTGCTCTGATGTGATATCGATCAAGGTGCGACAAACATTCCCGTAGGCACGATCCGAAACCAATCGCGATTATTGCATGAAGCTCATGTTATCCGTCAGTTGTTGTGAAATGGTAGAGAGTAGGTCGTCTCGCCTTTCCTCTCTAGCCTTCATATCACACCACATCTCCTCAGTGATATAGAATCTAGGAGTAGCACCTATAACAGGGTTAGAGGAAGATGGTGCGGTGTGTGACTGTGAAGGATAATGGGGGGACACGTGAGGTATGGGAGAATGTTCTCTCCATTCATATTCTTCATCAGTGTCATGTGCCTCCCCATCAGGAATATTAGGAGGAAGTGGACCCAAAACAGGTGGAGCATTCAGATCATAGGTCCAGTTCCTTTCATTACGTACATTGGTACATCTACTGCAAGGTAAAGCAACAGAAGGGATAGCTACCCCGTGAACCATCAACTCATAACCACCTGCTCTCCTTGTTCAACACAATTTCATGTCTTTTAGAAATTTTAAATTAATTGTGCAAGGAGGTAGGGGTTCAAGTGTAGCTATCTCATTGTTCAAGTTAAGAGCCCGAGCAATAGACGTAACAAGTCCTCCAATAACAATCGGTCCTGTTTTATTAACAGTTAAAGCCATGTGTGCAAGCATAAACGGGACCAGATTGATATGAGTATTTGTGAGGCTTCCGTGCAAAAATAGAAGCTCTTTAGAGTTTACCTTATTTAGACTCTCCCGGCCAAAAATAGTACATGCCAAAAGATATCTGAAAACTCTTCTGGTCGGGTTATGGATGGTCGACGCAAGTATTCCTTCAAAAGAATTTATTGAAGTACTTGACTGCCTCTACCAGAAGGAAAATACTTCGGTCGACCATTCTGAATCCAAAGGTTCCTCACATATAGCACCTTCCCTATGAGGGATTCCTGACAAGCCAGTTAGTTTGTCAGTACTGTATTCGTATTCAATTCCAAACAGTCTAAAATTAACAGTACCGACTGTGCTAGCAGTGTTAGGACTGACAATGTATATTAACGAACTCAAAAACTCAACTGTCAGCCTCTCATAGGTAGGTTCCTGATTTACAAAAATATTATGCAAGCATAGAAAATCTAATAAATGAAAAACACTATGATATAGACCCAAAGAGTAAAGACAGTTATCATCTACGTACCTAGTCGAGAGAATTTCTCGACTCTGAAGCCTTTGAATTATTTTCCTTTGCCTATCTCCCAGTCTTCCATCGCGAAGAAGATATCCGTTGAACTCCATTTTTGTTGCTCCTTGAGAAGTTGAATATGGTGAAGAGTGGTTTATGTAGGAAATGGTAAAGGTTGGATTTTTATGGTTTGTGGTGGATGAAAATAAAAATGGATTTTGGATGGGTTTTATAGATGGTGAATGTATGAGAATGGTGGGAGTTTTAATGGGGTTCAATGGGATTTTTGGAAGTTGGAAAAATGGGTTTTGGAAGTTTGAAAGTGTAAAAATGGTGGGGGAGATGAATCTGCCCTGAAATAGGGTGGAACGGCGTGGCAGGCACCATAGGGCTATGGCGGGCGCCACAAGGCCATTTTGCCTTTGGGCCAATTTTTTTTAATTCCCCTTGTGGGCTTCGCGTACCTTTTGTCTTCGGGGGGTCCGGATAGCGTTTTCTTCTTTCTTCTAAGGCACAAAGCTTGCATACTTTTTATGAAGGCAAAAATGAAAAATATTTTTTTGTTCTTTTTTCATTATTGGACATAAAATAAAATAAAATAAAATGAAAGAAAAAGAAAAAAAAATGAGTATTAGTGCACGAAATAATATATAAGATAAAAATCAAAGTACATGGAAAATGTAATATATGCGATAATGTAAAATATGGCTAGAGATGCGAGAAATAAAATAAGGCATGAAATATTAAATACTAGAGTAATAATGTTAGTGTAAAACGATCATGTGGTAGGCTTCTATGCCTGGTGCGATCCACGAATCTCAGATATCTCCCTCCGAAGCTCTCCAATCTCCTGATATAGAGCGTCGGCCTTTGAGGCATGGGTGAGATCAGATATCTCGATCTGTAATGCCAAGTCCGCTACTTCCTGCTTGAGCAGGGAAGTCTCCCTGTGGAGCTCATAAATCTGGGTATGTAGATCAGGCGGCTGCAAAGACATATTGTTAGACATAACAATGATTCGGGGAGAAAGAGGTGTAGGAGTGTACTCAACGGCGGAAGGTGATTTTGGCTCTTCGATAGTCTCTCCATAACCCTCTAAAGAATAACTCCAATTAGCAGGGTCGTGGACACTGGTCATCAGCGGGTTAGGTAATGTAAAGTAATGTATCACTTCAATGTCAATCAGTAATCTAAACATGTTGGGCTCAAAAGAGGCCCTCCTCATCAATCCTATGTCAAGACAAAAGTCAACATCCATGGTGGTGTAGCAGCAGAAGGTCCTGAGGTGCAATAATTTGCGAGACAAACCCAATGCAATAGCAATTTGTGTAACAATCACACCGACATGTATAATGCCTACAGATGACCTGGCGACACTGGCAAGGCTCTTCAACAGAAATTTGCCGCAAGCAATTGGGCGTGACTGAGTCTCACAAAACAGTAGGAAAATCTCCTCCTCACACAGCAAAGTCTCTGTATCTGGCAAACCGAGGAAAGAGTGTTCTAGAATCATCTGGAAGTACCTTAACGCGGGGTTGTGGATTACCTGAGAAAACTGAGTGAAAGGATCTTGGCTCCCTCCACCTGAGATGTTACTCCAAAACTTCTCCACTTCTCTGCTCATAAAATACCCCATCAGTGTCTCTGGAATAGCATCAGGAGTAGTCTGAAAACCTAGTAAATCACCAAACTCTTTGTGAGAGAAAGAGTAATCAGTCCTGAGCAACCTGAAAATAGCATGTCCATCAGGTCCAGCCCAAGAATCATAATCAAACAAGCTAAGGAACTCTAGATTCAAGTTCCTGTAAGTGTTGTTCATGTCGTCGAACTGGTTGCACTGGAGTTGGTGGCATAAGAATCTGACGCTTGGCTCTATCCCCAAGGCATCCCTGCAATCTTGGTCTGGGTACCGTGTAGGTGCCATAGGGCGTCTCATGTGGACATAGTAACGCTCTCTCTGCGCGTCGTCTCTGAAGGTCACGTGCATGTCGTCGGGGTTCTGCATTCTGCACAAGGTTAGCAAAAGAGTCCTGAAATCACATAAAAAATTCAATCGTTAGTCCTGACAGAATAATAAAGTAAATAAATTAAAATAAAGTAAAAATAAATAAAAGTAAGATAAGAAAACCATGGGTTTCCTCCCATGCAGCGCTTGTTTAACGTCATTAGCTCGACGACCGGATTTTATACATCATTCGAAGAATTTGGTGGATCACTTAGAGTATGGCTGAAGTATGTTATTGTAATGTCACCTCCTTCGTAGGGCTTCAGTCTCTGTCCATTGACGATGAACGGTTTACATGTGTTGGTTCTTGATTTCAATAGCATAAGATCTTAGAATCTTAGATACTTCGAAAGGGCCAGTCCATCTCGAACGAAGCTTCCCTAGAAAAAGTCGCTACCTAGAATCAAACAGAAGAACAGGATCGCCTATTTTGAAGTCTTTTCTTATGATTATTTTATCATGCCAAGATTTTGTTCTTTCTTTGTATATGATGGCATTTTCGTAGGCAGATTGTCTGAACTCTTCTAATTTGTGGATATCAAGGATACGTTTTTCACCAGCAGTTAGGTAATCCAAATTCAAAGTTTTAATGGCCCAATAGGCTTTATGCTCTAACTCAAAAGGTAAGTGACATGATTTTCCATAGACTAGTTGATAAGGGGTTGTTCCTATAGGGGTTTTGAAAGCGGTTCTATAGGCCCATAACGCTTCTTGAAGTTTCTGCGACCAATCTTTTCTAGATATAGAGACAGTCTTCTCAAGAATTTGTTTGATCTCCCTATTAGATACTTCCACTTGTCCATTAGTCTGTGGGTGGTATGGTGTTGCTACTCTATGCTTAACTCCATATTTGCTTAAAAGTTTATCAAATATCCTCGATATGAAGTGTGATCATCCATCACTTATGACTAAGCGGGGTGTTCCAAACCTGGGAAATATATATTTTTTAAATAATTTGATGACTACTCTGGTGTCATTCGTGGGTGCGGCGATAGCTTCAATCCATTTAGACATGTAGTCAACAACTACTAAGATATACTGATTTCCTAAAGATGGTGGGAACGGTCCCATAAAGTCTATACCCCATACGTCGAAGAGTTCTACTTCTTGGATATTTATTAGAGGCATTTCATTACGTCTTGAAATATTTCCTGTACGTTGGCATCTGTCACATTTGACAATGAAAGCATGGACATCACGCCACATGGTAGGTCAGAATCGGCAAGCTTGAAGAATCTTGGCGTAGGTCTTAGATGTGCTTGCATGTCCACCATAGGGCGCAGAGTGACAATGCTCAATTATATTATGTACCTCCTCTTCTAGAACGCAACGGCAGAAAATGCCATTTTTACCTCTCTTGAAAAGAAATGGTTCGTCCCAATAGAAGTTTATCACATCATTGTAGAACTTCTTCTTCCGGTAGTAATTAAGATCGGGGGGTATGATGTCAGCGACTAGGTAATTAACAAAGTCTGCATACCAAGGTACATTACTTATAGCTAAAGATTTATGAGAATGCTCATGCGGGTCTAGGTTATCATCTTCAATAGTTTCTAGTTGGGCTATCAGTCTATCATATGCAAAATCGTCATTTATGGGCACTGAGTCAGGTTTCAAGTATTCTAGCCTAGAAAGGTGATCAGCTACTACATTATCTGTGCCTTTCTTATCACGGATATCTAAATCAAACTCTTGCAGTAGTAGAATCCATCGAAGTAACCTAGGTTTGGCATCTTTTTTACTTAGTAAGTAACGAATGGCATCATGGTCGGTGTAAACTATAATTTTGGCTCCTACTAGATAAGATCTAAATTTGTCTATGGCGAAAACTACAGCTAGGAGATCTTTTTCGGTTGTTGCGTAGTTGAGTTGTGCAGCGTCTAGGGTTCTACTGGCATAATAAATTACGTGTAACTTTTTATCTTTTCTCTGACCTAGAACGGCTCCAACAACATAGTCACTAGCGTCACACATTATCTCAAACGGTTCTGACCAATCAGGGGGTTTCATTATAGGTGCTGAAATCATAGCTTGCTTCAATAGATTAAATGATTCAGTACATTTTTCATCGAAGATGAATTCAACATCTTTCATTAAAATACCAGTTAAGGGCTTTGTTATTTTGGAGAAGTCCTTGATAAAACGTCGGTAAAATCCGGCATGTCTAAGAAAACTTCTTATCTCCCTAATAATCTTGGGCGGTTTTATATTCTCTATGACTTCTATTTTAGCTTTGTCTACCTCTATACCTTTTTCGGAAACTATATGTCCTAAAACAATCCCTTTGGTGACCATGAAATGACACTTTTCCCAATTTAGCACAAGGTTTACCTCCACACATCTTTCCAGGATTTTCTCAAGGTTGATAAGACAATTTTTGAAATCAGATCCACAAACTGAGAAATCGTCCATAAATACTTCCATGATTCCATCTAAATAGTCTGCAAAGATAGACATCATGCAGCGTTGGAAAGTGGCAGGGGCATTACATAGTCCAAAAGGCATTCTTCTGTAGGCAAAAGTTCCAACAGGGCATGTAAAGGTAGTTTTTTCTTGATCTTCGGGGTGAATAGGTATTTGGAAGAATCCTGAATATCCATCTAGGTAACAAAAGTAAGAGTGTCTGGCTAGGCGCTCCAACATTTGGTCTATGAATGGTAATGGGAAATGGTCCTTCCTAGTTGCTATATTTAATTTTCTATAGTCTATGCATATACTCCAACCTCCATCAGTTCTTTTTGCTACAGGTTCGCCCTTCTCGATTTGCACGACTGTGATGCCTCCCTTTTTAGGTACTACATGCATAGGACTTACCCATTTACTGTCTGAGATCGGATATATTATACCTGCCTCTAGTAACTTAAGAACTTCAGTCTTAACTACTTCACTCATCATCGGATTTATTCTTCGTTGGTGTTCTCTGGAGGGTTTTGAATCTTCTTCAAGCAAAATCCGATGTATGCATACGGATGGGCTTATTCCTTTTAGATCTGAGATCTTATATCCTAAGGCTGAGGGATACCTTCGTAAAACATCTAACAATTTGTTTGTTTCCTCTTGGTCCAAGGTAGCACTGACTATAATTGGACGGTCCATTTCTTCATCAAGAAATTCATATCTCAGGTTCTTAGGCAGTTCCTTAAGTTTTAAGGTTGGTTTCATAGGGCAAGGCATATGATCTGGGGTAAGAGATAAACATTCGTGAAGGTTATCATCAATGTAGGGTTTTTATAACTGTCATCTTCCTAAATAAGGGTTGATGGCAGTTTTATAGATTCGGTTTCTTCTTCTTGTTCTAATTCCCTAATGTATTCATCTATGATATCTAAGGCATAACAAGCATCTCCTATTACAGGTGCCATAAGAAATTTCGAGAGTACAAATTCTATCTTCTCGTTGCCTACCTCGAAGGTTAGTTTCCCTTTTTTAACATCTATTATGGCTCTAGGGGTTGATAAGAATGGTCTACCTAGGAGGATTGGTATGTCGCCATCTTCTTTAATGTCCATGACAACAAAATCAGTGGGGATAAACAGCTGACCTATCCTAACAGGGATGTCTTCAAGTATTCCTATAGGGTATTTAACGGATCTATCGGCTAATTGAAGTGACATCTTAGTAGGTTGTAATTCTCCTAAGTTTAACCTTTCACAAACTGCTAAAGGCATTAAGCTCACACTAGCTCCTAAGTCTAGAAAAGCTTTTTCGATGACATGATTCCCCAAAATACAAGGAATGGAAAAATTTCCGGGATCTTTATCTTTCTTTGCTAATTTATTTTTGGAAATAGAATTACATTCCACGGGTTTCAGATCTTCAAGTCTACGTTTATTTGTAAGTATGTCTTTGAGAAACTTTGCGTAAGAAGGTATTTGGGTGATGGCTTATGTAAAGGGGATTTCTACATGAAATTTTTCTATAACCTTAACGAAATTTTGATACTGATTATTGATCTGGGGTTACTTTAATCTTTGGGGGTATGGTATTGGTGGTTTGTATGGCGGTGGTGGTACATAGGTTTTGTTTTTAGGTTCTTCTCCTTTTTCCTTGACTTTCCAGGTTTTCAGATTCCTCTGGTTCCTTCTCTTCATTTCTCTCAGAAGTTTTGGGCTCACTCAATCTAGGGTTTGAGGGTTCCTCATAAGTGGTTCCACTTCTTAGAGTAATGGCATTTTCTTGCCCTTTCGGGTTCTGTTGAGGTTGCCCAGGGAACTGTCCTCCAGGTGTAGTCTGAGGGGCTTGGTTTAAAGCTACCTGAGAGATCTGGGTTTCAAGCATCTTATTGTGAGTAATAATTTGGTCAACCTTGGTTCCTAACTGGGTAATTAGTTCGTTAACATGAACGTTTTGGTTCATGAACTCTTTGTTTTGTTGTGTTTGAGCGGTGATAAAATTTTCCACAATTTTCTCAAGGCTTGGTTTTGGTGGTACAGGTTGCATAGGTTGATTTATTCTCGGGGCTTGGTAACCTTGTTGTCTCGGAGGTGCGGTATTTTGGATAGGGTTATTATTTTTATAGGAGAATTTTGGGTGATTCCTCCATCCAGGGTTGTATGTTTTTGAAAATGGGTTCCCTTGGGTGTAATTCACTTGCTCAGGGTTGGTCTCATTTAACAGATTGCATTCGGCGGATTGGTGTCCTTGCGTGCCACATATCTCACAATTCGACGAAACTGCAGCTACAGTATTCGGGGTTGTACACATATGTTCGACTCTAAGGGCCAACGCGTCCATTTTAGCTTGCATCATGTCTATATAGCTTAACTCATGTATTCCTCATTGGGCTTCCTTCTTTTCTACGGTTGCTCTTTCTACTCCCCATGATTGATGGTTTTGGGCCATATCTTCGATAAGGGCACTAGCTTCAGGGTAAGGTTTGTTCATCAATGCGCCACCAGCGGCAGCGTCGATGGTCATCTTAGTGTTATAATGAAGTCCATTATAGAAGGTTTGAATGATTAGCCAGATCTCTAAACCATGATGTGGGCATGCTCTTAATAGCTCTTTATATCTCTCCTAGGCTTCGAACAACGATTCTCCTTGGTTTTGGGTAAATCTGGTTATTAGGTTTCGAAGAACAGCAGTCTTACTCGGGGGAAAATATCTAGCAAGGAAAACTCTTCTAAGGTCTTCCCAAGTTGTTATGGAATTGGGTGGAAGGGAATCTAACCATGATAGAGCCTTATCTCTGAGGGAAAAAGGAAATAATCTTAAGCGTATCTCCTCAGGAGGAGCTCCATTGGTTTTAAAGGTGTCTGCTAACTGGAGAAAGTTTTTTAAATGTTGGTTTGGGTTCTAGGTAGCAAGACCTACGAATTGTCTCTGTTGCACTAATTGTAGCAGGGATGGTTTGAGTTCAAAATTATTGGCTGGGATAACAGGGTTTACTATACTGGAACTAGGTTCCTCGTTTGATGGTTGAGCGAAGTCCTTAAGAGGTCTTCGGTTTTGATCTTCTGCCATAGCTCTCCTAATCCTATGGAAAAATAAACGTGTGCGAGCGTAACGTTCAGGTTCAGCTAGAGGGTGTACTAAGCTTCCGGTACTACGAGTCTTTCGCATTGACCGGCAGGTAACAACCTTAGTCTAAACGGTATAACTACAGGGCGTGAATTTTGACGAAATTGGTCCCCGACAACGACGCCAAAAACTTGATGCGTGTTTTTCGCAAGTGTACGAACACGTCAGAGTAATATAAAAGATTGTCAAATCCACAGAGACCAAGTGTCAATCTATCGTACCTGTTGTTATGGTGTGTATCTAAGACAATTGAATATAATGGTTTTAAAGAGTGTGCAATGGTAAATAGAATAATAATTTTAAACAATTAATAAAGACAGGCTCGAATGTAATTCACATAATCAATTGATAACCCGGTACTTGTTAATAGAACTACTTATGAGCAATGTTTTCCACTTTGAAAAGAACCAATTTAACAGGAACTGTCGCTTTCGCGTATTCAGAACTGAGTTGTACTCTCTAATCAACCCCTCCTATTGTCACAGATAAAAAGGTGCGTACTGTGTTAGAGTAGTAAACCTATTTTTAAGAAATATAGTATCTTAACTAAGTTGAAAAGTATTTTAACCTGGATTTCTTAGCAAAAAGAGGTTCTCACGAACCAGACTCTAAACTTCTTAACGCGTCCGAAAATGGTTTTAAAATCTCTTTTCTTTTTAATCCAAAAACTCCTAATGAACTAGACAAAGCGCTTTTGGCTGTTTTGAAATAGTTAAAAACAATTAAACTTAAATTGAAAGTTAAAATAGCCCTTAAGTGTTTCTACGAACAGTCGTACGGATTACCGGTTCAATTATGATCCTTACATTCTAACCTTTATGGATTTAGTTAGACATGGTAAAGTAAAAGTTCATTTTATTATTTTTCATAAAAGTATTTAGTGTGAGTGCGGAAAGTAAATAAAAGTAGTGCAAGTGCGGAAAGTAAATAAAAGTAGTGCGAGTGCGAGAAATAAAGGTATTTAAAGCGAGTGCGAGAAATAAAAGTAAAGTAAAGCGAGTGCGGAAAAATAAAGTAAAGCAATGTGGTAAGTAAATAAAATAAAGCGAGTGCGGAAAAATTAAATACGAACTGGAATTAAAATGGCGGTAGGATTAACTTCCTCCCAGAGTGCTCCAAAACTCGATCACACAGACGTATACAGACTCGATCACTCGATTGTAGTAACACCCCGATGTGAAGTGATCACTACTTTAAAACTGATATATTCCTAAGAGATTCTAAGTATGGATGATTGAAAATGAAAATCTAAGGCCCTATTTATAGGAAAACAAATAGTAAGAAAAGACCAGGATGCCCCCTCCACTAAAAAGTGGAGGGGAAAACTTTTGCCTTGTGGCGCCCGCAATGAGTGCATTTTTGTGGAGAGAGTGGGGAACGTGGGCTCTTGCAGTTGTGGAGTGGTCTTGGGACGTGGCCACATCATGGTTGACCACATGGCGCCAACCATGGTGGATGACGTAAGTGTAAAAAGCTAAAAAACTTGATTTTTGTCCGTTTCAGCTCCTTTTTCGCTCCTTTTCTCGATTTAGGCCCTGATTACATAAAAAACTTGAAAATAAAGAAAAAAATGTAATAACATAACAAAATAGCAATAAAAACCTAAAATGCATGCGAAATTGGAGTCAGAAATACGGTTAAATTTAGTGTTATCAAACAGGTTGATTCCAAAGGCCATCTGGATTCCTCATGAGATAGTAGAACTAGGGGAAATAAAAGCTTGATGATGAAAACATGAAGATTGCATTGCATATAATATGTTTGTTTGTTTTGCAAGTAGTTCATCATTTTTCTAATGTTTATATCAATTTCAGGCACTATAGCTCCTAAGAAGGTTCAGAGACAGTCAACTGTACACAGATACCCTACAAAGGTGAACAGAGAGAGAGCAACGGATCAGATGCAAGCAGATCTGGCTAACCTAAGGACACGAATGGACAACTTCATGACCCTCATGGCTGGGATGGGTCAAACTCAAGAGCGTTTGTGCGAAATGGTAGAGAACAGTCAAGCCAGGAACAATGGGACAACAAATGGAGGTAATCGCAACGGGGTTGGTGCCCGTCATGTTGAAATCCCTATGGTGCAACCAGGGGTCACTATTATCAATGATGGAGTGAATAACATGCAGATGGATGGGCAGGACAAACAATTCACTTTGCTGGATGAGGCAGAAGGCCAGGGGGTTGACATGAATAGGAGATTTGAAGAAATGGTTGAGCAAATTCGCGCCATTCAATCTCAGAGTTCTCTAGGATTTGACATCACTGGTCTGGGCTTGGTGCCAGGGGTGAGAATTCCCTACAAATTCAAGGTCCCTACTTTTGCTAAGTATAACGGCACGACTTGCCCAAAAACTCACCTTCAGTCTTTTGTGGGAAGGATTGTCGCACATACAGATGATGAGAAACTGTGGATGTATTACTTCCAGGATAGTCTTGTAGGAGCTTCCTTGGAATGGTACATGAAGCTGAGCAGAGTCAATATTCGAAGCTGGAAGGATTTAGCTGAGGCGTTTGTGAAACAGTATCAGTACAATTTGGATATGGCTCCAAATCGTACCCAATTGCAGACAATGTCTCAGAGTGCTAAAGAAGGGTTCAAAGAGTACGCCCAGAGGTGGCGTCTGCTTGTTGCTCGGGTGCAACCTCCCTTGTTGGAAAATGAAATGGCAGACATGTTCATGGGAACATTGCAGGGTGTGTTTATTGAAAGACTGGCATCTTGTTCAGCAGCAAAGTTTAATGACATCGTGATAGTCTGAGAGAGGGTTGAAACTCTTCTGAAGATGGGGAAAATCCAAGACAGTGGTGCAGGTAACTCAAGTGGTGTTCGAAAAGATTTTAATGGACCTCCAATAATAAGGGAAGGAGAAACTAAAGTTGTGTACGGTCGAGGCCGGGGCCGTGGATACAGAGGATCTTACGAGCAAGTGGCAGCTGTCACCATTCCATCAAGTGCTTTGCAACAAACCCAACAACAAAAACAATAGCCACAACGCAATAACTATCAGCAAAGACCCTATCAACAGAAACAAGCTCGTCCAGCTAACAGGGTGCTCGAAGCCATCCCAATGACGTACACGACCCTGCTCCAGAGATTGTTAGATTTGAACTTGGTTCAGTTGAGGACATTAGCACCACCACCACCTGGAGAGCTTCCAGTGGGGTATGATGCTAACGTAAGATGCGCCTTTCACTCAGGTGCTCCCGGACATTCAACAGAGAAGTGCAGGGCATTACAGCATAAGGTCCAAGACTTGATTGACTCAAAAGCAATTAACTTTGCACCGCCTCCAAATGTTACATCAAACCCCATTCCAAATCATAGAGGGGCCATAATAAATGTCGTTGATGGTGGTGAGAGGTTAAACTTGATTTTGAATGTGAATGAAGTGAAGACTTCGTTGTTAGTCGTGAAAGATAGATTGCTGAAAGGGCAGGTATTCCCAGGGTGTGATTATGACTGCGAGGGTTGCATGAATTCCATTAATGGTTGTGAGGTTTTAAGAGTTGGGTTGCAGTGTTTGATTAACGAAGGGTCCCTACAGTTCGACAGGGTTGACAATAGAAGTGATTGTGTGTCTACCATAACAATTTATTTTGATCCTGCTGAAGTTCCTGCCCGGAGAGAACCTGTGACTATCTATGTTCCAGAAGAGAGTCTTGTTACCATTACTGTTTCGAGACCAGTCCCTTATGCTGATGACAAGGCCATCCCTTGGCATTATGGCTTAGACGTGTATGTAGATGGTCAGAAGGTGGAGAGTAAAATAGTGACAATTGACCCGATTGTTGTGAATGTTGGAGGAGTTGGTGGATTTACAAGGAGTGGGCATCTCTTTGCTCCTCAAACTCTTAGAGGTGATCATGAAGCTGAAGCTGCTACAAAGGCTAAGGGTAAACAGCTAGCAACTGAAAAGGTGACAACTCCTGCTCCTAGTTAAGGCACTTTTGAAAAAGAAGTTGAAGCGTTCATGAGAATAATTAAGAAAAGCGACTATAAGGTGGTTGAACAGCTAAATCAAACTCCGTCCAAGATATCCATTATGTCATTGTTAATGTGTTCTCAAGCTCACCGGGAGGCTCTGCTAAAAGTTTTACAAATGGCATATGTACCACAAGAGATAACTGTTAACCAGTTGGAGGCCATGGTATCCAGTGTGAATGCCAACCATGGGTTGGGATTCACAGATAGAGATCTCACATCTGAAGGACGCAATCACAATAAGGCCCTACACATCACCATGGAGTGTATGGGTGTTGTTATATCACATGTCTTGGTAAACACAGGCTCTTCTCTCAATGTGCTTCCTAAGAAGGCCCTAATGAAGTTGAATGTTGAGGGTATTGTCTTACGACACAGTGATTTGATTGTAAAAGCCTTTGACGGGTCTTGGAGGTCTGTGTTCGGGGAGGTGGAGCTACCGGTAAAGATTGGGTCTCAGGTATTCAAGAGTACATTCTATGTTATGGATATTCAACCCGCTTATAGCTGTCTGCTAGGGCGTCCTTGTATTCATGCTGCTGGCGCAGTAACATCCATGTTGCATCAGAAGTTAAAGTATGTGGTAGACGGCCAGGTTGTTAGTATATACGGAGAAGAAGATATTTTCGTAAGTCATCTGTCGACCTTCAAGTACGTGGAAATGGACAGGGAGATCCATGAAGCACTTTTCCAGGCTTTTGAGACGGTTAATGTTAGTACTTTGTCTCCGGTGGCTGCAGTCCAGAGCAATGAAAAGGAAGAGACTCCTATCTACTCCTGCAAGCAAGCTAAGGAAGTAGTCCAATCCGGAAATGCACAGGGCTGGGGCAAACTGCTAGAAGTGGAAAGGAAAGATGACAATTGTGGTCTTGGATACCAACCTAGTGGGTCTAGCTGGTCTCAAGACAGTAAGTCCATAACGTTCACTAGTGCTGGAATGCTCGACTACAACAACGTTTATGCTATAGAGGAAGGTGGGGATAGTAACTGCGACTTGGATAATTGGATTCACCCATGCGTACCTGGGGAGGAGCTCCGGAACTGGTCTGCTGAAGATTTCATTTAAGTCACATGGCAGTCAAAGTAATTTTCTTTGTTTCCATTTTATCATACTGCATGTCAAATCCTGCACTCTGCCCAAGGTGCATGAATCCATTTGTAGGGCCACCATGCTTTTAATGCATTTACTTTTCCCATGAAATAAAGGACATTTTTCAAGCGAAACTGTGTTCTCTTTCTTTCGTTTTAAATTTTTTCACAAAAAGCAAAATATATAAATAAAATGGCAATGTTTTTTTTTAGTGTTTTGTGTGTTTGCATCTTTTTTTGAAAAGAACAGATTCTGAAATAAGCACATCATTTGTGCAGTGTTGATCACTCGTATTCTTGTGATAACGTTCCTACTATGACTATGCATGACTTCGAGAATCCTATCTACCAAGCTGATGAAGGGGTTGAGGAAGACTGTGAACTCCCGGAAGAATTGGCTAGGTTGTTGAAACAAGAGGAAAGGGTCATTCAGCCTCATTAGGAAGAAGTAGAAATCGTCAACATCGGGTCTGAGGATGTAAAGAAAGAGATAAAGATTGGGGCCAGTCTGCAAGCCGAAGTAAATAAGGAATTGATTGATATGCTACATGAATATGTGGATATTTTCACCTGGTCGTATCAAGATATGCCATGACTAGTGTCGTACCTCAAAAAATACGATCCTCGCGAAAGACGCGGAAAAACAGACAAACATAGTTGCCACTTAATTTTAATCTATTCCTAATAAAGGAAAAGGGAAATATAGATAAAACCTATAAAGGAGGGAACTTGGTCGTCGAAACCAAATTCTAGGTTCGGGAGTCGGTTACGCAAGAGGAATGTATTAACACCTCTTACGTCCATTGTACTCAACGGGAACCTCTTAGTCTAATCTGCGATTGAATACTAACTTATATTAATGTCTTCTTAATGGTAAACGGTATGGAGAATGTTGGTTTTGTTCCTAGGGTTCTCGGCAAGGATTGAGATCCGTGTGCCTACGTATTCCCTTGTGCAATGGGAAAGTCAGAGCCTCGTAGTTTGTGGTACTAAGGTTTGAATAGTCTCGATCGCAACAGGGGCGAGAGAAAAGGGGAAGTTAATTGTTAGTGGGCTCGCCAAGGAATGGGATCCTTGTGCCTACGTATCCTTGTTGAGGAATCAGAGCGTCGTAGTTCGACTAACTACGAGTAGGTCGGTGTTTTTTAATGAATGATTATTTAAACCACATTCTAACTGCTAAGAGTGGGCTTGTCTGCTCGTGATTGGAGGATGAAGCGCTAGCTTGTTTGCGAGATAGAAGGAATTTAAATAATGGTTGAGTGTTTAAACCGCTCTCTAATGGCTAAGCGTTGGCTTGTCTGCTCGCTATAGGAGGCTGAAGCGCTAGCTTGTTTGCACGATAGGAGGGATTTAAATTAAACTCGTTTAGAGAAAATATGCTTGATTTAATTAATGTTTTAGGAACGAAGGGGTGAATAAACCGCATCCCGTGGGGCGAGCCTCAGGAGCATTCATTCAAGAATTCGAGGAATGCTAGACTCCAGAACTCAGTTCTTTCGTTATTTAATTATGAAAATATTTGAAGGTCGAGTTCGGAAAAGTTGATGGCGAGGCACGATGCACTCGACTTAATTAATTCGTGATTCGATTAAAGTGATAAAAAAATAAGAATTAAATTAAATTGCAACAATTAGAATAATGGATATGAATAATCAAATTAAATTGAATTTAATAGAATACTAAATAATTGAAATAATATAATAGAATAAAAGTTAAATTGAATTTATTTTATCGAAATTGAATTATATAATAAATAAAATAAAAGGCCTCATATTGATTAAATTTCCCAATTTAAGATATTGGGAATAATTTAAATTTTTTTATATCATTGGCCAAAAATAGATTTATTAACATATTTTCCTTTTAAAACAATTGAAATGTTTCTTATCAAAAAACAAAATAGTTATATATATATATATATATATATATATATATATATATATATATATATATATATATATATATATATATATATATATATATAAAAATAGAATTATGGGCCACCTGAATGAAATGGGGCGCAAGCCCACTAACTTCATCCTTAAATCCATTGAATCCCGAGTTAACAATAACACGTTTTTTTACACACAACAAATGACCTAACCATTGGCATCATTGGTCAGAGTCCCAATCCATTGCCTTAATGACGCCGACAACTCCACCAATCAATGCTAGAAACAAGGACCAGAGCCTTGGGCAGTGAAACAAATTAATATGGAACAAATATCAACACATAGAACTTTTGAAACTCATTAAAAAAACAAGAAAACAGAAACTTTATTCAAAACATTTCCGCATACTGTCGCTCCCGACAAGTGACACAGGGTCAGATGAAGGTACAGACGCGAACGGTCGGCGAAGGGAACAGTGAGAACACACAGCCGTGAACTCACTGGAGAATGAATAGAGTCGCCAGCTAGGCATTTTTATCCCGGAGGAAAGGTAATGCTGCATAGACCTAGAAGGAAATGGATAAGACGGTCGCGAACCAGAGAGACTGAGAAAGGGGGTTGGTTACATCCTGGGAAGGTATTAGCACCCAGATTGTCCGCCGTACTCGACGGGATCCACGCTTAAAAGATTTGTGTTTTAAAGGGGTAGTGTCAGTGCAATTTGTGTGTAAAATAGCTGGAAAAGAATGTACAGGTGTCAGTGTAAGAAGTGAAGTGTATAATGTATAGTGTCAGTGTAAGAAAGAGTATGCTCATGATTATGAGGCTAAAGAATGAAGCTGGAAAGAGGGGGAATAGACAGAGACTTTTGTTCGATAACTGTTAAGTTATGCCTACGTATCCTCTCGTGCAATGAGGAAGTCAGAACACCGTAGTTCGACCCAAAGAGACTGAAAGATGAATTGACTTGTGAACTGCTTGCTTGCCTATGCTCAAGTGTATGATCTGTCTGGCACAGATGCAAACTGTCTTGCATTAGACGGAAGAAGCGAGTTCTCGTTTGTGAATGAGTGTGATGAGAAAAGAATCCCGAAGGAGACGATTATTGTTTGTTTTTGAGTTTTCAGTCTTTTATTTCTTTTTGGATTTTTGTCATAAGAAAATGAGCTTAAGCCTAAACCAATGGATTTAGTAAACTCATCACATCTTCCCTCTGATTAGGGGTAATGAGAATACCTTAAGTGTGAAGTCAGATTCTCACACTTAATCATCTTTGGTGTAGGATTAAGATCATTAACCTACTTGTGATTATTTAGATGTTTTTGTGTTTTTGTTTAGTGTTGAGTAATGAGGTTAAGCCATAATCATGGATTAAACAGACCCATTACACCATCCTAAAAGAAGGATGATAGATGAGAGTGTTTAAGCTGAGGAAGACTCCTCAACTTAATCCATGATTAGGGATTAAACTCATGACAAAACAAGCCTTTGATTAAGTGGATTTTATTTAATGGTATGATGATGAAGTGATTTTTATGATTTGTAAGACTACTTGAGGGGGACTTGTCCATTAACACTAGGGTTAGTCCTTCTTAACCACTTAAGGAAGAATTAGAACCCTAATGCAAGGCCCAAGTTACAAGTGTGATGTCTTGATGATTATTATGATGGATTGATTAAAGGATTTAAACACATAAAGGGTTCAACACTTAGGATTAAAGTTATACACTCCATCCTAAGAGAAGGATGCAGGCATAACCCTAAGCACAAAGTCTTAAAGCCTTTAGGGTTTAGTCCCTGATTATGAGATGAGAAGAGAAGACTCAAAGAGAGACACAAAGGTAAAAACTAAGAGGGGATACTAATCAAAACCCTAATTCATTGTCATGCTTGGATGATCCTAAGGTTTGTGAGGTTTGCAAGAACAATCTTCGAAGGAGCCACCAGGAAGCAGATGAATAAGATCAAGAGAAGCAAAGTGACTTGCTTCATTCAAGAAGTCAAGTCACTTGAAGAAAGAAAGTGGGAGGGAGAAGAATGAGCAAGCTCAATCTCAAACACATATAGAAATGCAGCAATGGATGCAAGAGAGATGGAAAGAAAAGTTATGAGAAGTGAAGGCAAATCCACTTCCCAAGTTTACTTACCACCTGCAATGTTAGAAAGAAAATGCAATGCAATGCAAGATGAGATGAAATGATATGATGCAAAGCAAGACCAGAAGCATGGTGATGATGATTATGATGTTATGAGGTGCTGCAAACATGAGACCAGGCAATGGGGATGTTCATACAAGATTATGAATGCATATGATGCAAGTTAAGGAGCATGAACAAACATGGAATGTTATGAATCATACAAGACAAATGACATGGCAAATATGGGGTGCAATGATCAAAGATGCTTCCTATATGTCTTAAGATGTCAAATGAATCATAAACATGCACAAAATGTAAGGACAAGTCATGTTATGCAAGGAAATGTAAGAAGGATGCAAGAGAAAGCCCAAATTAGGGTTCATGAATCAAACATCAAACAAAAATCCAAAAAAGAAACAAAACCCTAAGATAAAAATGGAAAATGGCACCCAAAGGAACCCTAAACCTATGATAGGCCACTGCCCAAAGGGGAGCTCTCAACTCTCAACCAAACTCAAGATATGATTTTTCTAAGTTATTAGGGTTTTTTAGGGTTCTTAACAAAACAAATGCCAAACAAATGGAAAATGCAAGAACAATTCATGGCCTTTTTATCCTAGGAACTACATGCAAAACAAAAGACAATGCAAGAAGAATCAATGTCTCAACCTTCACCAATTGACAGAAATGAATTTTTGAACTTATGATCAAAATAATGCACAAAATATGATTTAATTCAATGAAAAATTCTTAAAATGCATCAAGATCAAAAAAGAAATTTGGTTTGAAGGTTGGACAATGTTTCTAAATGTCTCAGAACATTTCATGATTTTTTTTGTAATTTTTAAATACCTAAAAGTATTTTTAATTAATTAATTCTCATTAATCAATTAAAAATAATCTTTTAAATATTTAAAAATACTTTTTTAATGATAAAAAATAAAATAAAAATATTTTTGTGTCATAAAAATTATTAAAACTTTAAGGAAAAAGTTTCATAATTTTTAAGATTTTTTTGCTATTTTAAATTAATTATGCAATTTAAATACAAAGAAAATGAAAATAAAAGCAAATAAATGAAAAGTAATCTGATCTGATGGTGGAGATTTAAAGTTGAAGGGGAACCATTGACTTGGCGCGCAGATGCATGGTCTGGATTGACTCTGGCTTTAATTAAGTTTATATGAATTAATTAAGTGGATTAATCAGGCTAATGATGATTAGGGCAAAAAGGGCTCATCTGGGCCACACGTGCACGCGCGAAGTCAATGCCAGTCAGCTGATCCAACGCTCAAGATTTAAACCTCACTTAATTACAAGATTAGGGCTAAGCACTTTCAGGTGACCGGAGGGAAGCTCCGGTCATCTTCTCCGGTGACCACCAAACCCTAGAATACGATTTAGGCAACCATTCTTCAAATTAAAGCCAGGGAAACACTCCTCTACTCAAACCTCACTCAAATCAACTCTCAAAATGAATTTCTCATGCTTAAACTAAGAGAATCGAAGCCATGAAGATTTACGGGCAAAATTTCAGAGCCCTGGTAAATCCTCATTTCTCACCCATTTTTAATTCTAAGCCCATCCCCATGACCAGTAAAGCATGCACAATCAATTTTTCACATAAAAATCAAGCTCTGAAAAGTTGAAAACTCGAAGCTACCTGAAGTGGTGAACTGTGAATCTGAGCTCTTCTGACCCTGCTTTGATGCAAAATGCCTTCTCTGGACTCCTTGAAGCCAATGGAATGTTCACAACCTCTTGCTGGTGGCTATTTTGGAAGCTTGAGTTCTGATATGGCAGGTTTGGCAGTTATGATTAGTAGGGTTTCAGGCTGCATTCATGGTGGATTCTGGCTCTTTTTTATGTGTTTGATTTGTTGGTGAAGAGAAATGGGGTGTTTGATGGCTGGAAAATGAGATTCGAAGAGAGAAGAGTTTTGGACAGTTTTTTGATATGCTATGTTCTGGCCAGCTTCAATGCTTAAAGGCTTGCTATATCATCTCCAACTTGTGTGGATAGACTGTGAGGCAGGTCAGTAGGGTGGCTGGATACTGTGCCAAGAGTATGGGAGCCTTTTGCAAAAAAGTCAAGTTTGTGTCCTTGAGAGTATGGGTCATGGCAGCAACTGTGTGAGGTCATGTCTTGCTCCAGCTTGAGTTGAGGAGAGCCCTTGGATTGTTTGTAGCTGACTGCAACATATGGATGACAAGCTATGCTAGCTTTTGCAACTTGACAACTTGTGTTTTCTCATGAGTTTATGCTAAGCACATGTGAATCTTCTTGCTGAATTTTGTAGCATAACACTTCTTTTAGTCATGGCAATGTTTAAAAGTCAGCTAGAGACCACATAATTCCTTGGAAAATGACTATGCCAAAAATCCAACTTTGCACTTGTGATGGAAAATGTCTTATGGATTTCTTGAAAATCAAGGCAAACAATGAAGAATCCCTTGGGCCAATTCTGTTTTTTAGGGCATATGTGATCATGTGATGAAGTTTTGAAGTCACTTTGAAGTCACTAGAATGCTTGATACATGAATTTGCAAATTTTCCATCTAGTGCATAACTTGAAATTTAGTGATTTTTGCCAATTTTAACAAACCATAACTTTTGATCCAAGATGAATTAGATCATGTTCTTGTACTTTTTGGAAAGGGAAAGATGAGATCTACAACTTTCATGACCAAAGTTTTTCCATTTGAAGCATTTTTGGATCCAAAAATCATGGCTTGAAAAATGACCTAAAATGATGCATTCTTGAAAAGTCAACTATGCCCAAAAAGTCAACCTTTGCAAAAACCCTAAATTCTTGATTTCTATGAACTTCAACCTTCTTCCATGATCAAATAAAGATCATATACACTCAAAATGATGAAGATCACCCATTGGTTGGGTCATTGGGGGCCTCAGATGCCCTGATTTTGCACTGACTTGTCTGAAAAGTCAACTCTTGATCAGATGACTTCCCCATGGAATTTCTTCATGAAAATTGATATGCATACTCCCTATACCATATAGAGACCAATGGAAACAAGAATGACCAAAAAATTTAGAGTTATGGCCTCTGAAACCAAAACCCTAATTTTCAGTCAACTGTGTAGTTCAAACTGGCTCTGCATCCACTCAAACCCTAGCTCTTATGATTCCTCTGCATTTTTGACTTTGAGGAGATGGAATATGATATAAGAACACACATGGACCCCCTTGAAGTGATTGGTAGCCTTTGGAATGGCTCAAGATGCTTTGGGATTGCTCAGATCACAAACCCTAGGTGCAGATGCTTTAGAAACTATGCAGTGAATAAAAAATGTACTATGAGATGATATGATGGTGTCTATGCATATGAGATGATCATAAGCCATGGTGTGAAT
This sequence comes from Lathyrus aphaca, assembly GCA_963966055.1. Classification (NCBI taxonomy): domain Eukaryota; kingdom Viridiplantae; phylum Streptophyta; class Magnoliopsida; order Fabales; family Fabaceae; genus Lathyrus; species Lathyrus aphaca. The sequence goes on along the minus strand of OZ014520.1, from coordinate 144,703,048 downwards.
GGGTGAGGGCAAATTTGGGGTGTTTACAGCTTCCCCTATTCAAACATGAGTTAGCTGTGCAGGATGTAAGCGACGGCTTAACAGGCCAAACAAGATAACTTGTGGTTGAATACCAAAGACAGTCCAAAATTTGCACTCACAGAATGAAGAAGAAAAGGGATATAGATTGTAAAAGCAAATAAAGTATATTGTAAAGTGTAGGCGACGGAGGACGACCGTCGAGCAGAGGAAGACTGCTGGGTAAAGTGGTATGTGAAGCAAAGCGATGACGGGGACGGCCGACATGCTGGTAAAGTGCAGGAAATAAAGCGATGACGGGGACGGCCGACATGCTGGGGATAAAAAGTAAAGCTAAGGCGGGGACGGCCGACTAGCTGGGGAAAACAAGTAAAGCTAAGACGGGGACGGCCGACTAGCTGGGGAAAAACAAGCAAAGCTAAGACGGGGACGACCGACTAGCTGGGGAAAATAGGATATTATGATGGGGACGGCCATCAAGATAAAGCTGCAAAATTCTCTGGGGATTGATGAAACATGACGGGGACGGCCATCAAGTTCATAAAGCAAAGGTAACCAACGATGGGGACGGCCATCGGGCTAAAAGGAAAAGGGACCACGACGGGGACGGCCATCGGGTTAAAAGGAAAAGGGACCACGACGGGGACGGCCATCGGGTTAAAGAATAAATGAAATAAACAGCTGATGGGGTACGGCCATCAAAGGTGAAGGACGATCACCTAGCAGGGGACGGCTGCTCTGTTGGGAATAAAGGAAATATGATGGGGACGGCCATCAAGTTCATAAAGGTCAAGTAACCAACGATGGGGACGGCCATCGGGCTAAAAAGGAAAAGGGACCACGACGGGGACGGCCATCGGGTTACCGAATAAATGAAATAAACAGATGATGGGGGACGGCCATCAAAGGTGAAGGACGATCACCTAGCAGGGGACGGCTGCTCTGTTGGGAATAAAGGAAATATGATGGGGACGGCCATCAAAGGTGGAGGACGACCACCTGGCAGGGTACGGCTGCCGAAAATATCAACGATGGGGACGGCCATCGGATAAAAGGTCAACGATGGGGACGGCCATCGGACGAGCAAGATGGAGGACGACCATCAAGAAGTGGAGGACGACCACTCAGCAGGGGACGGCTGCTCTCAAGGTTTGTCATGACATAGGACGAATGTCAGATAACCAAAATCAACAATGGGGACGGCCATTGGATAAAGTGATGAAGGACGATCATCAAGAGGTGGAGGACGACCACCTAGCAGGGGACGGCTGCTAAAATCAACGATGGGGACGGCCATCGGACGAGCATGATGGAGGACGACCATCAAGAAGTGGAGGACGACCACTCAGCAGGGTACGGCTGCTCTCAAAGGTATCATAACACAGGACGAGTGTTAGATAAAAAGAAAATTTGTTGGTGATCTACTGGGGATAATGTAAACACGGACGAGCGTTTACATCCAAGAAACAAAAGGGTATAAGTGTTTGGTATGGTGTATAGATTAAAGATGCGGACGAGCATCCTTAAGACTATGATACGGACGAGTATCATGTAGAAACAAACTGACACATGTTCAGAGATGATGATACGGACGAGTATCAACTGGTTAACAAAGAACACGGATGAGTGTTGCATCTGAAAGGATCCTTCTGGGGAATAATAGACACGGACGAGTATCTATATTCAAGAAGACACAAGTGTTTGACGCGGTGTATGGATTAAAAATGCGGACGAGCATCCCTAAGACTATGATACGGACGAGTATCATGTAGAAACAAACACTAGACGCAATGTTCTGAGATGATGGTACGGACGAGTACCAACTGGCTAACAAAGAACAAGGACTACTGCCGAATCTGCGGGGATATGAGTGATGATGTATACAAGATACGGACGAGTATCTGTATAAGTGTACCATGAGTAGTATGAGTATTGTATTAATGAGTGTTTATCTAATGGGGAGAGTGACACGGACGAGTGTCAAGAGAGAAAAGTATAATATTAACAAGTGTATGGGTGATAAAGGTGTAAGCGACTGCGCTGGGGATATGACACGGACGGGTGTCAAGAAAAGTGTATATAGGTATATGTGAGTGCAAAGAGGATGTCTTTGGCTTTCTGCTGGGGATATGACACGGACGGGTGTCCTGAAGTGTCTGTAATAAGGGTGATTTGTTTGTAAAGGGTGTTCAGGCGACCTTACTGGGGAGTGATAATACGGACGGGTATCAAAAGGCGTATATACTGGTATTTGTGATTTGAGAGGCAACTGCTTTGCTGGGACTCTGGTGGGGATTTTTGTACAGTGATGATGAACAGTTCATTATTCACAAGTGTTAATTCGTAACATGGCTTATGATTATGCTATGCGTTTGATTTTTGCCGTAATGCTCCGTATTAGACGGAATGCTACGCTCTGGGGGATAGTATGATGCAAATGCCATGATTATGCAAAGGGGCACAGATCCGGGATTCGGATCCCATTGCTGCGAAGATCTCAGGTCGATCTGTCTGAAGTGAACGTCCCAGCTGGGGATGAGATCGTTGGTAGATCTAATGATGTATCTGTTTGGGGATATAGGTCACTGATTGACATATCCTTATAATACGGGACCCAGCTGGGGTTTGTAGAAGCTTCTGTACTCTGTTGTGACTTCTTCGTGCGTTGCTCTTCTGGATAGAGGCTGGGGATTCTGTGGGGAGATGATTCCCTGCTTTGCATTCTGCTGAGGAAGAAAGGCAACTCGGCTGGGGAATTGGGAGGCAACTCAGCTGGGGATAGATCATTTCGGATGCTGAGATTGAGTGCATGTTGATTTGGCAACTTCGCTGGGGAAATGGGAGGCAACTCAGCTGGGGAGATGGGCACCTCCCAGTGCCATGTGGAAGATAGACCGAGTTGATAATGATTCGCCTACTCGCTGAGACATAACCTGCATGCCCCAGGTTGCGTTCTGGATACCTGCAATCCTGCAATAGGTAAGGAAACGTACAAAAGGTCCCGAGGTATCCCTCACTGGATTCCGTCATAGGAGTTAAGTACTTTCGAGAATAATCACATTCCCTGTAAGCATGTGTTTTTACTTTTTAGAGAAAGGCATCTGTACTTATGCAATTGTATTTTTAGAGATATCAGACAACTCTTTGCAAAACATAAATGTAAAAACGAGACATGACCGAAAATCTGATTTTATTAATTCATGTGCCCTGAATTGGCAAGATACAGTCAAAGAAACATATCTCCTGAAATGAGGAGACTGTCAAAAAAAGTGCTGGCGATGTTGGCGACGCTTTGAGGAGCTTCCTCACCTGCTATGACTCGTATGACAATGACGTTCTTCTCGTCTTGCTTTCTGGAGAGAGTTGATTCTGATTGAAGCTTGATCTTTCGTAGCTTACCAAGTTGCGAACTCAGAATGCAGTTGTTCGCTTATTCCCTTATTTTGCATGGATCGCCCTTTCGGGTTTTCAATCCATCGGGATACCCATTTTTGCCTGAGCTGTCCAATGCGGCTTTTCAACTCAGCGGGTGTACATTTTTTGTTTATTTTCCCTTACTTTTGCCCGAGTCTTTTATTCTGTTTTTGACTCGCCGGGATGCCCTATTTTTGCCTGGACTTACATTCTGTTTTTATGTCCAGCGGGTCATTTTATGCGAAGTATTTTTTAACTGCATCTGAATTCACAGGGGATGGGAAATCTTCACCATCCATGGTGCTGAGCATCAGTGCTCCACCAGAGAAAACTTTCTTTACAACGAATGGTCCTTCATAATTTGGAGTCCATTTTCCCCTGTGGTCTGTATGAGGAGGGAGGATTCTTTTCAACACAAGATCCCCTACTTGGTACTCTCGGTGCCTGACTTTCTGATCGAAGGCCTTCTTCATTCTCTTCTGATATAACTGCCCGTGGCAGATTGCAGCCAATCTCTTCTCTTCGATCAGACTCAGTTGTTCGTATCGGGATCGGACCCACTCTGCTTCGTTCAGCTTAACATCCATCAGTACCCGCAAGGAGGGTAATTCAACTTCAACAGGTAGGACTGCTTCCATACCATACACAAGCTGATACGGTGTTGCCCCAGTGGATGTTCTGATTGATGTGCGGTACCCATGCAAAGCAAATGGTAGCATTTCGTGCCAGTCTTTGTATGTGATTACCATCTTCTGCACAATCTTCTTGATATTCTTATTTGCTGCCTCAACAGCGCCGTTCATCTTTGGCCTGTAAGGAGAAGAATTGTGATGTTGGATCTTGAAGTCCCGGCACAGCTCTGCCATCATTTTGTTGTTTAAGTTGGAACCATTATCAGTAATGATTCGCTCGGGCACTCCATACCGACAGATGATATCTCTCTTCAGAAATCGGGCTACCACTTGCCTAGTAACGTTTGCATATGAGGCTGCTTCAACCCACTTGGTGAAATAGTCGATGGCGACCAGGATGAATCTGTGGCCGTTTGAAGCAGTTGGCTCAATCTTGCCAATCATATCGATACCCCACATAGCAAAAGGCCAGGGTGATGACATTATGTTCAAAGGATTGGGTGGCACATGCACCTTATCTGCATAAATCTGGCATTTGTGACACTTTCTGGCGTAAGCACAACAGTCTGCATCCATTGTGATCCAGTAATAGCCTGATCTTAACAACTTTTTAGCCATGGCATGCCCTCCTGCATGGGTACCAAAAGATCCTTCGTGCACTTCATGCATCAACAAATCTGCTTCCGTCTTGTCAACACATCTGAGGAGTACCATGTCAAAGTTCCTCTTGTATAAAGACCCATCAGTGTTCAGAAAGAAACTACCAGCAAGCCTTCTCAAAGTCTTCTTATCATTGGAAGATGCCCCAGGTGGGTATGTCTGATCCTCCAAGAAGCACTTAATGTCATGGAACCAAGGCTTATCGTCTTTGACAACATCCGCTGCAAATACATATGCTGGTCTATCAAGTCTAGATACTGAAATCTGGGGTACAAAGTTGGCAGATTGAACTTTGATCATGGATGAAATGGTAGCAAGAGCATCTGCAAACTGATTCTCGTCCCGAGGGATATACTCAAGCTTGACTGTTGTGAAGAAAGTCAATAACCTTCTTGTATAATCCCTGTAAGGTATCAGATGATCCTGGTGGGTGTACCATTTCCCGTTGGTTTGATTGACTACCAAAGCTGAATCTCCGAATACGGTTAATGTCTTGATCCTGAGGTCGATGGCCTCCTCAAGACCCATAATGCAAGCTTCGTATTCAGCTTCGTTGTTAGTGCAGTTGAAAGTGAGTTTTGCCGAGAAAGGCATGTGAACTCCTTTAGGTGTAATGAGTACTGCACCAACACCACGGCCATTCATGTTAACAGCCCCATCAAACATCATAGTCCATTCTTCTTCCGGGTCGGGCCCTTCAGTGTGAATTGGCTCTTCATGATCTTTTGATTTTATGAACATGATGTCTTCATCAGGGAAGTCAAATCTCATAGGCTGGTAGTCATCGATGGGTTGCTCAGCAAGATATTCAGATAGTACACTGCCCTTGATGGCTTTCTGAGATGTGTACTGTATGTCGTATTCTGTGAGAATCATCTGCCATCTTGCAACCCGTCCGGTAAGAGCTGGCTTCTCAAATACGTACTTGACTGGATCCATTTTTGAGATTAATAAGGTAGTGTGGGTCAACATATACTGTCTCAGTCGGCGAGCAGCCCACGCTAAAGCACAGCAAGTTTTCTCGAGCAGTGAATAACGCTGTTCACAGTCGGTAAACTTTTTGCTTAGGTAGTATATTGCATACTCTTTTCGACCAGACTCGTCATGCTGGCCCAACACACACCCCATTGACTCTTCTAATACTGTCAAATACATAATCAGAGGTCTTCCTTCTACTGGCGGCATGAGGATTGGAGGTTCTTGCAGATATTCCTTGATCTTGTCAAAAGCCTTCTGGCAATCTTCGTTCCACCTGACCGTCTGTTCTTTTCTTAACAGCTTGAACAAAGGTTCACAGGTTGCTGTGAGGTGAGATATGAACCGCGAAATGTAGTTCAATCGACCCAAGAACCCTCGAACTTCTTTCTCAGTTTTCGGTGCAGGCATTTCTTGAATAGCCTTGACCTTATCAGGGTCAACCTCGATCCCTTTCTCGCTTACAATAAAGCCCAGCAGCTTACCAGATCGCACCCCGAATGTGCATTTGTTGGGGTTCAACTTTAGTTGGTACTTCCTCAGACGCTTGAACAACTTAAGCAGATTTACCAGGTGATCTTCCTCTGTAAGGGACTTGGCGATCATATCATCCACATAACACTCGATTTCCTTATGGATCATATCGTGGAATAATGTCACCATAGCCCGTTGATACGTTGCACCAGCATTCTTGAGTCCGAATGGCATCACTTTGTAGCAAAACGTGCCCCAAGGTGTAATGAATGTTGTCTTCTCCATGTCTTCAGGTGACATCTTGATCTGATTATATCCTGAAAATCCATCCATGAAGGAGAATACCGAGAACTGAGCCGTGTTATCCACCAAAACATCGATGTGAGGTAATGGGAAGTCATCTTTCGGGCTGGCTCTGTTCAGATCCCGGTAGTCAACACACATTCTTACTTTGCCGTCCTTCTTAGGCACAGGTACTATGTTAGCAACCCACGGCGGATAGCTAGTCACAGCAAGGAACCCGGCGTCCCATTGCTTTTGTACCTCTTCCTTGATTTTCATAGCCATGTCTGGGCGAGTTCGGCGCAACTTCTGTTTAACTGGCGGGCATTCTTCCCTCAAAGGCAGCTTGTGCACAACAATGTCGGTATCCAACCCTGGCATATCTTGATACGACCAAGCAAACACATCAACATATTCCTGAAGCAGATCTATCAGTTGTCTCTTCACTGAGTCTCGCAGGCGGGCCCCGATTTTAACCTCTTTCACGTCTTCATTGGTACCAAGATTGATCACTTCAACCTCCTCCTGGTGAGGAGTAATAACCTTTTCCTCTTGCCTTAACAACCTGGCTAGCTCTTCAGGAAGCTCATATTCTTCATCAACCCCTTCATCAGCTTGATTGATTGGATTGTCAAAGTCATACGATGTCATAGCCGTGCTGTTGTCGGTGCTGTCTGGAAGGCACTCTCTGCAAGGGTTAAGATGGTTTATTTTAGTGATTGATTTTAATCTTGTTTTAGAAAAAGTGAAATGAAGTTATCATTTTGAAAACACCGCCATTTATTTTTTGTACAAAAAGAAAAATGGAAAAACAGCGAGCAGAAAAGAAAAAGACTTGTTTGCAAAAAGATGTCTGATATTTCATTAATTTAATCTTGTTTGCACAAAAGTACAGATGGCCCTGATTACAAAATGAGTCTTGTCATCTTGGGCAAGATGCAAGACTTTGATGCATGCTATAAAAATGCAGGAAATAATAATTACTCTGCATGAGTAACTCTTATAATTTCCTGGGAAGACCAGTTCGAGACACTGCTCCCCGGGATCTTTGGACGAATCCAATTCTCCAGATTGCGCTCCTCTTCCAGCTCGTCTTCCAGACAGTTGATAGCATCGGGGGTGAGCATCCCCCCACTGACAAAACCAGGCTCCGCAGCAGCCTTTGCTTGATGTTGAGTTGGTTTGTAACCCAACCCAAATTTGTCTTTCTTCTCCTCCACAGCTAAAACCTTGCCCCAGCCTAGGGCAGTTCCTTCTTCAACAACCTTCCGGGCTTGTTGGTAGGATGACATTGGAGTACCAGATACAGCAGATGCTTCATTGACGTTCAAGGCTTCAAAACCTTGGCTCATTGTTTCATGGATCTCTCCATCCATCTCAATGTACTTGTAAGTAGCCAGATGGCTAACAAATATATCCTCTTCCCCACAGATTGTGACAACTTGACCTTCCCACTCAAATTTTAACTTTTGGTGAAGGGTAGACGTTATTGCGCCGGCGGCGTGAATCCAGGGTCTTCCCAACAAACAGCTGTAGGCGGGCTGAATGTCCATCACATAAAAGATAGTTTTAAAGGTCTGTGGGCCAATTGTCACAGGCAACTCAATCTCTCCCAGAACCGATCTCTTAGAACCATCAAAGGCTCTTACTACCAGGTTGCTGGGTCTCAATGCCAATCCATCATATTCAAGCTTCACCAGAGCCTTCTTTGGTAAGACATTCAGGGAAGAACCTGTGTCCACCAGCACATGAGAAAGGACAGCTCCTTTGCATTCCATGGTTATGTGCAAGGCTTTGTTGTGGTTGCGGCCATCCGCTGTCAAGTCAGAATTGGTAAACCCTAGCCCATTGCTAGCAGTAACATTTCCAACCACGATTTCCAATTGGTTGACAGTAATCTCCTCAGGCACGTAAGCTGCGTGCAGGACTTTGAGTAGTGCATTCCGATGGGCTTCGGAGCACATAAGCAGTGAGAGGATGGAGATTTTGGATGGCGTCTGGTGAAGCTGATCCACAATTTTATAATCACTCTTTTTGATGATCCGCATAAACTCATCAACTTCTTGATCAAATGGAGTTTTCAGGGCTTCTTTGGCAGCTGGATCTTCCTGCACCGGGCCTTTACCCTTTGCCTTGGCAACAACCTCTGCTTCGGCAGTAGGTCTTTGAACTTGTGAAGCAAAGAGACGTCCGCTTCGAGTGAAGCCTCCGCCTCCCCCCACATTATCTACTTGTGGTGCAGGTGTTGATGTTTCCAGAGTGATTCTTTTTCCTTCGCAATACAAGTCAGAGCCATAGTGCCAGGGGATGGCCCTATTGCTTTCATATGGTACTGGTCCAGGCACCGTGACAGTGACCGGACTGATTGCTGCTGCTGAAGGGACTGTGATTGTTTGTGGATCATAAAAGATTGTAACTGGTGCTCTGGCGGGAGCAGCACCTTCTGAATGGTAGGCGGAATTATTTTCAGGATCGTAGAATATGGTAACAGTGGAGACATCTTCATGATTGATTGCTGGTGTTGTAGGAGGTACTGTTGGAAGGACTGTCGTTGTTGTTGACGGAGATTCGAAATGGAATGAAGCTGAAGTTGTAGCAGGAGAAATTGTTGAAAACTGATCATTTGGAAGGACAGGTGAAGTACTTGTTGATGGTGCTGATGAATTGTCGGGAACAATAGTTGCTGCAGTTGTAGGAGGGTCTGAAACCGTTGTTGATGAAGTTGCCGGATTTGTTGGGAATGATGTAGTGATCTGTAGCAGGCCACTCTGAATAAGGCTGTCAATGCCATTCCTCAGGTCCTCGCACCCATTCCACGAGATATTGCAATAAGGACACCCTAGTTCACATCCCGGAAATATTTGGTTTTCTCGGAGTTGAGCTTTGATTTCCACCAATGGCGTCCGGATCTGATCCACACTTGTTATCAAATAAGACGGTTGGTCTTCTTCAATAGCGTTAATTCGGGGACCACCATGGTTTGGCATAGGGTTTTTATTGACATTGGGTGGAGGTTCAAAATTCAGAGCCTTGGAGTCTACCAAGTCTTGTACCTTCATATGCAGAGCTCTGCATTTTTCTGTACTGTGACCAGGTGCGTTCGAGTGAAAAGCACACCTAGCATTGGAGTCATAGTTTCTTGGTAGACTGTTGGGATCCGGAGGTGCCAACGTTCTTAGCTCAACTAGGTTGAGTTTCAGAAGTTGTGGCAGCAAGGCAGCATACGGCATTGGGATCGGGTCGATCACTCGGTTAGCTTGAGATGGCCTCTGCTGGAATGGCCTCTGTTGATTGTTGTTGGTGTTGTAGTTTCTTGGAGGATACTGATTCTGTTGATACTGAGGTTGTTGTTGGAAATTTTGTTGAGGAGGTTGATAGACTGGCTGAGGATGAGCTGGAGCAGGGATAGTGACTGCTGCTATTGTTCTCTGAACATATTGGGGCCTACCCCTGTTGGTGTGAATGGCATTGGTCTCGCCAGTTCTTCTCGGGCCTGCAAAAGGCTTTCTTGTACCACTGGACGAGCTTGCACCGTTGTCTGAGATCTTTCCCATTTTTAACAGGCTTTCAATTCTCTCCCCAGCTATGACAACATCTGCGAAGCTGGTGGAAGAGAAAGCAGCTAACCTGTCAATATACGTTCCCTGAAGGGTGTTCATGAACATATCAGCCATTTCCCGTTCTGACATAGGTGGCTGGACAGCAGCAGCAAGCTGTCTCCATCTTTGAGCATATTCTCTGAAGCTCTCCCTAGATGACTGTGACATTCCCATTAGGAGGGTCCTGTTGGGTGCCATATCTAGATTATACTGATACTGTCTGATGAAGGCCTCTGCCAGGTCCTTCCAGCATCTTACAGTTGCTCTTGTCAGATGGGAATACCATTCCCTAGACGCTCCAGTCAAACTATCTTCGAAGTAGAACATCCACAATTTCTCGTCCATGGTATAAGCTTTCAGCCTTCCCAGAAATGATTGCAAATGAGTCCGGGGGCATGAAGTCCCATTATACTTTTCGAAACAAGGAGGCTTGAACTTATGGGGAATCCTGACCCCTTCTACCAAACCCATGTCCATGACGTCGAACCCCAAAGAATTTTGAGATTCTAAGGACCTCAACTTCTCAGCTATTTCATCCAGCCGCCTATCATAAGTTTCCTCTCCAGCACCCATTACTGTAAATTGGTCCTCCTGAGGATCTTCTTGAAGTACTCTCCCTGCTGTGGCAGTCCCTTGAATGTTCGCAGGAATATTGATCTCAGGATGTAGATGTGGGCCAAACACAGGGGGGTTAACATGTGGTTGCACCCTTTCATTGTTACTTGTGCCAGCAGTCCCCACATGGGGCTCATCTTGATTCCTCCCTTCTACCAAAGTTCTGAGCCTCTCCTGGCTTTGAGCTAGATTGTTCATCACTTCCATGAACTGTGTTATTTGAGTTCTCATCTCCAACCTTTCGTTGGCCATCTGGTTTCTGACCTCTGTAAGGTCCTGCTGCATCTGATCCATCTGAATTCCCGGAAGGTTGTTTCTAGTTGGGTACCTGTGAGGCCTGTTGAGAGGAAATACCCGGCGGCGAGCAATAATTCCTGAATATCACAACAGAGGTTAGCAATAACAAAACAAAAACCTACAAAACAAACAGAGGGTTAGTATGCAATGCAATTATGCTTATTTGTTCTCAAGGTATCCGGTTTGGCCTTCAGTTTTGACCCTTCCAGACCCTTGAAGATGCTGCTGTTGAAGTCGCTTTTGATGTGAACCCAGATAGAAACCAACACAGATATATTACAAAGGTGAAATAATACAATTTTGTTCATTTTACAACACAAACCCTCAAAGGGGCCAAAATACATCACAAAAAGCAAAAGTACATGGAAAAGGAACAACAACAAGCAAATGATCAAACTCCAAGGCCAAACTCATCCTCACGAACTTCCTTGAGAAGTGCTTCGGTCACAGGATCAGCCGGATGCTCCGTGAGATTTCTGATGAGAAGGTTTCTTGCGGCAACAGCTGCAGTCAACTTCCTGCCCTGACTTTGGCCCTTAGACCTCTTCACTCCTGCTTTGATTTTCAGCTCTGATATTTCCTCCTGGGCTGCTGCCAGGGCTTTTTCTATCTGCTTCATCTTGTCCTGAACTCTCTTGTCTTCTAGAGTACGGGCCTCAGTGATCCGGACCCACCTGGCCTGACTCTCTTTCAAATACAAGTCTGTTCTTGCTCTCTGGAACTGGGCTTCTTTACAAGCATTCTTCAGAATCTGCTCATCAGCCTTAGACTTGTTGATATAATCTCCAAACTTCTCAATTTTGGTCAAGTGTTCCACCCTCAACTTCTCCAATCTCTCAATCTCCCTCACACCTTCACTCCTCTCCCTGAGGGTCTTCTGCAAGGCTTGGGTTAACTTCTCATTTCTTTCCTTCAAGCTCTCAAACTCTTCCAAACTGATAGTGGCAGGGGGTGGTGCTGAAGATGACTCAGGCATGTCTTCTATGGTGAAGGGCATTCCGGAGAATTGGGCCCTAGCATGAGACCACTCATAGTATTGGACTGATGCCACATTATTGCACTTCCCCAGAATGGTGATTCCCTTGGTTTGAACATGATCCCAGGCCCAGGCAGCCTGCCTAACAACAGCCAAACTAACCTTGTTCTCACAGTAGAGGGTCTCAACCAAGTCCTGTACCCTAGGAGTGTGGACCAGTGCATAGCCTAATTGCCTTCTGAACAGCAGAGGGTTGTAATTGATACTTCCCTTAACTCCTATTAAGGGCACATTGGGAAAGTGCCCACAGCTGGTGATTATATCTCTGCCCTTGGTGCTTTGAGTACACCATCTGATGTCTGCTGAAGTGAGAGTAGTGAGCCTCTTAGCCCGGTTGCTTTGCTGATGAGGATTTAGAAATGCATCTGTCCTGGGTAGATGCCTGAGAAGCCAAGCATGAAATAGTGGAGCACAAATCCTCACTAATCTTCCCCTCTGCTTCTCATTTCTCTGATGTACTGAGTAATAGAGATCACCCAATAAAGTTGGCACAGGGTTCTTCAGGATGAACAAGTGGATTGCATTCTTGCTGATGAATCGAGGCTCATCTGCAAACAACACAACTCCATATACACTTAAGGCCAACAAAGCACAAACAGCTTTCCACTCCCCCAAGGTGGCCTTCAGACTAGCTTGAGAAATCAGGAAGTCAAGATGAAAACCAGGGATCCCAGCTTTAGAGGTCATATGATGTTCAATCAAAACAGGCTCCAGGTGCAAAGCTTTTGCTATCTCTCCATTGCTGGGAAAGACCATTTCAGGGTTAAAAGGGATTTCTCTCTTGATAGGCAAACCAATCAAAGACGAGTATTCTTCTAATAGAGGCCCCAACTGAAAGTCTTGAAAGGTGAAACATCTCAATGGGGGATCATAGAACTGAATACAGGTGTGGATGAGGCTCCTCTGTGAAGGGTCCAGATCCATAACCATGTCCAGTATATCTCCATAACTCTCCCTGAACAAGGGTATGTGATCTGGAGTGATCAGGGTTTGGATCCTCCTGATGTCTGATAAGTCTGGTTGGAAGAAATGATAAGTGATGTTGCTTTTCTTTGGAGCCATGATGCTGAGGACTGAGTAGGATAAGTGAAGATGCTGAGGAGTGGGCCACTGGCTGGCTAGTGCAAGTAACTGAAGTATATGGCTGACAAACTGAAGCAAGAGCTGGTGGAGATAGGTCAAAACTGCAGATGGGGTCAAAACCAAAACCAGATGGAGGTGGATACCCTGAAACACAAATAAGCAAATGTTAATATGATGCAATGAGTATGTATGCAAATGATATGCAAGGGTTTGTGACTGAGCTGGATCTGATTAACTGCCTTGGTATAGATCCATGTGTGTTCAAGAATTCCAGATGGAGGTCTATAAATCCAGTAACCAGGGTGGGGGACTCAAATAAAGAGCCACATGTCCAGGGTTTCAGAATCACAAGAACTATCCAACATGGAGCATTCTTAACAAAGTCAAAGTAACAGGGTATTCTGAGGTCAAGGTACCTGCAAACCTGTAAACAGCCCAACCCCCTCACAGGTGGTGATCTAGAACAAGGATCCTCAGACTTGGATCAGTTATGAGAAGTGTAAACACTTCTAACCCGGAGGTACAGTGTTTACAATAACCATAACAATTCCTCCTCTAATTCACCTCAGCTTCTGAAGGTCAATACTAAAAGGTCATCCAGACTTAGCAGGCTTCCCAGATAGCCCTAGCATTGCAGGAAATCCGCAACACAGAGTTCTCAAGAAGAAACCCATATCTGAACCGTGTTTCATATTCCCGCACCAGACCGAAATGGAATGGGAAAGAATATGATTCACTCTAGCCTAGGTGTCACTCAGGTCCCAGGTATAGGACCTTAACTCTCAATGAATCACCCACCCACCAAAACAAGAAACCAGATCCAGCCAGCAACAATGACAGTATGATATAAATAAATGCAATAAAGAAAGCAGTAAAGTAACTGTACATAAAGCAATAAACAAAAATAAATACAAGCACAAACAAGCACATAACACCCCAGTAAACACAAATCAAACAAGCGCTAGGAGGAACCCACAAAAAGAACCAGAAGCCCTGGTTGCAGTATAAGGGTCCCCAGCAGAGTCGCCAAGCTGTCGCTCCCGACAAGTGACACAGGGTCAGATGAAGGTACAGACGCGAACGGTCGGCGAAGGGAACAGTGAGAACACACAGCCGTGAACTCACTGGAGAATGAATAGAGTCGCCAGCTAGGCATTTTTATCCCGGAGGAAAGGTAATGCTGCATAGACCTAGAAGGAAATGGATAAGACGGTCGCGAACCAGAGAGACTGAGAAAGGGGGTTGGTTACAACCTGGGAAGGTATTAGCACCCAGATTGTCCGCCGTACTCGACGGGATCCACGCTTAAAAGATTTGTGTTTTAAAGGGGTAGTGTCAGTGCAATTTGTGTGTAAAATAGCTGGAAAAGAATGTACAGGTGTCAGTGTAAGAAGTGAAGTGTATAATGTATAGTGTCAGTGTAAGAAAGAGTATGCTCATGATTATGAGGCTAAAGAATGAAGCTGGAAAGAGGGAGAATAGACAGAGACTTTTGTTCGATAACTGTTAAGTTATGCCTACGTATCCTCTCGTGCAATGAGGAAGTCAGAACACCGTAGTTCGACCCAAAGAGACTGAAAGATGAATTGAATTGTGAACTGCTTGCTTGCCTATGCTCAAGTGTATGATCTGTCTGGCACAGATGCAAACTGTCTTGCATTAGACGGAAGAAGCGAGTTCTCGTTTGTGAATGAGTGTGATGAGAAAAGAATCCCGAAGGAGACGATTATTGTTTGTTTTTGAGTTTTCAGTCTTTTATTTCTTTTTGGATTTTTGTCATAAGAAAATGAGCTTAAGCCTAAACCAATGGATTTAGTAAACTCATCACATCTTCCCTCTGATTAGGGGTAATGAGAATACCTTAAGTGTGAAGTCAGATTCTCACACTTAATCATCTTTGGTGTAGGATTAAGATCATTAACCTACTTGTGATTATTTAGATGTTTTTGTGTTTTTGTTTAGTGTTGAGTAATGAGGTTAAGCCATAATCATGGATTAAACAGACCCATTACACCATCCTAAAAGAAGGATGATAGATGAGAGTGTTTAAGCTGAGGAAGACTCCTCAACTTAATCCATGATTAGGGATTAAACTCATGACAAAACAAGCCTTTGATTAAGTGGATTTTATTTAATGGTATGATGATGAAGTGATTTTTATGATTTGTAAGACTACTTGAGGGGGACTTGTCCATTAACACTAGGGTTAGTCCTTCTTAACCACTTAAGGAAGAATTAGAACCCTAATGCAAGGCCCAAGTTACAAGTGTGATGTCTTGATGATTATTATGATGGATTGATTAAAGGATTTAAACACATAAAGGGTTCAACACTTAGGATTAAAGTTATACACTCCATCCTAAGAGAAGGATGCAGGCATAACCCTAAGCACAAAGTCTTAAAGCCTTTAGGGTTTAGTCCCTGATTATGAGATGAGAAGAGAAGACTCAAAGAGAGACACAAAGGTAAAAACTAAGAGGGGATACTAATCAAAACCCTAATTCATTGTCATGCTTGGATGATCCTAAGGTTTGTGAGGTTTGCAAGAACAATCTTCGAAGGAGCCACCAGGAAGCAGATGAATAAGATCAAGAGAAGCAAAGTGACTTGCTT
Source organism: Lathyrus aphaca (assembly GCA_963966055.1). Taxonomy (NCBI): domain Eukaryota; kingdom Viridiplantae; phylum Streptophyta; class Magnoliopsida; order Fabales; family Fabaceae; genus Lathyrus; species Lathyrus aphaca. The sequence goes on along the minus strand of OZ014520.1, from coordinate 144,687,350 downwards.
CATTCAAGAAGTCAAGTCACTTGAAGAAAGAAAGTGGGAGGGAGAAGAATGAGCAAGCTCAATCTCAAACACATATAGAAATGCAGCAATGGATGCAAGAGAGATGGAAAGAAAAGTTATGAGAAGTGAAGGCAAATCCACTTCCCAAGTTTACTTACCACCTGCAATGTTAGAAAGAAAATGCAATGCAATGCAAGATGAGATGAAATGATATGATGCAAAGCAAGACCAGAAGCATGGTGATGATGATTATGATGTTATGAGGTGCTGCAAACATGAGACCAGGCAATGGGGATGTTCATACAAGATTATGAATGCATATGATGCAAGTTAAGGAGCATGAACAAACATGGAATGTTATGAATCATACAAGACAAATGACATGGCAAATATGGGGTGCAATGATCAAAGATGCTTCCTATATGTCTTAAGATGTCAAATGAATCATAAACATGCACAAAATGTAAGGACAAGTCATGTTATGCAAGGAAATGTAAGAAGGATGCAAGAGAAAGCCCAAATTAGGGTTCATGAATCAAACATCAAACAAAAATCCAAAACAGAAACAAAACCCTAAGATAAAAATGGAAAATGGCACCCAAAGGAACCCTAAACCTATGATAGGCCACTGCCCAAAGGGGAGCTCTCAACTCTCAACCAAACTCAAGATATGATTTTTCTAAGTTATTAGGGTTTTTTAGGGTTCTTAACAAAACAAATGCCAAACAAATGGAAAATGCAAGAACAATTCATGGCCTTTTTATCCTAGGAACTACATGCAAAACAAAAGACAATGCAAGAAGAATCAATGTCTCAACCTTCACCAATTGACAGAAATGAATTTTTGAACTTATGATCAAAATAATGCACAAAATATGATTTAATTCAATGAAAAATTCTTAAAATGCATCAAGATCAAAAAAGAAATTTGGTTTGAAGGTTGGACAATGTTTCTAAATGTCTCAGAACATTTCATGATTTTTTTTGTAATTTTTAAATACCTAAAAGTATTTTTAATTAATTAATTCTCATTAATCAATTAAAAATAATCTTTTAAATATTTAAAAATACTTTTTTAATGATAAAAAATAAAATAAAAATATTTTTGTGTCATAAAAATTATTAAAACTTTAAGGAAAAAGTTTCATAATTTTTAAGATTTTTTTGCTATTTTAAATTAATTATGCAATTTAAATACAAAGAAAATGAAAATAAAAGCAAATAAATGAAAAGTAATCTGATCTGATGGTGGAGATTTAAAGTTGAAGGGGAACCATTGACTTGGCGCGCAGATGCATGGTCTGGATTGACTCTGGCTTTAATTAAGTTTATATGAATTAATTAAGTGGATTAATCAGGCTAATGATGATTAGGGCAAAAAGGGCTCATCTGGGCCACACGTGCACGCGCGAAGTCAATGCCAGTCAGCTGATCCAACGCTCAAGATTTAAACCTCACTTAATTACAAGATTAGGGCTAAGCACTTTCAGGTGACCGGAGGGAAGCTCCGGTCATCTTCTCCGGTGACCACCAAACCCTAGAATACGATTTAGGCAACCATTCTTCAAATTAAAGCCAGGGAAACACTCCTCTACTCAAACCTCACTCAAATCAACTCTCAAAATGAATTTCTCATGCTTAAACTAAGAGAATCGAAGCCATGAAGATTTACGGGCAAAATTTCAGAGCCCTGGTAAATCCTCATTTCTCACCCATTTTTAATTCTAAGCCCATCCCCATGACCAGTAAAGCATGCACAATCAATTTTTCACATAAAAATCAAGCTCTGAAAAGTTGAAAACTCGAAGCTACCTGAAGTGGTGAACTGTGAATCTGAGCTCTTCTGACCCTGCTTTGATGCAAAATGCCTTCTCTGGACTCCTTGAAGCCAATGGAATGTTCACAACCTCTTGCTGGTGGCTATTTTGGAAGCTTGAGTTCTGATATGGCAGGTTTGGCAGTTATGATTAGTAGGGTTTCAGGCTGCATTCATGGTGGATTCTGGCTCTTTTTTATGTGTTTGATTTGTTGGTGAAGAGAAATGGGGTGTTTGATGGCTGGAAAATGAGATTCGAAGAGAGAAGAGTTTTGGACAGTTTTTTGATATGCTATGTTCTGGCCAGCTTCAATGCTCAAAGGCTTGCTATATCATCTCCAACTTGTGTGGATAGACTGTGAGGCAGGTCAGTAGGGTGGCTGGATACTGTGCCAAGAGTATGGGAGCCTTTTGCAAAAAAGTCAAGTTTGTGTCCTTGAGAGTATGGGTCATGGCAGCAACTGTGTGAGGTCATGTCTTGCTCCAGCTTGAGTTGAGGAGAGCCCTTGGATTGTTTGTAGCTGACTGCAACATATGGATGACAAGCTATGCTAGCTTTTGCAACTTTACAACTTGTGTTTTCTCATGAGTTTATGCTAAGCACATGTGAATCTTCTTGCTGAATTTTGTAGCATAACACTTCTTTTAGTCATGGCAATGTTTAAAAGTCAGCTAGAGACCACATAATTCCTTGGAAAATGACTATGCCAAAAATCCAACTTTGCACTTGTGATGGAAAATGTCTTATGGATTTCTTGAAAATCAAGGCAAACAATGAAGAATCCCTTGGGCCAATTCTGTTTTTTAGGGCATATGTGATCATGTGATGAAGTTTTGAAGTCACTTTGAAGTCACTAGAATGCTTGATACATGAATTTGCAAATTTTCCATCTAGTGCATAACTTGAAATTTAGTGATTTTTGCCAATTTTAACAAACCATAACTTTTGATCCAAGATGAATTAGATCATGTTCTTGTACTTTTTGGAAAGGGAAAGATGAGATCTACAACTTTCATGACCAAAGTTTTTCCATTTGAAGCATTTTTGGATCCAAAAATCATGGCTTGAAAAATGACCTAAAATGATGCATTCTTGAAAAGTCAACTATGCCCAAAAAGTCAACCTTTGCAAAAACCCTAAATTCTTGATTTCTATGAACTTCAACCTTCTTCCATGATCAAATAAAGATCATATACACTCAAAATGATGAAGATCACCCATTGGTTGGGTCATTGGGGGCCTCAGATGCCCTGATTTTGCACTGACTTGTCTGAAAAGTCAACTCTTGATCAGATGACTTCCCCATGGAATTTCTTCATGAAAATTGATATGCATACTCCCTATACCATATAGAGACCAATGGAAACAAGAATGACCAAAAAATTTAGAGTTATGGCCTCTGAAACCAAAACCCTAATTTTCAGTCAACTGTGTAGTTCAAACTGGCTCTGCATCCACTCAAACCCTAGCTCTTATGATTCCTCTGCATTTTTGACTTTGAGGAGATGGAATATGATATAAGAACACACATGGACCCCCTTGAAGTGATTGGTAGCCTTTGGAATGGCTCAAGATGCTTTGGGATTGCTCAGATCACAAACCCTAGGTGCAGATGCCTTAGAAACTATGCAGTGAATCAAAAATGTACTATGAGATGATATGATGGTGTCTATGCATATGAGATGATCATAAGCCATGGTGTGAATGGGTGAGGGCAAATTTGGGGTGTTTACACATACAAACCTTTCAAATCATCTTCCTCTATTCCTTCATCTCCTACCTGTAAACACCCCAAATTTGCCCTCACCCATTCACACCATGGCTTGTGTTCATTTCATATGCATAAACTTAATCATACCATCTCATATCACATTTTTGATCCATTGCATTGGTTTTGAGTCATCTGCATCTAGGGTTTGTGATCTGAGCAATCCAAGAGCTTCTTGAGCCACTCCAAAGGTCAACAATCACTTCAAAGGGATCCATGTGTGTTCTTATATCATATTACATCCTCTCAAAGTCAAAAATGCAAAAGAATCACAAGAACTGGGATTGGTGTGAATGCAGAGCCAAGTTTGACTGCACAGTTGACCTAAAATTAGGGTTTTGGTTTCAGAGGCCATAACTCCAAATTTTTTGGTCATTCTTGTTTCCATTGGTCTCTATATGGTATAGGGAGTATGCATATCAATTTTCATGAAGAAATTCCATGGGGAAGTCATCTGATCAAGAGTTGACTTTTCAGACAAGTCAGTGCAAAATCAGGGCATCTGAGGCCCCCAATGACCCAACCAAGGGGTGATCTTCATCATTTTGAGTGTATATGATCTTTATTTGATCATGTAAGAAGGTTGAAGTTCACAAAATTCAAGAATTTGAAGTTTTTGCAAAGTTAACTTTTTTGGGCATGGTTGACTTTTAAGGAATTTGTCAATTTAGGTCACTTTTCAAACCTTACTTTTTGATCCAAAAATGCTTCAAATGGAAAAACTTTGGTCATGAAAGTTGTATATTACATTTTTCCCTTTTCAAAAAGTACAAGAACATGACCTAATTCATTTTGGATCAAAAGTTATGGTGTGACAAAGTTGGCAAAAATCACTAATTTTCAAGATATGCACCAATTGGAAAATTTGCAAAATTATGTATCAAGGCCATTTGTGACTTCTAGTTCACATCAAACCATTACACAAACATCACATGTGACCTAAAAATTAGATTTGAACCAAGAATTTCTCATGTTCATGACTTGTATAGCAAGATCTTTCCATATGAACCAAAAGATAACCAAGTTGCAAAACCATCATGATGCTTCCTACCACTTGCTGCATTGGCCATTGAACCACCCTAGCCTCACTCACATACCATGCTGCGCCAGCCCCATGCTTGTACTAGCCTAGAACCAAGCCCATGCCTCTCTTACAACAAAGTGGACTTTTTGCAAAAGTGAACATCCCAATCACAGCAGGCCAGGTCACATCATCTGACCAATTGGAATTGTTTATACTATCCATTTGCAAGCAAAACATAACATCAAGCCAGCCTGAAGCAAGCCCTAGCACAGCATACACAAACTCACTCCCTCAAGCATTTCTCTTCGAATCTCTCTGCACAACACACAAACACAAAAACCAAATCCATTGATCAACTCACCTTGCTTCATCGAGCCAAAACCAGCAAGACTTAGGCCTGAATCAAGCAAGAACACCATTCCTCCATTTTCACTCCCAGAAGCAAAACCATTCGAAACTCACTCCACAGGCCATAAACACCCAAACAAACTCCACAAACCTTCTCCACTCATCATCCTGATCACAAAGAACCCTTCACCATTGCCAGAAACAGCCTGAATCATAAACACGATTCACACCTGAGCTTGAACAGAAGCTGTTCAAACTCCTTAACCAGCCAACATAAATTTCTTCCAAGCATTCAAGGATCATCAGGGGACCAAGTAGAGTGGATTGCATCAAAGGGAGAGGGCAGAAAGTTGTTAGATTGAAAGCTTCGAAACTCAGGTAGCTCAAGAACATTTTTTCCAGAAATCATTTTTTAAGTTCTTAAGTTGTTCTATATGTTTCACTGATTGTTCTGATGCCTTTAGTTTTGAAAATGGTGGAGAGATGAGAGTTTACCATGCTTCTGAAACTTTTTGCCCTAGAAATAGATTGATTCGATTCAGCCATTTTATGAATGATAAATTTGTTTTGATTTGGGGTTTTGATTCGTGAGTGAGTGGGGTTCGTTTCTGTGTTTTTAGATTTCGTTTTAGATGCGTTTTGAAGGAGTTTGAGGTTTGGGGTGAACGGAGAAGATGACCGGAACACTGTTCCGGTCATCTGAAAGTGATTAGCGGCGAGATTAGGGTTTAAGCATTAATTAGCTAAGTTTGAATGTGGTCCGTTCATTTACGCGCGTGGTCAGCTCCCGCCCTTGCCAGTTTGAATCTCACACGTTGGATCAGTTGACTTTCCCATTTTCTTTGTTTATTTCATTTATTTCACATTTGTTTTACATAATTTATTTAAAATAGCAAAATTGTTTTAAAAATTATGAAACTTTTTCTCAAGAGTTTCATTAATTTTTAAAACACAAAAATATTTTTATTTTTATTTTTAGCATTAAAAAAGTATTTTTAAATATTTAAAAGTTTATTTTTAATTGATTAATGAAAATTAATTTATTAAAAATACTTTTAGGTATTTAAAAATCACCAAAAAATTCATGAATTGTTCTAAGACATTTAGAAACATTGTCCAACCTTCAAACCAAATTTATTTTTTGATCTTGATGCATTTTGAGAATTTTTCATTGATTAAAAATCATTTTTATGCATTAATTTGATCCAAAGTTCCAAAAATCATTTTTGCCTATCCATGAGGAGTTGGACATTGATTCTTTTTGCATTGCATTGTGTTTAGCATGTAGTTTGTGAGATTAAATGGCCATGATTTGATCTTTCATTTTCCATTTGTTTGATAATTTTCTTGTTTAGGAACCCTAAAACCCTAGAAATCTTTAAAGAAAATCATACCTTGAATTTGGTTAAGAGTTGAAACCTCTCCTTTGGGCATTGGTTTAGTATAGGGTTAGGGGGCCTTTGAGTGGCATTTTCAATTTTTTATCTTAGGGTTTGCTTCTGATTTTGGTTTTTGTTTGATATATTGTTCATAAACCCTAATTTGAGCTTCCATATGCATCCATCTTGTATTCTCTTGCATAACATAACTTGCCATGACATTTCAAGCATCCATTTGATTAATTTGACATCATAAGACATATTGGAAGCATGTTTGATCATTGCATCATGTGCTTGCCATGTTGTATGCCATGTGCACTTCATAACTTTTCATGTATGTCCATGGTTCCTAACTTGCTTCATTTGCATTCATGAACTTGTGTGATCATTTCCATGTTGTGCCTCATGTTTGTAGCATATCATAGCATCATTAGCATCATGTTTATGCTTCTGATTTTGTTTCTCATCATGTCATCTCATCCCATTTTGCATTGCATTGCATTTCTTTTCTAACCTTTCAGGTGGTAAGTGACTTTGAGAAGTGAATTTGCCTTCACTTCTCATAACTCTTCTTTTCATCTCTCTTGCATCCATGCTGCATTTTATCTTGTGTTTGAGATTGAGCTTGCTCATTCTTCTTCTGCCCACTTTCTTTCTTCAAGGGACTTGACTTCTTGAATGAAGCAAGTCAATTTGCTTCTCTTGATCCTTTCATCTGCTTCCTGGTGGTTCCACTGAAGATTTCTATTGTAAACCTCACAAACCCTAGGAACAACCAAGCATGACAATGATTAGGGTTTTGATTAGTTTCCCCTCTTAGTTTTACCTTTTGTGTCTCTTCTGAGTCATCTCTTCTTATCTCATAATCAGGGACTAAACCCTAAAGGCTTTAAGGCTTTGTGATTGAGCTTATGCCTGCATCCTTCTCTTAGGATGGAGTGTATAACTTTAATCCTAAGTGTTAAACCCTTAATGTGTTTAAATCTCTTAATCAATTCACTTAATAAGCATCAAGACATCACACTCGTAACTTGGGCCTTGCATTAGGGTTCTAATTCTTCCTTAACTGGTTAAGAAGGACTAACCCTAGTGTTAATGGACAAGTCCTCCTCAAGTTGTCTTACAAATCATAAAACTCACTTCATCATCATACCATTAAATAAAATCCACTTAATCAAAGGCTTGTTTTGTCATGAGTTTAATCCCTAATCATGGATTAAGTTGAGGAGCTTTCCTCAGCTTAAACATTCTCATCTATTATCCTTCTATTAGGATGGTGTAATGAGTCTGTTTAATCCTTGATTATGGCTTAACCTCATTACTTAACACTAAACAAAAATCACAAAAACATCTAAATAATCAACAAGTAGGTTAATGATCTTAATCCTACACCAAAGGTGATTAAGTGTGAGAAGCTGACTTCACACTTAAGGTATTCTCATTACCCCTAATCAGAGGGAAGATGTGATGAGTTTACTAAATCCATTGGTTTAGACTTAAGCTCATTAACTTATGACAAACTTCCAAAAGCAATAAAAGACTGAAAGCACAAAAACAAACAATAATCGTCTCCTCCGGGATTCTTTTCTCACCTCATTCACTCACAAACGAGAACTTGCTTCTTCCGTCTAATGCAAGACAGTTTGCACCTGAGCCAGACAGGTCATACACTTGAGCATTGACAAGCAGGCAGTTCACAAGTCAATTCATCTTTCAGTCTCTTTGAGTCGAACTACGGTGTTCTGACTTCCTCATTGCACGAGAGGATACGTAGGCATAACTTAACAGTTATCGAACAAAAGTCTCTGTATATTCCCCCTCTTTCCAGCTTCATTCTTTTAGCCTCATTATCTTGAGCATATTCTCATTCCTGCACTGACACTTTCATATTTCACTTCACTTTTCCCTTGCACTGACACCTGTACATTCTTTTCCAGTTACTTTATACACAAATTGCACTGACACTACCCTTTTAAAACACAAATCTTTTAAGCGTGGATCCCGTCGAGTACGGCGGACAATCTGGGTGCTAATACCTTCCCAGGTTGTAACCAACCCCCTTTCTCAGTCTCTCTGGTTCGCAACCGTCTTATCCGTATCTTTCTAGGTCTATGCAGCATTACCTTTCCTCCGGGATAAAAATGCCTAGCTGGCGACTCTATTCATCTCCAGTGAGTTCACGGCTGTGTGTTCTCATTGTTCCTCTCGCCGACCGTTCGCGCTTGTACCGGGATGCAAATCTATTGGGAGCGACAGCTTGGCGACTCTGCTGGGGACCCTTATACTGTAACCAGGGCTTCTGGTTCTTTTTGTGGGTTCCTCCTAGCGTTTGTTTGATTTGTGTTTACTGGGGTGTTATGTGCTTATTTGTGTTTGTATATTTGTATTTATTTTTGCTTTATGTACAGTTGTTTTATTGCTTTCTTTATAGCTTTACATATATCATACTGTCATGCTGTCTGGCTGGATCTGGTTTTGCTTTGGTGGGTGGGGTTCTACTGAGAGTTAAGGTCCTATACCTGGGACCTGAGTGACACCTAGGCTAGAGTGGTTCATATTCTTTCCCATTCCATCTCGGTCTGGTGTGGGAATATGAAACACGGTTCAGATATGGGTTTCTTCTTGAGAACTCTGTGTTGCAGATTTCCTGCAGTACTAGGGCTATCTGGGAAGCCTGCTAAGTCTGGATGACCTTTAGTTTTGACCTTCAGAAGCTGAGGTGAATTAGAGGAGGAACTTTTATGGTTATTGTAAACACTGTACCTCCGGGTTAGAAGTGTTTACACTTCTCATAACTAATCCAAGTCTGAGGATCCTTGTTTTAGAACATCACATGTGAGGGGGTTGGGCTGTTTACAGGTTTGCAGGTACCTTTGGCCTCAGAATACCCTGTTATTTTGATTTGATTAAGAATACTCCATGTGGCTCTTTATTTGAGTCCCCCACCTTGGTTACTGGATTTATATACCTTCATCTGGAATTCTTGAACATACTTGGACCTATATCAGGGCATTTGATCAGATCCAGCTCAGTCACAAACCCCTTGCATATCATTTGCATACATAATCATTGCATCATATTGACATTTGCTTATTTGTGTTTCAGGGTATCCATCTTCATTTGGTTTTGGTTTTGACCCCATCTTCAGTATTTGACCCATCTTCATCAGCATCTGCTTCAGTTATCAGCTATCTATTCCAGTCACCTGCACCAGCCAATCAGTGGCCCATTCTTCAGTGTTATTATCAGCACCTGTCTCTACTCATCTTCAGCATCATGGCTCCTAAAAAGAGTAACATCACCTACCACTTCTTCCAGCCAGAGTTATCTGACATCAGGAGGATTCAGACCCTGATCACTCCAGATCACATACCATTGTTCAGGGAACACTATGGAGATATACTTGATATGGTTATGGATCTGGACCCTTCACAGAGAAGCCTGATCCACACTTGCATTCAGTTTTATGATCCCCCACTGAGGTGTTTCACTTTTCAAGACTTTCAGTTGGGCCCTTTATTGGAAGAATACTCATCATTGGTTGGTATACCTATCAGGGGTGGAGTCCCTTTCAACCCTGAGATGGTCTTTCCTGGTAATGAAGAAGTAGCAAAAGCATTGCATCTGGAACCTGTTCTGATTGGGCAGCATATGACTTCTAAAGCTGGAATCCCTGGCTTCCATCTGGATTTCTTGATCTCTCAAGCTACCCTGAAAGCTTCTTTAGGAGAGTGGAAAGCTGTCTGTGCTTTATTGGCCCTGAGCATATATGGAATTGTATTGTTTGCAGATGAGCCTCGATTCATTAGTAAGAATGCAATCCATCTGTTCATTCTGAGGAACCTAGTGCCAACTTTATTGGGGGATCTCTATTATTCAGTGCATCAGAGGAATGAAAAGCAGAGGGGAAGATTAGTGAGGTGTTGTGCTCCTTTGTTCCATACTTGGCTTCTCAGGCATTTACCTAAGACAGATGCATTTTTGAACCCTCATCATCAGAGAAACTGGGCTAAGAGACTCACTGCATTAACTTTAGCTGATATCAGGTGGTGCACTCAAAGCACCAAGGGCAGGGATATCATCACCAGCTGTGGGAATTTTCCCAATGTGCCCCTAATAGGAGTTAAGGGTAGTATCAATTACAACCCTCTGCTGTTCAAAAGACAACTGGGCTACGCACTGGTCCACACTCCTAAGGCACAGGACTTGGTTGAGACTCTTTATTATGAGAACAAGCTTAATCTGGCTATTGTTAGGCAGGCAGCCTGGGCCTGGGACAATGTTCAAACCAAGGGGGTAACCATTCTGGGGAAGTGCAACAATGTAGCATCAGCACAATATTATGAGTGGTCTCGTGCCAGGGCTCAGTTCTCTGGAATGCCCTTTACCATAGAAGATATGCCTGAATCATCTTCAGCACCACCCCTTGCCACTGTCAGTTTGGAAGAGTTTGAGGGCTTGAAAGAAAGAAATGAGAAGTTAACTCAGGCTCTGCAGAAGACCCTCCGGGAGAGGAGTGATGGTAGGTTGGATATTGAGAGGCTAGAGAAGCTGAGAGTGGAGCATCTGGCTAAGATTGAAAAGTCTGGGGATTATATCAAGAAGTCTAAGGCTGGAGAACAAATTCTGAAGAATGCTTGCAAGGAAGCCCAGTTCCAAAGAGCAAGAACAGACTTGTATCTGAAGGAGAGTCAAGCTAGGTGGGTCAGGATCACCGAGGCTCGTACTCTGGAGGACAAGAGAGTCCAAGACAAGATGGAGCAACTGGAAGCTAGTGCAAAAAAGCAGCAAGAAGCCCTGGCAGCAGCCCAGAGGGAGATATCAGAGCTGAAGATCAAAGCCGGAGTGAAGAGGTCAAAGGACCAAAGTCAGCACAAGAAGCTAACAACAGCTGTTACTACCCGGAATCTCCTCATCAGGAATCTCACGGAGCGTCCGGCTGATCCTGTGACCGAAGCACTTCTCAAGGAAGTTCGGGAGGATGAGTTTGGTCTTGGTGTTTGACCATTTGTTTGTTGTTGCTTTCATTCCATGTACTTTTACTTTCTTGTAACGTATTTTGACCCCTCCGAGGGCTTGTATTTGTAAAACAAACTATGTACCATTTGCCTTTTGTAATATATGTGCTAGTTTATTCCATCCAAGTTTCACTTCAAAAGCAGCATCAACAGCGTCTTCAAGGGTCTGGAAGGGTCAAAACCGAATGCCAAGCCGGATACCTTGAAAACAAATAAGCATACTGCATTGCATGCTAACCCTTTGTTTGTTTTGTAGGTTTTTGTTTTATTGTTGCTAACTCTGTTGTGATGTTCAGGAATTATTGCTCGACGCCGGGTATTTCCCCTCAACCGTCCGCACCGTTATCTGACCCGTAACAATCTTCCGGGCATACAAATGGATCAGGTACAGCAGGACCTTGCAGAGGTCAGAAATCAAATGGCAAACGAAAGATTGGAGATGAGAACACAGATGACTCAGTTTATGGAAGTGATGAACAACATGGCTCAAAGCCAGGAAAGATTGAGGGCCATGGTGGAAAGGCAAAATCAAGAAGATCCACATATAGGGACTGCCGGCACCAGCAACAATGAAAGGGTCCAACCTCATGTTAACCCCCCTGTATTTGGCCCCCATCTTCATCCAGAGGTCAATATTCCTGCAAATGTTCAAGGGACTGCCACTGCAGCCAGGGTACTGCAAGAAGACCCCCAAGAAGACCAGTTCACAGTAATGGGAGCCGGGGAAGATGCTTATGATAGAAGGTTGGATGAGATAGCTGAGAAGTTAAGATCCTTAGAGTCTCAAAACTCTTTGGGTTTTGATGTTATGGATATGGGCTTGGTAGACGGGGTCAGGATTCCCCACAAGTTTAAGCCACCATGCTTTGAGAAGTATAATGGGACTTCCTGTCCCCGAACCCATCTGCAATCTTTTCTCGGGAGGCTAAAGGCCTATACCATGGACGAGAAGCTGTGGATGTTCTATTTTGAGGATAGCTTGACTGGAGCTTCAAGGGAATGGTATTCCCATCTGACAAGAGCAACTATTAGATGCTGGAAGGACCTGGCAGAGGCCTTCATCAGATAGTATCAGTATAATCTGGATATGGCACCCAACAGGACCCTTCTAATGGGAATGTCACAGTCATCTAGAGAGAGCTTCCGAGAATATGCCCAGAGATGGAGGCAATTGGCTGCCGTTGTTCAGCCACCTATGTCTGAGAGGGAGATGGTTGATATGTTCATGAACACCCTTCAGGGGACTTACATTGATAGGCTAGCTGCCTTCTCATCTACCAGCTTTGCAGATGTTGTCATAGCTGGAGAGAGAATTGAGAGCCTGTTGAAGATGGGCAAGATTTCTGACAATGGTGCCAGCTCGTCCAGTAGTACAAGGAAGCCTTTTGCAGGCCCAAGAAGAACTGGCGAGACCAATGTCATCCACACCAACAGGGGCAGACCTCCATATGTTCACAGGTCAGTGGCAGCAGTCACTATTCCCGCTCCAGCTCATCCTCAACCAGTTTATCAACCTCCACAACAAAACTATCAGCAACAACCTCAGTACCATCAACAAGCTCAGTATCCTCCAAGGAACTACAACAACACCAACAACAACAACCAGCAAAGGCCATTTCAGCAGAGGCCATCTCAAGCCAATAGGGTGATCGATCCGATCCCTATGCCATATGCTACATTGCTGCCACAACTCCTGAAACTCAACCTAGTTGAGCTAAGGACGTCGGCACCTCCAGATCCCAACAGTCTACCCAGGAATTATGATTCCAACGCCAGATGTGCTTTTCATTCAAATGCACCTGGCCATAGTACAGAAAAGTGCAGAGCTTTGCACATGAAGGTACAAGATCTGGTAGACTCAAAAGCTCTAAACTTCGCACCACCACCCAATGTCAATAAGAACCCAATGCCAAACCACGGTGGTCCCAGAATTAACGCTATTGAAGAAGACAATCCGTCTTATTTAATAACCAGTGTGGGTCAGATCCGGACACCGTTGGTAGAAATCAAGGCTCAACTCCTCGAATGTCAAATGTTCCCGGGGTGTGAGTTGGGGTGTGCTTACTGCAATATCTCAGTAAATGGGTGCGATAACCTGAGGAATGGCATAGATGGTCTCATTCAGAGTGGCCAACTTCAGATCACCACATCCTTTCCAACAAATCCAGCAATCTCATCAGCAACAATTCCAACATCTCCTACAACTGCAACAACCATTGTTCCTGACAATTCTTCGGCTTCATCAACAAGTACTTCATCCGTCATCTCAACTGATCAGCTATCGACGAATTTTCCTTCTACAACTTCAGCACCACTCCAGTTTGAATCTCCTACAACAACAACACCCATCCTTCCGACAATGTCTCTTACAACAGCAGCAACAAATCATGAAGACGTCTCAACTGTCACAATATTTTATGATCCTGAAAACAACTCCGCCTACAACTCACAAAGTGCTGCTCCCACCAGAGCACCAGTCACGATATTCTACGATCCACAGACTATCACAATTCCTTCCGCAGCTGCAATCAGTCCAGTCACTATCACGGTGCCTGGACCAGTACCTTATGAAAGCAGTAATGCCATCCCCTGGCATTACGGCTCTGACCTGTACTGCGAAGGACAAAGAATCACTTTTGAATCATCAACACCTGCACCACAAATAGACAATGTGGGAGGAGGCGGAGGCTTCACTCGAAGCGGACGTCTCTTTGCTCCAAAAATTCAAAGACCCACTGCCGAAGCGGAAGCTGCTGCCAAGGCAAAAGGAAAGAGCCCGGTGCAGGAAGATCAGACTGTTAAAGAAGCTTTGAAAACACCCTTCGATCAAGAGGTTGATGAGTTCATGCGAATCATCAAGAAGAGTGATTATAAAATAGTGGATCAGCTTCACCAGACGCCATCCAAGATCTCTATCCTATCATTGCTTATGTGCTCCGAAGCCCATCGGAATGCACTACTCAAAGTCTTGCACGCAGCTTACGTGCCCGAAGAGATCACTGTCAATCAGTTGGAAGCTGTAGTTGGAAATGTTAATGCTAGTCATGGACTAGGGTTCACCAACACTGATTTGACCACGGAAGGCCGCAACCATAACAAGGCCTTGCACATAACCATGGAATGTAAAGGTGCTGTCCTTTCCCATGTGCTGGTAGACACGGGGTCATCCCTCAATGTCTTACCTAAAAAGGACCTGGTGAAGCTAGAATATGACGGATTGGCGTTAAGACCCAGCAACCTGGTGGTGAGAGCCTTTGATGGCTCAAAGAGATCGGTTCTGGGAGAGATCGAGTTGCCTGTAACGATTGGCCCGCAGACCTTCAAAACGACCTTCTACGTGATGGATATACAGCCTGCCTACAGCTGTCTATTGGGTAGGCCATGGATTCACGCCGCTGGCGCCGTGACCTCTACCCTTCACCAGAAGTTAAAATATGAGTGGGAGGGTCAAATCGTTACAATCTGTGGAGAGGAGGATATTTTTGTCAGCCACTTGGCTACCTATAAATACATTGAGATGGATGGGGAGATCCATGAAACAATGAGTCAGGGGTTCGAGGCCTTGAACGTGAATGAAACATCTGCTGTACCTGGAACTTCAATGACATCATACCAACAAGCCCGGAAGGTTGTTGAGGAAGGAACTGCCCAAGGCTGGGGCAAATTGTTACCTGTGGAGAGGAAAGAGGATAGATTTGGGTTGGGTTACAAACCAACTCAACAAGATCAAGCAGAGGCTGCGAAAGAGCCCAACTTTGTGAGTGGGGGGATGCTCACCCCTGATGCTGTCAACTGTTTGGAAGACGAGCTGGAAGGAGAACGCAATCTGGAGAATTGGATTCGTCCGAAGATCACGGGGAGCAGTATCTCAAACTGGTCTTCCCAGGAAATTATAAGAGTTACTCATGCAGAGTAATTATTATTTCCTGTATTTTTATAGCATGCATCAAAGTCTTGCATCTTGCCCAAGATGAGAAGACTCATTTTGTAATCGGGCCATCTGTACTTTTTGTGCAAACAAGATTAATCAATGAAATATCAGACATCTTTTTGCAAATGAGTCTTTTTCTTTTACGCTCACTGTTTTTCCATTCTTCTTTTTGTACAAAAAATAAATGGCAGTGTTTTCAAAATGACAACTTTATTTCACTTTTCTAAACAAGATTAAAATCAAATCACTAAAATGAACAAACTGAACCCTTGCAGAGTGTGCCTTCCAGACAGCACCGACAACAGCACGGCTATGACTTCGTATGACTTTGACAATCCAATCAATCAAGCTGATGAAGGGGTTGAAGAAGAATATGAGCTTCCTGAAGAGCTAGCCAGGTTGTTAAGACAAGAGGAAAAGGCTATTACTCCTCACCAGGAGGAGGTTGAAACAATCAATCTTGGTACAGACGAAGACGTGAAAGAAGTTAAAATCGGGGCCTGCTTACAAGACTCAGTGAAGAGACAACTGATTGATCTGCTTCAAGAATATGTGGATGTGTTTGCTTGGTCGTATCAAGATATGCCAGGGTTGGACACCGACATTGTTGTGCACAAGCTGCCTTTGAGAGAGGAATGCCCGCCGGTTAAACAGAAACTGCGCCGCACTCGTCCAGACATGGCTATGAAAATCAAGGAAGAGGTACAAAATCAGTGGGACGTCGGGTTCCTTGCCGTAACTAGCTATCCGCCGTGGGTTGCTAACATAGTACCTGTGCCTAAAAAAGACGGTAAAGTAAGAATGTGTGTTGACTACCGGGATCTGAATAGAGCTAGCCCGAAAGATGACTTCCCTTTACCTCACATTGATGTATTGGTGGATAACACGGCTCAGTTCTCGGTATTCTCCTTCATGGACGGATTTTCGGGATACAATCAGATTAAAATGTCACCCGAAGACATGGAGAAGACAACATTCATCACACCCTGGGGCACGTTCTGTTACAAAGTGATGCCATTTGGACTGAAGAATGCTGGTGCAACATATCAACGGGCTATGGTGACGTTATTCCACGATATGATCCATAAAGAAATAGAATGTTATGTGGATGACATGATCGCCAAGTCCCTCACTGAAGAAGATCACCTGGTGAATCTGCTGAAGCTATTCAAGCGTCTGAGGAAGTACCAATTGAAGCTGAACCCCAACAAATGCACATTCGGGGTGCGATCTGGTAAGCTGCTGGGATTTATTGTAAGCGAGAAAGGGATTGAGGTTGACCCTGATAAAGTCAAATCCATCCAAGAGATGCCTGCACCGAAGACAGAGAAGGAAGTTCGAGGTTTCTTAGGTCGATTGAACTACATCTCAAGGTTCATATCCCACCTTACAGCAACCTGTGAACCCTTGTTCAAATTGTTGAGAAAAGAACAGACGGTCAGGTGGAATGAAGACTGCCAGAAGGCTTTTGACAAGATCAAAGAATACTTACAAGAACCTTCAATCCTCATGCCTCCAGTTGAGGGAAGACCTCTGATAATGTACTTGACAGTATTAGAAGAGTCAATGGGGTGTGTGTTGGGCCAACATGACGAGTCTGGTCGAAAAGAGTATGCGATATACTACCTAAGCAAAAAGTTTACCGACTGTGAACAACGTTATTCACTGCTCGAGAAAACTTGTTGTGCTTTAGCGTGGGCTGCTCGCCGACTGAGGCAGTATATGTTGACCCACACTACTTTGTTGATCTCGAAAATGGACCCAGTTAAGTACATATTTGAGAAGCCAGCTCTTACCGGACGGGTTGCAAGATGGCAAATGATCCTTACAGAGTATGACATCCAATACACATCTCAGAAAGCCATCAAGGGCAGTGTATTGTCTGAATATCTTGCTGAGCAACCCATTGATGATTACCAGCCTATGAGGTTTGACTTCCCTGATGAAGACATCATGTTCATTAAAGCGAAAGATCATGAAGAGCCTGTTCACACTGAAGGGCCCGACCCGGAAGAAGAATGGACTATGATGTTTGATGGGGCTGTTAATATGAATGGTCGTGGTGTTGGTGCAGTACTCATTACACCTAAAGGAGTTCACATGCCTTTCTCGGCAAAACTCACTTTCAACTGCACTAACAACGAAGCTGAATACGAAGCTTGCATTATGGGTTATGAGGAAGCTATTGACCTCAGGATCAAGACATTGACTGTATTCGGAGATTCAGCCCTGGTAGTTAATCAAACCAACGGCAAATGGTACACCCACCAGGATCATTTGATACCTTACAGGGATTATACAAGGAGGTTATTGACTTTCTTCACAACAGTCAAGCTTGAGTATATCCCTCGGGACGAGAATCAGTTTGCAGATGCTCTTGCTACCATTTCATCCATGATCAAAGTTCAAGCTGCCAACTTTGTACCTCAAATCTCAGTGTCCAGACTTGACAGACCAGCATATGTGTTCGCAGCAGATGTTGTTAAAGATGATAAGCCTTGGTTCCATGACATTAAGTGCTTCTTGGAGGATCAAACATACCCACCTGGGGCATCTTCCAATGATAAGAAGACTTTGAGAAGGCTTGCTGGTAGTTTCTTTCTGAACACTGATGGGTCTTTATACAAAAGGAACTTTGATATGGTAATCCTCAGATGTGTTGATAAGACAGAAGCAGACTTGTTGATGCATGAAGTGCACGAAGGATCCTTTGGTACCCATGCTGGAGGGCATGCCATGGCTAAAAAGTTGCTAAGATCAGGCTATTACTGGATCACAATGGATGCTGATTGCTGTGCCTACGCCAGAAAGTGCCATAAATGCCAGATTTATGCAGATAAGGTGCATGTGCCTCCAAATCCTTTGAACATAATGTCTTCACCATGGCCCTTTGCTATGTGGGGCATTGACATGATTGGCAAGATTGAGCCAACTGCTTCGAATGGCCACAGATTCATCTTGGTTGCCATTGACTATTTCACCAAGTGGGTCGAAGCAGCTTCCTATGCAAATGTTACAAGGCAAGTGGTAGCCCGATTTCTGAAGAAAGATATCATCTGTCGATACGGAGTGCCCGAGCGAATCATTACTGATAATGGTTCCAATCTAAACAACAAAATGATGGCAGAACTGTGTCGGGACTTCAAGATCCAACATCACAATTCTTCTCCTTACAGGCCAAAGATGAATGGCGCTGTTGAGGAAGCCAACAAGAATATCAAGAAGATTGTGCAGAAGATGGTAGTCACCTACAAAGACTGGCACGAAATGCTGCCATTTGCCTTGCATGGGTACCGCACGTCAATCAGAACATCCACTGGGGCAACACCGTATCAGCTTGTGTATGGTACGGAGGCAGTCCTACCAGTTGAAGTTGAACTACCCTCCCTACGGGTACTGATGGATGTTAAGCTGAACGAAGCAGAATGGGTCCGGTCCCGATACGAACAACTGAGTCTGATTGAAGAGAAAAGATTGGTTGCAATCTGTCATGGGAAGTTGTATCAGAAAAGAATGAAGAGAGCCTTCGATCAGAAAGTCAGGCACCGAGAGTACCAAGTGGGAGACCTTGTGCTGAAAAGAATCCTCCCTCCTCATACAGACCACAGGGGCAAATGGACTCCAAATTATGAAGGACCATTTGTGGTAAAGAAAGTTTTTTCTGGTGGAGCACTGATGCTCAGCACCATGGATGGTGAAGATTTCCCGTCCCCTGTGAATTCAGATGCAGTTAAAAAATACTTCGCATAAAAATGACCCGCTGGACATAAAAACAGAATGTAAGTCCAGGCAAAAACAGGGCAATCCCGGCGAGTCAAAAACAGAATAAAAGACTCGGGCAAAAATAAGGGAAAATAAACAAAAATGTACACCCGCTGAGTTGAAAAGCCACATTGGACAGCTCAGGCAAAAATGGGTATCCCGATGGATTGAAAACCCGAAAGGGCGATCCATGCAAAATAAGGGAATAAGCGAACAACTGCGTTCTGAATTCGTCTGTATCACCTACAACTTGGTAAGCTTCAAAAGGGATCAAGCTTCAATCAGAATCAGCCTTCTTCAGAAAGCCAGTTGAGAAGAACGTCAAAAGTCATACGAGTCATAGTAAAGAGGAAGCTCCTTAAAGCGTCATCAACATTGCCAGCATTTTGTTTCTCAATTTGTAACAATCTCCTCATTCCGGGGAATTTGTTTCTTTGACTGTATCTCGCCAACTCAGGGCATATGATTTAATAAAATCAGATTTTCAGTCATGTCTCGTCTTGTACATTTTCATTTATTTGCAAAAAAAAAAAATGTCTGATGTCTAAAGGAAACTGATTGCATAAAATACAGATGTTTATCTTTAAATGAAGTCACATGCTTGCAGGAAATGTACTTACTCTCAGAAGTGCCTAACTCCTATGACGGAATCCAGTAAGGGATACCTCGGGATTATCTTGTGCGTTTCTCTATCTTTGCAGGATTGCAGGCATCCAAAATGCAACTTGGGGCATGTTAGCTTCATCCCAGCAAGCTGGCAAATCAACACTCAATTTTAGCACCCGAAGTGCTCTCTCCCCAGCTGAGTTGCTTCTCGTGACTTTCCCCCAGCTGAGTTGCCACTTATTACTTATCCCCCATCAGAGTTGCCAGGCATCACAGAAGACGCCTATATCCCCGGCTGAGTCAAGAACCTACTTCAGCAGAATTCCTAGGGAGATCTCAATGATCTCTCTCCCTCCCCAGCCCAGTGGCCATTTCATCCTCAGTCGGGTACAAAAGTCCGAGAGCTATCTCCCCACAGAGCTCCAGCCTCTGTCCAGAGGAGCAGCGCATAGAAGATCACAACAGAGTGAAGAAAGCTTCTACAAACCCCAGCTGGGTCTCTCATTTATTGGAATAGGTCTCTCAGTGACCCGAATCCCCAAGCAGATACATCTCATCAGATCTGCCAATGATCTCATCCCCAGCTGGGATGTCTACTTCAAACAGATCGATCGAAGATCTTCGCAGCAACGGGACCCGGATCCCGGTTTGGTATCTTTGCACAATCATAGCATACGCATCATGTTCACCCACAAAGCGTAGCATTCCGTTTTAACACGGAGCATTACGGCAAAAAAAATCCAACACATAGCATAATCATAAGCCATGTTTTAAACCAACACTTGTGAATAATGACAGTTCATCAACATACAGAAAAATCCCCACCAGAATCCCCAGCAAAAGTAGCTGCCTCACAATCCACAAACACCAGTATATACTCATTTTGACACCCGTCCGTGCCATCTTTCCCCAGTAAAGTCACCTGAACACTCTTTGCAAACAACACCACCCGTATTACAGATACTTCCTGACACCCGTCCGTGTCATACCCCAGCAGAAAGCCGAAAACATCCTCTTTGCACTCACATACCTATATACACTTTCTTGACACCCGTCTGTGTCGTATCCCCAGCACACTCATCTACACTTTTACAACCCATATACTTGTTGATATTATTATACTTTTCTCTCTTGACACTCGTCCGTGTCACCCTCCCCAGCAGATAAACACTCATCTATACAATACTCATACTCACTACTCATGTTACACTCATACAGATACTCGTCCGTATCTTGTATATACCATTCATATCCCCACAGATTCAGCACTAGTCCTTGTTCTTTGTTAACTCGTTGGTACTCGTCCGTACCATCATCTCAGAACATGCGTCAAGAGTTTGTTTCTACATGATACTCGTCCGTATCATAGTCTTAAGGATGCTCGTCCGCATCTTTAATTCATACACTGTGTCAAACACTTTGGTCTTCTTGAATATAGATACTCGCCTGTGTCTACTATTCCCCAGAAGAGTCCTCTCAGATTCAACACTCGTCCGTGTTCTCTGTTAACCAGTTGATACTCGTCCGTATCATCATCTTTGAACACGCGTCAGTATTTGTTTCTACATGATACTCGTCCGTATCATAGTCTTAAGGATGCTCGTCCGCATCTTTAATCTATACACAAATACCAAACACTTTTACCTTTTGTTTCTTGGATGTAAACACTCGTCCGTGTTTACTATTCCCCAGTAGATCGCCAACAAAGCAAATTTTTCTTTTTATCTGACACTCGTCCTGTGTCACGATAAACCCTGAGAGCAGCCGTCCCCTGCTAGGTGGTCGTCCTCCACCTTTTTGATGATCGTCCTTCATCATTTTATCCAATGGCCGTCCCCATTGTTGATTTTGGTTATCTGACATTCGTCCTATGTCAAGACAAACCTTGAGAGCAGCCGTCCCCTGCTAGGTGGTCGTCCTCCACCTCTTGATGGTCGTCCTCCATCATGCTCATCCGATGGCCGTCCCCATCGTTGACCTTTTATCCGGCATTCGTCCTATGTCGCGATATTTTCGGCAGCCGTACCCTGCCAGGTGGACGTCCTCCACCTCTTGATGGTCGTCCTCCATCATGCTCATCCGATGGCCGTCCCCATCGTTGACCTTTTATCCGGCATTCGTCCTATGTCGCGATATTTTCGGCAGCCGTACCCTGCCAGGTGGTCGTCCTCCACCTTTGATGGCCGTCCCCATCATAATTCCTTTATTCCCCAACAGAGCAGCCGTCCCCTGCTAGGTGATCGTCCTTCACCTTTGATGACCGTACCTCATCACCTGTTTATTTCATTTATTCTTTAACCCGATGGCCGTCCCCGTCGTGGTCCCTTTTCTTTTCTAGCCTGATGGCCGTCCCCATCGTTGGTTACTTTGCTTTATGAACTTGATGGCCGTCCCCGTCATGTTTCATTAATCCCCAGAGAATTTTATAGCTTTATCTTGATGGCCGTCCCCATCATAATTCTTTTATCCCCAGCATGTCGGCCGTCCCCGTCATTGCCTTATTTTCCGCACTTTTCCCAGCTAGTCGGCCGTCCCCGTCTTGGCTTTACCTTTTATCCCCAGCATGTCGGTCGTCCCCGTCATTGCTTTATTTCTCACGCTTTACAATATACTTTATTTTCTCTTACAATTTATATCCCTTTTCTTCTTCATTCTGTGAGTGCAAATTCTGGACCGTCTTTGGTATTCAACCACAAGTTATCTTGTTTGCCTGTTAAGCCGTTGCTTACATCCTGCACAGCTAACTCATGTTTGAATAGGGGCAGCTGTAAACACCCCAAATTTGCCCTCACCCATTCACACCATGGCTTGTGTTCATTTCATATGCATAAACTTAATCATACCATCTCATATCACATTTTTGATCCATTGCATTGGTTTTGAGTCATCTGCATCTAGGGTTTGTGATCTGAGCAATCCAAGAGCTTCTTGAGCCACTCCAAAGGTCAACAATCACTTCAAAGGGATCCATGTGTGTTCTTATATCATATTACATCCTCTCAAAGTCAAAAATGCAAAAGAATCACAAGAACTGGGATTGGTGTGAATGCAGAGCCAAGTTTGACTACACAGTTGACCTAAAATTAGGGTTTTGGTTTCAGAGGCCATAACTCCAAATTTTTTGGTCATTCTTGTTTCCATTGGTCTCTATATGGTATAGGGAGTATGCATATCAATTTTCATGAAGAAATTCCATGGGGAAGTCATCTGATCAAGAGTTGACTTTTCAGACAAGTCAGTGCAAAATCAGGGCATCTGAGGCCCCCAATGACCCAACCAAGGGGTGATCTTCATCATTTTGAGTGTATATGATCTTTATTTGATCATGGAAGAAGGTTGAAGTTCACAAAATTCAAGAATTTGAAGTTTTTGCAAAGTTGACTTTTTTGGGCATGGTTGACTTTTAAGGAATTTGTCAATTTAGGTCACTTTTCAAACCTTACTTTTTGATCCAAAAATGCTTCAAATGGAAAAACTTTGGTCATGAAAGTTGTATATTACATTTTTCCCTTTTCAAAAAGTACAAGAACATGACCTAATTCATTTTGGATCAAAAGTTATGGTGTGACAAAGTTGGCAAAAATCACTAATTTTCAAGATATGCACCAATTGGAAAATTTGCAAAATTATGTATCAAGGCCATTTGTGACTTCTAGTTCACATCAAACCATTACACAAACATCACATGTGACCTAAAAATTAGATTTGAACCAAGAATTTCTCATGTTCATGACTTGTATAGCAAGATCTTTCCATATGAACCAAAAGATAACCAAGTTGCAAAACCATCATGATGCTTCCTACCACTTGCTGCATTGGCCATTGAACCACCCTAGCCTCACTCACATACCATGCTGCGCCAGCCCCATGCTTGTACTAGCCTATAACCAAGCCCATGCCTCTCTTACAACAAAGTGGACTTTTTGCAAAAGTGAACATCCCAATCACAGCAGGCCAGGTCACATCATCTGACCAATTGGAATTGTTTATACTATCCATTTGCAAGCAAAACATAACATCAAGCCAGCCTGAAGCAAGCCCTAGCACAGCATACACAAACTCACTCCCTCAAGCATTTCTCTTCGAATCTCTCTGCACAACACACAAACACAAAAACCAAATCCATTGATCAACTCACCTTGCTTCATCGAGCCAAAACCAGCAAGACTTAGGCCTGAATCAAGCAAGAACACCATTCCTCCATTTTCACTCCCAGAAGCAAAACCATTCGAAACTCACTCCACAGGCCATAAACACCCAAACAAACTCCACAAACCTTCTCCACTCATCATCCTGATCACAAAGAACCCTTCACCATTGCCAGAAACAGCCTGAATCATAAACACGATTCACACCTGAGCTTGAACAGAAGCTGTTCAAACTCCTTAACCAGCCAACATAAATTTCTTCCAAGCATTCAAGGATCATCAGGGGACCAAGTAGAGTGGATTGCATCAAAGGGAGAGGGCAGAAAGTTGTTGGATTGAAAGCTTCGAAACTCAGGTAGCTCAAGAACATTTTTTCCAGAAATCATTTTTTAAGTTCTTAAGTTGTTCTATATGTTTCACTGATTGTTCTGATGCCTTTAGTTTTGAAAATGGTGGAGAGATGAGAGTTTACCATGCTTCTGAAACTTTTTGCCCTAGAAATAGATTGATTCGATTCAGCCATTTTATGAATGATAAATTTGTTTTGATTTGGGGTTTTGATTCGTGAGTGAGTGGGGTTCGTTTCTGTGTTTTTAGATTTCGTTTTAGATGCGTTTTGAAGGAGTTTGAGGTTTGGGGTGAACGGAGAAGATGACCGGAACACTGTTCCGGTCATCTGAAAGTGATTAGCGGCGAGATTAGGGTTTAAGCATTAATTAGCTAAGTTTGAATGTGGTCCGTTCATTTACGCGCGTGGTCAGCTCCCGCCCTTGCCAGTTTGAATCTCACACGTTGGATCAGTTGACTTTCCCATTTTCTTTGTTTATTTCATTTATTTCACATTTGTTTTACATAATTTATTTAAAATAGCAAAATTGTTTTAAAAATTATGAAACTTTTTCTCAAGAGTTTCATTAATTTTTAAAACACAAAAATATTTTTATTTTTATTTTTAGCATTAAAAAAGTATTTTTAAATATTTAAAAGTTTATTTTTAATTGATTAATGAAAATTAATTTATTAAAAATACTTTTAGGTATTTAAAAATCACCAAAAAATTCATGAATTGTTCTAAGACATTTAGAAACATTGTCCAACCTTCAAACCAAATTTATTTTTTGATCTTGATGCATTTTGAGAATTTTTCATTGATTAAAAATCATTTTTATGCATTAATTTGATCCAAAGTTCCAAAAATCATTTCTGCCTATCCATGAGGAGTTGGACATTGATTCTTTTTGCATTGCATTGTGTTTAGCATGTAGTTTGTGAGATTAAATGGCCATGATTTGATCTTTCATTTTCCATTTGTTTGATAATTTTCTTGTTTAGGAACCCTAAAACCCTAGATATCTTTAAAGAAAATCATACCTTGAATTTGGTTAAGAGTTGAAACCTCTCCTTTGGGCATTGGTTTAGTATAGGGTTAGGGGGCCTTTGAGTGGCATTTTCAATTTTTTATCTTAGGGTTTGCTTCTGATTTTGGTTTTTGTTTGATATATTGTTCATAAACCCTAATTTGAGTTTCCATATGCATCCATCTTGTATTCTCTTGCATAACATGACTTGCCATGACATTTCAAGCATCCATTTGATTCATTTGACATCATAAGACATATTGGAAGCATGTTTGATCATTGCATCATGTGCTTGCCATGTTGTATGCCATGTGCACTTCATAACTTTTCATGTATGTCCATGGTTCCTAACTTGCTTCATTTGCATTCATGAACTTGTGTGATCATTTCCATGTGCTGCCTCATGTTTGTAGCATCTCATAGCATCATTAGCATCATGTTTATGCTTCTGATTTTGTTTCTCATCATGTCATCTCATCCCATTTTGCATTGCATTGCATTTCTTTTCTAACCTTTCAGGTGGTAAGTGACTTTGAGAAGTGAATTTGCCTTCACTTCTCATAACTCTTCTTTTCATCTCTCTTGCATCCATGCTGCATTTTATCTTGTGTTTGAGATTGAGCTTGCTCATTCTTCTTCTGCCCACTTTCTTTCTTCAAGGGACTTGACTTCTTGAATGAAGCAAGTCACTTTGCTTCTCTTGATCCTTTCATCTGCTTCCTGGTGGTTCCACTGAAGATGTCTCTTGTAAACCTCACAAACCCTAGGAACAACCAAGCATGACAATGATTAGGGTTTTGATTAGTTTCCCCTCTTATTTTTACCTTTTGTGTCTCTTCTGAGTCATCTCTTCTTATCTCATAATCAGGGACTAAACCCTAAAGGCTTTAAGGCTTTGTGATTGAGCTTATGCCTACATCCTTCTCTTAGGATGGAGTGTATAACTTTAATCCTAAGTGTTAAACCCTTAATGTGTTTAAATCTCTTAATCAATTCACTTAATAAGCATCAAGACATCACACTCGTAACTTGGGCCTTGCATTAGGGTTCTAATTCTTCCTTAACTGGTTAAGAAGGACTAACCCTAGTGTTAATGGACAAGTCCCCCTCAAGTTGTCTTACAAATCATAAAACTCACTTCATCATCATACCATTAAATAAAATCCACTTAATCAAAGGCTTGTTTTGTCATGAGTTTAATCCCTAATCATGGATTAAGTTGAGGAGCTTTCCTCAGCTTAAACATTCTCATCTATTATCCTTCTATTAGGATGGTGTAATGAGTCTGTTTAATCCTTGATTATGGCTTAACCTCATTACTTAACACTAAACAAAAATCACAAAAACATCTAAATAATCAACAAGTAGGTTAATGATCTTAATCCTACACCAAAGGTGATTAAGTGTGAGAAGCTGACTTCACACTTAAGGTATTCTCATTACCCCTAATCAGAGGGAAGATGTGATGAGTTTACTAAATCCATTGGTTTAGACTTAAGCTCATTAACTTATGACAAACTTCCAAAAGCAATAAAAGACTGAAAGCACAAAAACAAACAATAATCGTCTCCTCCGGGATTCTTTTCTCACCTCATTCACTCACAAACGAGAACTTGCTTCTTCCGTCTAATGCAAGACAGTTTGCACCTGAGCCAGACAGGTCATACACTTGAGCATTGACAAGCAGGCAGTTCACAAGTCAATTCATCTTTCAGTCTCTTTGAGTCGAACTACGGTGTTCTGACTTCCTCATTGCACGAGAGGATACGTAGGCATAACTTAACAGTTATCGAACAAAAGTCTCTGTATATTCCCCCTCTTTCCAGCTTCATTCTTTTAGCCTCATTATCTTGAGCATATTCTCATTCCTGCACTGACACTTTCATATTTCACTTCACTTTTCCCTTGCACTGACACCTGTACATTCTTTTCCAGTTACTTTATACACAAATTGCACTGACACTACCCTTTTAAAACACAAATCTTTTAAGCGTGGATCCCGTCGAGTACGGCGGACAATCTGGGTGCTAATACCTTCCCAGGTTGTAACCAACCCCCTTTCTCAGTCTCTCTGGTTCGCAACCGTCTTATCCGTATCTTTCTAGGTCTATGCAGCATTACCTTTCCTCCGGGATAAAAATGCCTAGCTGGCGACTCTATTCATCTCCAGTGAGTTCATGGCTGTGTGTTCTCATTGTTCCTCTCGCCGACCGTTCGCGCTTGTACCGGGATGCAAATCTTTGGGAGCGACACTACCAAGAAAAAGAACAAAGAAATCCGAAAAAATGCCTCAATACTCAGTTTTCGGCAAACCGGACATCATCGTACATCATCCTCGCAAATCAATGTATCCGAATTTCAGAGAAAAAAACGCATCCTTAATCGAAACCCTAAACCCCCAAATTCATTATGTTCATGGTGGTTTACATGTTAGAAAGGCAACAATCAAAATCATTTAGGAAAAGAGAAACTACAACGACAATTCGGAGATAAAGGATTCAACAACAACAATCTACCGTTTCAGAAGCTTTCACGGTTATGGTGAGTGATTTTCGTCCTATGCTTCCTCGGATTTTCTCTCGCTCGCTCTTCTTCTTTCGTCTCTGTGTCGTCTAGAATGATGTTAGGGTTTCTCAGAGTTGGTAGGTGTTGTGTATTTTTGGTGGCTAGGGTTCTCAGTATCTATCCCCCCTTTTTGCCAATGATTCGTATTATATATAGTGAGAAAATGAGGGCCTGATACGTGTGAGTTTGAGAGATTTTATGTGTAAATAGTGTGAGGTGAGCTGTGAAATCAGAAATTCGTTGAGAGGATTTTCGGGTGGGATTGTGTGGGGACCTCTTGGGATAGTGATAGCTGTATATTTTGTTTGTTGTGAAACCGAGTCTTGTAAAAAATTGTGAGTTTTTACTACCATAAACTCATACTTTCACTGCCCTGTAACTCTAATTTTACTGTCTTCATTTTTGACTAAAAATAAACATGGCTTGCATTCTTCATCTTTGTTTTGCCACACAAATTTCACATCTTCTGTTGACGAATTTCTTATCCATGGATGTTATTCTCTCATGATTGCAGGGTACAAGGCTGATGATGGATGACTTGATCTTAGCTTGAAATTCCATTATTCGTGATTTGGGCTTTGAAGGAAGAACACTCTCATTCCTTGGTTTTGTTAATGAAGTAGCCTAGTGACACAAATTAAGTTCTTGAACTTATTTTAATTGTGCACTATGATATTGTCATTCTTTGGACTTTTGAATGATGTTTTGTTCATGCTTGATGTGCAGGTCCATCCATATCTTCACATTCATTCTGTCTTTAAGAGTGCGTTCACGGTGATAACAATGGTGGAGCATTAACGGATGAAGTCAAATGCAAGCAAGCTTAATGTATGGTTTTGTAATTCACTCACTTTCTTGTTTTTGTTAGAACAATTATGGTTCTAAACCTCTAAGAGTTTTGATGATAACAAATATGATTATGCAAGAATAGAAGTTCTAATAACTCTCTTGTTATATGTGTAGAAGAGGAAGTTAATTAAAGGAGATGTGCATTACTAGAAGATACATTGAGACATATATATAGAAGATACACTTAATGGAGAATCCATCATTTAATGACATGGTTTAAATGGTTATGCATCAAGACTTTATTATCTCTGATTTATGAATAGAAGATGATGATCTTCATAATGAAGACATTAATTAATGAATATATTAATTAATGGTAAAGACAAGTATCTCTTGTTTTGGAAGGAATTTATGGTATTAACTAATATCCTAAATTAGCTCAAGATGTCTCCAACAGCTACAATTATTCAAGAACTATATAAAGGAATCAAATTGAAGATTTGAAGACAATACACTCACGAGAAAAAGACTGATTCTTTTGTGCTAAAATATTGTAACTTTCACTTAGTGATCTTAGCTTTATTAGAAGCAAATAGTTACTATTTCATTATTATTGTAATAGTTAATTAAAATCCCTTGAGTGACTAGTTTCAGTCAGAAGACTCAAGAGGACATCGACTGTAGGTCAGTGTGTGTATTCATTTATTGAATAGTGGATTAAGACCTCAGTGATAGAGGCAAAATCACCTTGGCGGGTGGACTGGACGTAGTTTGAGTTCAAACGAACCAGGATAAATTAACTTGTCTTTAGAAGTTATTTTTAGTTGTTAAAGAAAACCCAATTCCAACCCCCCTTCCTTGTGTTTTACGCTCCTTCAATTGGCATCAGAGCGCTAGGTTGTGAGTATTACACTTAACCGTGTCACTAAAAGATCCAGAAGTTAAAACACATGGCAGACGCTGGCAATAACAACAATGACTACCAAAATGACAAGATCAACGCAAAACCTCCAGTTTTCAATGGTGACAATTTTGACTACTAGAAGGATGTTCTGGAAAGTTTCTTTCTAGCTCTGGATGGAGATCTTTGGGACATGGTGACAGATGGATACACTCATCCTGTTGAAGCAGATGGTCAAAAGATTGAAAGAAAAAATATGACAACTCAACAGAAGAAGGAATTCAGAAATCATCACAAAGCTAGAACCATACTTCTGAGTGCTATCTCATATACAGAATATGAGAAAATTACAAACAGAGATTCAGCCAAAAACATGTTTGATTCCCTGAGGATGACACATGAAGGCAACACTCAAGTCAAGGAGACTAAAGCTCTGGTCCTCATCTAGAAGTATGAAGCTTTCAAAATGGAAGAAGATGAGACAATTGAAAAAATGTTCTCAAGGTTCCAAATTCTGGTAGCTGGACTGAAAGTTCTGGACAAAGGCTACTCAACAACAGATCATGTAAAGAAAATCATCAGAAGCTTGCCAAAGGCTTGGAGGCCCATGGTCACTGCTCTAAAGATATCTAAAAATCTGAATGAAATATCTTTAGAAGAACTGATCAGCTCCTTGAGAAGTCATGAGATAGAACTAGAAGAAAATGAACCCCAGAAGAAAGGTAAGTCTGTAGCTCTTAAATCTAACAAATCTGTTTCTAAAGCTTTACAGGCAGAAGAAGAAGAAAGTTCTGGATGCTCATCAGAAGAAGATGAATTATCTCTTCTATCCAGAAGAGTCCAACAACTCTGGAAGCATCGTCAGAAGAAGTTCAAAAATACTAGAAGAACAAGCAATCACTCTGAAGTAACATCTAGTTACAAGAAACCCAAAAGCAAAGAAGTTGTGTGATATGAATGCAAAGAACCAGGACACTACAAGAGTGAATGTCCAAAACTCCAGAAAGAGAAACCCAGAAACAAATTCAACAGAGAAAAGAAAAAGAGTCTCACGGCAACATGGGATGATTCTGAATCATCTGAAGCAGAGTCAGATTCTGAAGATGAACAAGCTAGCATTGCACTAATGGAAAATATACCAGAAGATGATCACTCATCAGAATCAGAATCAGACTCAGATTCAGAAGAGGTATTCTCTAAACTTTCTAGATCTCAATTAGAAGCTAGCCTCTCAGAAATTCTTGAAAAATATCAGAAGCTTCAATTCAAATACAAAGACATGAAACAAAGTCTGGTATCTGAATTAGAAGAAGTTAGAAAACTAAAAACAGAAAACTCTGAGCTGCAAGAAAATATTTTTGAATGCAAAAACTCATTTGAAAAACTTAAAGCTCAGAAGGAATCTGACTTAGAAGATCTGATCAATTCTGATAGTATCATAAAACAATATGACTATGGTTTTCAAAAATTCCTAGCTAAAAGCATAGATAGAAGCAAAATTGCATCTATGATATATGGAGTTAGCAGAAATGATAGAAGAGGCATAGGCTATGTGAAAACTAAAGAAACTCTGAAGCTTAAAAAGATTGATGACATTGTCATAAAAACTAATACTCCTCTAAGTTCTCATTTTACCTATGGTCATAATCATGACCTAATATACACTAGTGAGTCATCTTGTTCCACAAGTTCTGATTTGAAACCTAAAATGAATCAGAAGTTTGTAAAAATTAACAAACAAGGACCCAGAAGAATATGGGTACCCAAGGATAAAATTGTGTATGTTGCAGATGTCTTTAACAGCAAAACTGAAACACCAATCATGGTACCTGGACTCTGGATGCTCACGACACATGACGGGAAGAAAGCATATGTTCCAAAGTCTTGAATTAAAAGATGGAGGCCACGTAGGTTTTGGAGGTAACCAAAAAGGAAAAATAATTGGCTCTGGAACTATTGGTAATGGAAATCTTCCCTCTATCTCTAATGTTCTATTAGTAGAAGGATTAATGCATAATCTATTATCCATAAGTCAATTAAGTGATAATGGCTATGACATAATCTTTAATCAAAAGTTCTGTAAAGTTGTTAGTCAGAAAGATGGAACAATCCTCTTCAGTGGAAAGAGAAAGAACAACATTTATAAAATAAAACTTTCAGAATTAAAAATTCAGAATGTAAAATGTCTAATGTCTTTGGAAACTGAGCAATGGGTCTGGCACAGAAGATTGGGACATGTTAATATGAGAAGATTATCTCAACTTAACAAACTCAATCTGGTCAGAGGACTTCCAAACTTGAAGTTCAACTCAGAAGCTCTGTGTGAAGCATGTCAGAAAGACAAATTTTCAAAACCTACTTTTAAAGCTAAAAATGTTGTATCTTCCTCTAGACCACTAGAACTTCTGCACATTGACTTGTTTGGACCAGTGAAAACTGCTTCTGTCAGTGATAAGAAGTATGGATTGGTGATCATAGATGACTTCAGCAGATGGACATGGGTAAAGTTTCTTAGACACAAGGATGAGTCAATTGCTGTATTTTCTAACTTCTGCAAACAAGTTCAAAATGAAAAAGAATTTAAAATTATTAAAGTCAGAAGTGATCATGGTGGAGAATTTGAAAACAAACAATTAGAATCATTTTTTAATGAAAATGGCATCTCTCATGATTTTTCTTGTCCTAGAACTCCTCAACAAAATGGAGTTGTAGAACGTAAGAATAGAACATTGCAAGAGATGGCCAGAACCATGATCAATGAGACTAACATGGCTAAACATTTTTGTGCAGAAGCAGTAAATACATCATGCTATATTCAGAATAGAATCTCTATAAGACCTATTCTTGAAAAGACTCCTTATGAATTGTGGAAGAACAGAAAGCCCAACATTTCATATTTTCATCCTTTTGGGTGCATATATTTTATTCTGAATACTAATGATACTCTGAATAAATTTGACTCTAATGCACAAAAGTGTTATATGTTAGGATACTCTGAACGTTCTAAGGGATACAGAGTATACAACACAAAAACACGTATTGTCATAGAATCTATTTATGTCAGATTTGATGATAAGCTTGGTTCTGAAAAACCAAAGCAGAATGAATTTATTGCAGATATAAAAGTTGAAATTTCTACAAACAGAACATCTGAAGAACAATCACCTACAGAACAAAACAAGACAATTACTCCAACAAGCGCTGAAGAACCCACTCAGAAGAAACTATCCAGAAGCAATGTGAATCATCCAGAAGATAAAATCTTGGGAAAGAAGGATGAACCAATCAGAACAAGATCATCATTCAGAAACTCTGAAGAATCTCTAATGGGACTTGTTTCACTGATTGAACCAACTTCTGTAGAAGAAGCTCTCTCAGAAAATGATTGGATTCTGGCTATGCAAGAAGAACTTAACCAATTCACCAGAAATGATGTATGGGATCTAGTTCCTAGGCCCAGAGGATTCAACATCATTGGCACCAAGTGGGTATTTAGAAACAAGCTAAATGAGCAAGGAAAAGTTGTCAGAAACAAAGCAAGACTAGTTGCACAAGGTTATAGTCAACAAGAAGGAATTGACTACACAGAAACCTATGCTCCAGTCGCCATGTTAGAATCAATCAGACTTCTAATTTCATTTGCTGTAAACCATGATATAATTCTATATCAAATGGATGTCAAGAGTGCATTTTTAAATGGTTATATTGATGAAGAAGTGTATGTACACCAACCCCCTGGCTTTGAAAATATAAAATTTCCAGAACATGTTTTCAAACTCAAAAAATCTTTATATGGTCTGAAGCAAGCTCCCAGAGCTTGGTATGAAAGACTAAGTACTTTTCTTCTGGAAGATGATTTCATCAGAGGGAAAGTGGACACAACACTTTTCAGTAAAAACATTAAAAATGATATTCTGATATGCCAAATTTATGTAGATGATATAATATTTGGTTCTACTAAAAGTGCCTTGGGAAAGGAATTTGCTAAGTCTATGCAGGCAGAATTTGAAATGAGCGTGGTGGGAGAATTAAAGTTCTTTCTGGGAATCCAAATAAATCAAACATCAGAAGGAAAATATATCCATCAAAGCAAATATGTCAAAGAACTTCTGAAGAAATTTGAGTTATCAGAAAGTATCATCTCTAAAACTCCTATGCATCCTACATGTATTCTAGAAAAAGAAGAGGTAAGTAAGAAAGTAGATCAGAAGCTCTACAGAGGTATGATTGGCTCTCTCCTCTATCTAACTGCTTCTAGACCAGATATTCTATACAATGTATGTTTATGTGCTAGATTCCAATCAGATCCTAGAGAAACTCACTTAACAGCAGTTAAGAGAATTTTTAGGTATCTGAAAGGTACTACTAATCTTGGTTTATACTACAGAAGATCTAAAGATTACAAACTTGTAGGATATTGTGATGCTGATTTTGCTGGAGACAGAACAGAAAGAAAAAGTACTTCTGGAAGTTGTCAATTTCTGGGAGATAATCTAATTTCTTGGTCCAGCAAAAGGTAGTCAACCATAGCATTATCAACTGCAGAAGCTGAATACATTGCAGCAGTTGGATGCAGTACTCAGATGCTCTAGATGAAAAATCAGCTTGAGGATTTCAACATTTATGAGAGTAACATACCCATCCTTTGTGATAATACCTCTGTTATATGTCTCTCTAAAAATCCAATTTTACATTCTAGAGCTAAACACATAGAAGTTAAACATCATTTCATTAGGGACTATACTCAGAAGGGAATTTTAATGTTAAAATTCATAGATACAAATCACCAGTGGGCTGATATTTTTACAAAACCCCTTCCTGAAGATAGATTTAATTTCATTCTAACCAACCTTAGCATGAAATTATGTCCAGAATGAAAATGCTTTAATTATATGTCTTTAACTCTTAGAAGTTCTGAATTTAATCCTCTATATTATTCTTTCAGAAGATATTATTCTCTAACTGTTTCATTCTGAGAACTTCTGTTCAAAGGAATAACATACAGATCTTTACATCAACAAGTGTCAACAAGGCTCTAAGGAATCCTGTCAGAATTAGAACAAGTGTCCAAATTCTGAAGAGTGACAGAACATGCATTGGACAACTGTCCTCTACAGAAGGACATTTGTTGATCTTCTGGGAAACTGATACAGCTGACTTGACACCATAAAGGCAAAAATCTCTTTGGTAACTGTTCCAAAATCTTTTACGCCTTCCCCTATGTCTGCTGCATTTATTGCATATCATCATTATGTTTTTAAATTTATTTTTTCCCACTAATTTCTTATATTATTAAATGAATATTTTTCTATATAAACAACTTTTCACTTTCACTTTTCCTTTTTACCCTAATTGCATTTTTACTGGAAAAAATTTCACGTTCACCTTGCGTTCTCT